>JALAZF010000397.1:4642500-5242500 GCA_022829125.1 Lathyrus tuberosus
AGCTAAGTTTGATATGTTTAGAATTGTATTGAATTAAATGAGTTGAGTTTTGAGTTATTTAATATGTTTAGAGCTGAGTTTGATATGTTTAGAGTTGTTTTGAATTAAATAATTTAAGTCTTTGAGTCATCTAATATGTTCAGGGTTTAGTTGAAGAGTAAATGAGTTAAGGTTAAAGTACGCCTTGTGACCCTTAATTTTTGAAAAAAAAATGGTAGAGTTATATGTGAGCTATGTTGAGTTATGAGCAAACCTTGTTAAATGTTAATGGTTATATGATGTTGTTATTACCCTGTTGATGAACATTATTGAGAAATTAAATATTTAACTGTTATGCTGAGTTATAATTAAATTGTTGGGTCATATTGAGAGGCGTGGTTCAGAGAGGAACCACAGTTGTGGCCTTATATTGGCGATGTTTATGTTTGGATGTTTGGTTCACAGAGGAACCATTGTTATGGCTTTTTATTGACGATAATACGAACATGGGAGTTGGAAGTTAAGATGAGTATTACATTTGTATTGTTTGTCGTAGTCATGCATCATGAATATCGGAGATAGGTGTACAGACTTCGGTCCAGTGACGAGTTTCAAGTTCAGAGATGGAATCTGTGACGAGTCTGATGGGGACGGACTTTAATCTTGTGACGAAGCTCAGGTTCAGAGATGGAACATGTGATGAGCCTGATGGTTTAGAGATGGAACCAGGTTAGAGAGGAACAAGTTGTGAATGGATAAATCATAAACATACATCTGATATCCATAAACTTTTGTACCACCTGCATTGTAGTTGAGGAGAAGAGACACATTTGCATACATAACCGCATTTGTGATTGATTATTATTTTGGTTGATTTGTGTGATTTGATGAGCGGTGTTATTTGAACTATCCTTGCTCTTTTATGCACCATTAACATATGTGAATGCATTTCTCACCCTTGTTTTTTGTGTTATTCTTTATGCCCGTGGTGCATATAGCTGATGTTGTATCTGGAGGATGGCGTAGTAGCCTTCTTCTTTGTTTACCATTTTGAGTTATTTTAGTTTTTGTGTGTCTCTCTGATAGTGTAACACTGGAACGAGTTACCTTTCTGTTTTGTGTTTTTCTGAGAGGAGTTGAATATTTTTTACGAGTTGAAATAAAGTTGGTTTTTATTCATGAGACAAATGAAAATGATTTGTTGTTATTTATTTTCCGATGTGATAATATGGTGATTGAGAAAGATGTTTTATGCTAAGAAAATGTGGTTGTTGAGTGAATTATGCTTATGTCTTTATAAAATAAGTGTTTGGGGTTTAGGGTGTTACAGACAATTCCCAACTTCGTTCTACAAAAACCTTTACTCAGTCCTACTGAATTTTTCCATGAAGTAAAAAGAAATTCTTCTATTGTTGAATGACATAAATAAATACCATAGACAAAACGCGATTCTTTTTCTTGATACACACAACCAAAATTCACAAAATAAACATTAGTTTCCCTTTCCTTGAATATACCACTCAAACTCAATATTTAGAGTCGAGCAACACATCATTGGTTTTTTTGTTCAAGTTTGAAGATGATGAAGGTTATCTAAAGAATCTCACAAACAAAACTTAAATATCACAATATTAACCTTCTATGAATTTTTTCACAACGTTGAATTAAGGAAGAAGCGTATTTGTGAAAGGAAAAACACTTGTGGTTTTTTCAAGAATTTTGAAAAATATGGGTTTGATTTCACTGGATCTCTCTCTGGAAGAATCTCATAATGATACTTCTTTTGCATCTTGACATCACTCATGTCTAAGGGTGTACACGGGCTGGGTTGGATCGGGTTTGGCCTAACCCATTACCCAACCCATTCAAACTTTAATGGGTTGGTTTCTCGTGGTATGTTTTTTAAAAAATATGGGTTTGTTTCACTGGATCTCTCTCTGGAAGAATCTCATTATGAGACTTCTTTTGCATCTTAACATCACTCATGTCAATTAACAAAAATCAATAACCAGCCTTTGAAAATTAACACTAAAAAGGTTTATATAGGTGCTAGATGTTTGGCACAAAAAGGTGAAAGAAAGATGGCTTGGTAGTAGGATTTTGAGATCACTAGAGAAGCCACCCAAGCTCCAAAGCTATGATGAGACCAGGGATCCAGACGAACATGTCAAGTACATATATGATCGTCTAGACTACTACCACGCCCATGGGGCTATACAATGCAAACTCCTTGCATTAAATTCGATTCAATCAACGATGGATTGGTTAAAGTCCCTTCCAGATATAATCATAGATTCTTTGAATGATTTACGTGAATCTTTCACCCCCACTTTTCCGCCTAAAATAGGCAACTCGCTACCATGGTCGTGCTCAGTGGGATCACCCAAGTAAAAAAAGAAATCATGATTGGATATATCGACCGCTTTACTAAAGTGGGGTTGGTCATGAGAGACTCATATGAAAGTTTGAAGTGCTGGATTTTTGAAAGGGGTAGAGGAAAAAGGCCTATAACTTAAAAGACTTACTGAGTAGGGCACAACCTTAAATTAACTATAAAGAAAAACTCTTGGTCATTGGGACCAACCGTGGACTTGGAAACATCGAATCCAACCGGCTATTAGAGAAAATGATGGTCGACCTAAAAAAGAAAGCGAGTGCGGGCCCCGTTCCAAATTTGATGCTTGTACTCCTCTTAATACTTCACGGGAGAATTTTGGAAGGAATGTGCGAACACGGAATTCAAGGAAACATGGATCTGGAACACGAAATCATAAACATGTATCTAGTCAGAGAGGTCTTCCCGGACAGATAAATCCAAGTACTAACGTTTCTACAAAAGTTACAGTCATAACACAAATGATTACGTCCAATTGAAGGATGCAACTGAAGAACTAGTTAAGACGGGACGATTAGCCGAGTACACCAAGGATAACAAGAGACGCCAGGAAGACTCCTTGAAGAAGAAACAATCCCCCAATACATCGCTTCCATCATTTGTGGTGCCTCTATGGAGAGAAATCTATCCATGGAGACGATGAAGAGGAAGATTATAATAAAAAAAATTGTAAAATATAAACTAAATTTTAATAATTAAAATTTAAAATTAGGTTTGGAAAAAATAAAAAAAATTAATGTAAAAATTCAAATATACTATCCAAAGATTAAGTTTTTGCATATACAACGCATGAATAAAAGGTTTTTGCATATTCAAAAAAATTTGCAATAAATAATTATTTAGTTTTGCAATAAATAGTTATTTAATAAAAAATATCTTATAATTGATATGTGAATGCTAAATATAAAAAGTACTCCGAAAAAATAAAAAGACTAAATTTATTAAATTAACTTTAGAAGAGGTGAATGGACTAAAAAATAATTTTTGTCCAAATAGGAGAAAAAAATACATTTTAACATTTTGATCTTATATAATAGTCATCAATTAAATAAAACATTAAGTTATCCATTAGAAATAATACCCATTGAAATTTAAAAGGTGATAAATTACTAACCATCCCAATCGTTGAATAGATAAATTAAATTTAATGAATTAAAATTTTTATTGCATAATGAGTGATTTTGATGAATTTAATGAATAGTGGATAATAATCTGGTGTAATAAATAGCGCGTGTAAGATGATGAATGAGAAACACAAATATCTGGAAAAAATGAAAAACCGTGGTCGGCAGGATTCGAACCTGCGCGGGCAGAGCCCACATGATTTCTAGTCATGCCCGATAACCACTCCGGCACGACCACATTTGTGCACTCTTCCGTTCGTTATTTAATTTGTAGTTATATACTGTAATGTAATAGTAATAAAAGTAATGATAATTATTGTAAAAGCATACTGTAAGCCAGTTAATCGTATGAGGGTATTTACTTTGTAATCGTAAGTTTTGTAACATATTTTTTACTTTGATTCATACACTATGTAAACAAGATTACACGTTTTTAAAATTTTGCCACCTCTATA
The DNA here is from genome assembly GCA_022829125.1 of Lathyrus tuberosus. Lineage (NCBI taxonomy): Eukaryota > Viridiplantae > Streptophyta > Magnoliopsida > Fabales > Fabaceae > Lathyrus > Lathyrus tuberosus. The sequence goes on from JALAZF010000397.1 coordinate 4,646,454, forward strand.
ATTTGAGGGTAAGATTTGTCTTTTCACTAAATTATATTTTACATTAAAATTATAATAGGTCACTCTCTTTTATAACTTAAAAAATATTTTTTCCATCAAATTTTTTAAAATATGTAAGATATGAGAAAGGATGAAAGTGTGGGATCCAAAAAAAATTTCTCTTTGTTTGAATATGAGTCCGTTTCTTTAAATTATTTTTATGATGTTATATATTTTTATTTTAAAAAAATATAAATAGTTTTGTACAAGAAAATTTCAAATAAAAAATTAATTTAAATATTTATTCTTAAAATTATATCTTAGATATTTCACTATTTTGCTATGATTTTTTTTTGTTTTGGAAATTTCAGTTTTAAAAAATTACTTTAATTTGAAGTAATTACAAATAGTTTTTCATAAAATTCCTTTTAAAAATAGATTTATTTTAAAAACAATTGTGATTTTGACTATATTCTAACCTTCAATAATATATATTTATGTTATACGATATAAAAATTAGTCTTTTAATTTATAAAAAGCAAATTAATTTTTTTTATAAAAATCATTTTTAAAAATACAAACAAAAAATCCGTTTTTTTTAAAGTTAAAACAAACGAACATAAATCTTCTTTTCTATTTTCTATCAATTTATATATGAGCATTTCTGTTTCCATCCTATGGACTTCTTCCACACCATGTGGTTTTCCTATTATGCCCACCGTTTTCGGAGATATATCTCCGGACGCATCAAAATTCAATTGAATGTTAAAATATTCCGGAGATATATCTCCAGACGCACCTAAACATAAGTAAACGTTGGAATATTCCAGAGATATATCTCCAGAACATTTTGCAGGTTATTATCGCGTCAGACTCTTTTCCTCCAACACTTTTCATTTTCATTCACAAAACTCTTCCACTCTCTCATTCCCAAATTTCTCCAACTTCACCAAATTGTATTTCATCCGTCCGAGGCTCAAGTAATCATTAATCATCATCCATTTCATCATTCAGAATCTTTCAAATCATAAATTTTGGGTAAGTTTTTGGAGTTTTCGGTAAATATTTGAGTTTTGTTGTAAACGAGTTAGAATCCATTGTTAGGTGTCGAAATGTTTAGAAATCATATGAAACATAGTTTAGAGTAGATGCATGTATTGTTTGTTGGCTCAAATGGACGATCAAGGCTTTATTTTCACTCACTGAATATCAGAGGACGTCATTGTCGCAACCTTTGAGTTTCAGAAACTTCCAGAGACACATCTCCTGAAAAAATCAACGTTTCATATACTTTGGGAAATTCAGGAGATACATCTCCGGAATGTTTTCGTAGATATATCTCTGGAATTTCCTCAGTCTGTTTTTTTTTTATAATATTCTTGTTTGTGTTGTTCTTTTGTGTAAACTCATTATACGACTAATTTTACCTTGCAGACATAATGCTGACAGAGCTGCTCGATTGAGACTTGGACGGGTTTCTCAGCACGCATCCGTTCGGCGAGAGCGGAGCCAGTTGGTTCCGGAGGCAGCAGGTACCTCTAGTCAGGGAGAGGTGTCGACTGTTGGGGTGCAGTCTACTCCTGAGGCTCAGTCCACTCATGTGGGGCAGTCCAATCCCGGGGCTCAACCTTCACCTCAGGATACTTCATCTACATCTCAGGCCACTCCACCTTCTTCTTCTTCTTCTTCTTCCCACAGGAGACGAGATGCACCAGATGACGCGTCACTTCCCCCATCCTCTTGCAGGCGTCGGGATGCACCTGTGCCTCCTCCTGTTGATTCGGTGCCACCTTTGGAGGGTGAGGTTACTGATGATCCTGATGCACCGGTGCCACCTCCGGAGGGTGAGGTTGCTGATGGCGAGCCAAAGGCTTTCGGATGGGGTCCATCTGATATGTCCCTACTTCATCTGTATCTAGAGCACACTGTCAGACATATCTGAGATGAAGAGGTAACATTAGCCTAATTATTTATTTTTGTTTACTTTAATTTAAATTGTTGACATTGATTAATTCTAACATTAAGTCTTACTAACACTGATTATTTTTGGAAATTCGCATGTGCGTGATCCACAAAAGTTTCTGAACCATGGGTGAAAGATTTTAGCATTGCATAAACCGGATGAGTAGTGATTTTAGTCGGTTCTGACCGCTTCTGGGTTGAGTGACCTATGCTTGACCGATTACACTCTGGTCAACCATGGGATGCCTAATGCATTCGCGGAGAGATGGCATTCTGAGACATCTTCTTTTCATCTTTCGCATGGTGAGACGTCTATCACCCTGGACGATGTCTCGTCTTTGTTGCATCTTTCGATTAGGGGGAGATTCCTCCATCATGGTAGGATGACCAGAGATGGGGTGGTCAATATGATGGTGGAGTATCTGGGGGATGATCCAAGGAAGGTGTTTGAGGATGTGGATAGGACCAGAGGTGCTCATGTTAGGTTTTAGTTCTTGAAGAAGTTATTTGATGATGAGATCGTTGCTGCACATCTGGCTGATGGTGACGTCGAGCAAGCGACCTTACACAGGACTCATGCTTTGAGGGCATATTTTCTTTATTTAGTTGGCACTGTGATTTTTGTAAACACGAGTGCCACCTATACTGGCGTTGCATACCTCTGATACTTCTCGGATCTCACACGAATCCATGAGTACAACTGGGGGGCATCTTGCCTGGCTTATCTGTATTCGAATTTGAGAGTTAGATGTCAGTGGAGGACGAAGCAGGTCACAGGCAACACGACACTACTGGTGGTAATAATTTTTTATCCTTGAATGTTTTTTTTTTCATTTTAATTTCATATTTGCGATAATTCTTGATCCCTGAATGCTTTTAATTTTCATTTCAAGCTTGGCGTGTTGGGATGAGTACATTGAGAAGATGCCTTGTGCCTGTGCTTTTATCCCGCTGAGAGGGAACCAGGCAGCTGAGCTTTTCAGAGTCTATCTTGACTGCTTGGCTGCCAAGGACATCCACTTCAACTGCTACGTGGATCATCGTCAGACGCGGCCATTTGACAAAATATCGCTATACTCCGGATGGCTAGCCTGCAGATCGAGTCTTACTGCTCCTCATCTGCCCGAGCGCGTCATGCGGAAGTTCGGGTACACCCAGACCATCCACAGACACCCTGAGGACTCTGCTCCTCCTGCCTTGACTCGTATATAGATAGAGGAGTTGTTTGCTAATTATCAGAGTCATCTGGTACCAGATGAGGATTGGGCTACCATAGTGCCGAATGATTGGAACTACGTCGACAAATACATCAGGTGGTTTGTCAGGGTCTCACATCCATACATGGTGTTGATTGCTCCAGGAGATCCGCCGAGACCCTCTCATCAGGAGATTCTATAGGAGGAGCAGGCTCCGCTAGATCATACTGAGGATGTTTTGCCTCGGTGTCATCGTATAATGGAGATTGTGCGGGCAGGCATTTACAAGGGTATATTCCCTGAGGGCGCTGTTGTGCAGCGAGTACTAGATGCCATGGTTGTGGAGGCACATGGGATACTATTGTACCGTAGACATCACGCGAGGACGGGGGAATTAATCTCCGAGGAGGTAGATGGGAGGTTGTCAGGCACACCCAGTATTTATTTGTATTTATTTTGTTGCAGAACTATAGTTTGTACGTTTTTCCTGACATTGTTACTACATTTTGGATTTCGTGTCATACGATATTTTATTACTATATTACTATACAATTATGTATGTCTGTTATTTTATTCGGGATCGTGCGTCATAATTCATTTGCAAACAAATACATAACGCATTATAAAAAAACTTGTTCTGATACACTTCAGAGATGTATCTCCAAAAAATTTCCGTGGATGCATCTCTGAAAATATTCAAATGAAAATGGGCTATAGGAGATATGTTGTGACTGTTTAAAGTTTAAATAGTTTCGGAGATATATCTCCGGAATATTTTAACGTTAAGTCAGACGTGGGGTGCGTCTAGAGATATATCTCCGGAAACGGGGGGCATAATAGGAAATCCACATGGTGGGAAAATAAATGCTTTTTATATATTCTTTTGTTCTTCTTTCTTCCACGCAGGATTTTTCCCCAAAATTTCAAAAGTTATAGCGGTGGGACGAAAATTTCAAATTCCTGGGGCGATATTGGAAGTTTCACTTGAACTACTGGAAATTTAGAAAATAGTGAGTTTTTCCACTGAAATTCCATAATTTTACGATACTTTATACCCGAAAATTTGGAAATTTTTGGTATTTTGTACCTGAAATTTCATAATTTCCGGTATTTTCTACCGGAAATCTTAAAAATTCTGGTACATAACCCAGAAATTAAAGAATCTGGTATAGAACCCAAAATTTTTACCTGAATTTTCAAAATTTCCAGTAGCTTAAAAATCTAGTTTTGTACCGAAAATTTTGAAATTTCTGGTAGTTTCAAAATTCTAGTTTTGAACTGGAAAATTTGAAATTTCTGGCAGTTGATATTATTATTTTTTTTCAATATTTTTTTTCTTCTTTTGCAGTGAAATCCAGAGTCAGAGGAGACACTATTGTAGGGAGAGTTGTCGATCGAGTAGCAGACCAGGGTAGAGTTGGCAGGGGTGCTGATGTTGAGTCTTCCCAACAACGGGCAGGACGAGTGGTCCCAACTGGTTCATATCGGAAGCGGTTGGATGAGCAGGGTCAGTTCTGGGCACCGCGTTCCACTCGACGTTGACCCGTTCGATTAGTAAAGAAGACTACAAATGAGGTGCTTCCAGATATTCCTGTATCTGATCCCGTTGGTGAGTCGGTGGTTGAGCCAGTTGCTCAGGAGGTTGCTCAGGAGGTTGTTGAGGAGGTTGGTTTGGAGGAGGTTGCCCGGATGGTACATCTAGATGCTGCTGTTGGTGAGTTAGGCCCATCGGCTACTGCTGAAATGGAGGTTACAGCTCCTTTAAATGAGCCCTCTGTGCACACGGATGGAGGATTCCCAGGAGGACCCATTGAACAGTTGGTGCTTACAGAGTATACTGAGCACGTGGCCTTACGATTATGGCAGGGTGTGGTATATGACTTTTTTGTTTAACTTTAATTTTTTTTTATATATCTCTGTCACATGAGGTATCAAGGAGACTCCTGGGATCGCACGGGAATTCCAGCTGCTACATTTTACCCATTGCTCCCTCACGATGTTGGATGCTTCATTACTTAGTGCCTTTGTTGAGAGGTGGCACAAGGAGACGTCATCATTTCATCTTCCGTTCGGGGTGATGACTATCACTCTGGATGATGTCTCTGCATTGTTCCATCTCCCTATTAGCGACAGATTCTGGACGGCTCTCATTTTTAACATGACCCTTGCATGTCAGGTTGTGTCACATGATTTGAGTTTGTCTGAGGTGGAGATTCTGAAGGAGTATTGTGAGACCAGTGGTGCGCACTTTCGTATGCATTGGCTTTGGAAGATATACAATCAACTTGTAACTTCTAGGAGGTATTAGGGTGCCGCTAGGGCGTACATGCTATATATAGTAGCATGTACTCTCTTTGCGAACTAGTCTGGTAATTATATTGATGCCCAATACTTGTTCCTATTCAGAAGCATCGAGGACACCAGTTGGGCTTAGGGCGTGCTGTGTTGACCCAGTTGTATGCAACCCTTGGAGTGGCGACGGTATTTGAGACTAAACAACTTACTGGCTATTTGAGTCTGTTATAGGTATACTTGAAATTATTATTTGTTGTTGCTTTTTGTATTTATTTTTCACGAATACCATTTCTTATTCATTATTTGTTGTGTATTTGTTTTGATATCAGTGCTAGATATACGAGCATTTCCCTACCATCTGTGACAGGAGGGTGCAACATTGCGAGGTGGGGCCCTGTGGGCGAAGAGGTGGAAGGCGAGAAAGTTACATCCTGGTGGTGTTGTTGAGTACAGAAGGAGGCTCGATGCGCTGACTGTATATGATGTCATCTGGACACCATACACTGGTCATAGAGTCCACCGTGAGTTCGAGGAGTCGTCGTTATATTTAGGTTATATACGGTGGGAGTCCATGGTTGCTAGCCGCTTGCCTGAGAGGTGTCTGCGACAATATGGTCATATTTAGAGTATCCCAAGACCAGTTCCAGATATACCAGCTTCAGGAATTGACTGGTGGTTTAAGAGTAACTTCATCAGCTCTAGTCAAGCCATTAGAGATCAAGAAGTCATTATTCAGCACCTCTCGCAGTGTGAGGATGGTTATTTAGAGTGGTACCTCATTGTATCACACCCTCGCATCACCCCACCTCCAGCTTATGCCTGTTGATGATGTGTCGCCGCCTTCTCTAACAGATCACGCTGATGACCAGCAGCGCCTCCAGATGATTGTAGTTATTATGGATAACCTCATGGGTTTGGTAAACCCAGATGGTGAGGTTTATACTGGATTAGCTCGGGTTGGACACATAGTCCGTAGGGGGCCTATTTTCTAAGAGGATTGGTCTCTTTACAAGCAAGAAGAGTTAAATCAATTTGAACGAAACAACATTTGGGAACTCGTTCCTAAAATTCCAGTTAATCAAGTGATTTGTACCATATGGGTCTTTTGCAACAAGCTAGGCGAAGATGGAAATTTTTTAAGAAATACAGTCAAAATCATTGCAAAAGGTTACAATTAACAGAAAGGAAATGATTTCGATGAAACCTATGCTCATATGGATAAATTAGAGGCCATAAGGATGTTATTAGTTTTTTCATGCATAATGAATTTCAAATTATTTAAAATAGATGTGAAAACCATTTTTCTAAATGGCTACATCCAAGAGGATATATGTGTTAATCAACCTCCAAGTTATCAATCGACTTTTCCAGATCATATGTCAAAGTCTAAGAAAGCGCTATATGGGCTGAAATAAGCTCTTGGAGTTTGGTATGATCGTCTAAGCAAATTCTTACTTGAAAACAAGTTCGAAAGAGGAAAAGTTGACAAAACTCTCTTTATTAATAAAACCGAACATGGCATCTTATTAGTTAAAATTTATGTCGATAATATCATATTCGGTGCTACTAATGAATCCTTATGCAAGGAATTTTCATAAATGATGCAGAATGAGTTAGAAATGTTAATGATGGGGGAGCTTCGATATTTCCTAGGACTTCAAATCTATTTTAATAAAGAAGAAACCTTCATAAATCAAGCTAAATATTGTAAATAATTGCTAAAAAGATATGACATGAAGAAGTCTAAAGTAATAACGACTCCAATGTTAACATCATGCAACCTTGACAAGGACGAAAATGGAAAACTAGTTTAAAAAAACAAATATTGAAGTCTAATAGGATCTCTTATTTATCTCACTGGATCTAGTCCTAATATCATGTTTGTTATTTATCTATGTGCTTGCTTTCAAGCATCCCCAAAGGAATCACATCTCAGTGCGGTCAAACGCATCATGAGATATCTCACTAGCACACAACAAATGAGTCTATGGGACCCAAAGGAGCATATTGTGACTTAGTTTGGTACACCGATTCCAATTTCGCAAGATTTAGGTTGGATAGAAAAAGTATTAAAGGTGCATATCACTTGCTTGGGAACTCGTTTGTCTCCTAGCATAGCAAAAAATAAGAAAGTGTTGTGTTATCCATAGCTGAGGCAGCATACATTGTTGTGGGTAGTTTTTGCTCTCAGATTATCTGGATAAAACAACAACTAAGTGATTATGATGTTAATCTTGCAGGTGTCTTGATAAGGTACGACAACACTAGCAACATAAATCTCACTAAAAACCTAGTTCTTCACTCTCAAACTAAACACATTGAGGTTAGGCACCACTTTATTAGGGACCATGTTAAAAAGGGGAATACATACTTGAATTTGTGACCCTGTCTAATCAACTCATAGATATATTTACAAAACCTCTTCCTAAAGAAAGCTTCTTTTTCATAAGAGATGAACTAGGAATTCTAAATAAATCATAAATGAATTAATATGCTTATGTGTCTCTTCTCCTTCTTCTTCATCCTTTTCTTTTCTTAATTTTTTTTATCTATGTGCTTTGATTATTTTTTGACTTTTTGATTATGCCATACGGGGAGAAATATACTTCTAGAGGGAGTAAAGTATACTCTTTACTCATGCAAGGGAGAGTTTAATCACTCACAATATATATATATATATATATATATATATATATATATACACACATACACACGTGTGTGTGTGTGTGTGTGTGTGTGTGTGTGTGTTTTTATACCACCCTCTAAGAGATGCGTTGTCATCATAAAAAATGAGAGAATGTAGATCTATGTGCTTGCAAGTATGAAGCTGGTGATGAAGGTGAGAAAAATACACAAGAAGGGGGTTGAATTGTATTTGCAAAATTCTTTTTAATTATGAACCAGAGTTCAGATTCTAAACCAAAGTTTATAATTTGATAATGAGTGCAGCGGAAAATGCAACAGAAGCAAATAAAACAACAAAGAACACACAACAGTTATCCTGGTTCCTCTCCAACTGAGAGTACTTCAGTCCCCTTGACACGCAAGACATTTCCACTATAATCAAACTGATTACAACTGCTTATATTCACCAGTATAAGGCTTTCTCTACTCAGACCTATAACATAATACTAAATTGCATAATCATCACCTGATCAAGACTTCTATGCTTAGATCCTCAGATCCTAAGACCTTCCTTGCTTAAAATGTCCTGGTTTAAGACTTCACTGCTTAGACACTCTGTCTAAAACTTATCTACTCAGACGCATCGTCTAAGACTCCTTTGCTCAAATTCACAATCCAAGACTTCACTGCCCAAGCCCAAGGCAAGAGACTTTTATCTAAAATAACTGTTTAGAGAAGGAATAACTTACAACACCACTTAATTAACAATTAGAGGAGTTCAAATATAATACACTTTTTACACAAAGGATTCTTAAGCTATACAAGAATAAGAAATCTTTAACTGATTAGCTTCTCTTGAGATGATATGAATGTAGTGCGTTTATATCCTAATTGTAGTTGCAGCGTTATTTCTTGAGGTTATCTTCCAATCTTCTGCTCATTTTATAGCTGAAGAAATATAGTCGTTGAAGTATCCTCAATGACTATAACTAGATCAAATCTTCTAGTACATATTATTTTCCAATAAAGCAGATGTTGGAACTCGTAGTCAAGGAATTATCCATAGAATAAGGCCTTTGTCCGAAGAACACTTCTATGAAACAAGTACAACATAATTTTTTTTGAAGATAATGTCAACATATCTCGAGTCCCGTGTTAACAGAGCTTGATTTGACACTACTCAGTTTCAGAGGCAGCCACATCACGCTTCTGATTCTAAAATGTACCAGCAGTAACTTTGTGATCAGAATCTCTCACGAGTGTATAATCAGAACCAAACCAAAGCTACTTCTGTGTTAGAACCAGTTATATCAAATAAATATAATTCTGCACACACGAACCAACTAGTTAGAAATCGTAATTATTTTTCAAATACTTTGTTATCATAAAATCTTTAGAGGATACATGGTATGAACCAAATTTGTCTCAACAATATCCCCCTTTTTGATGATGACAACCTTAAGTATTTAAAATAATTAGTAGTAGATTAATTACTCAACAAATTTTAGGGATTGAGGTTTGTAAGCTCCCCCTGTCTCAAACAATCTTAGAGGTGATGTTTGTAAGCTCCCCCTGAGTTCGATCTGTGAAGTCTAAGAGGTGAGGTTTGTAAGCTCCCCTTATATAGAATAATTGAATCCCCTCCAAGTGTGAGGTTCGTAAGCTCCCCCTATATAGGATCATTAACCTCATCCGAACCCACAATTAATCTAGAAGAATACTTATCCATTCTCCACCTTTATCATCAACAAAAAGACAGAGGAAAAAGGAAACTTCAATGATTAATAATGGTTTTTGAACAATTCATAGTTGAACACCAGCCAGGAACAAGTTTGTCAATCAACCCAGCTTGTTGCACATGAGTAACAACACCTTGTTGAATAAGAATTACATGAAGAACACTACCAAAAGGAATTAGAAAGGATAGTTCCTCACAAGATGCAAGTATATCTTTTTTCAGATAATTGAACATAAACAGAGGCAAATTGATTTTAGTTCTGGAGACTAGGAACAAAATGAAGTGTTTATCATCAAAAGAAAGCCACCCTATCCCCTTTTCTCTAGGCCTTAGATTGGTCCCTATAATTTGGTACGAGACTTTTTCTATAGGAGTAAGAGTATAAGGACTTTCAGCAGGGTCTTCGCTACCATAGATGTTGTGCATAAGGTTCATAAATCTATTGTTATGTATGTAGATTTCAAGAATAACTCCATCTTCTTCACAATTTTTTGCTTGAGAGATGATTTTAGAGTTGATCACAACAGGAAAAACATAAACAACAAATACAATCTGACTATCATCTAGCTCATTCTGATGAACATGAGCATTTTCTCAAAAATATTTCACAAGATCTGGATAGATTGGTCCATTAAGCATTGCAAAATATCCATCCCATTTCTGAAAATGAATATCTGTGACTATCCGTGAAAGATTACTCGCCGTCAATTCATTGAAATTAACCGTATATTCCATCAGAATATCTAGATCATAGATCTCTCCTTTAATGGTTTTTGAAGAAATTTTAAGAAGAAATGCTAGTGGTTTCACAATATTATTTTATATAGAAGATAATTCATGAAATCAGTAAAACACACAGACAACAACATAACACATAGAATGCCAATTTATAAGCAAGTATGTATTAAATGTTTGGACAGTGATGAGTCTGAATGAAAATGAATTAGAATCTTTGTCAGTAATCCTTTTAAGAACTAAATTTCAGTGCAAATTTTGAAATAAAAGTGACAGACATGTCCCTTCAGAGACCTAAGCATGGAATCTATCAAATCAATATTTCAAAAAGCTTTTAGGTATTAGAATGTAAGACAAAGTTCCTTATTTTATCAGAGCTCAAGATTAGTCCAATAGTTAATTCAAAGCACATATCAAGGAATTAAACTAATTACTTTCTGCTTAAACAAAGCAATCAAGGATGAGAGAGATCCTATACACCCTAATCAAGGCTTATAGACCATTCTTAAAGAAATTCCAGATTTTAAAAATTCAATTGGGTGCTATCAGATTCCAACGATTCCTCTAATACTCCATTAATAAGATAAGCATTATTCATCGACAAAGACCATGTTCAGATTTTTCATAGTAAAATCAAATTTGGCAATATCTAAGGATTTTGTAAATATATCAGCCCATTGATGTTCAGAATCAATAAACTTAATATCTATTACGCCCTTCTGAACATAGTCTCATATAAAATGGTGTTTTATTTCAATATGCTTAGTTCTAGAGCGTTGAATCGGATTCTTCGTTAGACAGATAGTAGTAGTGTTTTCACAAAGGATAGGAATATTATTTCTAAAAATATGATAATCTTCAAGTTGATATTTCATCCATAGCATTTGAGTGCAACAATTAGCAGCTGAATTATATTCTACTTCTGCTGTAGACAAATGAATAGTTGCTTGTCTTTTACTACCCCAAGAGATAAGGTTTTCACCTAAGAATTGACTTGTTTCACTAGTGGATTTCCTTTCAATTCTATCTCCGGCATAGTCAGCATCACATAATCTAACTAGCTTATAGTCTGAGGATTTCTCATAAAGAAGTCCAAGATTGGTTGTTTCTTTCAGATACCTAAAGATCCTCTTAACAACTGTTAAATGAGTCTCTCTAGGATCTGATTGGAATCTTGCACACAAGCATACATTGAATAGAATATCTGGTCTGGAAGTAGTGAGATAGAGTAAGGAACCTATCATACCTTGATATTTAGTTGGAGCCACTTTAGCACTGCATTCTTCATCATTCAGGTTGCAGGTTGGATGAATAGGAGTTGACATGACTTTGCATTCATCAAGATTGAACTTTTTCAATAGCTCTGTTGTATACTTAGACTGATGAATGTATATACCTTTTTCCTTTTGATTAATTTGAATTCCAAGGAAGTATTTCAATTCACCCATCATGCTCATCTCAAATTCGGTCTGCATTATTTTTGAAAATTCTTGACAAAGAGATGCATTAGTAGAACAAAAAATTAAGTCATCAGCATAAATTTTAACAATCAAGATTTCTTCTTCTAGAGTTTTCCTAAATAGTGTAGTGTCAACCTTGCCTATAGCGAAACCATTCTCAAGCAGGAAATTACTTAGCCTCTCATACCATGCTCTTGGAGCTTTTTTGAGACTATAAAGTGATTTCTTGAGCTTGTAGACAAAGTCTGGATGGTTTAGATCTTCAAATCCAGGAGGTTGCTTGACATACACTTCTTCAGTAATAACTCCATTCAGAAAAGAACTTTTCACATCCATCTGATAGAGTACAATGTCATGGTTGATGGCATAAGATAGAAGAAGTCTTATGATTTCTAACCTTTCCACAAGAGCAAAGGTATCAAAGAAGTCAATTCCCTCTTGCTGACTGTAGCCTTGAGCTACAAGTCTAGCTTTGTTTCTAACAATTTCTCCATGTTTATTTATCTTGTTTCTGAAGACTCACTTAGTCCCAATGATGTTTTTCTTTTGTGGTCTTGGAACAAGATCCCACACATTATTTCTCTGAAACTGGTTTAGTTCATCTTGCATAGCCATGATCCACCCATTATCTGATAATGCATCATTAATGGAAGTAGGTTATATCAATTAAATAAGTCCAAGCATTGATTGATCATTTCTGAAAGCAGATCTAGCTCTCAATAACTCGTCTTTATTTCTAATGATTTTCCCTTCTGGATGAAATGCTTTATATTTAAATGATCTTTTAGGTGGAACATAAACTTCAGTACTATTTTGAGGAATCACTGAATCAGTAACAGTAGGACCAGTTGGAGTAACTTCAGTTTCTGCAATCTCTATAAATCCTTCAATAATAGTACTAGATTCTTAAGTATCATCACATATACTCTTTTCCTTAGGAACACATACCACAATTTGTTCTTCAGAATTTTGAATACCTGTAATGTTTTCATTCCGGGCCAAAGACTCTGACTTGTCATAGTCAGGTATTTTGTTATCAAATTTAACGTGCATAGACTATTCAACCATTTTGGTTACGGAGTTATACACTCTGTATGCTTTTGAGCGTTCAGAGTATCCTAAGAAGACACCCTTTCGAGCTTTAGCATCAAATTTCTTTAGGTAGATCTTATTATTCAAAATGTAACAAATACATCTGAATTGATGAAAATAAGAAATACTTGGTCTTCTACCTTTAAATAATTCATACGATGTTTTATTTAGAATTGGTCTAATATAGATTCTGTTCTGAATATAACAAGCAGTATTAACAACTTCTGCCCATAAGTACTAAGGGAGTTTATTTTCATGAATCGTTGTTCTTGTCATTTCTTATAAATATTTGTTCTTTCTCTCTACAACCCCATTTTGTTGTGGAGTTCTAGTAAAGGAGAACTCATGGATAATTCCATATCTTTCAAAAAAGACTCAAATGGTTCATTTTCAAATTCTCCCCCATGGTTACTTCTGACTTTCAGAATCTTTACTTCCATCTCAGATTATACTTGAATGCAGAAGATTCTAAATACTTCATATTTTTCATCTTTAGATCGAAGAAATTTTACCCCATCTGCTGAAATCATCAACAATGACCAAACCATATTTCTTCCCACTGATTAAAGCAGTCCCAATGGAACCAAACAGATCAATGTGAAGCAATTCTAAGGGTCTAGAGGTAGAGACAATGTTTTTGGTTTTAAAAGAGGTTTTCACAATCTTTCCAACTTGACATGCTCCACAGAGAGCATCTGAGTGATAGTCAAGATCTGGAAGCCCTTTAAAAAGTTTTTTCTTTCTAAGTTTAGAGATTAATCTCCAATTAGCATGACCTAACCTTTTGTGCCAAATCCATTTCTCATCACTCATTGTCATTAGGCAAACGACCTTCTGATTAGCCAATTCAGAAAGATTGATTTTATAAACATTTCCCTTCTTTCCCTTTGAATATAATAGTTTTGTAAGAATTAACAACAGGGTATAAATTCTTATTGAGCAATACTTCATAACCACTATCACACAACTAGCTTATGCTTAGTAGATTATGCTTCAAGCCATCTACCAGCTAGACTTTATTTATAAGAGTTTGAGAATTACCAATGGTACCTTTACCAATGATTCTTCCCTTATAACCTCCTCCAAAACCCATATTTCCTTTCTCTCTCAGATTCAGGGTTTGGAACATATGCTTTTCTCCGGTTATATGTCATGAGAAGCCACTGTCCAGCTACCAAGATTGACTTTCCATCCTTTCCTTTGGGCATATCTACAACAAAGATAATTTGAGATTTAGGTACCCATACACGTATGGGTCCTTTCAAGTTAGTCTTAATAGGTTCTATCCTATCATGTCCTTTTTCCATGTGAAATGGTTTGGCTTCACTCCAAGTTTTTTGTTCCATAAATTTTAACTAAAGTTAACCTTAGTTATAGAATCAGTCTTAGTATGTGATTTAAATGTTGTGGATACTGAAGATACCAGAGCTTCTGAACTATCAGGTTTTGATATTACAATACCTTTCAACTTTTGATCAATAGGTTCAGTCAAATTCATAACTTTCACATTATTAGAAGTAGGAACAAAATAGTCACTTAACATCATTTGAGCAATGCTGGATGAGCAAGAATTTGGGAGTACTTTTAATGAAACATCATAACTAGAGCAGCCTTTATCATACCCCAAACTTTCTCTATCATTTTTGCCAACTCCATAAATCATAGATGCAAGTTTAGTTATATCAATGCCAGATGTAATGAATTTATGAAAAGCTTGAGCATGCTTACCTAGAGACGAGCATTCATTTTGAGATGTGCTAATTTCTTTTAATTCTTCTTTCAAAATGAAATTATCTCTTTTTAAAATTTTAATGTGACTGGCTTTATCCTTGCAATAATTTATGAGATTATTAGCACATGAAATAAAGTTAGAGTAAGAGTATACCTCATCTTCATCTTTAAATTCAGATAAGTGTCCTTCATCAGATGAGTGTGCCATCAATGTAAAATTGGAATTATATTCCTTTTCTGAATCTTCATTATCCAGCTCTTCCCATGTAGCCATAAAATTCTTCTTAAATCTGTTTCTGAAGTTGTCCTTCTGATGACTTCCTTTCTTCTGATTATCTTTCTGAAGATCAGGACAGTCATATCTGAAGTGACCAGGTTTGTTACAGTTGTAGCATATCATGTCTTCACCTTTCTCTTTGAAATTGGATCTCCTATTGCTTCTAGGAAATCTCCTATTCCTTCTGGCTATTTTTTGAAATCCTCTGATGAAGCAAGCCATATCATCATCATCAGATCTACCATCAGAATCTTCTTCAGAAGTCTCATAAGGTTTACTGCTATTTGAAGATCTTTTGAACTTTTCACCAGATTTTTCAGAAGCAGATCTCAAGGCAAGAGACTTAAGTTTATTTGAAAACTCATCTCCATTTATTTCCATATCATGGCTTTGAAGATTGTTGATTAAACTTTCAAGAGACAACGTATTCAGGTCCTTAGCTTCCAGAATAACTGTTACTTTAGGTCTAAACTTTAGAGGGAGACTTCTCAAAATATTCTTAACATGATCTGAAGAGGAGTAACTCTTGTTTAGCACCTGAAGGCCTGATAGAAGAGTCTATAACCTAGATAACATGGTTTCAATATCCTCATCATCCTTCATTTTGAACAACTCGTATTTCTATATCAGCAAGTTAGCTTTTGCTTCTCTAACTTGCTGATTTCCTTCATATGTAGAGCACAATGATTCAAAGATAGTCTTTGCAGAAGACTTATCAATGACTTTCAAGTACTCAGCATGTGGTAGAGCATCAACCAGAATACCTCTGACTCTATGATGTTTTTTATAGATTTTCGTTTGAGCTGGAGTTAGAGTTTTCCTGTCTGATATCATACCAACATTGTCAACAGCGATTTCAATGCCATCTTCATGTATGTCTCATAGCTCATCATCGAGTCCAATGATATACGTGTACATATTGCTTTTCCACCATTCAAACTCAGTGGAGTCACCACTAAATACAAGAGGTTTAGCAGAGTAATGATTTCTCTCAGAGCTACTGTAATCATGGTGAAATCCCCTTTCTGAGGAACTAGCATTAGTATCCTCAGTAGTCATATTTTTCTCATTGGATATTTGATTGTACCACTATTAAGTGTTACGTACAGACCTTGCACCGATGCCAACTGAAGGTGAGAAAAATACACAAGAAGGGGGTTGAATTGTGTTTGCAAAATTCTTTCTACTTCTGAATCAGAGTTCAAAATATGATAATGAGTGCAGAGGAAAATGTAACAGAAGCAAATAAAACAGCAAAGAACACACAACAGTTATCCTGGTGCCTCTCCAATAAAGAGTACTCCAGCACCCTTTCCACACAAGAGATTTCCACTATAATCAAACTGATTACAACTGCTTATACTCACCAGTATAAGACTTTCCCTGCTCAGACCTACAACCTAAGACTTCCTTGCTTAATCAACACCTGATCAAGACTTTTCTACTTAGATCCTCATATCCTAAGACTTTCCTTGCTTAAACCCTCCTGGTTCAAGACTTCACTGCTTAAACACTCTGCCTAAGACTTCTCTGCTCAAACGCACCGTCTAAGACTCCTTTGCTCAGATTCACAATCCAAGACTTCACTGCTAAAGCCCAAGCCAAGAGACTTTTATCTAAACCGACTGTTTAGAGAAGGAATAACTTACAACAACAATCGATTAACAATCAGAGGTGTTCAAATATAATAATAAACTTTTACACAAAGAATTCTTAAGCTATACAAAAATAAGAACTCTTCAATAGATTAGCTTCTCTTGAGCTGATATGAATGTAGTGTGAGTATATCTCAGTTGTAGTTTCAGCGTTATTTCTTGAGTTGATCTTCCAATCTTCTGCACCATTTATAGCTGAAGAAATATAGTCATTGAAATATCCTCAACGGCTATAATCAGATCAAATCTTCTAGTATATCTTCTTTTCCAATAAAGTAGGTGTTGGAACTCGTAGTCAAGTAATTATCCATAGAACAAGGCCTTTGTCCGAAGAACGTTTCTATGAAACAAGTACATCAAAATCTTTTGAAGATATTGTCAACATATCTCGAGTCCCGTGTTAGCAGAGCTTGAGTTGACACTACTCAGTTTCAGAGGCAGCCACAACACGCTTCTAATTCTGAAATGTACTATTAGTAACTTTCATATTAGACTCTCTCACGAGTGTATAGTCAAAATCGAACCAAAGCTGCTTCTGTGTCAGAACTAGTTATATCAAATAAATACAATTCTGCACACACGAACTAGCTAGTTAGAAATCTAATTGTTTTTCAAATACTTTGTTATCATCAAAACTTTAAAGGATACATGGTATGTACCAAATTTGTCACAACAGATGATTCTGATGAGAACCTTCTCATTGTTTTGATGACGACAACACCAATGATTTTTAAAGTCAGTGGTAATAGACATCCAACTCTATGATAAGGGTGATCAAACTTAAATATATCTCAAGCCTCATCAAGTATGTGACTCAATAATCCATTGAAGTACCTATATGATTGATGCATCTGGAAAAGGATCTTGAAAGCCTCTGAATTGTGAAACAGAGGAAGTGTGAAAGATCGTCTGGTCGTGTCTGTATGAGTTACCATAGTTTTAAGAAAGTAGAAGAGTAACCTCTAAATAAACTTAGGCAACACACACACACACATGTGCACGCACACTCTTTCTCTCTCTCTCTCCCCCTCTCTCTCTCTCTCTCTCTCCCTCTCACACGCACACACACACACACACACACACACACACACACACACACACACACAAACACACGCACGCGTGCACGTGCTTGCCCACACATGCACATACACTTAATAGCTCTTTTTAAACCCTTTTATAACTATAAAAACTATTTAAATTGTTTTCAAGGCTAATCCAGTTGATCAGGAAACTGTTAGCTTTATTTTGAAGCATTTTTTGAACAACCCAATCGAATGGGACCTTAAGCCAAATTGATTGGTAACGACTCCATATCCAAACTTTCCAAAATGGGCAAGAATAATTGATTATTTTACTAATCTAATCGATTGGGACAAAGAGACAATCTATCGGGCCATTAAAAATGCCATGGATCGTTTCATTTTTTTTGTTTTCTCATCTCTTATACAAATGAGGCATCTCCCCTCCTCATTTCACATAAAATCCCCGAAGTTGTCTATTTATTTAGAATTTATCTCCTTCCTCTCACTCTCTCTAAAAAAAATATTATTCTTACGCTTAAGTTGTCTTGGCAATATTCTTGAGAAATCGAGTTTGGTTCTTGAGATTAACCAATCTCAATATATTTGTTTCATTCTAGAACTTAGCTAAGAAAAAGTTCGGCTTGGTTATTGAGATTAGCCTAGAAAATCTCTAATTGGTTCGTTAGCTCATCCTGGGTAAAAGCTTTCTTTTTGGTTAGGGATAAGCCATTCTAAAATCTCTAGGTTTGATTGTATTAAAGGTTTGTGGGCATAACCTGTAAAATCTAAAGTTCATAGTCAAAATATCAAGATCTCTTAATTTCTGCAAGTTATTTTACCATTTTTCTTTCTGTTGTTTATTTAACTTTGATCTTAAATAACACTAACACAATTCATTTCTTAAGTAACAAAAACCTAAAATTAATCATGAATTTTGAATACCACAATTCACCCTCCCTCTTATGCTTAAAGTCACTTGTCCAACACCATATCACGCGGAAATGCAAAAGAGATAGGGATAAGAGAAATGTACACTAGATTTATAGTGGTCAAGCTCATTCGTCCTCGCTAGGGCTTAATCCAATCTTAAATGGTTTCACCGTTGAAAATTGTAGGGTTTTCCACTATTTGAATACTTAATATAAAATTATCTTTGGTACAACAGATAATCAACAATTTGAATACTACAAGCCAATTAGTTTAGTCAATACATATCTAAACTGACTTTCCCTTCTGTTGATGCAAAATACTTAATGTTGGTTTTCGTGTAAATCTGTATTCTTAATCCTTAATTTTTATGTTCATGAGTATAGATGTTGAATTGATAAAATATGTTGATGCCTTATTATAAGGCGAGAGTATAAATGTTGAATTGATAAAATATGTTGATGCCTTATGAAAATGTGAGAGTATAAATGTTGAATCTATGATGTTTGGTTTATATTATTCATGGTTGATGTTTATCTATGTGTAATGGGGTGGTTGGTACTCAAATAGGAGAAATAAGCGAGTTTTGGATCTATTCAATATAGATAAAAACGCAAAAATCACTGGTAGACATATAAGGGGATTTACTTCTTGTTTCATGCGTAACTTGAGTTTCGTAAGTCAGTTTGAGGTGCGGTCAAGTGTGTTAGAAAGATAACACAATAACATTTCTTTTGAAGCAGGGAAATTTGGCCTAGGAGTGCTACACCAATAGCAGTTATTTGGTTTTTATACCAGAAGCGTAGTCAAATTTCAGTCCTGCGTGCGTTGTCTTGCTTCACGCATAATTTGATTTTTGTAAGTCCTTTAAGAGTAAATTTTATATCATAATAAAATATATAAAATTAATAAATATTAGAATTTATAAGTATCTCATTTCCTTAAGTTCTGTAGGAGAAATATTAGTTACAAGTCTAACAAATCATTATGTCTAGTGTTGGTACCAGTTTCTATTGTTTGATTACACTGTACCAATTGGGACATTAAGTCCAAAAATAAAAATTATATTCTGATAATAGAAATTCTAATCTTTCAAAAACATATTCATTTACTTGATGTTCGACACCGTCTGATATTTTAAAGAAATTTTTGAATCTGAGGTATGACTAGTAGTAAACATTTTGTCTGGTGTCCGCACCAATTCCTATTGTTTGATTAAACTATACTGATTGAGATCTTCAGTATTAAAATAAAATTTATAGTATTAAAATATACACTATAAGGTTTTTGTAGCATATTCATTTGCTTGATTCCGACTCCGTTTGATATTTTAAATAATTATTCGAATATGATGTAAGATTAGAAGGAAACATGATTTTTGGGTGGTTTTGATAAAATGCCATGTGAATTAAGTTGTTAATGTTTTAGGAAAAAATCCTAATATTTTGATGATATATATTTGTGTTAATTAAGAACTAGATATGTTTAGATTTGAGTTTGAGAATTAAATGAGTTGAGCTTTGAGTTATTTGATATGGTTAGAGTTGAGTTGGATATGTTTAGAGTTGTATTGAATTAAATGAGTTGAATTTTGTGTTATTTATTATATTTAGAGTCGAGTTTGATATGTTTAGAGTTGTGTTGAATTAAATGAGTTGAGTCTTTAAGTCATATGATATGTTCATGGTTGAGTTGAAGAGTAAACGAGTTAAAGTTAGAGTACGTATTATGACTCTTAATTTTGAATTAAAAGTGGTAGAGTTATTTGTGAACTCTGCTGAGTTATGAGCAAACCTTGTTGAATGTTGATGGTTGTACGATGTTGTTTTTACCCTATTAATGAGCATTATTGAGAATTATATATTTAACCACTATGTTGAGTTATAATGAAATTGTTTAGTTATGTTGAGATATGTGGTTCAGAGAGGAATCGTTGTTGTGGTCTTATATTGGCGATGTTTATGTTGGGATGTTTGGTTCAGAGAGGAACCATTGTTGTGGCCTTGTATTGGTGATGTTTTATGTTCAGAGAGGAACCTGAGACGTATGGGAGTTTTAGGTTGAGACGGGTATTAAGTTTGTATTGTTTGTCGCATTCATGCATCATGTATATCAGAGATAAGTGTATAGACTTCGGTCTAGTGAAGAGTCCCGGGTTTAGAGATGGAACCTGTGACGAGTGTAAGTTCTATGACTTTGGGATTTGCACCAA
Organism: Lathyrus tuberosus; assembly: GCA_022829125.1. NCBI lineage: Eukaryota > Viridiplantae > Streptophyta > Magnoliopsida > Fabales > Fabaceae > Lathyrus > Lathyrus tuberosus. The sequence continues at coordinate 4,667,360 of JALAZF010000397.1, forward strand.
TTTTGTTAAAGGAAGTATCACAGCAAGATGTTGAGCTAGATGTATTGACATGTTGGTCAGATTTCACTGATGGTCAGCACGATGTCGTGACCTGATGTTGTGACATGTTATACCAGAAGTTTAGGGTTTTGAGTTTTGGAAGATTTGGTTTTATTAGTGAAGATTCTTTGAAGATTTAATTCCAATATATTACGGTCCAAGAAGGGTATTTTAGGATCTATTGTTCTGCTCCAAATGTGCATTTGTTTCATAAAAAGGGACTTTGAGACATTTAAGGAAACATGATATTTAATGAGATTTGATTTGATTTGTTCTTGTAGAAGATTTGATGTGGAGCTAATCTTTAGGAAATAATATATAGTTGGATTGCATTTAATAATATATTATTATTCAAAATATTATGGATGTGTTATTTAATTTAACCCTATTTGCTCATCAGGTCTAGATTTTTAGAAGGCTATTTAAGGGCGTTTCCAAATCTAAAATAATCAACTAAGTCGTGTGTGTGAAAGGAGGTTTTAGGGTTTAGTTTGTTATTTGTTATTTGTGATCCACTCTTATATCACGTTGATATTAAAGTTAGACTGTGTTATTTGTGAGCCATTCATGTACCTCTTAGGTGCTTGAATTGGACTATGTTTGAGTTGTATTCACTCATAAGCTTTTAAGCAATAATGGATTTTATGTCATTGGAAGTGTGTCTTCTATTGTTCATTGTTATTGAGTTTTATCACTATTGTATGATTGAGGGAAGTGAGAGGGGTCTCATATCTAGGAGTTCCTAAGGAGAAATAGCACGGGTAGTGATTAGGTGAGAAGTAGTAAACCAGAGGTTGTTTGCTAAGGCTTTAAACTAATACTATTATAGTGGATTTCCTTCTTGACTTGGATGCCCCCAGATGTAGGTGAGGTTGCACCGAACTAGGTTAACAATTTATTGTGTTATTTACATTCAAGCATTTAATTTAACTGCATAATTATTGGTGTTGTCATACTGTCCTGATCCCAGTGTCGTGGCATCTTACTCGACATCTGGTATCTGTGTACCAGAATTTCAATTGGTATCAAAGCAAGCATCATATTTTGTTTAGGGTGAGCTCCATGGAAGTTTTGATCTAGTACTATGGAAAAGGAATGAGGAGGAAATGTTAACAAACCCCCAGTTTTAGATGGCACCAACTATGACTATTGGAAGGCTCACATGGTGGATTTCCTAAAATCTATGGATAACAAAACTTGGAAAGCTATCATCAAGGGTTGGGAACATTTTGTTGTTAAGGACAAATATGGGAAGAATACTTTGAATCCAGAAAAAGATTGGACTAAGGAAGAAGATGAAATTGCTCTTGGAAACTCCAAAGCTTTAAATGTCCTATTTAATGGAGTTGACAAAAACATGTTTAGGTTTATAAACACTTGTACTATGACCAAAGATGCTTGGTAAATTCTTAAGACCACTCCTGAAGGCACATCTATGGTGAAGATGTCTAGACTTCAGCTGCTTATTACCAGATTTAAAAATCTAAAGATGAAGGCTGATGAGAGTATTCATGACTTTCACATGAATGTTCTTGAAATAGCTAATGCTTTTAGTGGCATGGGAGAAAAGTTGAGTAAAGAAAATATGGTTAGAAAAATTCTCAGGTCTCTAACTAAGAGATTTGACATGAAGGTAACAACCATTGAGGAAGCTCAAAACATCAGCAGCTTGAACGTAGATGAGCTTGTTGGGTCACTTCAAACTTTTGAATTGACTATCAATGAAAGATCTGAAAAGAAGAACAAGAGCATAACTTTTATCTCTAACTCTAATGATCGAGAGGTTCAATGTGACATGGATACTGATGAAGGAATTTCTAATGCTATTGTGCTTCCTTGGAGGCAATTCAATAAGATGTTGAAGAGTATGGATAGGAAGTCAAAACCAGATGTCAAGAACATGTCATTCGACATTAGGAAGAACATTGATTTTCAGAGAAAAAAAATAACAGGGGAGAATCCTAATCAAGGAAAGGTATTAAGTGTCATGAATGTGAGGGTTTTGGTCACATTAAATCAAAATGTCCCACGTACCTCAAGAACCAAAATAAGGGCATGTCTGGTTTCTGATCTGATGATGATTATGAAAGTGAACCTGATGTTGAAGCTACTAAGCATGTTACAGCCCTCATTGCAGATGTGAATATAATGAAGATTCCTGTGATGATGATGTCTCTTATGAAGAATTAGCTACTTCCTACAAGGAGTTGTGTATCATACGTGAAGAGGTTTGCAAGATAGGAGAAAAGCATAAGAGTCGTATAACTCAATTGCAGGATGAAAAATAGAAACTTTTATCTACTGTCTCTGGTCTTCAAGATGAGGTAACCCTATTGAATTCTAAACTTGAAAACATGACCAAATCTGTAAAAATGTTGAACAATGGATCTAATGTGTTGGATAAGATTCTTGGGATAGGAGGTAAAATATTTACTGGTATAAGGTTTAATTACATCTCTTTAAATAATCAAAGAAAAACCCATGTCACAAAGTTTGTTCCTGCTGAAGTAAAGGGTGAGCTCATAATGTCTGACCAAATGTTACAACATCCTGCCAAACTTCAAAAAACTCAGACCAGAGGCAAGTTCCAGCCTTGGAAATGTCATTATTTTGGTAAATATGGTCAAATAAAGCCCTTCTATTACAGACTGTATGGTTAACCAAAGCATCCAACACAACCTAAGACTAATCATGTGATAACTAAAACTAGAAATGAGTGGAAACCTAAGTTTGTTAATTCTAGTCTAATAGCTCATATTTCCTTTAGGGCTTCATCTAGAGGAGACTGATATTTTGACAATGGATGTTCTAGACATATGACTGGAGTAAAGAAGTTTCTAGTGGACATTAAGTCGCACTCTATTAGTTATGTCACTTTTGGTGATGGAGCTAAAGGAAAATTAAGCGAGTATGAAATTTAGGGTGTACTGGACTTCCTAGACTAGTTGGCGTTCTACTTGTGAAAGGGTTGACTGCTAATCTGATCAGTATCAGTCAGTTATGTGATCAAGGTTTAAATGTAAAATTCACCAAGTCTGAATGTTTGGTTTCAAATGAGAAGAATGATGTTCTGGTGAAGGGAGTTAGGACTAAAGATAATTGTTATTTGTGGGTACCTCAAGAAACTACTTATTCTTCCACATGTTTAATCTCCAAGGAAGATGAAGTAAAGTTGTGGCACCAGAAGCTTGGAAATCTGAATCTCAAAGGTATGAAGAAGATTATGTCTGAAGAAGCTATTAGAGGTCTACCTAAGTTCAAAATTGAAGAAGGCAAAATATGTAGTAAGTATAAAATTGAGAAGCAAATCAGGATGTCACACCCAAAGTCACAACATCAGGTTGCGACCATAGTTTTAGAACTTCGTCATATGGACTTCATAAGGAAGATGCAAGTTGAAAGACTTGGTGGAAAGAGGTATGCCTTTGTGGGTGTTGTTGATACTTCTGGTTTGAATGTTGTTGTTTCAAATGTTGTTACCTCTGAAACATTGAGTCTAGATAACCCTAAAGCGGAAGAAACTCTAATTCCATCTAGTTTGAACGTTGATGTTAATGACATTGTTGATACAAGTTTTCATATGTCTCTCTCTAAGATCTTGGTTACTGACCCTGAGTTTGATGTTGTGTCCGATGTCGCAACATCCTTGACCTGATCATCCTATTCAAACCACACAAGAAAACTTTCAGAGTGAGTCTCCTGAAAAATCTCATGAGAATGTGGCTGAAGATGATTCTGTTGGTGGTAAAAGAGATGATTCTAATAATAATAGTATGTCTGCTGAAGATAAAGAAGAGAGTGCTGGTGTGAAGAAGGATTAGTCTATTGACATTGTAAATTTAGACGGTCTATATTTTGATGATGAGCCTATAGGAAAGAAATTGGCTCCTGGTATTGTTAAAAGATTGAGGAACAAAAAAGGGAAGGTTGTTGTGTCTATAAGCAAGCCTTATAAAGCATCCAAGAAACGTACTAAGGTTGGACCTGATAAAGGATAGAGTAAAAGTTTGGCTCCTGCTACCAAGAAAAAGTCATTGACAAGAAATGAAATGCCCTAAAGTGACTATGAGTATGTGATGCATCCGCATGTGCACGGATTTATCGAAGTAATATAAAAGATTGTCGAACCCACAGAGACCAATGTCAACCTACCGTTATCTATTGTTGCTTTGTAAAGCTAAGGCTATGATTAAAATGGTACTAACGGAAATATAAACGTTAATTACTAAAAGTTTGAAAATAATACTAAAACGAGCCCGAAATATGAATTCCGCGCACCTAAAGGATTTGTAGAAAACGGGTGCTAATTACGACTATATTACAATTTCGTAGAATATACCGACTTAAAGGCTCCTCCTCACGCTCTCGCGGTCTTAACAAAAGCCATACTTCCTAATCCCAAGATTTTGCTCTCGCTCGCCCGGTAACTAAGAAATACACTTTGAAAGCCAATAATATCCTAAACAATATCTAAAGCGCTCTCGCTGTATTTAGATATGATGCCTAATTCCCACTATCTGGTTCACTCCTCACGCTCTCGCGGATCTCGGCTTAAACCTTGATTTGCTTCTCACTCTCGTGACAAAACAATGTTAAATAACCTCTCACTCTCATGACAAAGCTACTTATATTAAACTTGGAAATTAAAACCAAAATGACATATAATAATAATTTCTTGCCTATTATTTCTACCGAGTCCCATCAGTAACGATGGTCCTCATACGCGGACTCAAGACAATTTAACTAGACATGGAATTAAATGAAAATGACATAAACGTGGTAAATATAATCAAGGACATCATGTTTAAACAATTATAGAATTTGATATCAAAAATAATAAAGCGATAAGATAAAGAACCTGTAAATGCGGGAAAATAAATGGAGACTTAAATTAAATGAAACCGGAAATAACTTCAATAAAATGATGGCAAGATTCTGGAGGAAGTACCTGCAAAAGTGTTAGAAAAATACGGTGCGGTGTGTGCAGGTGGAACTTGACCATGCGAAGAACAAGGAAGAGGTGAATTATTGACGGGATACACATGCTCTCTCCTATCATACTCATCGTCAGTGTCACCACCAGCAGCGACATTCGCAGGAATGTCCGTGGGCACCAACTCGTCTCCAAGATTGTGACAAGCGATACATTTCTTTATTTTCTGCAAACACAAACAATAAAAGGAAAACATTAAATTAAAATCTCGTGGATTTCCTCCCACACAGTGCTTTGTTTAACGTTGATAGCTCGACGGCTAATAATCTTCGGTTTCCATGGCCACTTATCAAGCCATCTCACACACCCCTCACCTTTTCTTTTCTTCCTTCTGTGGGGTGGTTCATTTTTTTGAACTTGTGGTGGTGGTTCTGGATCTATCCTGAGTATCAATTTTTCAAGTTTGGGCTTAGTTCTTTCATCCACCACCTCAAAGTCTAACCTTACCCTCTTAACAGTAATGATATCCCTTGTTTCATGGTCCTCAAATTTTCTCTTTTTATGCAGGACCTTAGACAAAGGTGCATTGGTGTGGATATTTTCCAATACCTCCACATACGTTTTGGATTGGGAGTCTATCTTAACTTCTACAAACCTTTGCGGGGAAGGAATCAGTGGGGTATAGGGTAGAGGAATAACAATAGGTGTTTCCTTCTCTACCTCTTCGACAACCTCCCTTTCGGATGGTGTCGGCGAATTTTTCTTAATCTCTACGCTTTTCTCACTAGAATTCTCCTCAAATTCATTATTACTCTCCCTAGGATTTTCTATTTGTTCTTCACTACTGGTTGTTACAACATCCACATGTCTCTCAAGGGAGGGTCCTATAGGTGTTTGGGCAAGCAGAGAGATTTGAGTCTCCAATGCCTCAGTGTGAGTCGTGAGGGACTCGACCACAGTGTTCACCTGCCTAAAGGTTTCATAAGTATCGAGATATTGTTTTCTAAACTCTTCATTTTGGAGAGTTTGTGTCTCCACAAAGTGCCCCATCATAGATTCTAGCCTAGAATTAGTTGTTCTTTTAATGAAATCCTTCATTAATGTTTCGAGGTTGGAATTATGGGATTCTCGCGGTTCCTCAAAATATTGGGAGTGGTAATGATAGAGGAAATTTGGTTGAGAGTGAGTGAGCGTCGCATTGAAATCCTCCATCAACATTTCAAGGTCAGGATTATGGGATTCTTGTGGTTCCTCAAAATATTGGGAGTGGTAATTGTGAAGGAAATCTGGGTGATACATAGTTTTTTTTTTCTTTTTTTTTTTCAAACAAGAGTGCCTTAGTCTATATGGTGCAACAACGAAATCACAATATTGACTGTTGGTCCCCGGCAACGGCGCATGCATCCGCAAGTGTACAGATTTATCAAAGTAATATAAAAGATTGTCGAACCCACAGAGACCAATGTCAACCTACCGTTATCTATTGTTGCTTTGTAAAGCTAAGGCTATGATTAAAATGGTACGAACGGAAATAAAAACGCTAATTACTAAAGGTTTGAAAATAATACTAAAACGAGCCCGAAATATGAATTCCGCGCACCTAAAGGATTTGTAGAAAACGGGTGCTAATTATGACTATATTACGATTTCGTAGAATATACCGACTTAAAGGCTCCGCCTCACGCTCTCGCGGTCTTAACAAAAGCCATACTTCCTAATCCCAAGATTTTTCTCTCGCTCGCCCAGTAACTAAGAAATACACTTTGAAAGCCAATAATATCCTAAACAATATCTAAAGCGCTCTCGTTGTATTTAGATATGATGCCTAATTCCCACTATCCGGTTCACTCCTCACGCTTTCGCGGATCTCGGCTTAAACCTTAATTTGCTTCTCACTCTCGTGACAAAACAATGTTAAATAACCTCTCACTCTCTTGACAAAGCTACTTATATTAAACTTGGAAATTAAAACCAAAATGACATATAATAATAATTTCTTGCCTATTATTTCTACCGAGTCCCATCAGTAACGATGGTCCTCATACGCCGGACTCAAGACAATTTAACTAGACATGGAATTAAATGAAAATGACATAAACGTGGTAAATATAATCAAGGACATCATGCTTAAACAATTATAGAATGCGATATCAAAAATAATAAAGAGATAAGATAAAGAACCTGTAAATGCGGGAAAATAAATGGAGACTTGAATTAAACGAAACTGGAAATAACTTCAATAAAATGATGGCAAGATTGTTGATGATCCAAGTTGTACAGAATAAAATAAAATACAGAATTGTGACAATCCCTCGATGTGAGCGATTGTCACTTTTACAAGTGCTTTTAATGCCTAAAACTAGAAAGCGGAAATGACAGCGCTTACGCGCAACTCGGATGCCTTGGAATGTGCCCCAGAGGTCCTATATATAGAGAAAATATGCCTCTGTAACTGCTCTGATTATGCATGAATTTGGAGGGAAAGGAAGTTACAAAAACTGCTTCAAAACTGCTACTTTTAAGAAAAACTGTTGTCTACGACATAATGGCGAACGCCGTGGGTTGATGGCGAACGCCATTGCCTGGTCCATGGCGAACACCATGGGTTGACAGTGAACGCCATTTGCCCACGGCGAGCACCGTTTTCCCACGACGAACACCGTATTAGTAAAACTACAGAATTTGCACTTTTTCTCCATTTTCTTGCTCTTTTCCCAGTTTTCTCGCACATATGCTCTTATTCGACAAATACCTGAAACACAAACATAACACGACATAATAATACGAAAACATAATAAAACGAAATTAAATTGCATGCGAATCGAGTACAAATAAACGATTATATTTCACGTTATTAGTATGATGTCAAACAAGAAGTTCAAGACATCTAGCCTTCTGCTAAGAAAAAAGGTGTTGATGTGGATCAAAGTTTATACGGGAGTATGATTGGTAGTCTACTGTATATTACAACTCGCAGATCAGACATCACTTGTGTTGTAGGAGTTTGTGCTAGATATCAGGATGAGCCTAAAATGAGCCACATTACTTAAGTAAAGAGGATCTTGAAATACATAAATGGTAGTAGTGATTATGGAATCTTGTATTCTCATAGTCCAAATTCCATGCTTGTAGGGTATTGTGATGCAGACTGGGCAGGCAGTGCTGATGATAGAAAAAGTACTTTTGGAGGATGTTTCTTGGGAAACAATCTTATTTCTTGGTTAAATAAGAAGCAAAATTGTATTTCTTTGTCTGAATATATTGCTTTATGAAGCAATTTCTCTCAATTGATTTGGATGAAACAAATGCTAAAGGAATATACTGTCGAACAAGATGTCATGACGTTATATTGTGACAATCTGAGTGTAATCAATATATCCCAGAATCCCATCCAACATAGCAGGAAAAAGCATATTGACATTCATCATCATTTTATTAGGGATCTTGTTGAGGACAAAATTGTTACTCTTGAGCACGTGGCCACTAAGAAGCAACTGACAGATATATTTACTAAGGCTTTGGATACAAATCAGTTTGAGAAGTTAAGTGGAGAATTGGGAATTTGTAAGTTCAAGGAGTTATAGCAATTACAGGTGTGGAGGAGTGCAACAAATACTTTCTCTTTCCTTCATTCAGTGGTAAATCTTATTGAGGATCCTGGTTTGATGAAGATTTTTGCTGGTTTTGGTAATTGTTATGGGATGATAGTGAAGAAATTCATTGTACATATTTTTTAGGACTGTAACAGGAAGATGAGCAAGGAGTACGGGAAGGTTGATGACAGAGGTAAATGTGTGGAGTTTTTCTCCTGAAATTATCAAAAGGTTTATGGGTAGGAGTGAGGAGGAGCAAGTTAAGGTGGAAGTGACTGATAATGGTGTTATTCTCAGTCAGCACCCTAGTATTTTGGTCAGCTCTAATGTTACATGTAAGAGGAAATCTTCTCTTTCTTTGCACTATAGGTTGTTTGCAGAGACACATGTCCAATACAATGTTGTGACATATGGTGAGGTGGTGATAAAGATGAGGAAACAGATAGCAGTATTGACATTTGTTGTGCTCAGTTTTCTTATTGTGTCTGTATCTGCTACAGAGGTTATTTTTGCTTCTGGTGAATGTCTGGTTGTTTTGACTAATTTGTGGCTAAAAAGGAGGAGTAATTAGTAGTCTTAGTATGTTTGCTTGGTAGATGTTTGTTTCCATGAGTACTACTTGAGGGGGAGTAGTAGTTTTTGCTCCTGATCTGGTGTTTAAGGGGAGCATGATGTTTTTGATGTTGACATGACTAGAGATGATTAGGTGCTTGATGTCATTCCTGATGGTTTGACATCTTGTATGGGAGAACTTATTTTTCTCTGCTTATTTTTTTAAAGCTTCTATGAGCCTGTGTCTATTCTACTACATGGTTCTATGTGCCAGGGGGAGTAACGATCTGAATTGTTGTTCATGCAATTCAGGGGGAGTTTGGTAGTTTGGTGCTTAGGGATTTCTTAGTGTGTTTTCTGTGATGTCAGATGGGATGTCCTGACATTCTGTTTAGTTTGTTGTGATGTCAGACGGAATGTCCTGACATTGTGTTTCATTTTGTTGTGATTGTTGTTGTGATGTCAGACTGGATGTCTTGACATTGTGTTTCAGTTTTTTTTGGAGGATCTTGTGTAGGAAAGTTTATTTCTTTCTGCTTGTCATTATCTCTGTGAGGCTAGTTTTTCTTTTTCTGTTGTGTGTGCCTTTGATTTGACTTGGTATTTTTTGGTTGCTGCTGCTGTGTTTATTTTCTATTTCTCCAGTATTCCAAGCAAAGGTTGTTTTAGCCAAAATTTGCCAAAGGGGGAGATTGTAAGTTCTATGATTTTGGGATTGGCAGTAATTTTGTTAAAACAAGTACCACAGCAAGATGTTGAGCCAGATGTCTTGACATGTTGGTCAGACTTCACTGATGGTCAGCACGATGTCGTAACCTGATGTCATGACATGTTATACCAGAAGTTTAGGGTTTTGCGTTTTGGAAGATTTCATTTTATTAGTGAAGATTCTTTGAAGATTTGATTCCAATATATTACACTCCAAGAAGGGTATTTTACGATCTACTATTCTGCTCCAAATGTGCATATGTTTCATAAAAAGGGACTTTGAGACATTTAAGGAAACATGAGATTTGATGAGATTTGATTTGATTTGATTTGTTCATGCAGAAGATTTGATAGGGACCAGATCTTTAGGAAATAATATAAAGTTGGACTGCATTTAATAATATATTATTATCCAAAATATTATGGATGTGCTATTTAATTTTTCCTGATTTGCTCATCAAGTTTAGATTCTTAGAAGGTTATTTAATGGTGTTTCTAAACATAAAATAAGAAACTAAGTCGTGTGTGTGCAAGGAGGTTTTAGGATTTAGTGTGTTCTTTGTTATTTTGTGATCCACTCTTATATCACATTGATATTAGAGTTGGACTGTGTTATTTGTGAGTTATTCATGTACCTCTTAGGTGCTTGAATTGGACTGTGTTTGAGTTGTAATCACTCATAACCTTTTAAGCACGAGTGAATTTTGTGTCATTGGAAGTTGTTAGCTCCCAAATTCGACGCCTAGTTTGGATTAATGGAATTAATAAAGAAAAACAATTTATGTGAAGTTATGAGAGGCTTCGACAAAACTGTGAAACCTGGGTATTTTTTGTCAAAGTCACCTTTTGTACAAGGAGAATATGTTGAACAGATTTAGGAAAAATATTCTAAGTCTTGGAAGTTAATTCGACAGGGAACTACTAATAATGTTTCAACGTAAGATTTGAATTCAAATAAAGGAGGGAACTTTGTTCTTATCCAGATTTTGAGAGAGACATGTGGAGCATTTTCAAGAAAAGAAGACATGCCGAGCGCCACTTGTCTTATTTTCGTAGGAAGGCCGTTAGAGGCAATTATTTTTATCATTATAAATAGGAAGTCTTAGCGTTAGGATTGTGTGTTCAAAGTTGTACAAAATCTCTAGAATTACTCAAAGTACCCGTGTGCAGAGAAAAGAGTGTGTTGAGAAAATGTACATTTGATGAAAAACCATATCTTTACACTTTAATTTAAGTTTTATCTTTTTACCCAAAAGTTTATCTTCTTTATTGCCCAAGTTATTTTCAATGCATTTACTTGCTTTTCGATTAAGTTTCTACAATTTACTTTCTTTGAATTTTTAAAGTTGTTAACGTTTAGATCAGGAATAGTGTCGAAGTATTCACCATTTTCCAAACTTTATTTTAAGATTTACTAGCACATGTCCTAGGATCAGTATAGTCGATCCTGTAGGTAACCAAATTCCTTTTCGATTTGGAAGACCAGCGGTTGTTTACTAATTTTCATGGTAAACAAATTGGCATGCCCAGTGGGACTGTGCTAGTAATTTTCTTTTCAAAACTTCGTTTTTGTTGTTGTTCTCTTTAAAAACTTCGTTGTATGTTATTGAGAAGTGGTAAAGTAGTCACCACTAACAAAGATAGACCAAAGAGAAGATATATGAGGAGAATAGTGAATTCAAATCAGCCAAATGTTTCGATTCCTCAAAGTTCATCGAGTAACAATGGAGAACCACCCCAAGTATCTTCGACCGGGGGAACAACGAATCTAACGACTGTGTCAGAACCAATGCCATCCATGGAAAGTTTGATGCCCACGCAGTCGATTACCCATAGTGAGCCCATTCTAACTTATATTGGACCAAGGGGTCCTCCAGTAACCCCTCCACCAATAGGGAATGATTCGAGTAGGCCCTTCATGCCTCCAGGTTTCTCTATGCCCTTAGGCGGTCGAGAGCAACCCTATGGAATGCCAACATCTATGATGGCAAACTTGCATAACACCGTCTCAACATTCTCAGAACCAGTAATGAATGTTACTTCGCCATTACAAGGATCAGGATCTGGGATAAACATGTGTCGAAGTACGAAGTAGCCAACCCTTAAGAATGGGTCATTCCACCCAAATGCCAAACTTGACTAATAATTTTGCAGCAGTTATTAGGCAACAAATGGATGAGAGTAATCACAAAATGGTCCAAATGTTGGCCCAAACAATGGGGACGATTTTTAATCCCCTAATCCAAAGTACTACTCAATCCAACCAACAAATGATAGCGCAGATGACACGCCTTGTGGATTTTTTTTAGTACCACAGCCTCCTCAACATCCACATAGAGAATACATATTGGAGAATCAGGGAGTAGTCCTCGAAGAAGGCCTACCATTAACCAAGTCCATCAAAACCAAAGAAGCCCGTCGCATGCAAATCTAGTCAATCCAGGAGTAGCGGTTAAACAGCCTAGGGTCGAACCCCCTAGAGCCCAACCTCAAATTCCAATTAAGAAGAGACCGAGGGTAGTAATGGTGAATAGGAATCAAAATGTTGATAACGTTGTACAATAAATTCAACGTGATGATGTGGCCGCAGATAACAATCTAGCAGCCATGGTCGAAAGGATAATGGTGCGAAATGGGGTAAACTTTGGTCTTCGAAGACCAAACTATACTTTGCCATTATCAAAGTATATTTTACAATCAGATCTACCTCCTAGATGGAAAGTTCCTAAATTCACTAAATTTTCTGAGGATACCACTGAATCCACTTTCGAACATGTGACTAGGTACTTGATAGAGGCTGGAGAGATTTCGAATAATGAAAACCTTAGGGTAAAACATTTCCCAAGCTCTCTCACCAAAAACGCTTTTACATGGTTTACAACCTTGCCACCAAATTCGATCCATAATTGGACTCAGTTAGAAAGGATTTTCCATTAACAATTTTATATAGGATAAACCAATATTAGCCTAAAGGAATTGGCCAGTATCAAATGAAAGTTTACTGAGCCAATAGATGATTACTTGAATAGATTTCGTCTACTCAAAGCCAGGTGTTTTACACAAGTGCCAGAACATGAATTAGTCGAAATAGCCGCTGGGGGTCTAGAATATTCTATTAGAAAGAAATTGGACACCCAGTACTTGAGAGATATCGCCCAACTGGTTGATAGGGTTCGACAATTAGAATGCTTGAAGGAGGAAAAAGCCAAAGCAAATAAAAACAAGAGGGTGGCCTACGTCAAATTTAATGAAGACGACGAGGGACAATATAATGAGCCTTCAAACTTAAACGAAAGTGAGATCGATCTCGCTAAGTTAAAGCAAGGGTCCCTTTATTCTTGTAAAGTCTTAGTCCATTCGAATGGGAAAAACCCAGTCGAACCAGAAAGGAACGATAGATTTCCTAAGAAAACTTATACATTTGACGTCACCAAATGTGACGAAATCCTCGACTTATTAGTTAAGGATGGTCAAATGATAGTGTCTCCCGGTTCTAAAATGTCTCCTTTAGAGCAAAGGAAGAAGAGAGGTTTTTGTAAGTATCATAATTTCTTGGGTCATAAAACATCTCAATGTTTTTTTTTTCAGGGATCTCGTTCAGAATGCCATCAAGGATGGAAGACTAAGGTTTGGAGAAAAAGTGAAGGCTCAGATGCAAATCGATGTTGACCCTTTGCAAGTGGTTGATGCTCATTTCATTGAACCAGCAATTGTCAATATGATCGAAGTTACAGATGACTTCGCTCATAACATTAACATGATCAAAGTCACTGACAACTTCATCAATGATGTTGTCATGGTTAAGATCACTGAGGATCTTGATGAGAAGGTTATGAAAGATTTCATATGTGAGGTTACCGATGGCCTCACCAAAGGAATCGTCAAAGGATGTAACAATGAAACTGCTGATGGTTTCGATACTATAGAAATCATTGAGGATTTTAATCTGGTGATGGTAATAAAAGAAACCGCTAATGGTTTCGTGTGGATGGTTAACTTAAACAAGGCTACTGATGGCCTTACAGTGAAGTTTCAAAATTTGGACATTAATGAGGATGTCGCTCTGGATGTTAACATGGTTGAACTTTCGCAAGAAACTTCGATGGAAATTGACGAAGAGCGATAGCAAGAGGAATACAACAAACTAGCTTCCTGAAGGTGGAGGGAGTTCGATTGGCGAAGGCCAGAGGAAACTGGAAGTCAACTTATATCTCTGAGAACTACAAAGTCAAGAATCCGATGACTAGATCTCAATGGAGAAAGGAGCAAAGGAGAAGAAAGGCATAAAGGGAGGCCAGAGAGAATCATAAAGTTGAATCAAGCACTAATTACCTGTTGAAAAAGGTGAGGAAAAGGAGTTGAAACCCATAGAAAAGAAGCCTGTAGAGGGGAAGTTATTTCCCATTCAAGAAGAAGAGGCTAAAAAGGAGTATGATTGTTCGATCGCTGAAGACGAGATGCTCACTGTTGACTTCAATACAAATTCAGAAGCATCTTTGGATATCATGGTTAATGTAGTATATATGTTGCCAAGGGAGTTCGACCAAGATACTGAGGTCGAAGAGCTGAAGGATAATACCGACATAGATATGGCCACTCACAGGCCAGTTTATTAATTTGTTATGAATAACGGTAGCATAGAAGAACAGAATGCGTTCCTTGAAAGACTTGGTGAGGCTATGAAAAGTCACTTAAAGCCTCTCTTTATTACAAGAAAAATCAAAGATGTACCAGTCAACAAGATCCTGGTAGATTGCAGTGCAGCAGTAAACCTGATGTCGCATTTCATGCTAAAAAAGATATGGAAGTTCGACACAGACACGAAGCCCCACAATATGGTATTATCCAACTATGAAGGAAAAGTTACCACCACATTAAGGGTGATTCAAGTCGACCTGACGGTAGGAACCATTACTAGACCAACCATGTTCATGGTTGTGGAGACTAAGGCTAACTACAATTTATTGTTAGGGCTTGAATGGATTCACGGCATAGGACCCGTACCATCATCAATGCATCAAAGAATTACCATCTAGCAAACAGATGGTATTGTGGAAAATATCGAAGTCGATCAGAGCTATTTTATGGCTTCGGTTAATCGTGTTGATAAACACAATTTCGACAAACATTTGGCTAATATTGCTCCTTGCAATCCAGCCAGTTTTGCATTTACTCCAGATAACAATGCGTATTGCTCTTTGTACTTGCACCCCACTAATGGTTTTTAGTGGGATCGAGAGGTTGTGGGCAAAGACGACCTTGCATACATAGGGACATCTAGAATCGACCCAACAGATTGGGGGAGTGAGTTTGGCGATGATGACTGAGTTGCCAGCGCTCAAAATAATTTTGGCTTATATAGCCGAAAATAAATTAAAAGCAGCCTTGGAGGCTGAAGTAAAATTCATGGCTGTCGAAGCCAAGAAGGTATCATATCAGGAAAGTATTGGTAAGGACTTTGACCCAGAACCACCTAATAAAGTTCGGGATGAAGTGCAAGGCCAGAGGCTCGACGCCATTTACGATGACGAGCCTTTAGGGTTCGAGAAAGATCTGTTGGCAACAAACATCAAAATGCTAGCGCAAGATCCACTTGAAGAGATCGACTTGGGAGACGGGGTGACAAAAAGGCCAACGTATATCAGTGTCAATATCAACCCTCAACTCAAAGTTGAAGTGATCCAATTGCTGAAGGAGTTCAAAGACTGCTTCGCATGGGATTATGACCATATGCCTGGTTTGAGCAGAGAGCTAGTTGAATTAAAGTTGCCAATCAAGCTTGAGAAGCACTCCATTAAGCAGAATCCAAGGCAGTTTGCACCTAAAATTCTCTCGAAGATTAAAGAGGAGGTCGAAAGACTTTTGCGATGCAAATTCATCCGTACAGCCAGGTATGTCGAATGGCTTTCAAATATTGTGCCAGTTATTAAGAAAAATAGTACTTTGAGGGTTTGCATGGATTTTAGAGATTTAAATGATGCAACCCCAAAGGATGAGTATTCGATGCCTGTGGAGGAAATGTTAATCGATTCTGCCGCGGGACACGAATACCTTAGTATGCTCGATGGATATTCAAGGTATAATCAGATATTCATTGCTGAAGAGAATGTCCCAAAAATAACATTTCGATGTCCTGGAGCATTAGTCACTTATGAATGGGTGGTGATGCCTTCCGACTTAAAAAATGTTGGGACAACATACCAAAGGGCAATGAATTCGATTTTTCATGATTTTATTGAGACTTTTATGCAGGTCTATTTTGATGATATTGTTGTAAAGTCAATTTCAGGGAAAAGTCACATATACCATCTTCGACAATCCTTCGAAAGGATGAGGAGACATGGTTTGAAAATGAATCCTCTCAAATGTGCTTTTTGTGTGCAGGCAGGGGATTTATTAGGCTTTGTGGTCAACAAAAAGGGAATCTAAATAAATCAGAATAAGACCAAGGCCATAATGGAGGCAAAAGCGCCATCGACAAAGAAGGAGTTGCAGTCATTGCTAGGCAAGATTAATTTCTTAAGAAGGTTTATCTCGAACCTTAGCGGCAAAACTCAAGCCTTCTCACCTCTACTTCGACTCAAGAAGAAAGGATTCGAATGGAGGCAAGATCAACAAGAGGCTTTCCACAAAATCAAGGAGTACTTGAGCCACCCTCCAATTCTGATTCTACCTTGTAGAAATAGGAGTATGAGGTTGTATATATCTGCATCGGATAAGACTTTAGGGAGCAGGTTAGCTTCAGAAGATGAAAATGGTGTCAAAAGAGCCATTTACTATCTCAGTAAGGTCTTGAACGATGCAGAAACTAGGTATAGAACAGTCGAAAAACTCTGCATGTGTTTGTATTTCTCATGTATAAAACTAAAGCATTATATAAAACCTATTGGTGTTTTTGTTTCCTCACATTTTGATGTTATAAAGCATATGTTGTGGAAACCAATTTTACATAGTCGAATTGGCAAATGGGCATTAGCTTTAACTGATTATTCTTTAACTTATATGCCTTTAAAAGTTGTTAAGGGACAAGTAGTGGCGGGATTTATAGTCGACCACTCTATAAATGAGGAATCATTAAATTACCTCGAACTAGAACCTTGAAAGTTGTACTTCGATGGTTCGAGTCATAAAGACGGAACAGTCGTAAGAGTCTTGATTATTTCTCCTAACAAAATTCCAACAAATTCAAGTATAAAGTCAAAGGTCTCTTTTCGAATAATGAGGCTGAATACGGGGCTCTTATAGCCGGACTTGAAATATTATTGGAATTAGGGAAAATTCGAGTCGAAATAATGGGTGACTTAGAGTTGGTCATAAAACAAATCACAAAGGAGTACAAATATGTGAAAGAAAATCTCATCATGTACTTCGTGATAGCCAATCGACTCTTAAAAATATTTGAGTTGTTTAGCATTTGACACATTCCTCGATTGGAAAATCAAGTAGCTAATGATTTAGCTCAGATTGCCTCAGGGTATAAAATTTTGAAAGAAAAGTTGCAAGATGCGATCGAGGTCAGAGGGAGGGTTGTGTCGGCTAGTTATCCCCTTCAGATCTAGAAACAACAAAGCTAGGATATGCTGACAAAGAGAACTTCGAGATATTAGCAATAGACAGCCTGACAGACGAAGATTGGAGAAAACCAATAGTGGAATATTTGCAAAACCCAACGGCGTCTACTGAACGAAAAATCAAGTATCGAGTTTTAAGTTACATTCTTTTGGGAAATGAATTGTTTAAAAAGACTCCTGAGGGAGTTTTACTTAAATGTCTTAGTCAATCTGAGGCATATCTAGCCCTTTCAAGTGTCCATAGTGGGGCATGTGGGGCACATCAGGTGGGCCATAAAATGAAGTGGTTATTATTTCGACAAGGAATGTATTGGACAACCATGTTGAAAGATTGTATTGAGTTTGCCAAAGGGTGTCAAGAATGTCAAGTGGATGCAGTCATACAACATGTTCCTGCAAGCCAATTACATTTTATAGTCAAACCATGGCCCTTTAGAGGTCGGGCTTTAGATCTTGTTAGAGAGATTCGACCAGCGTCATCCAAAAGTCAAAGGTACATCTTGGTTGGTATTGACTATTTTACAAAATGGATTGAAGTTATACCACTGATGAACTTTGACCAAGAGGATGTGATCGAATTCATCAAGAAGTACATCATTTACATGTTTGGAATTCCAAAAACTATTACAACAGACCAAGGATCGGTATTTATTGGTCGAAAAATGCAAGAATTTGCTAAGGAAATGGGTTTCAAACTGTTAACATCTACACCCTACTACGCTCAAGCTAATGGCCAAGTCGAGGCAGTAAATAAGGTTGACATTGGTTTGATTAAGAAACATGTGGGGAAGAAGCCTAGAAACTGGCATAAGACTTTAGACCAAGTCCTCTGGGCATGTCGAACATCCCTTAAGGAGGCTATTAATACGACTCCATTTCAATTGACATTTGGCCATGATGCAGTCTTACCGGTGGAAATTTATTTACAATCGACAAGAATTCAAAGACATCATGCAATTCCATCAGAAACATAATGGAATATGATGTTGGACGAATTAGTTGATCTGGACGAAGAGAGATTCAATGCCTTGGAATTGCTAAAAATACAGAAAAAGAGAGTAGAGAAGTCTTATAACAAAAAAGTTAAAGTTAAATCATTTTTTCCTGAAGACTTGGTTTGGAAAGTGATCCTTCCTATTGATCGAAAAGATAGGACTTTAGGGAAATGGTCCCCTAAATGGGAAGGTCTTTTTCAAGTTATTCAAGTATTCTCTAACGGCGCATATGAGATCGAAGAGTTAAGCGAGGTTTAAAGGATCTTGAGAGTGAATGGAAAATATTTGAAGAAACATAAACCTGCACTCCAAGAGATAAAAATAGCAAAATAATAATCACATATAAAATAGTCGAAGCCAACATGGTAAAATAAAACTTTTTCCAGAATGGCTAAATCCGTTACATCGAAAAGAACCACAAAGGGCTCAAAATCATTACATAATAAAATCCAGAGTTATGATAAATTTGAAAAAATGACTAGAGCTAAAATGGAAGATTAGCCTTCATATTGAAATACTTTGCCCTTAGAAGCTTTATCCGCTTTTCACAAACAGACTTGGTCGACCTCAGAGTCTCTAACTCTGTTTCCAACTTTTGGGCTTTATCAACATGTCCCAGTCCAATATCAAGCTCTTTGGTCACCTTAGAATTATCGAATTTTAGAAGTTCAACATTTCGTTTCCTGGCCTTTGAAATTTTGATCTGTAGCTCTTTTATTTGTTCCTCCCAAGAGGCGATATCTTGATTATTACTTTTGATCTCAGCCCTGTTTTGTTCCTGAGCTTTCTCTAAATCTGCCAATCGATTATTTGACTCGAAGACGGTGTCCCAAGCAACTGCTGCAGAACCAACCTTACTTTCAATATCTTTCGAAACTTGCGTTATTCTATTAAGTTCAGCAGTAGCTTGCTCGATCATGGCATTCAGCTCCAGGATGACGTTCGCAACTTTAGGAGAAACGGTCAGAATATCAGCCTTTTTAAGAAGACCTTTTAAAGCAAATTGAGAAGTAGAGTCGGACTTCAGAAGTCGAAACAGGCCACCTTTAAAAATATTCTCCTTGATCTTTGAAAGTATTTCATTCGCAGGATTGTTTGAGGATTGGCCACCTGATACTGAGGAAGAACTAAGACTCTTCTCAGATGAACTCCCTCTAGAACTGATCAGAACTTTTAGGTATTCACGAGGGTTGTTCTTTTTTAAAGCTTCCAGTTCTTCTGTAGAAAAGGCTGCAGTGGTCTTAGTCAAATCCTTTACATTTGCCAGGGCAGGATCAGTGGTTAGTTTGTTGGTTGTGTCATCACGAGTTTCCTCCTCCTCTTCTTCGTCTTTGTCTTCATCTTCCTCAGCATTGTCTTCTACATCCACAAACTCTTCAATAGGAGGCATGGAATAGTTTTGGAAAAAGGAGCGATTTTCCACTTCTTCCATATCATCGTCTTGATCTTGGGGGATGGCATCTAGGTTTTCGACTCTTGGGGAGCCATCCTCAGCTTCATCTTCAACGCGGACTTCAGTGCGCTCTACCTCCATATCATCCTTAGTTGTCTCTGCCTGGTTTTCCTTCTCTGGGTCGCCTTCGCGCTCATACCCACTGGTGTGGGAATTTTGAGTTATAGTTTTGGGCGGCGAAGTCTCGCGTTATTCCTCGACCGTCTGATTAATTTTTCTCATAGATTTATAAATACTGGCCAGAATTAGTTCGCTCAAACATAGATTATGGCCAGAGTTGAGTTGGTTTGCCATGGTTAAAAATTTCCTGGCTACTTGGAGTGACTTCAAACAGAAGACACAACGGGACAACCATAATGCTAGGAAGGCTACGTGCTCTACATCAAAAACCTCCTCTATATATTTGTCATGGTAATGTGCTATGTGGGTCGAATATGTTGCCCTAGAGGTTGCAAAGTTTATGTTATCATCAGGCATGTAGTCGGGGTCATATGTGTTACCAGTCGGTTTAAGCCCTGTGATAGCGGCTACGTCGAATAAGGTGGGGGTCATCATTCCACAAGGAAGATGAAAAGTGTAATGGGTGCTGTCCCAAAAATACAAGGAAGAGACAAGCATGTTCGAACAATAGTCAGGACCTACTTTCAACAGCATAATCAAATAAAAAATGCCCATGTCTTTCCAGACTTGGGACTTTGTTTTCTCCAATTTCTGTAACCATCCTAGATAATCAGAGGGATACTTAAAAGATGGGCTTGCTCAAAATACCCTAAAATCATTCATGCTCCTAAGTTCAATTTCCTCTTTAGTCGGAGGGTTGCTCTGATTAGCGTGATTGGGATCCTCATTACTAGCCCTATGTTTTTTGGCATTACCTATGGGTTTGTATTTATGGTAAGTTGGAAAGAAATCCCTAAGTTTGCTAGGATTAGCATTAACATCAGATAAAGGACCTAACAAAGCCAAAGGCTTACCAGCAACAGTGGGAGGAATGAATAACTGAGAGTTATAAATTCTTCTCTTTTCCTCAGTAAGTGGTTCAAGCAGATATTGTTGATTTCCCACCATAGTTGGACCAGTGATCGTGTCAAATGGAGGAAGCTGGAAAATATTTTTAGGGACCTTCACAAGCTTGGTGGATTCCTTAGTGGCTTTTTTGGCATCTTTGGTGGATCGGGCTGATGAAGCCATTGTTGAAATGTGAAGAGGAAAAAACTGGGTTCTTTGAGGTAGAAGAAGATTGTGAGAGTTGAGAGTTCAAAAAGCGTAAAAAGTGAAAAGAAATGAAAAAAGGAGTATTTATAAGGATGGAAGTGGGAACGGTTCCAAGATGGAATTAATGGTTAAAATTGGAGTGGGACGTGTGTCCTTCCCACTATCCTTGATGGAACAGTGGCAACTAAGCCTAGCCCCATGATCATGGTCTAGGAGGCATGATAATGACAAAGATTCCCATGTGGTTTTAGGGAACGTTTTTAGAAAAGCGTAATCATCACCATGGCGTCATAAGCGGGCTGAAGAAGGAGAACCGTTTTATAACATTGATTCATCAGAAACGTTGAATCGCACATGGATCATGTGAGGCGTCGAATAAGACTATCAAAAAATGTCTTTTTCTTTAATAATGTCGAAAATGACATTTTTGGAGGGTAATTTGTTAGCTCCCAAATTTGACGCCTAGTTTGGATTAATGGAATTAATAAAGAAAAATAATTTATATGAAGTTATGAGAGGATTCGACAAAACTGTGAAACCTGGGTATTTTTGGTCAAAGTCACCTTTTGTATAAGGATAATATGTTGAACAGATTTAGGAAAAATATTCTAAGTCTTGGAAGTTGATTCGACAGGGAACTACTGATGGTGTTTCGACGTAAGATTTAAATTCAAATAAATGAGGGACCGTTGTTCTTATCCAGATTTTGAGAGAGACACGTGGAACATTTTCAAGAAAAGAAGAGATGTCGAGCGCCACTTGTCTTATTTTCGTAGGAAGACCGTTAGAGGCAGTTATTTCGATCATTATAAATAGGAACTCTTAGCGTTAGGATTCTGTGTGTTCAAAGTTGTACAAAATCTCTAGAATTACTCAAAGTACCCGTATGCAGAGAAAAGAGTGTGTTGAGAAAATGTATGTTTGATGAAACACCATATCTTTACACTTTAATTCAAGTTTTATCTTTTTACCCACAAGTTTATCTTCTTTATTTCCCAAGTTATTTTCAATGCATTTACTTGCTTTTCGATTAAGTTTCTGCAATTTACTTTCTTTGAATTTTTAAAGTTGTTAACTTTTAGATCATGAATCATGTCGAAGTATTCACCATTTTCCAAACTTTATTTTAAGATTTACTAGCACATGTCCTAGGATCAGTATGGTCGATCCTGTAAGTAACAAAAATTCCTTTTCGATTTGGAAGACCAGTGGTTGTTTACTAATTTCCATGGTAAACAGATGTGTGTCTTCTAATGTTCATTGTTATTTAGTTTATCACTGTTGTGTGATTGAGGGAAGTGAGAGGGGTCTTATATCTAGGAGTTCCTAGGTAGAAATAACACGGGTAGTGATTAGGTGAGAAGTTGTAAACCAGAGGTTATTTACTGAGGCTTCAAAATAATAATATTATAGTGGATTTCCTTCCTGGCTTGGATGCCCCCAGATGTAGGTGAGGTTGCACCGAACTGGGTTAATAATTGATTGTGTTATTTACATTCAAGCATTTAATTTAACTACATAATTATTGGTGTTATCATATTGTCCTGATCCCAGTGTCGTGGCACATTACTCGACATCTGGTATCTATGTACCAGAATTTTAGTTGGTATCAGAACAATCATCCTCTTCTGTTTAGGGTGAGCTCCAGGGAAGTTTTGTAAGTCCATTTAAGGTGTGGCCAGTTGCGTTTTAAAGCTAATGCAATAATCTATCTTTTTAAGTTGAGAAATTTGGTTTGGGAGTGATACTAGACATTATAAGATTTCCAAAACATATCCATTTAGTTGATTTTGACTATGTATGATATTTAAAGAATTGTTTGAACCTGAGGTCTAACTAGTAGCAAACATTGTCTCTGGTATCTGCTACAGTTCCTATTATTTGATTAAAATATACTGGTTGAGGTCTTAAGTCTTAAAAAAAATTTGTAGTCTTAAAATATACACTCTAAGCTTTCCGATACACATTCATTTGCTTGATTCTGGCTCTGTTTGATATTTTAAATAATTTTTCAAATCCGATGCATGATTAGCAGGAAATGTGATTTTAGGGTTGTGTTTAATAAGATGCTATGTGAATTAAGATTATGTTCTAGGACACAAGCTCAATTTTTTGATGATATACTTTTATGAAACAATATGTGGATATATTTAAAGTTGCGTTTGAGAATTAAATGAGTTGAATTTTGAGTTATTTGATATGGTTAGAGCTAAGTTTGATATGTTTAGAATTGTATTGAATTAAATGAGTTGAGTTTTGAGTTATTTAATATGTTTAGAGCTGAGTTTGATATGTTTAGAGTTGTTTTGAATTAAATAATTTAAGTCTTTGAGTCATCTAATATGTTCAGGGTTTAGTTGAAGAGTAAATGAGTTAAGGTTAAAGTACGCCTTGTGACCCTTAATTTTTGAAAAAAAAATGGTAGAGTTATATGTGAGCTATGTTGAGTTATGAGCAAACCTTGTTAAATGTTAATGGTTATATGATGTTGTTATTACCCTGTTGATGAACATTATTGAGAAATTAAATATTTAACTGTTATGCTGAGTTATAATTAAATTGTTGGGTCATATTGAGAGGCGTGGTTCAGAGAGGAACCACAGTTGTGGCCTTATATTGGCGATGTTTATGTTTGGATGTTTGGTTCACAGAGGAACCATTGTTATGGCTTTTTATTGACGATAATACGAACATGGGAGTTGGAAGTTAAGATGAGTATTACATTTGTATTGTTTGTCGTAGTCATGCATCATGAATATCAGAGATAGGTGTACAGACTTCGGTCCAGTGATGAGTTTCAAGTTCAGAGATGGAATCTGTGACGAGTCTGATGGGGACGGACTTTAATCTTGTGACGAAGCTCAGGTTCAGAGATGGAACATGTGATGAGCCTGATGGTTTAGAGATGGAACCAGGTTAGAGAGGAACAAGTTGTGAATGGATAAATTATAAACATACATCTGATATCCATAAACTTTTGTACCACCTGCATTGTAGTTGAGGAGAAGAGACACATTTGCATACATAACTGCATTTGTGATTGATTATTATTTTGGTTGATTTGTGTGATTTGATGAACGGTGTTATTTAAACTATCCTTGCTCTTTTATGCACCATTAACATATGTGAATGCATTTCTCACCCTTGTTTTTTGTGTTATTATTTATGCCCGTGGTGCATATAGCTGATGTTGTATCTGGAGGATGGCGTAGTAGCCTTCTTCTTTGTTTACCATTTTGAGTTATTTTAGTTTTCGTGTGTCTCTCTGATAGTGTAACACTGGAACGAGTTACCTTTCTGTTTTGTGTTTTTCTGAGAGGAGTTGAATATTTTTTACGAGTTGAAATAAAGTTGGTTTTTATTCATGAGACAAATGAAAATGATTTGTTGTTATTTATTTTCCGATGCGATAATATGGTGATTGAGAAAGATGTTTTATGCTAAGAAAATGTGGTTGTTGAGTGAATTATGCTTATGTCTTTATAAAATAAGTGTTTGGGGTTTAGGGTGTTATAGACAATTCCCAACTTCGTTCTACAAAAACCTTTACTCAGTCCTACTGAATTTTTCCATGAAGTAAAAAGAAATTCTTCTATTGTTGGATGGCATAACTAAATACCATAGACAAAACGCGATTCTTTTTCTTGATACACAAAACCAAAATTCACAAAATAAACATTAGTTTCCCTTTCCTTGAATATACCACTCAAACTCAATATTTAGAGTCGAGCAACACATCATTGGTTTTTTTGTTCAAGTTTGAAAATGAAGAAGGTTATCTAAAGAATCTCACAAACAAAACTTAAATATCACAATATTAACCTTCTATGAATTTTTTCACAACGTTGAATTAAGGAAGAAGCGTATTTGTGAAAGGAAAAACACTTGTGGGTTTTTCAAGAATTTTGAAAAATATGGGTTTGATTTCACCGGATCTCTCTCTGGAAGAATCTCATAATGATACTTCTTTTGCATCTTGAAATCACTCATGTTTAAGGGTGTACACGGGCTGGGTTGGATCGGGTTTGGCCTAACCCATTACCCAACCCGTTCAAACTTTAATGGGTTGGTTTCTCGTGGTATGTTTTTTGAAAAATATGGGTTTGTTTCACTGGATCTCTCTCTGGAAGAATCTCATTATGAGACTTCTTTTGGTAGTAGGATTTTGAGATCACTAGAGAAACCACCCAAGCTCCAAAGCTATGACGAGACCAGGGATCCAGACGAACATGTCAAGCACATATATGATCGTCTAGACTACTACCACGCCCATGGGGCTATACAATGCAAACTCCTTGCATTAAATTCGATTCAATCAACGATGGATTGGTTAAAGTCCCTTCCAGATAGAATCATAGATTCTTTGAATGATTTACGTGAATCTTTCACCCCCACTTTGCCGCCTAAAATAGGCAACTCACTACCATGGTCGTGCTCAGAGGGATCACCCAAGTAAAAAAAGAAATCATGATTGGATATATCGACCGCTTTACTAAAGTGGGTTTGGTCATGAGAGACTCATATGAAAGTTTGAAGTGCTGGATTTTTGAAAGGGGTGGAGGAAAAAGGCCTATAACCTGAAAGACTTACTGAGTAGGGCACAACCTTAAATTAACTATAAAGAAAAACTCTTGGTCATTGGGACCAACCGTGGACTTGGAAACATCGAATCCAACCGGTTATTAGAGAAAAATGATGGTTGACCCAAAAAAGAAAGCGAGTGCGGGCCCCGTTCCAAATTTGATGCTTATACTCCTCTTAACACTTCACGGAAGAATTTTGGAAGGAATGTGCGAACACGGAATTCAAGGAAACATGGATCTGGAACACGAAATCATAAACATGTATCTAGTCAGAGAGGTCTTCCCGGACAGATAAATCCAAGTACTAATGTTTCTACAAAAGTTACAGTCATAACACAAATGATTACGTCCAATTGAAGGATGCAACTGAAGAACTAGTTAAGGCGGGACGATTGACCGAGTACACCAAGGATAACAAGAGACGTCTGGAAGACTCCTTGAAGAAGAAACAATCCCCCAATACATCGCTTCCATCATTTGTGGTGCCTCTATGGAGAGAAATCTATCCATGGAGACGATGAAGAGGAAGATTATAATAAAAAAAATTGTAAAATATAAACTAAATTTTAATAATTAAAATTTAAAATTAGGTTTGGAAAAAATAAAAAAAATTAATGTAAAAATTCAAATATACTATCCAAAGATTAAGTTTTTGCATATACAACGCATGAATAAAAGGTTTTTGCATATTCAAAAAAATTTGCAATAAATAATTATTTAGTTTTGCAATAAATAGTTATTTAATAAAAAATATCTTATAATTGATATGTGAATGCTAAATATAAAAAGTACTCCGAAAAAATAAAAAGACTAAATTTATTAAATTAACTTTAGAAGAGGTGAATGGACTAAAAAATAATTTTTGTCCAAATAGGAGAAAAAAATACATTTTAACATTTTGATCTTATATAATAGTCATCAATTAAATAAAACATTAAGTTATCCATTAGAAATAATACCCATTGAAATTTAAAAGGTGATAAATTACTAACCATCCCAATCGTTGAATAGATAAATTAAATTTAATGAATTAAAATTTTTATTGCATAATGAGTGATTTTGATGAATTTAATGAATAGTGGATAATAATCTGGTGTAATAAATAGCGCGTGTAAGATGATGAATGAGAAACACAAATATCTGGAAAAAATGAAAAACCGTGGTCGGCAGGATTCGAACCTGCGCGGGCAGAGCCCACATGATTTCTAGTCATGCCCGATAACCACTCCGGCACGACCACATTTGTGCACTCTTCCGTTCGTTATTTAATTTGTAGTTATATACTGTAATGTAATAGTAATAAAAGTAATGATAATTATTGTAAAAGCATACTGTAAGCCAGTTAATCGTATGAGGGTATTTACTTTGTAATCGTAAGTTTTGTAACATATTTTTTACTTTGATTCATACACTATGTAAACAAGATTACACGTTTTTAAAATTTTGCCACCTCTATAATTTGAGGGTAAGATTTGTCTTTTCACTAAATTATATTTTACATTAAAATTATAATAGGTCACTCTCTTTTATAACTTAAAATTATATCTTAGATATTTCACTATTTTGCTATGATTTTTTTTTTGTGGGAAATCTAAGTTTTAAAAAATTACTTATATTGAAGTAATTACAAATAGTTTTTATTTTTTAAATTCCTTTTAAAAATACATTTATTTTAAAAACAATTGTGATTTTGACTATATTCTAATATTCAATAATATATATTTATGCTATAGGATATAAAAACTAGTCTTTCATAAATCAAGCTAAATATTGTAAAGAATTGCTAAAAAGATATGACATGAAGAAGTCTAAAGTAATAACGACTCCAATGTTAACATCATGTAACCTTGACAAGGACGAAAATGGAAAACTAGTTGAAAAAAACAAATATTGAAGTCTAATAGGATCTCTTATTTATCTCACTGAATCTAGTCCCAATATCATGTTTGTTCTTTATCTATGTGCTTGCTTTCAAGCATCCCCAAAGGAATCACATCTCAGTGCGGTCAAACGCATAATGAGATATCTCACTAGCACGCAACAAATGAGTCTATGGGACCCAAAGGAGCATATTGTGACTTAGTTTGGTACACCGATTCCAATTTCGCAAGATTTAGGTTGGATAGGAAAAGTACTAAAGGCGCATATCACTTGCTTGGGAACTCGTTTGTCTCCTAGCATAGTAAAAAATAAAAAGTGTCGTGCTATCCATAGCTGAGGCAGCATACATTGTTGTGGGTAGTTGTTGCTCTTAGATTATCTGGATAAAACAACAACTAAGTGATTATGATGTTAATCTTGCAGGTGTCTTGATAAGGTACGACAACACTAGCAACATAAATCTCACTAAAAACCTAGTTCTTCACTCTCAAACTAAACACATTGAGGTTAGGCACCACTTTATTAGGGACCATGTTAAAAAGGGGAATACATACTTAAATTTGTGACCCCGTCTAATCAACTCATAGATATATTTACAAAACCTCTTCCTAAAGAAAGCTTCTTTTTCATAAGAGATGAACTAGGAATTCTAAATAAATCATAAATAAATTAATATGCTTATGTGTCTCTTCTCCTTCTTCTTCATCCTTTTCTTTTCTTAATTTTTTTATCTATGTGCTTTGATTGTTTTTTGACTTTTTGATTATGCCATAGGAGGAGAAATATACTTCTAGAGGGAGTAAAATATACTCTCTACTCATGCGAGGGAGAGTTTAATCACTCACAATATATATATATATATATATATATATATATACACACACACACACACACACGTGTGTGTGTGTGTGTGTGTTTATACCACCCTTTGAGAGATGCGTTGTCATCATAAAAAAATGAGAGAATGTAGATCTATGTGCTTGCAAGTATGAAGCTGGTGATCAAGGTGAGAAAAATACACAAGAAGGGGGGTTGAATTGTATTTGCAAAATTCTTTCTAATTATGAACCAAAGTTCAGATTCTAAACCAAAGTTCATAATTTGATAATGAGTGCAGCGGAAAATGCAACAGAAGCAAATAAAACAACAAAGAACACACAACAGTTATCCTTGTTCCTCTCCAACTGAGAGTACTCCAGTCCCCTTGACACGCAAGACGGTTCCACTATAATCAAACTGATTACAACTGATTATATTCACCAGTATAAGGCTTTCTCTACTCAGACCTATAACATAAGACTAAATTGCATAATCATCACCTGATCAAGACTTCTATGCTTAGATCCTCAGATCCTAAGACTTTCCTTGCTTAAAATGTCCTGGTTCAAGACTTCACTGCTTAGACACTCTGTCTAAAACTTCTCTACTCAGACGCATCATCTAAGACTCCTTTGCTCAAATTCACAATCCAAAACTGCACTGCCCAAGCCCAAGGCAAGAGACTTTTATCTAAAATAACTGTTTAGAGAAGGAATAACTTACAACACCACTTAATTAACAATTAGAGGAGTTCAAATATAATACACTTTTATACAAAGGATTCTTAAGCGATACAAGAATAAGAAATCTTTAACTGATTAGTTTCTCTTGAGCTGATATGAATGTAGTACGTTTATATCCCAATTGTAGTTGCAGCGTTATTTCTTGAGTTGATTTTCCAATCTTCTGCTCCTTTTATAGCTGAAGAAATATAGTCGTTGAAGTATCCTCAATGACTATAACTAGATCAAATCTTCTAGTACATATTATTTTCCAATAAAGCAGATGTTGGAACTCGTAGTCAAGGAATTATCCATAGAATAAGGCCTTTGTCCGAAGAACACTTCTATGAAACAAGTACAACATAATTTTTTTGAAGATAATGTCAACATATCTCGAGTCCCGTGTTAACAGAGCTTGAGTTGACACTACTCCGTTTCAGAGGCAGCCACATCACGCTTCTGATTCTGAAATATACCAGCAGTAACTTTCTGATCAGAAACTCTCACGAGTGTATAATCAGAACTGAACCAAAGCTACTTCTGTGTTAGAACCAGTTATATCAAATAAATATAATTCTGCACACACGAACCAACTAGTTAGAAATCGTAATTATTTTTCAAATGCTTTGTTATCATAAAAACTTTAGAGGATACATGGTATGAACCAAATTTGTCTCAACAATATCCCCCTTTTTGATGATGACAACCTTAAGTATTTAAAACAATTAGTAGTAGATTAATTACTCAACAACTTTTAGGGTTTGAGGTTTGTAAGCTCCCCGTGTCTCAAACAATCTTAGAGGTGATGTTTGTAAGCTCCCCTGAGTTCTATCTATGAAGTCTAAGAGGTGAGGTTTGTAAGCTCCCCTTATATAGAATAATTGAATCCACTCCAAGTGTGAGGTTTGTAAGCTCCCCCTATATAGGATCGTTAACCTCATTCGGATCCACAATTAATCTAGAAGAATACTTATCCATTCTCCCCCTTTGTCATCAACAAAAAGACAGAGGAAAAAGGAAACTTCAACGATTAATAATGGTTTCTGAAGAACCCTACCAAAAGGAATTAGAAAGGATAGTTCCTCACGAGATGTAAGTATATCTTCTTTCAGATAATTGAACATAAACAGAGGCAAATTGATTTTAGTTCTGGAGACTAGGAACAAAATGAAGTGTTTATCATTAAAAGAAAGCCACCCTGTCCCCTTTTCTCTAGACTTTAGATTGGTCCCTATAATTTGGTACCAGAATTTTTCTATATGAGTAAGAGTATAAGGACTTTCAGCAGGGTCTTCGCTACCATAGATGTTGTGCATAAGGTTCATAAATCTATTGTTATGTATGTAGATTTCAACAATAACTCCATCTTCTTCACAATTTTTTACTTGAGAAATGATTTTAGAGTTGATCACAACACGAAAAACATAAACAGCAAATAGAATCTGACTATCATCTAGCTCATTCTGATGAACATGAGCATTTTCCCAAAAATATTTCACAAGATCTAGATAGATTGGTCCATTAAGCATTGCAAAATATCCATCCCATTTCTGAAAATGAATATCTGCGACTATCCGTGAAAGATTACTCGCCGTCAATTCATTGAAATTAACCGTATATTCCATCAGAATATCTAGATCATAGATCTCTCCTTAAATGGTTTTTGAAGAAATTTTAAGAAGAAATGCTAGTGGTTTCACAATATTATCTTATATAGAAGATAACTCATGAAATCAGTAAAACACACAGACAACAACATAACACATAGAATGCCAATTTATAAGCAAGTATGTATTAAATGTTTGGACAGTGACGAGTCTGAATGAAAATGAATTAGAATCTTTGTCAGTAAACTTCTTTTAAGAACCAAATTTTAGAGCAAATTTTGAAATAAAAGTGATAGACATGTCCCTTTAGAAACCTAAGCATGGAATCTATCAAATCAATATTTCAAAAATCTTTTAGGTATTAGAATGTAAGACAAAGTTCCTTATTTTATCAGAGCTCAAGATTAGTCCAATTGTTAATTCAAAGCACATATCAAGGAATTAAACTAACTACTTTCTGCTTAAACAAAGCAATAAAGGATGAGAGAGATCCTATACACCCTAATCAAGGCTTATAGACCATTCTTAAAGAAATTTCAGATTTTAAAAATTCAATTGGGTGCTATCAGATTCCAACAATTACTCTAATACTCCATTAAGAAGATAAGCATTATTCATCGACAAAAACCATGTTCAGATTTTTCTTAATAAAATTAAATTTGGCAATATCTAAGGGTTTTGTAAATTTATCAGCCCATTGATGTTCAGAATCAATAAACTTAATATCTATTACGCCCTTCTGAACATAATCTCATATAAAATGGTGTTTTATTTCAATATGCTTAGTTCTAGAGTGTTGAATCGGATTCTTCGTTAGACAGATAGTAGTAACGTTTTCACAAAGGATAGGAATATTATTTCTAAAAATATGATAATCTTCAAGTTGATATTTCATCCATAGCATTTGAGTGCAACAATTAGCAGCTGAAATGTATTCTACTTCTGCTGTAGACAAATGAATAGTTGCTTGTCTTTTACTACCCCAAGAGATAAGGTTTTCACCTAAGAATTGACATGTTCCACTAGTGGATTTCCTTTCAATTCTATCTCCGGCATAGTCAGCATCACATAATCTAACTAGCTTATAGTCTGAGGATTTCTCATAAAGAAGTCCTAGATTGGTTGTTCCTTTCAGATACCTAAAGATCCTCTTAACAACTGTTAAATGAGTCTCTCTAGGATCTGATTAGAATCTTGCACACAAGCATACACTGAATAGAATATCTGGTCTGGAAGTAGTGATATAGAGTAAGGAACCTATCATACCTTGATATTTAGTTGGATCCACTTTAGCACTGCATTCTTCATCATTTAGGTTGCAGGTTGGATGAATAGGAGTTGACATGACTTTGGATTCATCAAGATTGAACTTTTTCAATAGCTCTGTTGTATACTTAGACTGATGAATGTATATACCTTTTTCCTTTTGATTAATTTGAATTCCAAGGAAGTATTTCAATTCACCCATCATGCTCATCTCAAATTCGGCCTGCATTATTTTTGAAAATTCTTAACAAAGAGATGCATTAGTAGAACAAAAAATTAAGTCATCAACATAAATTTTAACAATCAAGATTTCTTCTTCTAGAGTTTTCCTAAATAGTGTAGTGTCAACATTGCCTATAGCGAAACCATTCTCAAGCAGGAAATTACTTAGTCTCTCATACCATGCTCTTGGAGCTTTTTTGAGACCATAAAGTGATTTCTTGAGCTTGTAGACAAAGTCTGGATGGTTTGGATCTTCAAATCCAGGAGGTTGCTTGACATACACTTCTTCAATAAATACTCCATTCAAAAAACAACTTTTTACATCCATCTGATAGAGTACAATGTCATGGTTGATGGCATAAGATAGAAGAAGTCTTATGGCTTCTAACCTTTTCACAAGAGCAAAGGTTTCAAAGAAGTCAATTCCCTCTTGCTAACTGTAGCCTTGAGCTACAAGTCTAGCTTTGTTTCTAATAATTTCTCCATGTTTATTTATCTTGTTTCTGAAGACTCACTTGGTCCCAATGATGTTTTTCTTTTGTGGTCTTGGAACAAGATCCCACACATCATTTCTCTGAAATTGATTTAGTTCATCTTGCATAGCCATGATCCACCCATTATCTGATAATGCATCATCAATAGAAGTAGGCTATATCAATTAAATAAGTCCAAGCATTGATTGATCATTTTTGAAAGCAGATCTAGCTCTCAATAGCTCGTCTTTATTTTTAATGATTTTCCCTTCTGGATGAAATGCTTTATATTTAAACGGTTTTTTAGGTGGAACAGAGACTTCAGTACCATTTTGAGGAATCACTGAATCAGTAGCAGTAGGACTAGTTGGAGTAACTTCAGTTTCTGCAACCTCTGGAAATCCTTCAATAATAGTAATAGATTCTTAAGTATCATCATATATACTCTTTTCCTTAGGAACACATACCATAATTTGCTCTTCAGAATTTTGAATACCTGCAATGTTATCATTCTGGGCCAAAGACTCTGACTTCTCATAGTCAGGTATTTTGTCATCAAATTTAACGTGCATAGACTATTCAACCATTTTGGTTACAGAGTTATACACTCTGTATGCTTTTGAGCGTTCAGAGTATCCTAAGAAGATACCCTTTTGAGCTTTAGCATCAAATTTCTTTAGGTAGATCTTATTATTCAGAATGTAACAAATACATCTGAATTGATGAAAATAAGAAATACTTGGTCTTCTACCTTTAAATAATTCATACGATGTTTTATTTAGAATTGGTCTAATATAGATTCTGTTCTGAATATAACAAGCAGTATTAACAGCTTCTGTCCACAAGTACTAAGGGAGTTTATTTTCATGAATCATTGTTCTTGCCATTTCTTATAAAGATTTGTTCTTTCTCTCTACAACCCTATTTTGTTGTGGAGTTCTAGCAGAGGAGAACTCATGGATAATTCCATATCTTTCAAAAAAGACTCAAATGGTTCATTTTCAAATTCTCCCCTATGGCCACTTCTGACTTTCAGAATCTTTACTTCCATCTCAGATTATACTTGAATGCAGAAGATGCTAAATACTTCGTATGTTTCATCTTTAGATCGAAGAAATTTTACCCCATCTGCTGAAATCATAAAAAATTACCAAACCATATTTCTTTCCACTGATTGAAGCAGCCCCAATAGAACCAAACAGATCAATGTGAAGCAATTCCAAGGGTCTAGAGGTAGAGACAATGTTTTTGGTTTTAAAAGAGGTTTTCACAATCTTTCCAACTTGACATACTCCACAGAGAGCATCTGAGTGATAGTCAAGATCTGGAAGCCCTTTAAAAAGTTTTTTCTTTCTAAGTTTAGAGATTAATCTCCAATTAGCATGACCTAACCTTTTGTGCCAAATCCATTTCTCATCACTCATTATCATTAGGCAAACCACCTTCTGATTAGCCAATTCAGAAAGATTGATTTTATAAACATTTCCCTTTTTTCCCTTTGAATATAATAGTTTTGTAAGAATTAACAACAGAGTAGAAATTCTTATTGAGCAATACTTCATAACCACTATCACACAACTAGCTTATGCTTAGTAGATTATGCTTCAAGCCATCTACCAGCTAGACTTTATTTATAAGAGTTTGAGAATTACCAATGGTACCTTTACCAATGATTCTTCCCTTATGGCCTCCTCCAAAACACACATTTCCTTCCTCTCTCAGATTCAAGGTTTGGAACATATGCTTTTCTCCGGTCATATGTCGTGAGCAGCCACTGTCTAGCTACCAAGATTGACTTTCCATTCTTTCCTTTAGGCATATCTACAACAAAGATAATTTGAGATTTAGGTACCCATACACGTATGGGTCCTTTCAAGTTAGTCTTAATAGGTTCTATCTGTAACACCTCAAAATTTTCCCTCATGTTTCTAACCCTTTTCGGCTTATGCTTTAATTCATTTGCATCGTCATTTCTGCATTTGCATGGTTCTTTTGGGCATGGGATCAAGGTATTTTCCAGCAGCTCATGACGTCATTAGTTCCAGTATCATTTTCAACAATGTTCAGATCCAAGCAGATAGCTTTCAAAGTCTTTTTGAGCTTTTATTTTGCTCATTAGATGATTTGATAATCAGAAGCCCCGACAATCATTTCTGATCAACGATTCAGCACCAGACGATTATTTTCAGCACTATTCCGAGTACAAAACGGAGTTCACAGCATATTTCAAGTGTGTTTCAGTGTTAATATCAAATGGCAAGCTTTAGAGGTCTAACATGGCTCAGAACCAGTAGCATCAGGCAATTCTCCAAGTTTCCCTCCAAAAAGCGCCAAATTCAAATTTTCCTTGTGTTAATCGATTAACACATTTTGTACTAAAAATGGTTAATCGATTAACCAAGGCAAAATTTGCCCAGATACCTCATTTTTCAGTACTGCATCTTTTTAATTCAAATTTTAATCACCCAATTTCATTTTACACCAGTAGAAGGATCTAGAGAGAGTGATTTTCCATCCAAAATTTAAATTCTTTCCACTCTAATTCCTCATTTCTTTTCCTAATTCATTTTCACCCCAATTTCCACCCACTAAACCTCACTCCAAACCTAAACTTAACTCCCAACCTAGGGGTTATTTAATCTAATCAACTCCAAACCTCTCATAACCTTGATTCATTTTCTGAATTTTCTACACATCTCACTCCATTTTCTCTCAACTTTTCTCTCATTTCAAAACCCTCACTCAAAGTTCCACCATTAAAGTTCAACAAATTTTGCATTGAAATTTATTGATCTTGGAACTAAACCTTCATCCATTCACTAATTCTTGAAAGAATCTTGAATCTGCTACTGTTTTACTCTTGGATTTGAGCTTTTGGAACTGATTTTGGAGAAAGCTTGAAGCAAAATCATCACATTGTTTGAATCTTGAAGTTTCTTGCTAGGATCTTGAAGTTTCTTTCATAGATCTTGGATTTCTTGCTTGGATTCATCAATTTATGTTAACAATACTTACCAAAGCAAATCTCAGCTTTGTAGGTTGGTCTTCCTTAGATCTATACTTGATTTAGCTTATTTACAACTTATTCAATGTAGATCTTTGGTGGTTGTTGATTTGGATCCATTTTACTTGAATTTGATTCTTAATGTTGATGATTATTGGATCTAAATGATGTTTGATTGCTGTGATTGAACATAATTTTCGTGCATTTTTTATTACATGATCATTTGGAATGATTGCATAAGTGATTTTGCTGCTGAAAGTGATTTTTCAAACTGATTTCCTGCTGCTGGTACAGGGTTAATCGATTAACAATTTGCAGTGCAATTAGATTAATAGATTAACCAGTGTAAATTTTGCTGTTTTGGGGCTGTTAATCGATTAACCTAATTGCACTGCAAATGGTTAATCGATTAACACTGCTGCAGAATGTGATTTTTGTGCATTTTTTAGCGTGTTTCGATCCCGTTTCACTTTTAATCTTCATGGATTAATATGATGCATATTTGTGAACTATTTTGATGTTGTTGCACCTTACACCTTTATATGAACATGATTTTCTGACACGCGGCCTTTTGATTTCCATTGATGAATGTTCATGTTTGCATTGATGTTTTCTTGATGTGATGAACACCTTGCACACACTCCTTGAGCATGTTAGTTGTGAATTATTGCTGGTGTTGCTGGAGTTGTTGTGTTGTGCATGCTTGCTTGCATTTAATTTCATGAGATGCATACTTGATTTGACTTGCTCATATACTTAGTGTTGTGCATTCTCTCATGATGTTTTCAAGTTTGTTTACCATGGTGTATGGTGTGATTGTAATCATGAGTGATGGAGGAAGGTGTGACGCTTGATGCATGTTCATTATGCCATGTTGGAATCATTTTCGATTGCATACTGCCCTGTTTCCACTGCTGTCTATATGCATATGTGATGTTGTATGTGCTGCTGTTTGGCCTTTTACACCTATCTTTGTGCTAAATATGAGCTGTTAAATGCTGTTTGGTGTATTGGCTGGAATTTACCGCTGTGCAGGTGCTGGAGCGCTGTTGTAGCCGCTGTTTTTGATTTATTGCTTTGGGTTTTGCCTTGCTTTTGCCTGGTCCCTTAGGGTTCCCTAGTCCAACTTAATCTTTGATTAAGCTTAGAGTAGGATAGACATTAGGATTCAAACCATGCATGTTAACATTAGGTAGAGTCTTCCCTCTTTACCTCAACCTTAGGGCCATCTTTGCATGATAACATTAGGATAGAATTCCCGTAGTGTTTTCTTTTCCTTTGAGTTCTCTCTTCTCATCTCATAGCAGTTCTAAAGCACTTAATAAGGACAATGTGCATTGCGCACGAGCCTTAAGCATGGGAAATGAGGAATGAGGGGTTTCCTATCATTTTTCTAGAGTGTTTAGCGGACGTCCCATCTTAGGATGATTTGCGACGCATTCGTTCCTACGTCATAGACTTTGGTGCAATGCAAGTTATGAACTAACTCAACTCACTTATGTCTAAAAAACACAAAACAAATTCAAATCATTTTCATCCTTCAGGATTGTTGGGTTTCAAACCGTTTTCAGAAAAGAGCTCGTCGGTCACGTAAAAAACATAAAGACCTTGTTAGGTCAAAGTACGACTGCTCTGATTTCCTCTTTCTCGTCCGATTGAGGATACGTAGGCACAAGACGATGATGTCTTGGCGAACACTCTTCCCTCTTACCGACTCGTATGTCGAACTACGTTTGCTCTGATTCCTCTTTCTCGTCAGATTGAGGATACACAGGCACGAGATGCGATGTCTCGACGAGCAACCTTCCCTCCATTAGTGCGTGGTCCGTAGAACTACGTTGATTCTGATTCTTCATTCGTCCACGAAGATACGTAGGCATTGGATTGCGATGATCCTTGCGAGTCCATTTTTGTTTTCCCCTTTACCGTTTCCATTTAGCCGTAGACTTTAGAATAACTCACCCTTTGATTAGACAACAAGCGTGGATCCCATCGAGTACGATGGACGCGTGGGGGTGCTAATACCTTTCCCTCGCGTAACCGACTCCCGAACCCGGACTATGGTTGCAATGACCATGTCTTCTCCCTCTTGAGGTTTCTTCGATCGTTTCCTTTCCCTGCGCCGGGATAAATAACGTTCGGTGGCGACTCTTCTGTTCTTGTTTTTTCGCAGTTGCGACAGCTGGCGAATCTGCTGGGGAGACAGGTTCCCTATGCGAGTCAATCCTAGCGCTTGTCTGTTTATTTTCATTGGGTGTTTACTGTTTTGCTTTATTATGTTGTATATTACTGTTGTTTTTACTGCATTTTATTGCATTTGATTACTGTTATCTTGTTGTTCTGTTGTTGTTGTGTTGTTTGGTGGGTTGGATTCATGAGAGATAAGCCCAATACACAGGCTTGAGCATACACCTAGGATTAGAGTGGAAAGTAGTGTGGCCTACGTAGCATCTTGGTACGTTTGGTTTACATGAAACCCACACCCAGACGAGGTTTTCTTAGGAGATATTCTGATTTATGCGTCTTGTACATTTCAGGGTGTTGACTTAGAGAGCTGTCGACTCTGGCGACCTTTCCCCGAAGACTCAGTTGAGGCACTCCTCCCAAGAGGTAGTAATGGCAGACCAAAAATGGCAAACCCATTATACTTCTTGATCTGAGGACCCGAAGCTGGGAACTTATATAGGATGACCTTTTTTAGGGGAATCAGTTGAGGTCTCCTCGATCGATGATGATGCCAAACCAAAAATGGTGATCGTATCATCATTTCTCGACATGGGAGTCCGATGCTGAGGACCCTCGATTTTCTAGAACCCACATGTGAGAGGGGTTAGGTGTTTGCAGGTTTGCAGGTGACCTTGACCTTCAACCTACCTGGTTTTTTTAGCTTTCTATTCAGTATATATTTATCAACCTGGTTTTCTGGTTATCTCAGTGATCCGATATTCTGGTATTCTGGGTTTCTGGATTTCTGGTCCTTGTTTAGTTGACAACACAACGGATGTTTAGATCAGCTTGATACCTTAATCCCATGTGTGCATCTGCATCATCAGAGCAGCTTGATACCTTGATCCCATGTATGTCAGAATGCTGTAGCGCGATTTTTGTGGTCTTGAGTCACTATCGCTTGGGTACTACAGTTCGATTCATTTTTTATCCTATTGAGCTGATTAAGGAAGGGAAATAGATGTCTCCAATTAACCCTGCTTGCATACTGAGTTTGAACAGCGGTCTGTTAGGTTACAGATGCTATGTGGATGTGGGGCCCAGTCTTTGGTTATTTTGTTAAGAACACAGTGTCTGGATTATTTGTGAGGTTTTTTTGGTAATGTGTTTAGATTTGATGCTTTTGGGTTGATTTGGTGGAGATACCGGATTTTGGGTTTTTGATTAGTATGCTCGCTAAGATTTTTTCAATCTTATGCCTACGTATTCCCGTTTAACGAAACAGGGAAATCAGAGCGATCGTAGTTCCTCCTATTCTATGGGAGGAAAAAGGTGTTTTGGTGTCTTGTTCAAAGCCCAAGATTGAAGCTAAAGGGGTGATTTGTATCTTGTTCAAAGCCTAAGATGTGAAGCTGAAGGGTCTATTTGTATCTCGTTCAAAGCCCAAGATGTGAAGCTGAAGGGTTTATTCTGAGAGAGAATTTGTCATCTCTAAAGAGGAGTTGTTGATGTTTGTATGCTGTGAGCAAGGCACAACTTTGATGCTAAAAGGTTGATTGACTCAACCGGGTTTTTATTTATACAAAGCCTAAGAGGAGGCTATTGACCCAACAAGAGGGTGTTTTCTATCTCGTATGAAGCCCGAGATGGAGGCTAAAAGGGAAGTGACTCAACAAGAGAGTCTGTTTGACAGGTGATTGACTCAACAAGAAAGTCTTTTATACTCAACAAGAGAGTTTTTTGGCGTGCCTTGTATGAAGCCCAAGACGGAGGCTAAAAGTGTTTGAATCAACAAGAGAGTATTTTATACTCAACAAGAGAGTGTTTTCTATCTCGTATGAAGCCCGAGATGGAGGCTAAAGGGGGTTGACTTAACAAGAGAGTCTTTTATACTCAACAAGAGAGTGTGAAAAGGTTAGCTCCGCTGGGGAGAATCATTGTACAAATCCCAAGAGGAGGCTATCTATGCTGGTGACTGTTTCAGTTTAGTGACAGGTCCAGTATGTTGGATAAAAGAGAAAATTAGTTCTTATGAAGGATGTCAGATACCATGAGGCTCCGATGGGTTGATGATAGTAAAATGGTCTGAGTTGGAATTTTTACTGTATTGTGAAAGTTGAGTTTTTTTTTCTCTGGTGTGAATTTCTGTGAGTTTACAGTAATTGACTCATACTGGGAAAGATCAAAGGTAAGGTTGTGCTTTGGTACTGATCAGAGGATTAGGGTTACTTCCTGTTCTTTGAGGAATGGGAAATCCAAAGGGTATTGTGGTTGTGTTTCAATCAACGGATGTATCACCACCCCAGTGGTAAGGCGCGCGCCCTGTACACAAGAGGTATGGGGTTCGAATCCCCCTCGCCCCAGATCGTCTTTTTTTTACCACTTTTTCATATTTTTCATATTTTTCTATTTTTCATATTATTTTTAATGATTTGAAAAATTAATAACTCCTTCAATTTTAATTATTTTTTATTGGTTCTTTTTGCAAAAAATCACAAAAATGTTAAAATATTTTATCCTACAAAAAAATCAAATTTATATTATTTATTTAATATAATTAGTATTTTAGTGAATAAATTCATTTTTAATTGTTTTTAAACATTTAAAAGTGAATATTTACCTTGAAAATCAAAACCAAATGAGTTTTAATTCATCTTGTGATTAAAACCTCATTTTTCAAACCTTAAACAAAAATCACATGTGGTTTATTCAAACTTATTTGGTATTTTTTATCATTTTATTGATTTTCTTTAAATATTTACTTTTAAAGGAAAACAAATTTAGGGTTTCTTTGATTTTCACCCTCACAAATCTTTTTCAAACACTTCGGGCCTCTAATAGAGTGTAAGACCCATCCCTTGTAAATAAAACCTTTTTGGGCCTCAATGCATTGTATAAGACCCAATACGTTAAAGAAATCTCGACGCGATCGTCATTTTTCAAACAAAACCCCTGGGCCTCTCCTTGAGTTGTAAGCCCCATCTTTTATTTTAAAATCACCTTTGGGCCTCTAATAGAGTGTAAGACCCAAACCCTTTTTTTAACCAAACCCTTTTTGGGCCTCAATGCATTGTATAAGACCCAGTACGTTAAAGAAACCTCGGCGCGATCGCCAGTTCAAAAATCAAATCATCTGGGCCTACCCTCGTGTTATAAGCCTCATTCCTTTTCTTTAAACACCTTTGGGCCTCTTGAGAGAGTGTAAGACCCATCCCTTTGTACAGAAAACCTTTTTGGGCCTCAGTCACTTGTATAAGTCTCTGTACAAATTCAAAACAACAGTGCAATCACTGATAAAACCTTGGGTCTCTCCTTGAGCTGTAAGCCCCAACAATCTTTTCAAAGTACTTTCTCCCTTGATTTAGAATATAATATTGTTATTAAAGCTTTCTTTGTTGAACAAACTAACAAAACAACATGGAAGCTCTACAACCGAGTAAATGTTTATTCGCTTTCATATATATAACAGCATGAAAAATGACGATCGCGTCGAGATTTCTTTAACGTATTGGGTCTTATACAATGCATTGAGGCCCAAAAAGGGTTTATTTACAAGGGATGGGTCTTACACTCTATTAGAGGGCCAAAGTGTTTGAAAAAGATTTGTGAGGGTGAAAATCAAAGAAACCCTAAATTTGTTTTCCTTTAAAAGTAAATATTTAAAGAAAATCAATAAAATGATAAAAAATACCAAATAAGTTTGAATAAACCACTTGTGATTTTTGTTTAAGGTTTGAAAAATGAGGTTTTAATCACAAGATGAATTAAAACTCATTTGGTTTTGATTTTCAAGGTAAAATATTCACTTTTAAATGTTTAAAAACAATTAAAATGAATTTATTCACTAAAATACTAATTATATTAAATAAATAATATAAATTTGATTTTTTTGTGGAATAAAATATTTCAACATTTTTGTGATTTTTTTCAAAAAGAACCAATAAAAAATAATTAAAATTGAGGGAGTTATTAATTTTTCAAATCATTAAAAATAATATGAAAAATAGAAAAATATGAAAAATATGAAAAAAGTGGTAAAAAAGAGGATCTGGGGCGAGGGGGATTCGAACCCCAGACCTCTTGTGTACAGGGCGCGCGCCTTACCACTGAGGTGGTGATACATTCGTTGATTGAAACACAACCATAA
The DNA here is from genome assembly GCA_022829125.1 of Lathyrus tuberosus. Classification (NCBI taxonomy): domain Eukaryota; kingdom Viridiplantae; phylum Streptophyta; class Magnoliopsida; order Fabales; family Fabaceae; genus Lathyrus; species Lathyrus tuberosus. The sequence goes on from JALAZF010000397.1 coordinate 4,709,309, forward strand.
ATATACAAGGCTTGCCATGTTTTTGGCCTGGCCCAAGGCAAGGCAAGGCAAGATTTTGGTGAGAAACGTGAAGGCCATAACTTTCTCATTTCTCCATGGATTGGGACAAAACTTAGGTCTATCCTGCCTAGAATTTCACAAGGAATCCAATGGTGGTGGCGTTTTTTACAGATCATGCTCCTATTGAAAAACCCAATAGTGGTTTTGAAATAGGCCATGATTTGCATTTTCTGTGCTATCTCTTGGTACAGGTATGAATTACATGATAAATTTGTGCAAACACAACACATATAACATGTATAAGAGATGCATGATCAGTGGACATCAAAGGAAAGCATGATTCAAAGAATTCAAGTTGTGATGCTTACCGCTTTTTTGGAGCTTTTGTGCAATCTGCCAAGGGCTTTGTTCCAGAAATGATTTGATGCTTTGGACACCCTCAAATGATCTCTTATAAGCTTTTAGGATGGTTGGAATCAGCTGGAAACCTCAGGAACAAGTTTGAGCTCTTTCTTGCAAAAGGGGCAAAAGTGACCAAAATAGCAACTCTCTCAAATGGTGTTCCAGATGTGTGGAACCATTTGGGACAGTTCAAGGATGATATTTGGAGTGTGTTTTAGGTCTTATCTGGTTTGGAAAGTGACTGAATCAAGACATGGCTTGAAAAATGCACAAAAGTCCAATTTTGAGGTTTTGAGAGGTGACTTTAAGATTTTGGTGTTACAGGTCACTTATGAGTGTTTGGATCACCTTTATACGATGTTTATGAGGTGTGTGTGTGATTGGTTTGGTTGGAATTGCTCTCAAACTCAAAACCCGATAGTGACTTGCTTTGGAAGGAAAATTTGGAAGTGAGAAGGTGATTTTGAGGAAAGCATCTGTTTGATGGCTTTGGTGTACTCAAACTGATCACAAATGAGCTCTATTTATAGTAGAGTAAGTTTGTTTTGCAAGCAATAGTGAATGGCAACTGCAGCAGAGGTTTGGCCAATGTTGATCAATGGGAATCCAAGTCTTCTCTAGCCATCGACTGGAGGTTAGGGCACAGGCTGCTGGTTCCCTTGGTCTTGGATATGTCTTGACTGAATTCAGTTGGAAGAGGCTCAGTACATGCCACCTTGGTGCATCCATTGAATGCTCCAAAACAAAATTGGAGTCTTGTCCCTCTTTTAGGCATTTCTAGGTTTGGCATGCTACTTTTGGTTCCAAAGACTTGGGAGGCTTATGGATCAGTGTTTGTCCCTCCTTGGTCCCCCCTTGAGGTGTTCAGAGGGATAGACTTGCTTGCCCTTTGTAAAATTTGAGCAAATCGAGCAAAACTCCTAAATCTGCCTTGTTATGACAGTTGTAGCAAGGCATATTGCCACTGTCATAACTTCTTGCTCAAATTGAGTTTGGTGAAGTTCTTGGCCATTTTGGAAAGCTCTCATATGATACAACATATGTGTGATCATAGTTTGTTTTGATACCTTTTGGATCCAAGTGAAAAATGCCCCTACATTTGGAAAAAAGTGAAGCCAGATTCTGACTTAGTGAAAATTTCACTAAGTGTTGGAAAAAATGACATTTCATGTTTTCAGCCATTTTGACCCAATCATAACTCAAAATCCATGATGAATTGGAGTGAGGTGTAGTTTAAGCTTTTGTAGAGGGCCATGAGAGCTACAAATCCAGCTTTGAATGAGGAAAAATGGCCTTGTGATTTAGGAGATATGATCCTCCAAAGTTGGTACCCTAGCCACTTTGTTCCATAACTTAGAAATTTTCTAAGTTTTTATGGTTACCCCTTTTACAAGTTATCCCACTTTTCTTGATTTTTCTTGATGAATGATGATCCCAATCACACATTAACATCATTTTAGGGTCAAAGAACCATAATTGTGAAAAATCTCAAAAAGTCAAAGTTGACTTTTGTGCACAGTTGACTTTTTGTCAGATGAACTTCAAACTGCGCGATCCTCTATGAAATCAAGTCCTTGACCTAAATAAAAATTGATGGATTAATTTCATAGGTGTTATAGGGTGTATTGAATCATGTCCCAAGGTTTGGGAGCATGCCTGGGTCAAAAGTCAAAGGCACAGTTGACTTTTCTCGCGAAACCCTAATTGTGGTTCTGATGAAATTGAAACTTGTTGCTCAAGCTTCTTGGGTCAATCCGTTGTTGCAAATGGATCAATGTGGTGTATTTGAGACCCTCAAATCCTCTCTTGAGGTCTTGGCTCATGTTTTGTCCCAAAAATCAACTTAGGGGTGAATTAGGTCAAGAAACCCTAATTCCTGATTTTTTTGTGAATGCATCCCCTGAGGTTAAATTGACTTGATGATTGGGTTGATGATGTACCTTGGATAATCTTAGGTTATGCTTTGAAGCATTGGCTTATGCCCAGAGGAAAGTTTCCATCTGGAGGCCCTGGTCGACCAAAACCCTAATTTGGTGACACTGGTGATCTTAAGGCTTAATCCACTTGGAATGTTGCAGCCTTGTGCTTGATCCTTGATGTGGGAGTCCTCTTAATCCATTGGGGATGTTTGAGAGGCTAGACAAGTTGAAGATCATGCCATTCCTTGATTGATCCTTTGTCTAAGAACTCTGAGAGGGCTTGAAACCCTAATTTTGATTGTAGTGGATGCTCACCCATCTTTGGGGAGACTAATGAGGCATAATGATACACCTATATTGTGATGATGATTTGCACAATGAAAGGGAATCTTAGTGGTCAAAATTTGGGGTATGACAGATGCCCCTATTTAATCTTCTTGGACCTGAAGGTGTGAATGGCGAAGGTATTCGGGCATTCAGGGTGCAAGAGGATTAAATATAGGAATACCCGAAATTTTGATGGCGGTTATGAATGGTAGCTTACACATTCATCTTCTTTACTAAGCAATGATACTTAGAAAAGGCAAACTTCCCCTCGATCCTGGTTTCCTACCAAGGAACTGGTCTTAGTCTCCGAAATAAACTTCCCCTCGATCCTGGTTTTCTACCAAGGAACTGGTCTAAATTTCTGAAATGAACATCCCCTCGATCCTGGTTTCCTACCAAGGAACTGGTCTTAGTTGCTGAAATAAACTTCCCCTCGATCCTGGTTTACTACCAAGGAACTGGTCTAAGTTTCTGAAATGAACTTCCCCTCGATCCTGGTTTCCTACCAAGGAGCTGGTCTTAGTTGCTGAAATAAACTTCCCCTCGATCCTGGTTTACTACCAAGGAACTGGTCTAAGTTTCTAAAATAAACTTCCCCTCGACCCTGGTTTCCTACCAAGGAACTGGTCTCAGTTTCTTTTGTCAATAAACTTTTTTGACAAGGGATGCTATGTGTAGCGATTTTTCCTCAAACTTCTCGCCGAATTTTCCTGAGGAGATGCCATTTGATGGAAAAGGTTTCGATGTCAGACTTGCTAGGGAACCCATCGGTATGAAATGTAGAGGTGTTCAAACTTCTCTATTGGAGACGCAATTTGATAACTCTACTAGGGAAACGAGACTCTTGAGAGACTGTTTTCTGCTTGGGGTATTTCATCATACTTTTCTCGGGATCTTCTCGGAGAAATGCCATACGATGTGATCCAATTTTGAGGTGCTGATGACCTTTTCATCAGTGTATTTTCGGAGAAAAATGATTGTATTGTCGAATCTCTGATTAAGAGGCTTTCTCTTGGGATTTTCCTTAATCCGGGAAAACAAAGACATCATCTTCAATGGCGAAGAGTGACATTGGCTGGAGGTTCTCTTGTCTTTCAGAGGTTCAAGTTATCAAAGTGTTCAAGGACTGTCTGCAATTCAGAAATAAACTGGAGGAGAGATCATTTAGATAGTTCCTTTCCTGAAGAGGAAAGATCTGACAACTCGATTGAGAGGACTGTTATCACTAGGGGATAAGACCGACTAGAGTGCTGGTGATGCAACATGATTATGAATGTAAATCAACAATGCATGATGTATATATATATATGCTGACACAACTGACGCGACATATAGACTAATAGATGAACATGACGGGATACTCGGCCACAGTGGGAAATGTAAAGTATCACTTGTTCACGATAGCAATTTTGCCTTGCTTAGGAGAGATAGTCCCTGCGGGGAACAACCGTTGGTCGGGCTTAGGAGGTAAGAACTCGGCCGAGGAGTGTCAGATGGAATATGGTCTCTGACACAGCTGATCCTTCATTTAGGTGCACTGGTTTAGAAGAAGTACTTTGATTCTGCACTTTGAAGCTCGATTACTTTTGGCGAAGCGATCTATGCTTTTTCGATGTTCAACAGTCAAAATAAATTGCCATCTTTATTTAAAAGCAGAAAAAGTTTGACAAGTAAATTCATTTTTGTTTCGTTTCAAGAACCGTTGATCATGTTAAAATGTCGTTCTATAAAGCTAAAACAAATAAGAATTGCAAACAAAAGCACGAGGGCTCAAATTTTATTGATAGGATGGAAATCAGCCAAGCGCGTGATTCCATAGAGTATGTACAATGTTTACAAAATGGTAACTTAAGGGAAAAAGGGCTACATTGAAATATGATGATCGCTATCCTTCTACCAACTTTGAATTCTGGACATCCTGAGCTTCTGTCGAAGATGACCGTGACTGAGATTTCCTTCGATGTATGATGTAACTGCTGCTGAGGGACTTGCCTCTGTTGGACATAGTTACTTGCCATTATCCCTAATTTTTGCCTGGATTGTACTGTGATATTTCCAATCCATCGGGATGATTTTTGATTATGTCTCTAATTTTTGCCCGGACCGCCCTTTCGGGTTTTCAATCCACCGAGACGTTTTATTTTATATTTTTAGTTTAGGCGAAGTATTTCTTGACTACGTCAACATTTGTGGGGTAGGAAAATTCCTCTCCGTCCATGGTTGCAAGTCTCAAGGCGCCGCCTGAGAAAGCTTTCTTGACCACATAGGGGCCGTCATAATTCGGAGTCAATTTGCCCCGGGAATCAGTGAGAAAGGATTGTATCTTTTTTAGCACAAGGTCTCCTTTCCTGAAGACGCGAGGTCGAACCTTTTTGTCGAACACCTTCTTCATTCTTTGCTGATATACCTGACTGTGGAATAGTGTCGTTATTCTCTTTTCTTCGATCAGATTTAGTTCATCATGTCTGCTTTGACACCATTCAGCTTCTGTAAGCTTAGCTTCCATCAATACCCGGATTGATGGGATCTCTACTTTTATGGGGAGCATTGCTTCCATGTCATATACGAGAGAGAAAGGGGTTGCCCCTGTTGAAGTGCGGACAGATGTTCGATAACTGTGAAGAGCAAAGGGTAGCATCTCGTGCCAGTCTTTGTAGGTTACAACCATCTTTTGAACAATCTTCTTGACGTTTTTGTTAGTCACTTCTACCACTCCGTTCATATTGGGTCGGTAGGGAGATGAGTTATGGTGTTCGATCTTGAATTCAGCGCAAAACTCTTTCATCATCTTATTATTCAAGTTGGATCCATTATCAGTAATGATCTGGTTCGGAATACCATAACGGCAGATGATGTTGTTTTTGATAAATCGGACCACCACTTGTCGGGTTACATTGGTATATGACGCTGCTTCGACCCACTTGGTGAAGTAGTCAATGGCTACCAGGATGAACCGATGTCCGTTTGAAGCCTTAGGTTCAATCATGCCAATCATGTCAATTCCCCATATAGAAAAAGTCCATGGGGAAGAAAGAACTTTGAGATGCGTTGGCGGTACATGGATCTTGTCGGAGTATATCTGACACTTGTGACACCTCCTCATGTACTTGTAGCAATCAGATTCCATTGTCAACCAATAGTACCCAGCTCTAATAATTTTTCTCGCCATTGTGTGTCCGTTGGCATGAGTGCCAAAGGAACCTTCATGAATTTCTTTTATCAGCATGTCTGCTTCTGGTCTGTCTACACATCGGAGCAGGACCATGTCAAAGTTTCTCTTATAGAGTGTATCACCGCTCAGGAAGAAACTGTCTGCCAGCCTTCTGAGGGTCTTTCTGTCTTTCCTTAGTGCCCCAGGTGGGTACTCTTGTTTTTGAAGGAATCATTTGATATCGTGATACCAAGGTCTGTCGTCTATGACTGCTTCAATCGTGAAGATGTAAGCGGGCCGCTCAAGGCGCATTATGTCAATCTTAGGTAAGTCGTTCCATTGACCTACACTAATCATGGAAGAGAGAGTGGCTAATGCATCAACCATGTGATTCTCTTCACGAGGGATGTGATGAAACTCGATTCTGTTGAAGAATGGTAACAACCTTCTTGCGTAATCTTTGTAAGGAATCAATCCAGATTGGTATGTGTTCCAATCTCCTTTGATCTGATTGATGACCAGAGCTGAGTCGCCATATACATCCAAGTTTTTGATCCTTAAGTCGATCGCTTCTTCGAAACCCATAATACAAGCTTCGTATTCGGCCTCATTGTTTGTGCACTTGAATGTCAGTCGGGCGGTGAAAGGAATGTGGGTACCTTGAGGTGTTACAATGATTGCCCCAAATCCGTTTCCGTGATGATTAACAGCTCCATCAAAAATTAGTCCCCATTGGGAACCTGGTTCTGGCCCTTCACTGGGTAGTGGTTCATCGCAATCTTTCATTTTTAGATACATGACATCTTTGTCTGGGAAGTCAAACCTGACTAATTCTTGATCGTCAATCGGTTGATGAGCCAAATGATCGGCTAAAACACTTCCTTTAACGGCTTTCTGAGCGTGGTACTCGATGTCGTATTCTGATAACAACATCTGCCAACGAGCAATCCTTCCCGTGAGAGCAGGCTTTTCAAAGACATACTTGATTGGATCTATTTCGGAGATTAGTCAAGTAGTGTGATGAATCATATACTGGCGAAGACGTTTGGCTGCCCAAGCCAGAGCACAACAAGTTTTCTCGAGCATCATGTACCGAGTTTCACACTCGGTGAATTTCTTGCTCAAATAGTAGATGGCGGACTCTTTCCTTTTGGTTTCGTCTTGTTGGCCAAGTACACAACCCATTGAGTCTTCCAATACTGTTAGGTAGATGATCAGTGGTCTTCCTTCCACTGGAGGTGATAGAATCAGTAGGTTCAACAGGTATTCCTTGATACTATCGAAGGCGGTTTGGCAGTCTTCTGTCCAAACGCAGTCCTGATTCTTTTTGAGTAATTTGAAAATTGGCGCGCATGTCGCGGTCATGAGGAATATGAATCTGGAGATGTAGTTTAAACGTCCCAGGAATCCTCTGACTTGTTTTTCAGTTTTCGGAGAAGGCATTTCTTGAATGGCCTTGACCTTGTCAGGATCAACCTCAATTCCTTTCTGGATGACGATGAACCCTAAGAGTTTCCCTGAACGGGCACCGAATGTGCACTTATTGGGATTCAAACGGAGTTTGTACTTTCTCAACCGCTCAAATAGTTTCGACAGGTGGGTCACATGCTCCTCTTCTGTTTTAGATTTGGCAATCATATCATCGACATATACCTTGATTTCCTTGTGTATCATGTCGTGAAACAGAGTAGTCATGGCCCTTTGATAGGTTGCCCCGACATTCTTCAAACCGAACAGCATTACCTTGTAACAAAAAGTACCCCATGGGGTGATGAAGGAAGTTTTCTCCATGTTTTTTGGCGCCATTTTAATCTGATTATGGCCCGAGAATCCATCCATGAAGGAGAAGACTTTGAACTTTGCTGTACTGTCAACTAGCATGTCAATGTGTGGTAAAGGAAAGTCGTCCTTTGGACTAGCCTTGTTTAGATCTCTGTAATCGACACACATTCTGACCTTTCCGTCATTTTTCGGAATGGGTACGATGTTGGCTAACCATTGAGGAGGTGGCGAGGAAACCCACGACAATCTATTTCTGTACCTCCTCCTTGATTTTGATGGCCATGTCCGGGTGAGTCCGTCTCAACCTCTGTTTCACTGGCGGATATTCTGACCTTAACAGTAGATGATGTTCCACGATGTTGGTATCCAACCCTGGCATGTCCTGATAGGACCAGGCAAATACATTGGGAAATTCTTTGAAAAGCTTTGTCAAACTTTCTTTGGAAGTTGGACTGAGCAGTGCCCCAATCTTGACTTCTTTTCTTTCCTCTTTTGAACCCAAGTTGACTATTTCCAACAGCCATTTGTGAGGTTCAATGGACCTTTTCTCTTGTCTGAGTAATCGGGAGATCTCTTATGGAATTTGGTCGTCATCTTCTTCTTCAGCCCCAAATACCGAGAATTCAAGGTTGGAGAAGGCATCGGATCGTATGTTTCAATAGGGTTTAAAACAAGAAATCTGCATGACGTTGTTATTTGCTTTTTAGAAGAGATGGAGAGAAATGCAAGAGTGCATGCAGTGTATTTTTTTTTGAAAAACTGCTTGTTTATTTTGAATTGTTTTTTAGGAATACCATTTTCTAAGAAAAGCGAAAAGAGAAAACAGCAATTAATGCGGAGATTATAGAACGACGTTATTTTATTTATGAACAAGTCGATTCTTGAAACTACAGCCCTATAAAACAAAACTTTGTCGCTTTGGGCAAAGCGAAGAGGGGTATTTACAGAAAGCAAGCCCTATCAAAACATCTGTTTCACCTGGGCAGGGTGAAAGTTTAAGATAAAGACGGCAATTACTTTTACTTATGAACGATCTTCGGAACATCGACAGCAACCCATTGGCGGCGAACTCCTCGGTGAATCACAAAGTATGGTACCTTCCTTGATTTGTCTTCAGAAATAACGCTGATTTCTGGTGGAGCAGGATCATTGGAATCTGTCTCCTAGGCAGAATTGTCGTAGGAGGATTCCTCAGTTGTATTTTGCATAGTATTTGTGCTCTCAGGCAAATCTCCCCTTCCAGTTGGCTGGATGTCTTCGAGCCTGATACGAGAGCTCTCAGGAGTGGTGTACTTGACCATATAGTCGTATTTTCCACTCGGTTGTCCTAAGGTGTCCCACACCTCTTTGGAACTGGAGGAGTAATCTCTTTCGATGACGTTGACCTCGGGAAAAACATAGTTGATGAATTCTAGTCCGGCAAGCTTTACCAATTCATCGTCGTGCTGGACATTTTCTGAATGACCTGAGTGTTGATCCCATGACATGGTGGGGACGCAGGTGTTTTTCCCAATGATGCTCAGTTGATTTTCATTGTTCGGCTGATTTTCTTACCCCAAGTCTCCTGGGTACGGCTGCCAGATAGGCAGGCCATCCATTGGGCCATAATAGTCATGGTCAAAGTTGTCCTTCATCAGAGTGTCCTCCTCTAATGAGTTTGGTGGAGCACGACATCCTTCCGGATCACAATCTCCGTATATCATTTTGACATCTGACCTTGGTATAAATCTTGGACTCTGTGCGGGATAGCAAAATGGCGTAGGCGCTTCTTCCTGAGACATATAACCGTCCTTGTTAATATAGGACTTCCACTCTTCCTCTGTATCGGAGGGATCTCCCTCGTTAATGGTATGGACTGCTCAAGGCACTGGGTGAAGGAAACCTCCACTAAGGAAGAAATCCTGAATGGGATGAAAACTTTCATCGTTAGTAGCATTCTGGGTGCAGGTCGCAGAAAAACCAAGACCCTTCTTTGTTTTATTATCAGTAGGAATGACAAGTTGTCCCCATCCTTTCGTATTGTTACTTTCAATTACCTCGAGAGCATCTTTGTATGAGGAAATCGACGTTCCTCTTTCTGATTGATTTTCATTGCTCACCGAAAGTGCTTGGAACTGAGTTCCAATAACCTCCTCCGGCTCTACACAAGTAGATAATGAAAGGTTACTCTCGATCAAGGCTTGTTCTCCACAGATCGTGACGAGTTGATGGTTCTTGACGAACTTTAGTTTCTGGTGCAGCGTCGAAGTGACTGCCCTAGCCTGGTGTATCCAAGGTCTTCCTAATAAACAGTTGTACGTTGCCCGGACGTTCATGACCTGGAAAGTGATTAGGAAAGTGTGAGGACCGATAGTTATGGGAAGGTCGACTTCGCCGATAACTGCTTTCCGAGATCCGTCAAAGGCTTTGACGATAACCTCGCTGCCCCTCATTGGGGGTCCTTTGAATGATAGTCACATTAGAGTGGACTTCGGCATAACGTTGAGAGTTGATTTGGTATCTACCAGTACGCTGGCTAAAGCATCATCCTGGCAGTTGACTGTGATATTGAGCGCGATGTTGTGACTTTTGCCCTCCTCTGGAAAATCCTCATCACTGAATCCTAAGTTGTTGCAGGAAGTGATGTTAGAGGTTATACTATCAAACTGTCGTATTGACACATCCTGTTCCAGAAAGGCCGGCTCTAAGACTTTCTGTAGAGCCTCCCTGTGGGCTTCGGAACTGAGTAAAAGTGATAGCACTGAGATCTTTGAAGGAGTTTGTAACAGTTGATCAACAATGTTGTATTCACTCCTTTGGATGAGCTTCAGCATCTCATCATTGTTTTTTGAAAGGTCGGGATTACCGGATTGACCGACTGGTGGATCAGGAGCTTCTATCGGAAGTTCCTTTTCTTTGTTAGGTTTTCCAACTCCTCGGTTGAATATTCGACCGCTCCGTGTTACTCGACTGATGTCTGCAATATTCACGACGGAGGGTAATGGAATTTCCCTTTCATTCTCAATTATTGTTGCACCGTATTTGTAAGGGATTGCCTTAGCTGATTCATAAGGTAATGGTCCTGGCAGATAGATAACGACAGGAGCCTTCTGATTTTTTTGAGTGTCGTAGGTAACTTCAATCAGTTCCTGGCTAGGAACCTTTGATTCGTCCAGTAGAGGGATGATGGTACAAACATCCTTGTTCTGTTGATGATCAGAGATTATGACAACGTCTTTGATTTGATCAGCAAAGTAGTCCGGTGTCTAGTTGATTGGCTCGGAACTCGGACATGGGTGAATCTCTTTACGATCCAACTGACCTTGAAGAGCTTCCCGCACAAGGTAGCATCCTTGGTTATTATCTGAGCAGACTCTACAGAGTTCATAGTTGTGTGGTGGCACTTGGCTACGTCCGTTTTGAATGCAATGCAACCTTACCAGGTCAGTTTCCATAGATCGGACATCCTGACTTTGACGCCGAGTAGGGTTCCCATTAAGCACACTGATTTGTTGCGTGTTTTCGTCCAGATAGATCGGAAGCCACCAGTGGTTTAACAAGTGTTGTAAGGTTCTTTGAACGAGAGCGCACCCTTGGTTACTCTCACAACATCCTTTACAGTTCTGATACTTATGCAAAGTGAGAAAACCGAGTTGGACCTGCTTAGCGTGTAATTCCACCAAGCTGGTATTCATTAGACGAATATCAAATATTTGAATCATGTTGATCTGATAAGGATTTCTATCATGGTAGTCCTGGATCCACCCAAGATCCATCTGACGCTGGAGGGCCTCTTGTACAAAAGAGCATCCCTGTTTGTTTACCGAGCAAGTCAGACAGGAATTGTAATCGTGCCACGGCAGATTATGATACTGGCTTTGCCTTGAGTGCATTGCCACCAAGTTGACATTCATTGCACGGATGTCGTGGTTCTGAATGATATTGGAATTCACATAGATCATGTTGACTCCACGAACTTGATGCTCTTGGATCCACCCGAGATCCAATTGTTCCTGTAGAGCTGATTGCACCACATAACATCCTTGATTATTTATAGAGCAGATATCACACTGGTGATAATTATGAGGTGGCACATGGCGGTATCCGCTCTGTCTACAATGCATCTTGACCAGATTGGCCCTTAATAAGAGTACATCATGAATTTGATAGATGTTGTTAGACTCTCCCTCTATCAAATTTACCGCAGCTTTCTCGTGTTGAGGCAGCGGGTTCGTGAGAACATTCAGATTCGTATCTTTGAAAGTTAAGACCCCGCTCCTAAAAAGCTTTTGCACATCGGATTTGAAACTGAGACAGTTTTCTATGTTATACCTTGGTCCTCCTTGATGGTAAGGACAAGTCTGATCCGTTTTGAACAAAAAAACAGATTTTCCGGTACTGTAAGAGGAGACTTGGTTTGGACATGCCCCTTGACCAGTAGTAATGGAAACAGTTTTGCGTACAACATGGGTATAGGGTCAAACCCTGGTGGTCGCGTTGTACGGTTGTTGTTGTACGGGGGATGGGCCTGCTGAAGAGGCTGTTGTGTTCTATGCTGATATTATTGTTGATTCGATTGGCTTTGCATAACTTGAGGTTGATATGTAGGAACAGGCGCAGGGTTGATAGCAGGAGTTACAGCTGCTACTGGTTGGTATCATCGCCTTTGCTTTCTGAGAGAGATATTCCCAATATCCTGCTCTTTTTTCTTAGGGAGAGCACTACCGTATCATTTTGTACTGCTTGATGATCCAGCATCTTTAACTAAACGTCATTCCCAGACCGCTTCCTCAAGACGAACTCCCATGCCCACCATCTCGGTGAAGTCGCTGGGCGCACTGGCAACAATTCTATCGTAGTAAAATGAGCTTAGGGTTTTTAAGATCTTTGTCATCTCTTTTTCCTCCAGAGGAGGACAAATCTGAGCGGCAATTTCACGCCATCTCTGAGCGTACTCCTTAAAGGTTTCCTTGTCCTTTTGTCACATCGATCTGAGCTGATCTCTGTCCGGTACCATGTCCAAATTTTATTTATATTGTTGAACGAAAGCAGTGCCAAGATCTATGAACGTGCTGATCGTAGCGTGGTTTAAACCCATGTACCATTTTAATGCGGTACCAGTTAAACTATCTTGAAAGTAGTGAATTAGTAGCTCCTGGTTCTTTGTCTGAGCTGACATTCGCCGAGCGTACATCACCAAATGGCTTTGAGGGCAAGAGTTACCCTTGTACTTTTCAAAGTCGGGTACCTGGAATTTGTGCGGAACTTTCACATCGGGGACCAAACAAAGGTCTGCGGCGTCCTTTCCAAATAAATCTTGGCCGCGAAGGGCTTGTAGTTCTTTCTGCATCTCCAGGAATTGTTCCTGGAATTCATTCATTCTGTCAAACATGCTGTCGTTTCCACCAGAAGGTATCTTTGGAATTTTTCCTTCCGGGACAGTGTGTACCACGGGCGGTGGTATAGTCATTATGGCCGAGACTCTCGGTGTCTCCTGAAGTTTGTAACCTTCAGGAGTTGCTGTCATGCCCCTGACATCTTCGTTTTCCCGAAGTTTGTAACCTTCAGGCCCAGTGGTTCCTACTGTGGTTCCTTGATCCTCAGCAATCGGCGGAACATATCCTTCCGGGATATAGTTAAGTGGCATGCCCCAGAGACGATCTTTCGGCATTTTGTACCTAGGATCATACTTTTCCACTATGGGCGTCGATGTGATCTCTGAGATCACAGTCCTTTGTTGTTGCATTTGAGCTTCTGCTAGAGCTTGCATATCGTTATGAAGCTTTCTCATATCCTCTTTCAGAGTGTCAATCTCTTCTCTCAACTCTCTGTTCTCTTCCTCGAGATCATCCATCTTTTTCTGGCGATTGGCCCGAGTATTATACGAATGAGACAGTTTGACCCTAGAATCGAGACGTAAACGTGAGATTCGTAGGTAAGAAGAACTCGTTACGTGAGAATGATGAATGATATGCAATGATTATGTTAATTGTGCATTTTTTTGTTTAATCAAAATAAACTTCGACAATTGGATTGCAAATATCAAACAGTGGAGAAACCCTGTTTTATTGAATTCAAAGAATTGCAGAATGGAAATACAGTAATTTACAAAGTGCTGCGAAAGGAAATCTAAGTTAATGGATCCTGAGTCCTCTCTGACGAGAGCTCAGGTGATGGTTCTTGTATTTTCTTTTTCTTTGACCGGGGCTCTTGGGCCGTTGTCGGGTTGTCATTCCTTTGCCAAGTGAAAGGAGCGAGCAAATTCCCTTGGTTATCCTGATTTTCTACAGCATGTTGCTCTAAAATCTCAATCAGAGCATCTTTTTCTTTTAATAGCTGCTGTATTTTCTTGCACTCTACATTGAGAATACGGTACTTGTTCCTCTAAGACCTCCTCTCCTGCTGAACTTTGTTGAGAGTAACCTGAAGTTTTTCTGTCTCAGACATAAAATAAAGGGCAGAGTCCCTTAATAGAAGAACTTCCTGGCGAGGGTACGGCATCCTCAGCTTGAGAGCTCTAGTTTGTACCCAGTGGAGATAAGGCTCCACCGAGACACAGTCTGGTTTTCCTAAAGACTCTTGTCCTTTCCTGTGAACGTGTTTCCAGGCATGCACTATTTCTGTCTTTAGTGCCATGTCATTTTCTCCTTCCTTGAAGAAAAGACCTTCCAGATGAGCATTACGTGGGACATGCCTCATTGGGTATCCAAATTGACGATGAACTAACACCGGATGATAGTTGATTCCTCCCTTAGTTCCTATAAGGGGTACATTTGGGAAATTTCCACAACGGTCAATGATCCTGATCCTCTCGTAGATTCGATTGTAGTCAGAGTTGGTAAGAGACATGATTCTCTGAGACCAACGTAAAGTATTATTTTGATCCCAAAATGCAGCAGACTTGGGCAAATGGGAAGTGAACCATTTGTAAAGCAATGGTACACAGCACGTGATCATTCCTCCGTTGTATAAATTCCTCAAGTGTACAGAATGATACGCATCTGCGAGTAAGGTCGGTACAGGGTTTCCAATCAGAAAAATCTTAATGGCATTAATATCTACAAAGTTATCGATGTTAGGAAACAAAAATAACCCGTAGGTGAGCAAAACAAAGATGCTCTCGAAAGCGGCCACATTCCTTATACTAGCAAAGTATAGAGCTTTCTTTGTCAAGAACTAGGCTGGCAAACCCTGGATTCCACCCTTAGTGGTCATGTGAGTCCTGACTTTTGACTCGTCCAAATAAATTGCTCTTGCAATGGTTTGATCCTTTAGAATTTCTTCCAGTCCAGAAAAGGGAGTTTGATTAGTTATATGCAGATCAGTTAAGTGAGAATACTCCTCCAGCGTTGATGCTAGCTGATAATCCGGGAATGTGAAACAGTGATAGACCAGATCGTATAACTGGATTAGTGTGGACAAGATTCCTTCAATTACATGGACCCTTAATAGAGACAGTAGTCCCCCATACTTGGCTCTAAAAGCCTCGTGGTTGGTGATCATTCTCGCCAAACCTCTTAAATCCTCTAACTTTGGAACCTGGAAGGTGTACTTATGAGTCTTCCTTCTACCGAAATCCATTAGCGCAATCTCTTTATCTGATATTTGCAATCATTGTCTTAGTTTAATTTGAAAAAGAGAGACTAGAAGAGAAGATTTTTTTGGTTTTAATGTTTTTTAAATGAATGTATGAATGCAGCACACAAAAACATAGAAAAAACATGGGGTCAATGGGTCGGTGTCATGAAGTCAAGGCTCTACCCCCCCCCCCAAAGGTTTATACTGGTGATTTTTTGTACCTGTCCACAAAATCATTGATCCCTCTTGGGATAACAACAGCAAGTGAATCGCCAGCGAGCTGATGTATCTTAGAGTGATCTCAGATGAGGGTAGTATCGCGTGACAACTATTTCCGATAGCTTCCGCACTACAAAATGGTTTCAGCCTACTAAAAACCTCAGCTTCTCAGATATCCCAGTCGACCACACTACTTCAACAACCAAAGTCGTATAGGCAATGTATCTGCAAAGGGAGTCTCCACTGAGTTTGATGGTCGATCGGGGACTCTTAACTGGGATTCACTCCCCGCAAGATTACCCGCGTTGCCATCACCTATCTTAGGTGTATACTCAATCTTTCCACATGCGGCATCACACGCATTCCCATTAGCAGAAAAATAAACATAGATATCAATTAGGAAAAGCAGTATATATATTTGTCTTAATCATCCTAGACCTCTAGTCTTATGATCCTATACAGATAATGACTCCCCAGCAGAGTCGCCATTTCTGTGATACCTTGTGAACTCAAGGTTTTCACCGAAGATTGTAAGAAAGAGAAGACTGGCCCCACGGTGGGCGCCATTTTTTCTGTAGCGTGATTTTTGTGGTCCTGAGTCACTATCGCTTAGGTACTACAGTTCGATTCATTTTTTATCCTATTGAGCTGATTAAGGAAGGGAAATAGATGTCTCCAATTAACCCTGCTTGCATACTGAGTTTGAACAGCGGTCTGTTAGGTTACAGATGCTATGTGGATGTGGGGGCCAATCTTTGGTTATTTTGTTAAGAATACAGTGTCTGGATTATTTGTGAGGTTTTTTGGTAATGTGTTTAGATTTGATGCTTTTGGGTTGATTTGGTGGAGATACTGGATTTTGGGTTTTTGATTAGTATGCTCGCTAAGATTTTTTCAATCTTATGCCTACGTATTCCCGTTTAACGAAACAGGGAAATCAGAGCGATCGTAGTTCCCCCTATTCTATGGGAGGAAAAAGGTGTTTTGGTGTCTTGTTCAAAGCCCAAGGTTGAAGCTAAAGGGGTGATTTGTATCTTGTTCAAAGCCCAAGATGTGAAGCTGAAGGGTTTATTTGTATCTTGTTCAAAGCCTAAGATGTGAAGCTGAAGTGTTTATTCTGAGAGAGAATTTGTCATCTCTAAAGAGTAGTTGTTGATGTTTGTATGCTGTGAGCAAGGCACAACTTTGATGCTAAAATGTTTATTGACTCAACCGGGGTTTTCTTTATACAAAGCCTAAGAGGAGGCTATTGACCCAACATGAGGGTGTTTTCTATCTCGTATGAAGCCCGAGATGGAGGCTAAAAGGGAAGTGACTCAACAAGAGAGTCTGTTTGACAGGTGATTGACTCAACAAGAGAGTCTTTTATACTCAACAAGAGAGTTTTTTGGTGTGCCTTGTATGAAACCCAAGACGGAGGCTAAAAGTGTTTGACTCAACAAGAGAGTCTTTTATACTCAACAAGAGAGTGTTTTCTATCTCGTATGAAGCCCGAGATGGAGGCTAAAGGGGTTTGACTCAACAAGAGAGTCTTTTATACTCAACAAGAGAGTGTGAAAAGGTTAGCTCCGCTGGGGAGAATCATTGTACAAAGCCCAAGAGGAGGCTATCTATGCTGGTGACTGTTTCAGTTTAGTGACAGGTCCAGTATGTTGGATAAAAGAGAAAATCAGTTCTTATGAAGGATGTCAGATACCATGAGGCTCCAATGGGTTGATGACAGTAATATGGTCTGAGTTGGAATTTTTACTGTATTGTGACAGTTGAGTTTTTTTCTCTGGTGAGAAGTTCTGTGAGTTTACAGTAATTGACTCATGCTGGGAAAAATCAAAGGTAAGGTTGTGCTTTGGTACTGATCAGAGGATCAGGGTTACTTCCTGTTCTTTGAGGAAATGGGAAATCTAAAGGGTATTGAGACTGTCCAAGTCTACTGGTGTTGTGAGAAATCGATTCTCAGATAGTGAAGGATCTTTGTATGATGCCCAAGAGAAGGCTGGTATGTTAAGGGATGAAGGTCAACCCATTAACTGGTCTGACACTTGACTCAGAAAGACAGCTCTAGCAAATTGATGACTAGGTTCTATTCCTATACCTGTAGAGGTCTCTGGGTCCTTGTACTAAGCCCAAGAGAAGGCATGAGAGCTTTTAAGAAGCCGAAGGGTCCTTGTACAATGCCCAAGAGAAGGCGGGGATGCTTTTAAGAAGCCTGTGGGTCCCCAAACCCCGAGAAGTTCAAGACATGCCATTCACCGAGAACAGATCAAGCCAGAAAAGTTAGAGAATTTGGAAGAAACTCAAGAGATGCCATTCACGGAGAAAAGATCATCTCTGGGGAGTTAGAGTTTCTTTGACAATGTCTAAGGGTGACAGTCTGAGAAAGGGTTCACTGACAATGCTGCCTTTCACGTCTTCATATTGTTTAACCCCAAGAGGAGGGAAGATTGTATCTGGTAATCCTATGGGGGATCTAGTTTTGTTTGTATTTAAGAGTGACCAACAGGGCTTTACCTAGTGCTAGACGTAGTTGCCGGGAAAAACTCTAAATAACTATACTAGTATTACACAGTTGATATTTGACAAGTATATAAAAGGATGTGAAAGAAGACTTACAGTGAGCAGCCCCACAATACAGTTATATATATATATATATATATATATATATATGAAAGCGAATAAACACTTACTCGGTTGTAGAGCTTCCATGTTGTTTTGTTAGTTTGTTCAACAAAGAAAGCTTTGATAACAATATTATATTCTAAATCAAAGGAGAAAGTACTTTGAAAAAATTGTTGGGGCTTACAGCTTAAGGAGAGGCCCAAGGTTTTATCAGTGATTGCACTGTTGTTTTGAATTTGTACAGGGACTTATACAAATGACTGAGTCCCAAAAAGGTTTTCTGTACAAAGGGATGGGTCTTACACTCTCTCAAGAGGCCCAAAGGTGTTTAAACAAAAGGAATGGGGCTTATAACACAAGGGTAGGCCCAGATGATTTGATTTTTGAACTGGCGATCGCGCCGAGGTTTCTTTAACGTACTGGGTCTTATACAATGCATTGAGGCCCAAAAAGGTTTTGGTTAAAAAAAGGGTTTGGGTCTTACACTCTATTAGAGGCCTAAAGGTGATTTTAAAAGAAAAGTTGGGGCTTACAACTCAAGGAGAGGCCCAGAGGTTTTGTTTGAAAAATGACGATCGCGCCGAGATTTCTTTAACGTACTGGGTCTTATACAATTCATTGAGGCCCAAAAAGGTTTTATTTACAAGGGATGGGTCTTACACTCTATTTGAGGCCCAAAGTGTTTGAAAAAGATTTGTGAGGGTGAAAATCAAAGAAACCCTAAATTTGTTTTCCTTTAAAAGTAAATATTTAAAGAAAATCAATAAACTGATAAAAAATACCAAATAAGTTTGAATAAACCACTTGTGATTTTTGTTTAAGGTTTGAAAAATGAGGTTTTAATCACAAGATGAATTAAAACTCATTTGGTTTTGATTTTCAAGGTAAATATTCACTTTTAAATGTTTAAAAACAATTAAAAATAAATTTATTCACAAAAATACTAATTATATTAAATAAATAATATAAATTTGATTTTTTTTGTTGGATAAAATATTTCAACATTTTTGTAATTTTTTGCAAAAAGAACCAATAAAAAATAATTAAAATTGAGGGAGTTATTAATTTTTCAAATCATTAAAAATAATATGAAAAATAGAAAAATATGAAAAATATGAAAAGAATGGTAAAAAAGAGGATCTGGGGCGAGGGGGATTCGAACCCCAGACCTCTTGTGTACAGGGCGCGCGCCTTACCACTGGGGTGGTGATACATCCATTGATTGAAACACAACCACAAATATACAAGGCTTGCCTTGTTTTTGGCCTGGCCCAAGGCAAGGCAAGGCAAGATTTTGGTGAGAAACGTGAAGGCCATAACTTTCTCATTTCTCCATGGATTGGGACAAAACTTAGGTCTATCCTGCCTAGAATTTCACAAGGAATCCAATGGCGGTGGTGTTTTTTACAGATCATGCTCCTATTGAAAAACCCAATAGTGGTTTTGAAATAGGCCATGATTTGCATTTTCTGTGCTATCTCTTGGTACAGGTATGAATTACATGATAAATTTGTGCAAACACAACACATATAACATGTATAAGAGATGCATGATCAGTGGACATCAAAGGAAAGCATGATTCAAAGAATTCAAGTTGTGATGCTTACCCCTTTTTTGGAGCTTTTGTGCAATCTGCCAAGGGCTTTGTTCCAGAAATGATTTGATGCTTTGGACACCCTCAAATGATCTCTTATAAGCTTTTAGGATGGTTGGAATCAGCTGGAAACCTTAGGAACAAGTTTGAGCTCTTTCTTGCAAAAGGGGCAAAAGTGACCAAAATAGCAACTCTCTCAAATGATGTTCCAGATGTGTGGAACCATTTGGGACAGTTCAAGGATGATATTTGGAGTGTGTTTGAGGTCTTATCTAGTTTGGAAAGTGATTGAATCAATACATGGCTTGAAAAATGCACAAAAGTCCAATTTTGAGGTTTTGAGAGGTGACTTTGAGATTTTGGTGTTACAGGTCACTTGTGAGTGTTTGGATCTCCTCTATATGATGTTTATGAGGTGTGTGTGTGATTGGTTTGGTTGGAATTGCTCTCAAACTCAAAACTCGATAGTGACTTGCTTTGGAAGGCAAATTTGGAAGTGAGAAGGTGATTTTGAGGAAAGCATATGTTTGATGGCTTTGGTGTACTCAAACTGATCACAAATGAGCTCTATTTATATTAGAGCAAGTTTGTTTTGCAAGCAATAGTGAATGACAACTACAGCAGAGGTTTGGCCAATGTTGATTAATGGGAATCCAAGTCTCCTCTAGCCATTGACTAAAGGTTAGGGCACAGGCTGCTGGTTCCCTTGTTCTTGGATATGTCTTGACTGAATTTAGTTTGAAGAGGCTCAGTCCATGCCACCTTGGTACATCCATTGAATGCTCCAAAACAAAATTGGAGTCTTGTCCCTCTTTTAGGCATTTCTAGGTTTGGCATGCTACTTTTGGTTCCAAAGACTTGGGAGGCTTATGGATCAGTGTTTGTCCCTCCTTGGTCCCCCTTGAGGTGTTCAAATGGATAGACTTGCTTGCCCTTTGCAAATTTTGAGCAAATCGAGCAAAACTCCTAAATCTACCTTGTTATGACAGTTGCAGCAAGGCATATTGCCACTGTCATAACTTCTTGCTCAAATTGAGTTTGGTGAAGTTCTTGGCCATTTTGGAAAGCTCTCATATGATACAACATAGGTGTGATCATAGTTTGTTTTGATACCTTTTGGATCCAAGTGAAAAATGCCCCTACATTTGGAAAAAAGTGAAGGCAGATTCTGACTTAGTGGAAATTTCACTAAGTGTTGGAAAAAATGACATTTCATGTTTTCAGCCATTTTGACCCAATCATAACTCAAAATCCATGATGAATTCAAATGAGGTGTAGTTGAAGCTTTTGTAGAGGGCCATGAGAGCTACAAATCCAGCTTTGAATGGGGAAAATGGCCTTGTGGTTTAGGAGATATGATCCTCCAAAGTTGGTACCCTAGCCACTTTGTTCCATAACTTAGAATATTTCTAAGTTTTTATGGTTACCCCCTTTTACAAGTTATCCAACTTTTCTTGATTTTTCTTGATTAATGATGATCCCAATCACACATTAACATCATTTTAGGGTCAAAGAACCATAATTGTGAAAAATCTTAAAAAGTCAAAGTTGAATTTTGTGCACAGTTGACTTTTTGTCAGATGAACTTCAAACTGCGCGATCCTCTATGAAATCAAGTTCTTGACCTAAATAAAACTTGATGTATTAATTTCATAGGTGTTATAGGGTGTATTGAATCATGTCCCAAGGTTTGGGAGCATGCCTGGGTCAAAATTCAAAGGCACAGTTGACTTTTCCCGCGAACCCCTAATTGTGGTGTATTTGAGACCCTCAAATCCTCTCTAGAAGGGGAATCTTAGTGGTCAAAATTTGGGGTATGTCAACTGAACAAGGACCAGAAACCCAGAATACCAGAATATCGGATCACTGAGATAACCAGAAAACCAGGTTGATAAATACATACTGAATAGAAAGCCAGAAAACAAGGTGGGTTGAAGGTCAAGGTCACCTGCAAACCTGCAAACACCCAACCCCTCTCACACGTGGGTTCTAGAAAACCGAGGGTCCTCAGCATCAGACTCCCATGTCGAGAAATGATGATACGGTCACCATTTCTGGTTTGGCATCATCATCGATCGAGGAGACCTCAACTGATTCCCCTCAAAAAGGTCATCCTATATAGGTTCCCACCTTCGGGTCCTCGGATCAAGAAGTACAATGGGTTTGCCATTTTTGGTCTGCCATTACTACCTCTTGGGAGTAGTGCCTCAACTGAGTCCTCGGGGAAAGGTCGCCAGAGTCGACAGCTCTCTAAGTCAACACCCCGAAATGTACAAGACGCACAAACCAGAATATCTCCCAAGAAAACCTCGTCTGGGTGTGGGTTTCATGTAAACCAAACGTACCAAGTGTCATACCCCAAATTTTGACCACTAAGATTTCCCATCATTGTGAAAATCATCATCACAATATGGGGGAACCATCTTGCCTCATTAGTTTCCCCAAAGATGGGTGAGCATCTACTGCAATCAAATTTAGGGTTTCAAGCCCTCTCTGAGTTTTTAGACAAAGGATCAATCAAGGAATGACATGATCTTCAACTTGTCTAAACTCTCAAGTAGATACAAGGGATCAAGAGGACTCCCACTTTAAGGATTAAGCACAAAGCTGCTCCCTTCTAGGTGGATCAAGCCTTAAGATCGCCAGTGTCACCAAATTAGGGTTTTGGTCGACCAGGGCCTCCAGATGGAAATTTTCCTCTGGGCATGAGCCAAAGATCCAAAACATAACCTAATATGATCCATGGAACCTCATAAACCCAATCATCAAGTCAATTTGACCTCAGGGGATGCATACATCAAAAATCAGAAATTAGGGTTTCTTGACCTAATTCACCCTTAAGTTGACTTTTGGGACAAATCATAAGCCAAGGCCTCAAGACATGATTTTAGGGTATCCAACATACTACATTGATCCATTTGCAACAATGGATTGATTCAAGAAGTTTAAGCAACAAGTCTCAATTTCATCTGCACCACAGTTAGGGTTTTAAGGGAAAAGTCAACTGTAACTTTGACTTTTGACCTAGACATGCTCCCAAGCCCTAGGACATGAATCAATATACCCTATGACACCCATGTAATATGTCCATCAAGTTTGATTTAGGTCAAGGACATGATTTCCTGAAGAATTGCACAGTTTGGAATTCATCTGATAAAAAGTCAACTGTGCACAAAAGTCAACTTTGACTTTTTGAGATTTTTCACCAAAATAGATTTTTAACCCTAAAATGATGTTAATGTATGATTTTAATCATCATTCATCAAGAAAAATCAAAGAAAGTGGGATAACTTGAAAAAGGGGTAACCATAAAAACTTAGAAAATTTTCTACGTTATAGAAAAAATGACACTAATGTGCCAACTTTGGAGGACCATAACTCCTAAACCACAAGGCCATTGTTCCCCATTCAAAACTTGATTTGTAGATCTCATTGCCCTCTACAAAAGCTTCATACTGACCTATGTCCAAATTCCTCATGGATTTTGAGTTATGGAGTGATCAAAATCAAGAAAAGTCACTTTGTTCCAACACTTGGTGAAAATTTCACTAAGTCAGATTTTGCCTTACTTTTTTCCAAATGTAGGGGGATTTTTCACTTGGATTCAAAAGAGATCAAAATCAAACATGTTCAAACAGTTGTTGTATCATGTAAGAGCTTTCAAAAATGGCCATGAACATTACCAAATTCAATTTGAGTAATGAGATATGACATTGGCAAGTTGCCTTGTTGAAATCTGTCAAGGCAAGGCAGATTTTGAACTTTTGCTCGATTTGTCAAAATTGTGCAAATCCAAACACTCCTATCCACTTGGACACATCTGAGGATTGAATCTAAAGGGGACAATCACTGAGCCAAGCCTCCAAAGTCTTTGGAACAAGAAATAGCATGTTGAACCTAGAATTGCCAAAATAGGGACAAGACTCCAATTTTGGATTGGAGCATTCAATGGAAGCGTCAAGGTGGCATGGACTGAGCCATTCTCAACCGAATTCAGTCAAGACTTATCCAAGACCAAGGGAACCAGCAGCCTGTGCCCTAACCTCTAGTCAATGGCTAGAGGAGACTTGGATTTTCATTTGCCAACATTGGCCAAACCTACTCAGCAGTTGCCATTTACTATTCCTTGCAAAACAAACTTGCTCTACTATAAATAGAGCTCAATTGTGATCAGTTTAAGTACACCAAAGCCATCAAACAGATGCTTTCCTTAAAATCTCTTCTTTCACTCCAATTTTGCCTTCTAAGGCAAGTCACTATCGGGTTTTGAGTTTGAGAGCTTTTCTAATCAAACCAATCACACACACACCTCATATACATCACATATGAGCTGATCAAACACTTAAACAACAACTGGAACACTGATTTCTCAGAATCACCAGTCAATTGCTCAAGGTTTTAACCAAAGTGCAGTTGAGATGCCATGAAGTGATCCAACCATTTTCAATCAAGTCCAAGCATTCAAACACACTCCATAGGGTGTAGGGAAGCTGTTCAGATCATCACAATTCATCTGTAACATCTCCAACTCAGAAATCAATTTGCTCTTGCTGTCACGACCTAGAGGTAAGCCTAAACTTGGCCATCTCCCAATCTATGCATATTTCCTCGCACAATACTTTTGCCAAATGTTCATAATCATGCATGGAATGTTTTCCCTCAATTAATTGCATTGTTTGAATCGTGTATCAAAATCCCAGCCTTCATGCAGAATCTAGGGTTCTTGAGGATTTTTCGTGATTTCTTGTTATATGTTTAATTTAAATGAAATTAAATGCCATAGACATGATCGTGAGGTTGAAACGAGTTGATTGGTATGTGGATTGCATGATATGATTAAGTATTCAGTGAGATTGGAGAGAAAATGCAAATCTGGGCAAAACTGAAAAACGCGCGTGTTCTTGCCTTTGTTCTTGGCACCATTTTCCAATATTTGAATATTTGAATTTTGTGATTTTATTTAATTGATTCAAAAATTAATTTCTCTCTGAGTTTTAATGATTTTGAGTTGATTCTTTTTTTAATAATTCACAAAAATGTTAAAATATTTTATTTTAACAAAAAATCCCAAAAATATTATTTATTTCATATAATTTATATTTTTTCAAAGAATTAATATTTTAATTGTTTTTGACATTTTAAATATTTTTTCCACCTTGGTTTTGCAACTTTTACTGCCTTCTAATTATTTTGTAGGTCAATACTTAATTTTTGAAGCATTAATCTAAGATCACAATTTGTTTTCCATATTTTAAACAATTTTGATCATTTTAATTGAATTTTTATTCAATTAAATACATTTTTGAAAACAAATTAGGGTTTTGGATTAATTCAACCCTCATAAATCATTTTCAAAACATTTAGGCCTCTATTAGAGTGTAAGACCCAACTCCCTGTGTACAGAAAACTTTTTGGGCCTCATTCGTTGTATAAGTCCCTCTGTACATTTTCAAATAAACGACGCGATCGTCGCCTTTTAAAAAAATCAACTGGGCCTCCCTTGAGCTATAAGACCCATTCAAAACTTTTGGGCCTCTAATAGAGTGTAAGACCCAATCCCCTTTTAACCAAAATATTTTGGGCCTCAGATATTGTATAAGCCCCTTCGCGTTAAAAGAAAATCTCGGCGCGATCGCCATTTCAAACGAAAAATCATCTGGGCCTACCCTCGTGTTATAAGCCTCACTCTCACTCTTTTAAAACCTTTTGGGCCTCTTGAGAGAGTGTAAGACCCATCCCTTTGTACAGAAAACCTTTTTTGGGCCTCAGTCACTTGTATAAGTCCCTCTATACAAATTCAAACAGTGCGATCACTGATAAAACCCTAGGCCTCTCCTTGAGCTGTATGCCCCAAATCTTTCTTTTTCAAAGCACTTTCTCCTTTGATTTTGAAATATACTGTTATTTTCAATCTTTCTTTGTTGAACAACTAACCAAACAGCATGGAAGCTCTACAACCGAGTAAGTGGTTATTGCTTTCATTTACCGCTTTCATATACATATAATTGTATTGTGGGGTTGTTTCGCTGTAAGTATTCTTTCATAAACCCATATCAACTGTGTAATAATAGTATAGATATTTAGAGTTTCCCTGGCAACTACGTCTAGCATTAAGCCTGTTGATCACTCTTAAATAGTTAAAACTAGATCCACATAGGATTACCAGACACAGTCTTCCCTCCTCTTGGGGTTAAACAATATGGGGACATGAAAGGCAGCATTCTCGGTGAACCCTTTCATAGACTGTCACCCGTATAAGTTGTCAAAGAAACTCTATTCCCCAAAGATGATCTTTTCTCCGTGAATGGCATCTCTTGAGTTTCTTCCAAATTCTCGAACTTTCCTGGCTTGATCTATTCTTTGTGAATAGCCTGTCTTGAACTTCTCGGGGTTTGGGGACCCACGGGCTTCTTAAAAGCACTTGTCAAGAAACTTTATTCCCCAGAGATGATCTTTTCTCCGTGAATGGCATCTCTTGAGTTTCTTCCAAATTCTCGAACTTTCCTGGCTTGATCTATTCTGTGTGAATAGCCTGTCTTGAACTTCTCGGGGTTTGGGGACCCATCGGCTTCTTAAAAGCATCGGCCTCCTCTTGGGTATTGTTCAAGGACCCACAGGCTTCCTAAAAGCATCCCCGCCTCCTCTTGGGCGTTGTACAAGGACCCATCGGCTTCTTAGAAGTATTCACAACCTCCTCTTAGGCTTCGTATAAATGATTTCTTCCTCCGGGAATGATAGCCTCCTCTTGGGCTTCATACAAGGACCTATCGGCTTCTTAAAAGTTTCCAGCCTCCTCATGGGCTTCGTACAAATTGTCCCGACGACCTCCTAGAGGTATAGGAATAGAAATCAGTCATCTTAATAGAGCAGTCTTTCCAAGAGTCTACTACTGTTTCTCAAAGCATAGTACAAAAGATGACACTCTAGACTTGGACAGTCTAATTTCCTTGAGTCTCCAAGACATTCTCATGCACCCTTCAAGAATAGGAAGGAACCCCGTGGACTCGGACAGTCTCAATACCCTTTGGATTTCCCATTTCCTTAAAGAAAAGGAAATAACCCTGATCCTCGAATCAAATCCTTGAGTACAACATTACTCATATAAGAACTGATTTTCTCTTTAAATCAGCATACTGGACCGGTCACTCAACTGAAACAGCACCATAGCCTCCTCTTGGGCTTTGTACAATGATTCTCCCCAGCGGAGCTAACAATTTTAGCCTCCATCTCGGGCTTCGTACGAGATACAAAAGACTCTCTTGTTGAGTCAAACCTTTTAGCCTCCATCTCGGGCTTCATACGAGATACAAAGACTCTCTTGTTGAGTCAAACCTTTTAGCCTCCATCTCGGGCTTCGTACGAGACACAAAGATTCTCTTGGTGAGTCACCATCTTTAGCCTCCATCTCGGGCTTCGTACGAGATACAAAAACACTCTCTTGTTAAGTATAAAAGATTCTCCGGTTGAGTCAACCCTTTTAGCCTCTCTCTCTCGGGCTTCGTACGAGACACATAAAAACTCCCTCTGGGCCAATAGCCTCCTCTTAGGCTTTGTATAAGAAAACCCAGGTTGAGCCAATCAACCTTTTAGCATCAAAGTTGTGCCTCGTTCACAGTACACAAACATCAACAACTCTTTCCTCTTCATCTAATAACTGTAAGCGGCAAGCCTCTGGATCATCTACATCCATGCCACTGTCCCTCTTTTAGCATGAGAAATTCCTAAGGAAAGATGGCATTGCTCTAAACTGAGTTAAAGTCTTCCCCTTCAGGTTGGAAATTTCCTATAAAGGAAATTATGGCATTGCCGGATTCACAAATCCCGGTTAAAGTAATTCTCCTTTATAAACAGTTGTGACGGACAAACCCCTCTTTAGAGATGACAAATTCTCTCTAAAGTTAAACCCTTTTAGCTTCACATCTTGGGCTTTGAACAAGATACAAACTACCTTCAGCTTCACATCTTGGGCTTTGAACAAGATACAAACCACCTTTAGCTTCACGTCTTGGGCTTTGAACAAGACACCAAAACACCATTTCCTCCCGTAGAATAGGAGGATCTACGATCGCTCTGATTTCCCTGTTTCGGAAAAAACGGGAATACGCAGGCATAAGATTGAAAGAAAAATCTTAGCGAGCACACTAAACAAAAACCCAAAATCCTATACCTCCCAACAATCGAACGAACGCTATTTTAACAAAATAACCTAGGAGAAACCCCGAATCTTTGTAGCATCTGTAAACCAACAGTTTGGACTATTTAACCTCAGTATGCAAGCAGGGTTAGTTGGAGACATCTATTTCCCTTCCTTCATCAACTTCAATAGGATAAAAAATGAATCGAGCTGTAGTACCAGAGCGATTGTGCTTCGCAACCACATCCAAAAATCACTCGCTACAGAAAAATGGCGACTCTGCTGGGGAGAATAGTAAGGTCCTAGGTAGAAACCTTAAAATTTCGTCCTTTCTTTCTTTTCTGGGATAGGACTTTTTGTTGACTTCACTAGGATCTTAGGTCAAAAACCTTTAAATAGGGAAGAAACCACAAAATGGTGACTCCGTCGGGGAGCCATTTTTGTCAGAAACATAGGATTCATAGCTCTTTAAAGTCTAGGACTTTAGGACAAATATATATACTGCTTTTCCTAATTGTTATACTTGTTTATTTTTCTGCTAATGGGAATGCATGTGATGCCGCATGTGGAAAGATTGAGTATACACTTAAGATAAGTGATGGTGACGAGGTCAACCATCAACCTCAGTGGAGGCTGACCAATGCAACCCATTCCCTCTCATAGGCAATGGGCCGATTGTGATGTCTGAGAAGCTGAGGAGCCAAACCTTTTTGTAGTGCGGAAACTATCGGGAATAGTTGTTACGCGATACTACCCTCATTTGAGGCTGGTGATCTATTCTCGGTGAATGGCACTTACTCTAAGATTTCATACAGCTCGCTGGCGATCCGCTTGCTGTTTGTTATCCTGGGAGGAGCTGATGATTTTGAGTACAGGTTCAAAAATCACCCTAGTATAAACCTTTGGGGATGGGTAGAGCCTTGACTTCATGACAACGACCCTTTGACCCCATGTTTTTCCTATGTTTTTGTGCTGCATTCATGCATTCATCTAAAAAACATTAAAACATTAAAAAAAAATCTCTTCTAGTCTCTCTTTTTCAAATTAAACTAAGACTGTGATTGCAAATATCAGAGAAAAGGATTGCGCTCATGGATTTCGGTAGAAGGAGAACCCATAGGTACCTTCAAAGTTCCAAAGCTAGGGAATTTGAGAAGGTTAGCGAGGATGATCACAAACCAAGAGGCTTTCAGAGCCAAGCACGGAGGCCTGCTACCACTGTTAAGAGTTCATGTGATTGAGGGAATCATGGATGCGCTCATCCAGTTTTACGATCCAGTTTATCACTGTTTCACATTCCCGGATTACTAGCTCGCACCAATGCTGGAGGAGTATTCTCACCTGACTGATCTACACATTACTGACCGAGCTCTATTTTCTGGACTGGAAGAAATTCCAAAGAATTAGATCATTGCAATAGCAATTTATTTGGACGAGTCTGAGGTCAAGACTCACATGACCGCTAAGGGTGGCATCCAAGGTTTTCCAGCCCAGTTCTTGACAAAGAAAGCCCTGTATTTTGCCAGTATAGGAAATGTGTCTGCTTTTGAAAGCATCTTTGTCTTGCTCACCTACGGGTTATTTTTGTTTCCCAACATCAATAACTTCGTCGATATCAACGCCATTAAGGTTTTCCTCATTGGAAACCCTGTGCCGACTTTGCTCGCAGATGCGTATCATTATGTACACTTAGGAAATTTGTACAGCGGAGGGGAGATCACATGCTGTGTACCTCTGCTTTATAAATGGTTTATCTCCCATTTGCCTAAGTCTGCTGTATTTTGGGATCATAAGAGTGCCTTACGTTGGTTGCAGAAAATCATGTCCCTCACCAACTCTGATATAGATTGGTGTAATAGGATCTATGATGGAATCATAATCATTGATCGTTGTGGAAACTTCCCCAACGTACCCCTCATAGGAACTAAAGGAGGAATCAACTACCATCCGGTGTTGGTTCGTCGTCAATTTGGATACCCGATGAGACACGTCCCACGGGGTGTTCATCTGGAAGGTCTTTTCTTCAAGGAAGGAGAAAGTGACAGAGCACTAAAGATGGAAATAGTGCAGGCCTGGAAGCATGTTCATAAGAAAGGACAAGAGTCTCTGGGAAAACCAGACTGTGTCTCGATGGAGCCTTATCTCCACTGGGTACAAACTAGAGCTCTCAAGCTAAAGATACCTTATCCGCATCACAGAATTCTTCCGCCAAAGGAATCTGTCATGTATTTCATGACGGAAACAGAAAAACTTCAAGTTACTCTCAACAAAGTTCAAAAGGAGAGAAGGTCTTGGAAGAACAAGTATCGCACCCTCAACGTAGAGTGCATCAAAATACAGCAACTACTGAAAGAGAAAGATGCTCTGATTGAAATTTTAGAGCAACATGCTGTAGAGAATCAAGATGACCAAAGGAGTTTGCTCGCTCCTTTCACCTGGCAAAGGAATGACAACCCGACAACGGCCCAAGAGCCCCGGTCAAAGAAAAGGAAAGTACCAGAGTCAGCACCCGATTTCTCTTCAGAGAGGACTCGGGACCCATTAGCTTAGGTTTCTATTTCTGCACCTTGTAATCTACTCTATAATCATTGCATTCATCATTCTCACGTAACGTATTCTTCTTCCCTACGAATCTCACGTTTGTGTCTTGATTCTATAGTCAAACTATCTCATTCGTATAATACTCGGGCCAATCGTCAGAAAAAGATGGATGATCTTGAGGAAGAAAACAGAGAGTTGAAAGAAGAGATCGACGCTCTGAGAGAGGATATGAGAAAGCTTCGTAACGACATGCAAACCATGGCAGAAGCTCAACTAAAAAGGACTGTGATCTCAGAGATCACCTGAACGCCCATAGTGGAAAAGTCCGATCCTAGGTATCAAATGCCAAAAGATCGTCCTTGGGGCATGCCTGTTAACTATATCCCGGAAGGATATGTTCCGCCGATCACTGAAGATCAGGGAATCTCAACAGAAGCCGCTGGGCCTGAAGGTTACAAACTTCGGGAAAGCGACGATGCCAGGGGCATACTGAGGACTCCTGAAGGTTACAAACTTCGGGAAACACCAAGATTCACTGCCGTAGTCACGGTACCACCCCCTGTGGTGCACACTGTCCCGGAAGGACAGATTCCGCCAATACCTGCTGGTAAAAAGGAAACTTTGTTTGACAGAATGGATGAATTCTAGGAACAGTTCCTGGAAATGCAGAAGGAATTGCAAGCCATCCGCGGTCAGGATTTATTTGGAAAGGACGCCGCAGACCTTTGTCTGGTCCCCAATGTGAAAGTCCCGCAAAAGTTCCAAGTTCCCGACTTTGAAAAATACAAGGGTAACTCTTGCCCTCAAAGCCATCTGGTGATGTACGCTCGGCGGATGTCAGCTCAGACGCAGAATCAGGACCTACTGATTCACTACTTCCAAGATAGTTTAACCGGTGCCGCACTCAAATGGTACATGGGTTTAAACCGTGCTATGATCAGCACTTTCAAAGATCTTGGCACTGCCTTCGTCCAACAATACAAATACAATTTGGATATGGAACCCGATAGAGATCAACTCAGATCAATGTTGCAAAAGGACAAGGAAACCTTTAAGGAGTATGCTCAAATGTGGCGTGAAATCGCCGCTCAAATTTATCCACCTCTTGAGGAAAAAGAGATGACAAAGATCTTCTTAAAGACCTTAAGCTTATTTTATTATGACCGAATGGTTGCCAGTGCACCCAGCGATTTCACCGAGATGGTGGGCATTGGCGTACGTCTTGAGGAAGCCGTCCGAGAAGGACGTTTGGTAAAAGACACTGGATCGACGAGCGGTACTAAAAAATACGGTAGTGCTCTCCCTAAGAAAAAAGAGCAAGATATTGGGAATATCTCTCTCAGAAAGAAAAGGCGTCGATATCAACCAGTAGCAGTTGTGACTCCTGCTACCAACCCTGCGCCTATTCCTACTTATCAACCTCAGGTTGCGCAAAGCCAACCTGATCAGCAAAGGACACAACAACCTCTTCAGCAGGATCATCTCCAATACAACAACAACCATACAACACAGCCACTAGGATTTGATCCTATACACGTATCGTACGCAGAACTGTTTCCATTACTGCTAGCCAAGGGGCACATTCAGACTAAGTCCCCTCTTACAGTACCGGAAAATCTGCCTTTTTGGTTTAAGGTGGATCATACATGCCCTTATCATCAAGGAGGACCAGGGCATAACATTGAGACTTGTCTCAATTTCAAGTCCGACGTGCAAAAGCTTGTTAGGAGCCGGGTCTTATCCTTCAAGGATACAAATCCTAATGTTCTTACGAACCCGCTACCTCAACACGAGAAGGTTGCAGTCAATTTGATAGAAGGAGAGACTAATAATGTCTATCAAATCCACGATGTACTCTTGTTGAAAACCAATCTGGTCAAGATGCATTGTAGACAGAGTGGATATGGCCATGTGCCACCTCATAACTATCATCAGTGTGATATCTGCTCTAAAGACAACCAGGGATGTTCTATGGTGCAAGCAGCTCTGCAGGAACAATTGGATCTCGGATGGATCCAACAACACCGAGTTCATGGAGTTAACATGGTCTACACGAATTCTAACATCATTCAGAACCACGATATCCGTGCAATGAATGTCAACTTGGTGGCGATGCACTCAAGGCAAAGCCAGTATCATAATCTGCCGCGGCACGATTACAGTTCTTGTCTGACTTACTCGGTAAACAAACAGGGATGCTCTTTCATACAAGAGGCCCTCCAGCGTCAGATGGATCTTGGATGGATCCAAGACTACCATGATAGGAATTCCTATCAAATCAACATGGTTCAAATCTTTGATATTCGCGTGATGAATACCATCCTGGTAGAGTTACATGCTGAACAGATCCGACTTGGATTCCTGGTATCACATAATTATCACAGCTGTAAGGCGGGTTACGAAAACGATCAAGGTTGTACCCTTGTCCAGGAGGCACTTCAGCACTTGTTAAATCACTGGTGGATGCCAATTTATATGGATGAAGATACTCAGCAAATTAGTATTAGTAACAGGAATCCTACTCGGCGTCAGAGTCAGGATGTCCGATCAGTGGAAGCTAACCTAGTGAGGTTACATTGTATTCAAAGTGGGCGTGGCCAGGTGCCACCACACAATTATGACCGTTGTAGCGTCTGTTCGGAAAGTAACCAAGGGTGTTACCTTGTGAGAGCAGCTCTCCAGGGGCAGGTGGATCGTGGAGAGATTCGTCCATATCCGGGTTCTGGACCCATCAACTGGACGCCGAACACCTTACCGATCAAGTCGAGGACGTTGTCACAATCTCTGGTCATCATAGGACCAGGGATGTTTTTGCCATCATCCCTCTACTTGACGAATCTAAAGTTCCCAACCGGGAACGGATCGAAATTACTTATGATGGTCAGAAAAACCAGAAGGTTCCCATAGTCATCTATCTGTCGGGACCATTACCGTATGAATCAACTAAGGCTATCCCTTACAAGTACGGTGCAACAACCATTGAAAATGGAAAGGAAATTCCATTGCCCTCTGTCGTGAATATTACAGACATCATTCGTGTAACACGGAGTGGTAGAATCTTCAACCGGGGGGTTGGGGAACCTAACAAAGAAAAGGAACTTCAGACGAAAGCTCCTGATCTACCAGTCGGTCAATCCAGTAATCCCGACCTTTCAAAAAACAACGATGAGATGCTAAAGCTCATCCAGAAGAGTGAATACAACATTATTGATCAGTTGTTGCAAACTCCTTCAAAGATCTCTGTGTTATCACTGTTACTCAGTTCAGAAGCGCATAGGGAAGCTCTACAGAAAGTCTTGGAGCAAGCCTTTGTGGAACAGGATGTAACAATCAAACAGTTCGATAATATTGTCTCTAACATCACTTCCTGCAACAATTTGGGATTTAGTGATGAGGAATTACCTGAAGAGGGTCGTTGTCATAACATGGCGCTCAATATCACAGTTAACTGCCAGGACGATGCGTTGGCCAGCGTATTAGTAGACACAGGGTCAACCCTGAATGTTATGCCAAAATCCACTTTGATGCAGCTATCATTCAAAGGCCTTCAGATGAGAATCAACGAGGTTGTCATCAAAGTGTTCGACGGATCCAGAAAAGCGGTTATCAGTGAAGTTGATCTTCCCATAACTATCGGTCCTCACACTTTCCAAGTCACTTTCCAGGTCATAGACATCCGGGCAACGTACAGTTGTTTATTAGGAAGACCTTGGATACATCAGGCTGGAGCGGCTACTTCAACCCTCCACCAAAAGCTAAAGTTCGTCAAGAACGATCAACTTGTCACAGTTTATGGGGAACAAGCCTTGCTTGTAAGCAACTTATCATCGTCTACTGGTGTAGAACCCGAGGAGGTTATTGGAACTCAGTTCTAAGCACTGTCGGTAAGCAAGGACAATCAGTTTAAAGAAGGAACTTCCATTTCTTCATACAATGATGCTATCAAAGCAGTCGAGAGTACCGATACAACAGGATGGGGACAACTTGTCATTCCTACTAGCAATACAACAAAGAAGGGTCTTGGTTTTTCTGCAACCTGTACCCAGACAGCTGCCAACGATGAAAGTCTTCATCCCCTTCAAAACTTCTTCCACAGTGGAGGTTTCCTTCACCCAGTGTCTCAGGAAGTACACACCATCAATGAGGAGGATCCCTCTGACCCAGATATGGAATGGAAGTCCTACCTCAACGAGGACGGTTATATGTCTTAGGAAGAGGTGCCTACACCATTTTGCTATCCCGCACAGAGCCTGAGATTTATACCACGGTCAGACGTCGAAATGATATATGGATATTGTGATCCGGAAGGATGTCGTGCTCCACCAAATTCGTTAGAGGAGGACACTCTGATGAAAGACCAATTTGACTGCAACTACTATGGCCCAATGGATGGTCTGCCAATGTGGCAACCTTATCCAGGAGACTTGGGGCAAGAGAGTCAGCCGAATGATGAAAATTAGCTGAGCATCATTGAACAGAATACCTGTGTCCCCACCATGTCATGGGATCAACACTCGGGTCATCCTGAAGCTACTCAACATGAAGATGAATTCGCAACGTCAGCAGGACTTGAATTCATTAACTATGATTTTATGAGGTCAACGTCATCGAGAGAGATGACTCCTCCAGTTATAAAAAAGTTTGGGACACTCTGGGAGAACCTAGTGGAAAATACGACTACATGGTCAAGTACACCGCTCCCGAAAGCTCTCGTATCAGGCTCGAAGATATCCAGCCAACTGGATGGGGAGATACAGCTGAGAGCACAACTACTCTTCATAATACAACAGAGGAATTCTCCTACGACAACTCTGCCTGGGAGACAGATTCCAATGATCCTGCTCCACCAGAAAACAGCGTCATTTCTGAAGACAAATCAAGGAAGGTTCCAGTCTTTGTGATTCACCGAGGAGTTCGCCGCCTATGGGTTACTGTCGATGTTTTGAAGGTCGTTCACCAGTCAAAGTAATTGCCATCTTTAACCTTTCACCCTACCCAGGTGAAACAGATGTTTTGATAGGGCTCGCTTTTTGTAAATTTCCCTCTTCGCTTTGCCCAAAGCGACAGAGTTTTGTTTTATAGGGCTGTAGTTTCAAGAGTCAATTTGTTCATAAATAAAAAACGTCGTTCTGTAATTTCTTCATTAATTGCTGTTTTCTCTTTTTGCTTTTCTCAGAAAATGGTAATCCTAAAAAACAATTCAATAATAAAAATAAGCAGTAAAAGAAATACACTGCACACACACTTGCATTTTCTCTATCTCTTCTAAACACGAATCATCACGTCATGCAGATTGCTTGTTTTAAACCCCGTTGAAACATACGATCCGATGCCTTCTCCCGACTTTGAGTTCCCGGTATTTGGGGCTGAAGAAGAAGATGACGACAAAATTCCAGAAGAGATCTCCCGACTACTCAGACAAGAGGAAAGGTCCATTGAACCTCATAAAGAGCCGTTGGAAATGGTAAACTTGGGTTCGGAAAAAGAGAAAAAAGAAATCAGGATTGGGGCACTGCTCAGTCCAACTGCCAAAGAGAGTTTGATAAAGCTTCTCAAAGAATTCCCCGATGTATTCGCTTGGTCCTATCAGGATATGCCAGGGTTGGATACCAGCATCGTGGAACATCACTTACAGTTAAGATCAGAATGTCCGCCGGTAAAACAAAGGTTGAGACGGACTCACCCGGACATGGCCATCAAGATCAAAGAGGAGGTACAAAAACAGATTGACGCAGGTTTCCTCGCCACATCAGAATATCCTCAATGGTTAGCCAACATTGTACCTGTTCCCAAAAAGGACAGAAAAGTCAGAATGTGTGTCGACTACAGGGATCTGAACAAGGCAAGTCCAAAGGACGACTTTCCTTTACCACACATTGACATGCTGGTAGACAGTACAACAAAGTTCAAAGTCTTCTCCTTCATGGATGGATTCTCGGGCTATAATTAAATCAAAATGGCACCGAAAGACATGGAGAAAACTTCGTTCATCACCCCATGGGGCACCTTTTGTTACAAGGTGATGCCGTTCGGTTTGAAGAACGCCGGGGCAACCTATCAAAGGGCCATGACTACTCTGTTTCATGACATGATACATAAAGAAATCGAGGTATATGTCGATGATATGATTGCAAAATCAAAAACAGAGAGTGAGCACGTTGAACATCTGTCCAAATTGTTCGAACGTCTAAGAAAATTCAAGCTCCGCTTAAATCCTAACAAGTGCACCTTCGGTGTCCGTTCAGGGAAACTACTAGGGTTCATCGTCATCCAGAAAGGAATTGAGGTTAATCCTGACAAGGTCAAGGCCATTCAAGAAATGCCTTCTCCGAAAACTGAAAAAACAAGTCAGAGGATTCCTGGGACGTCTGAATTACATTTCCAGATTCATATTCCTCATGACCGCGACATGTGCGCCGATTTTCAAATTGTTGAAAAAGAACCAGGACTGCATTTGGACAGAGGACTGCCAAACTGCCTTCAACAGTATCAAGGAATACCTGTTGAACCCACTGATTCTATCACCTCCAGTGGAAGGAAGACCACTGATTATCTACCTCACAGTTCTAGAGGACTCAATGGGATGTGTACTTGGCCAACAAGACGGAACTAAACGGAAAGAGTCTTCCATTTACTATTTGAGCAAGAAATTCACCGACTGCGAAACTCGGTACACGATGCTCGAGAAAACTTGTTGTGCTTTGGCTTGGGAAGCCAAACGTCTTCGCCAGTACATGATTCGTCATACTACTTGGTTGATCTCCGAAATGGATCCAATCAAGTACGTTTTCAAAAAACCTGCCCTTACGGGAAGGATTGCCCGTTGGCAGATGCTGTTATTAGAATATGACATAGAGTACCACGCTCAGAAAGCCGTTAAAGGAAGTATTTAACCGATCATTTGGCTCATCAACCGATTGACGATCAGGAATCAGTCGGGTTTGACTTCCCAGACGAAGATGTCATGTATCTAAAGATGAAAGACTGCGATGAACCGCTACCCAGTGAAGGGCCAGAACCAGGTTCCCAGTGGGGACTTATCTTTGACGGAGCAGTCAATCATTACGGAAGCGGAATTGGGGCAATCATTGTTACCCCTCAGGGTACCCACATTCCTTTCACCGCCATACTTACGTTCAAATGTACGAACAACGACGCCGAATACGAAGCTTGTATCATGGGTCTCGAAGAAGCGATTGATTTAAGGATCAAAAACTTGGACGTATACGGTGACTCAGCCTTGGTTATCAATCAGATAAAAGGAGATTGGAACACATACCAATCAGGACTGATTCCTTACAAAGACTATGCAAGAAGGTTGCTACCTTTCTTCAACAGAGTCGAGTTTCATCACATCCCTCGTGATGAGAATCACATGGCTGATGCATTAGCCACTATCTCTTCCATGATTAGTGTAGGTCAATGGAATGACATACCTAAGATCGACATCATGCGCCTTGAACGGCCCGCTTACATCTTCGTGATTGAAGCAGTCATAGACGACAGACCTTGGTATCACGATATCAAATGCTTCCTTCAGAAATAAGAGTACCCACCTGGGGCACTAAGGAAGGACAGGAAGACCCATAGAAGATTGGCTGGAAACTTTTTCCTGAGCGGTGACACTCTCTATAAGAGAAATTTTGACATGGTCTTGCTCCGATGCATAGACAGACCAGAAGCAGAAATACCGATGAAAGAAATTCATGAAGGATCCTTTGGCACTCATGCCAATGGACACACAATGGTGAGAAAAATTCTAAGAGCAGGGTACTATTGGTTGACAATGGAATCCGACTGCTACAAGTACATGAGGAGGTGTCACAAGTGTCAGATATACTCCGACAAAATTCATGTACCGCCAACGCATCTCAAAGTTCTCTCTTCCCCATGGCCATTCTCAATATGGGGAATCAACATGATTGGCATGATTGAGCCCAAGGCTTCAAACGGACATCGATTCATCCTGGTAGCCATTGACTACTTCACCAAGTGGGTCGAAGCAGCGTCATACGCCAATGTAACCCGACAAGTGGTGGTCCGATTTATCAAAAACAATATCATCTGCTGTTATGGTGTTCCAAGCCAGATCATTACTGATAATGGATCTAACTTAAACAATAAGATGATGAAAGAGCTGTGTGCAGAGTTCAAGATTGAACACCATAACTCATCTCCCTACCGACCCAAGATGAACGGAGCGGTAGAAGCGGCCAATAAGAACATCAAGAAGATCGTTCAAAAGATGGTTGTAACCTACAAAGATTGGCACGAGATGCTACCCTTTGCTCTTCATGGTTATCGTACATCTGTCCGCACTTCAACAGGCGATACCCCTTTCTCTCTAGTGTATGGCATGGAAGCAGTGCTCCCCATCGAAGTAGAGATCCCATCAATTCGGGTATTGATGGAAGCTAAGCTCACCGAAGCAGAGTGGTGTCAAAGTCGACACGACGAACTGAATCTGATCGAAGAAAGGCGAATCACAGCTCTATGCCACAGTCAGTTGTATCAGTAAAGAATGAAGAAGACGTTCGACAAAAAGGTTCGACCCCGCATCTTCAGGAAAGGAGACCTCGTGCTCAAGAAGATACAATCTTTTCTCACTGATTCTCGGGGCAAGTGGACTCCGAATTATGACGGCCCCTATATGGTCACGAAAGCTTTCTCAGGCAGCGCCTTGAGGCTTGCAACCATGGACGGAGAGGAATTTGCCTACCCCACGAATGTTGATGTAGTCAAGAAATACTTCGCCTAAAAAAAAACGTCTCGGTGGATCGAAAACCCGAAAGGGCGGTTCAGGAAAAAATTAGAGACATGATCAATAATCATCCTGGTGGATTGGAAACATCAAAGTACAATCCAGGAAAAAATTAGGGATAATGGCAAGTAACTATGTTCAATAGAGGCAAGTCCCTCAGCAGCAGTTACATCATCCGGAGGAAAACTCCAGTCAAGGTCATCTTCGACAGATGCTCAGGATGTCCCGAATTCAAAGTTGGTAGAAGGATAATGGTCGTCATGTTTCAATGCAGCCCTTTTCCATGTAAATTACCATTTTCTAACTTTGTAAATACTCTTTGGAATCACGCGTTTGGCTGATCTCCATCTTATCAATAAAATTTGAGCCTTTGTGCTTTTGTTTGTAATTCTTATTTGTTTTAGCTTTACAGAACGACATTTTTATATGATTAACGATTCTTGAAATAAAACAAAATGAATTTACTCGTTAAAACTTTTTCTGCTTTTAAAATAAAGACGACATTTTCTTTTGACTGTTGAACATCAGAAGAACATCGGTCGCTTCTCCAGAAGTAATCGAACCTCGAAGTGCGGAGTCAAAGTACTCCTTCTAAAAAGCCAGTACGCCTGAATGAAGGATCAACGGTGTCAGAGGCCTTGTTTCATCTGACACACCTCGGCCGAGTTCTCATCTCCTAAGCCCAACCAACATAGCTCCCAACAGGGACTATCTCTCATGAGCAAGGTAGAATTGCTATTTTGAACCAGTGATACCTTTCATCCCCTGCAGTGGCCGAGTATCCAGTCATGTTCATCTTTTAGTTTGTATGTCGCGTCAGTTTTGTCAGCATATACATACATACATCATGCATTATCAATTTGCATTCACATTTCATATTGCATCACTATCACTCCAGTCGGTCTAGTCCCCTAGTGATAAAAGTCCTCTCGATCGAGTTGTCAGTTATTTCCTCGTCAGGAAGGGTTGCGTCTGAACAATCTCGCCTCCAGTTTATTTCTGGAATGAACTTG
Source organism: Lathyrus tuberosus (assembly GCA_022829125.1). Lineage (NCBI taxonomy): Eukaryota > Viridiplantae > Streptophyta > Magnoliopsida > Fabales > Fabaceae > Lathyrus > Lathyrus tuberosus. Next base: position 4,749,325 of record JALAZF010000397.1, read on the forward strand.
GCCCTTGACCACTTTGATAATTTGAACCTCTGAAAAGCCAGAGAAAGCGTTCAATAAACATCACTCTTCGCCATTGAAGATGATATCCTTGCTTTCCCATATTAAGGAAAATCCATAGAGAAAGCCTCGTAAACCGAGATTCGGCAGCATGTCAGTTTCGCTCCAAAAGAACCAATGATGAAAAGGTCATCGGCACCTCAAAATTGGATCCCATCATATGGCATTTCTCCGGGAAGATCCCGAGAAAAGTATGATGCAATATCCCCAAGCAGGAGCAGTCTCTCAAGGGACTCGCATTCCCCAAATAGAGTCAACAAATGGCGTCTCCAACAGAGAAGTTTGTGTAACTCTACAACTCAGACAAATGGGTTCCCCAGCAAGTCTGACATCAAAAGTTTTTCCGTCAAATGGCATCTCTCCAGGAAAATTCGGCGAAAAGTTTGAGGAAAGCCGCTACAAATAGCGTCCCTTGTCAATAAAGTTTATTGACAAAAGAAACTAAGACCAGTTCCTTGGTAGGAAACCAGGATCGAGGGGAAGTTTACTTTAGAAACTAAGACCAGTTCCTTGGTATGAAACCAGGATCGAGGGGAAGTTCAAACATCAGAAACTAAGATCAGTTCCTTGGTAAGAAACCAGGATCGAGGGGAGGTTTACCTTTTCTAAGCATCATTGCTTAGCAAAAGAGGATGAATGCGCGAGCTGCCATTCATAGCCGTCAAAATTTCGGATATTCCGATATTTAATCCTCTTGCACCCCGAATGCACGAATACCTTCGCCATTCACACCTTCGGATCCAAGAAGATTAAATAGGGGCATCTGTTATACCCCAAATTTTGACCACTAAGATTTCCCATCATTATGAAAATCATCATCACAATATGGGGGAACCATCTTGCCTCATTAGTCTCCCCAAAGATGGGTGAGCATCTACTGCAATCAAATTTAGGGTTTCAAGCCCTCTCTGAGTTTTTAGACAAAGGATCAATCAAGGAATGACATGATCTTCAACTTGTCTAAACTCTCAAGTAGCTACAAGGGATCAAGAGGACTCCCACTTTAAGGATTAAGCACAAAGCTGCTCCCTTCTAGGTGGATCAAGCCTTAAGATCGCCAGTGTCACCAAATTAGGGTTTTGGTCGACCAGGGCCTCCAGATGGAAATTTTCCTCTGGGCATGAGCCAAAGATCCAAAACATAACCTAATATGATCCATGGAACCTCATAAACCCAATCATCAAGTCAATTTGACCTCAGGGGATGCATACATCAAAAATCAGGAATTAGGGTTTCTTGACCTAATTCACCCCTAAGTTGACTTTTGGGACAAATCATAAGCCAAGGCCTCAAGACATGATTTGAGGGTCTCCAACATACTACATTGATCCATTTGCAACAATGGATTGATTCAAGAAGCTTGAGCAACAAGTCTCAATTTCATCTGCACCACAGTTAGGGTTTTAAGGGAAAGGTTAACTGTAACTTTGACTTTTGACCTAGACATGCTCCCAAGCCCTAGGACATGAATCAATATATCCTATGACACCCATGGAACATGTCCATCAAGTTTGATTTAGGTTAAGGACATGATTTCCTGAAGAATTGCACAGTTTGGAATTCATCTGATAAAAAGTCAACTGTGCACAAAAGTCAACTTTGACTTTTTGAGATTTTTCACCAAAATGGATTTTTAACCCTAAAATGATGTTAATGTATGATTTGAATCACCATTCATCAAGAAAAATCAAAGAAAGTGGGATAACTTGAAAAAGGGATGACCATAAAAACTTAGAAAATTTTCTAAGTTATGGAAAAAGTGACACTAATGTGCCAACTTTGGAGGACCATAACTCCTAAACCACAAGGCCATTGCTCCCCATTCAAAGCTTGATTTGTAGATCTCACTGCCCTCTACAAAAGCTTCACACTGACCTATGTCCAAATTCCTCATGGATTTTGAGTTATGGAATGATCAAAATCAAGAAAAGTCACTTTGTTCCAACACTTAGTGAAAATTTCACTAAGTCAGATTTTGCCTTACTTTTTTCCAAATGTAGCGGGATTTTTCACTTGGATTCAAAAGAGATCAAAACCAAACATGTTCAAACAGTTGTTGTATCATGTAAGGGCTTTCTAAAATGGCCAAGAACATTACCAAATTCAATTTGAGTCATGAGATATGACATTGGCAAGTTGCCTTGTTGAAATCTGTCAAGGCAAGGCAGATTTTACACTTTTGCTCGATTTGCCAAAATTGTGCAAATCCAAACACTCCTATCCACTTGGACACTTCTGAGGATTGAATCTAAAGGGGACAATCACTGAGCCAAGCCTCCAAAGTCTTTGGAACAAGAAATAGCATGTTGAACCTAGAATTGCCAAAATAGGGACAAGACTCCAATTTTGGATTGGAGCATTCAATGGAAGCATCAAGGTGGCATGGACTGAGCCATTCTCAACTGAATTCAGTCAAGACTTATCCAAGACCAAGGGAACCAGCAGCCTGTGCCCTAACCTCTAGTCAATGGCTAGAGGAGACTTGGATTTTCATTTGCCAACATTGGCCAAACCTACTCAGCAGTTGCCATTCACTATTCCTTGCAAAACAAACTTGCTCTACTATAAATAGAGCTCAATTGTGATCAGTTTAAGTACACCAAAGCCATCAAATAGATGCTTTCCTCAAAATCTCTTCTTTCACTCCAATTTTGCCTTCTAAGGCAAGTCACTATCGGGTTTTGAGATTGAGAGCTTTTCTAATCAAACCAATCACACACACACCTCATATACATCACATATGAGCTGATCAAACACTTAAACAACAACTGGAACACTGATTTCTCAGAATCACCAGTCAATTGCTCAAGGTTTTAACCAAAGTGCAGTTGAGATGCCATGAAGTGATCCAGCCATTTTTAATCAAGTCCAAGCATTCAAACATACTCCATAGGGTGTAGGGAAGCTGGTCAGATCATCACAATTCATCTGTAACATCTCCAACTCAGAAATCAATTTGCTCTTGTTGTCACGACCTAGAGGTAAGCCTAAACTTGGTCATCTCTCAATCTATGCATATTTCCTCGCACAATACTTTTGCCAAATGTTCATAATCATGCATGGAATGTTTTCCCTCAATTAATTGCATTGTTTGAATCGTATATCAAAAATCCCAGCCTTCATGCAGAATCTAGGGTTCTTGAGGATTTTTCGTGATTTCTTGTTATATGTTTAATTTAAATGAAATTAAATGCCATAGACATGATCGTGAGGTTGAAACGAGTTGATTGGTATGTGGATTGCATGATATGATTAAGTATTCAGTGAGATTGGAGAGAAAATGCAAATCTGGGCAAAACTGAAAAACGCGCGTGTTCTTGCCTTTGTTCTTGGCGCCATTTTCCAATATTTGAATATTTAAATTTTGTGATTTTATTTAATTGATTCAAAAATTAATTTCTCTCTGAGTTTTAATGGTTTTGAGTTGATTCTTTTTTTAATAATTCACAAAAATGTTAAAATATTTTATTTTAACAAAAAATCCCAAAAATATTATTTATTTCATATAATTGATATTTTTGCAAAGAATTAATATTTTAATTATTTTTGACATTTTAAATATTTTTTCCACCTTGGTTTTGCAACTTTTACTGCCTTCTAATTATTTTGTAGGTCAATACTTAATTTTTGAAGCATTAATCCTAGATCACAATTTGTTTTCCATATGTTAAACAATTTTGATCATTTTAATTGAATTTTTATTCAATTAAATACATTTTTGAAAACAAATTAGGGTTTTGGATTAATTCAACCCTCATAAATCATTTTTAAAACATTTAGGCCTCTATTAGAGTGTAAGACCCAACTCCCTGTGTACAGAAAACTTTTTGGGCCTCATTCGTTGTATAAGTCCCTCTGTACATTTTCAAATAAACGACGCGATCGTCGCCTTTTAAAAAAATCAACTGGGCCTCTCCTTGAACTATAAGACCCATTCAAAACTTTTGGGCCTCTAATAGAGTGTAAGACCCAATCCCCTTTTAACCAAAACATTTTGGGCCTCAGATATTGTATAAGCCCCTTCGCGTTAAAATAAAATCTCGGCGCGATCGCCATTTCAACCGAAAAATCATCTGGGCCTACCCTCGTGTTATAAGCCCCACTCTCACTCTTTTAAAACCTTTTGGGCCTCTTGAGAGAGTGTAAGACCCATCCCTTTGTACAAAAAACCTTTTTTGGGCCTCAGTCACTTGTATAAGTCCCTCTGTACAAATTCAAACAGTGCGATCACTGATAAAACCCTAGGCCTCTCCTTGAGTTGTAAGCCCCAAATCTTTCTTTTTAAAAGCACTTTCTCCTTTGATTTTGAAATATACTGTTGTTTTCGATCTTTCTTTGTTGAACAACTAACCAAACAGCATGGAAGCTCTACAACCGAGTAAGTGGTTATTGCTTTCATTTACCGCTTTCATATACATATAACTGTATTGTGGGGTTGTTTCGCTGTAAGTCTTCTTTCATAAACTTATATCAACTATGTAATAATAGTATAGATATTTAGAGTTTCCCCGACAACTACGTCTAGCATTAAACCCGTTGATCACTCTTAAATAGTCAAAACTAGATCCACATAGGATTACCAGACACAGTCTTCCCTCCTCTTGGGGTTAAACAATATGGAGACATGAAAGGCAGCATTCTCGGTGAACCCTTTCATAGACTGTCACCCGTAAAAGTTGTCAAAGAAACTCTATTCCCAAGAGATGATCTTTTCTCCGTGAATGGTATCTCTTGAGTTTCTAAACTGAGTTAAAGTCTTCCCCTTCAGGTTGGAAATCTCCTATAAAGGAAATTATGGCATTGTCGGATTCACAAATCCCAGTTAAAGTAATTCTCCTTTATAAACAATTGTGACGGACAAACCCCTCTTTAGAGATGACAAATTCTCTCTAAAGTCAAACCCTTTTAGCTTCACATCTTGGGCTTTGAACAAGATACAAACTATCTTCAGCTTCACATCTTGGGCTTTCAACAAGATACAAACCACCTTTAACTTCACGTCTTGGACTTTGAAAAAGACACCAAAACACCATTTCCTCCCGTAGAATAGGAGGAACTACGATCGCTCTGATTTCCCTGTTTCGGAAAAAACGGGAATACATAGGCATAAGATTGAAAGAAAAATATTAGCGAGCACACTAAACAAAAACCCAAAATCCTATACCTCCCAACAATCGAACGAACACTATTTTAACAAAATAACCTAGGAGAGACCCCGAATCTTTGTAGCATCTGTAAACCAACAGTTTGGACTGTTTAACCTCAGTATGCAAGCAGGGTTAGTTGGAGACATCTATTTCCCTTCCTTCATCAGCTTCAATAGGATAAAAAATGAATCGAGCTGTAGTACCAGAGCGATTGTGCTTCGCAACCACATCCAAAAACCACTCGCTACACCAAGATGCTACGTAGGCCACACTACTCTCCACTCTAGTCCTAGGTGTATGCTCAAGCATGTGTATTGGGCTTATCTCTCGTGAATCCAGCCCACCAAACAATACAACAGCAGCAGAAAAGCAAGATAACAGTAATCAAATGTAATAAAATGCAGTAAAAAAAACAGTAATATACAACATAATAAAGCACAACAATAAACACCCAATGAAAATAAACAGACAAGCGCTAGGATTGACTCGCATAGGGAACCAGAGTCCCCAGCAGAGTCTCCAGCTGTCGCAACTGCGAAAAAATGACCGGCGAGAAACAAGAACAGAAGAGTCGCCACCAAACGTTATTTATCCCGGCGCAGGGAAAGGAAACGATCGAAGAAACCTCAAGAGGGAGAAGACATGGTCATCGCAACCATAGTCCGGGTTCGGGAGTCGGTTACGCAAGTGGAAGGTATTAGCACCCCCACGCGTCCATCGTACTCGATAGGATCCACGCTTGTTGCTAGTCAAAGGGTGAGTTATCCTAAAGTCTACGGCTAAACGGAAACGGGAAAGGGGAAAACAAAAATGGACTCGCAAGGATCATCGCAATCCAATGCCTACGTATCTTCGTGGACGAACGAAGAATCAGAGTCAACGTAGTTCGACGGACTAAGCACTAATGGGGGGAAGGTTGCTCGTCGAGATATCGCATCTCGTGCCTACGTATCCTTAATCGGATGAGAAAGAGGAATCAGAGCAAACGTAGTTCGACATACGAGTCGGTAAGAGGGAAGGGTGCTCGCCAAGACATCCCCGTCTTATGCCTGTGTATCCTCAATCAGACAAGAAAGAGGAAATCAGAGCAGTCGTAGTTCGACCTAACAAGGTCTTTATGTTTTTTACGTGAGCGACGAGCTCTTTTCTGAAAATGGTTTGAAACCCAACAATCCCGAAGGATGAAAATGATTTGAATTTGTTTTGTGTTTTTTAGACAGAAGTGAGTTGAGTTAGTTCATAACTTGCATTGCACCAAAGTCTATGACGTAGGAACGAATGCGTCGCAAATCGTCCCAAGACGGGACGTCCGCTAAACACTCTAGAAAAATGAGAGGAAACCCCTCATTCCTCATTTCTCATGCGTAAGGCTCGTGCGCAATGCACATTGTCCTTATTAAGTGCTTTAGAATTGCTATGAGATGTGAAGAGAGAACTCAAAGGAAAAGAAAACACTACGGAAATTCTATCCTAATGTTATCATACAAAGGTGGCCCTAAGGTTGAGGTAAAGAGGGAAGACTCTACCTAATGTTAGCATGCATGGTTTGAATCCTAATGTCTATCCTACTCCAAGCTTAATCAAAGATTAAGTTGGACTAGGGAACCCAAAGGGAGCAGGCGAAAGCAAGGCAAAAACCAAAGCAATAAATCAAAAACAGTGGCTACAACAGCGCTCCAGCACCTGCACAGTGGTAAATTCCAACCAATATACCAAACAACATTTAACAGCTCATATTTAGCACAAAGATAGGTGTAAAAGGTCAAACAGTAGCACATACAACAACACATATGCATATAGACAGCAGTGGAAATAGGGTTGTATGCAATCGAAAATGATTCCAACATGGCATAATGAACATGCATCAAGCGTCACACCTTCCTCCATCACTCATGATTACAATCACACCATACACAATGGTAAACAAACTTGAAAACATCATGAGAGAATGCACAACACTAAGTATATGAGCAAGTCAAATCAAGTATGCATCTCATGAAATTAAATGCAAGTAAGTATGCACAACACAATAACTCCAGCAACACCAGCAATAATTCACAACTAACATGCTCAAGGAGTGTGTGTAAGGTGTTCATCACATCAAGAAAACATCAATGCAAACATGAACATTCATCAATGGAAATCAAAAGGCCGCGTGTCAGAAAATCATGTTCATACAAAGGTGTGAGGTGCAACAACATCAAAACAGTTCACAAATATGCATCATATCAATCCATGAAGATTAAAAGTGAAACGGGATCGAAACACGCTCAAAACTGTACAAAAATTACATTCTGCATCAGTGTTAATCGATTAACCATTTGCAGTGCAATTAGGTTAATCGATTAACAGCCCCAAAACATCAAAATTTACACTGATTAATCTATTAACCTAATTGCACTTCAAATGGTTAATCGATTAACCCTGTACCAGCAGCAGGAAATCAGTTTGAAAAATCACTTTCAGCAGCAGAATCACTTATGCAATCATTCCAAATGATCATGTAATAAAAAATGCACGAAAATTATGTTCAATCACAGCAATCAAACATCATTTAGATCCAATAATCATCAACATTAAGAATCAAATTCAAGTAAAATGGATCCAAATCAACAACCACCAAAGATCTACATTGAATAAGTTGTAAATAAGCTAAATCGAGTATAGATCTACGGTAAACCAACCTACAAAGCTGAAGATTCACTTTGGTAAGTGTTGTTAACAGAAATTGATGAATCCAAGCAAGAAATCCAAGATCTATGCAAGAAACTTCAAGATCCTAGCAAGAAACTTCAAGATCCAAACAATGTGATGATTTTTCTTCAAGCTTTCTCCAAAATCAGTTCCAAAAGCTCAAATCCAAGAGTAAAACAGTAGGAAATTCAAGATTCTTTCAAGAATTAGTGAATGGATGAAGGTTTAGTTCCAAGATCAACAAATTTCAATGCAAAATTTGTTGAACTTTGATGGTGGAACTTTGAGTGAGAGTTTTGAAATGAGAGAAAAGTTGAGCGAAAATGGAGTGAGATGTGTAGAAAATTCAGAAAATGAATCAAGGTTATGAGAGGTTTGGAGTTGATTAGATTAAATAACCCCTAGGTTAGGAGTTAAGTTTGGGTTTGGAGTGAGGTTTAGTGGGTGGAAATTAGGGTAAAAATGAATTAGGAAAAGAAATGTGGAATTAGAGTGGAAATAATTTGAATTTTGGATGGAAAATCACTCTCTCTAGATCCTTCTACTGGTGTAAAATGAAATTGGATGATTAAAATTTGAATTAAAAATATGCAATGCTGAAAAATGAGGTATCTGGGCAAATTTTGCCTTGGTTAATCGATTAACCATTTTTAGTACAAAATGTGTTAATCGACTAACACAAGGAAAATTTGAATTTGGCGCTTTTTGGAGGGAAACTTGGAGAATTGCCTGATTCTACTGGTTCTGAGCCATGTTAGACCTCTGAAGCTTGCCATTTGATATTAACACTGAAACACACTTTAAATATGCTGTGAACTCCGTTTCGTACTCGGAATACTGCTGAAAATAATCGTATGGTGCTGAATCGCTGATCAGAAATGACTGTCGGAGCTTCTGATTATCAAATCATCTAATGAGAAAAATAAAAGCTCAAAAAGACTTTGAAAGATATCTGCTTGGCTCTGAACATTGTTGAAAATGATACTGGAACTGATGATGCCATGAGCTGCTGGTAAATACCTTGATCCCATGCCCAAAAGAACCATGCAAATGAAATGAAGCATAAGCCGAAAACGGTTAGAAACATGAGGACAAATTTTGAGGTGCTACAGCTGTTTGGTATATTGACTGGAATTTACCGCTGTGCAGGTCCTGGAGCGATGTTGTAGCCGCTATTTTTGATTTATTGCATTGGTTTTTGCCTTGCTTTTGCCTGCTCCCTTAGGGTTCCCTAGTCCAACTTAATCTTTGATTAAGCTTGGAGTAGGATAGACATTAGAACTCAAACCATGCATGCTAACATTAGGTAGAGTCTTCCCTCTTTACCTCAACCTTAGGGCCATCTTTGCATGATAACATTAGGATAGAATTCCCGTAGTGTTTTCTTTTCCTTTGAGTTCTCTCTTCTCATCTCATAGAAATTCTAAAGCACTTAATAAGGACAATGTGCATTGCGCACGAGCCTTAAGCATGGGAAATGAGGAGTGAGGGGTTTCCTATCATTTTTCTAGAGTGTTTAGCAGACGTCCCGTCTTGGGACGATTTGGATGCATTCGTTCCTACGTCATAGACTTTGGTGCAATGCAAGTTATGAACTAACTCAACTCACTTCTGTCTAAAAAACACAAAACAAATTCAAATCATTTTCATCCTTCGGGATTGTTGGGTTTCAAACTATTTTCAGAAAAGAGCTCGTCGCTCACGTAAAAAACATAAAGACCTTGTTAGGTCGAACTACGACTGCTCTGATTTCCTCTTTCTCGTCCGATTGAGGATACGTAGGCACAAGACGACGATGTCTTGGCGAGCACCCTTCCCTCTTACCGACTCGTATGTCGAACTACATTTGCTTTGATTCCTCTTTCTCATCTGATTGAGGATACGTAGGCACGAGATGCGATATCTCGACGAGCAACCTTCCCCCCATTAGTGTGTAGTCCGTCGAACTATGTTGACTCTGATTCTTCGTTCGTCCACAAAGATACGTAGGCATTGGATTGCGATGATCCTTGCAAGTCCATTTTTGTTTTCCCCTTTCCCGTTTCTGTTTAGCCGTAGACTTTAGGATAACTCACCCTTTGATTGGACAACAAGCGTGGATCCCATCGAGTACGATGGACGTGTGGGGGTGCTAATACCTTCCCCTCGCGTAACCGACTCCCGAACCCGAACTATGGTTGCGATGACCATGTATTCTCCCTCTTGAGGTTTCTTCGATCGTTTCCTTTCCCTGCGCCGGGATAAATAACGTTTGGTGGCGACTCTTCTGTTCTTGTTTCTCGCCGGTTGTTTTTTCGCAGTTGCGACACTATCATAGCATGTCCTTTTTGCCATGTGAAATGGTTTGGCTTCACTCCAAGTTTCTTGTTCCATAAATTTTAACTAAAGTTAACCTTAGTTATAGAATCAGTCTTAGTATGTGATTCAGATGTTGTGGATACTGAAGATACCAGAGCTTCTGAACTATCAGGTTCTGATATTACAATACCCTTCAACTTTTAATCAATAGGTTCAGTAAAATTCATAACTTTCACATTATTAGAAGTAGGAACAAAATAGTCACTTAACATTATTTGAGCAATGCTGGATGAGCAAGAATTTGGGAGTACTTTTAATGAAACATCATAACTACAACAACCTTTATCACACCCCCAAACCTTCTCTATCATTTTTTCCAACTCCATAAATCACAGATGCAAGTTTAGTTTTATCAATGCCAGATGTAATGAATTTATGAAAAGCTTGATCATGCTTACCTAGAGATGAACATTCATTTTGAGATGTGCTAATTTCTTTTAATTCTTCCTTCAAAATGAAATTATCTCTTTTTAAAATATTAATTTTACTGGCTTTATCCTTGCAATAATTTATGAGATTATTAGCGCATGAAATAAAGTTAGAGTAAGAGTATACCTCATCTTCATCTTCAGATTCAGATAAGTGTCCTTCATCAGATGAGTGTTCCATCAATGTAAGATTGGAATTATATTCCTTTTCTGAATCTTCATCATCCAGCTCTTCCCATGTTGCCATAAACTTCTTAAATCTGTTTCTGAAGTTGTCCTTCTGATGACTTCTTTTTTTCTGATTATCTTTCTAAAGATCAGGACAGTCATATCTGAAGTGACCAGGTTTGTTGCAATTGTAGCATATCATGTCTTCATCTTTATCTTTGAAATTGGATCTCCTATTGCTTCTAGGAAATCTCCTATTCTATCATACTCCAAATTTTGACCACAAGATTCCCATCATTGTGCAAACAATCATCACAATATGGATGTACCTTTATGCCTCATCAATCTCCTCATGAATTGTTGAGCATTCACTACAATCAGAGATTAGGGTTTTCAAGCCCTCTCAGAGCCTTAGACAAAGGATCAATCAAGAAATGACATGATCTTCAACTTGTCTAACCTCTCAAACACCCATAAATGATCAAGAGGACTCCCACATCAAGAATCAGGCACAAGGTTGCAACATTCCAAGTGGGTCCAGCCTCAAGATCGCCAGTGTCACCAAATTAAGGTTTTGGTCGACTGGGGCCTCTAGATGGAAATTTTCATCTGGGCATGAGCCAATGCTTCAAAGCATAACCCTAAATACTCTAAGGGACCTCATAAACCCAATCATCAAGTCAATTTGACCTCAGGGGATGCCTTCACCAAAAAAATCAGGAATTAGGGTTTCTTGACCTAATTCACCCCTAAGTTGACTTTTGGGACAAAACATGAGCCAAGACCTCAAGAGATGATTTGAGGGTCTCTAATAAACCACATTGATCCATTTGCAACAATGGATTGATCCAAGAAGCTTGATGCACAAGTTTCAATTTCATCTGGGCCACAATTAGGGTTTTGAGGAAAAAGTCAACTGTACCTTTGACTTTTGACTCAAGCATGCTCCCAAAGCTTTGGACATGATTCAATACACCCTATAACACCTATGGAACATATCCATCAAGTTTGATTTAGGCCAAGGACTTGATTTCATAGAGGATCGCACAGTTTGGAATTCATCTGATAAAAAGTCAACTGTGCATAAAAGTCAAAGTTTGACTTTTTGAGATTTTTCATAATTATGGTTCCTTAACCCTGAAATGATGTTAATGTGTGATTGGAATCATCATTCATTAAGAAAAATCAAAGAAAGTGGGATAACTTGTAAAAGGAGTAACCATAAAAACTTAGAATTTTTCTAAGTTATGAAATAAAGTGGCTAGGGTGCCAACTTCCAAGGATCATAACTTGAGATCCAAGCAACCATTTTGGCTGACCCAAAGATGGATTTGTAGCTCTCATGGCATACTTCAAAAGTGTCAACTACACCTCATTCCAAATCTTCATGGATTTTAAGTTATGGAGTGGTCAAAATGGCTGAAAACATGAAATGTCACTTTTTCCAACACTTAGTGGAATTTTCACTAAGTCAGAATCTGTCTTGCTTTTTTTTCAAAATGTAGGAGGATTTTTCACTTGGATCCAAAAAGTTTCAAGACAAACTATGTTCACACATATGTTGTATCACATAAGGGCTTTCCAAAATGTCCAAGAGCTTCATTAAACTCCATCTGAGCTAGGAGTTATGACAGCTGCAACATGCCTTGCTGCAAACTGTCTTGGCAAGGCAGATTTGTGCATAAAGGCATGATTTGCTCAAATTGTGCAATTCCAAGCATGCTTATCCATCTGAACACCTCAAGGGGGAAAACCAAGGGACAAGCACTGATCCATCAGCCTCCCAAGTCCAAGATTCCCAAAGTAGCATGTCAAACCCTAAAAAGCCTAAAAGAGGCCAAGACTCCAATTTTGTTTCCAAGCATTCAATGGATGCGCCAAGGTGGCATGAACTGAGCCATTTCCAACTGAATGAGTTAAGGATAAGCTCTGAACCAAAGAACCATAGGCCTGTGCTCTAACCTCTAGTCAATGGCTAGAGGAGACTTAAGATTCCAAAGTGATGCAATTGGACAATGAGCTGCTGCAGTTGCCATTCACTGTTGCTTGCAAAACAAACTTGCTCTACTATAAATAGAGCTCATTTGTCCTCAGTTTGAGTACACCAAAGCACTACAACACTTGCTTTCCTCAAAATCTCTTTCTCTAGGCCAAAATACCTTCTTTTGCAAGGTAACTCTGAGTTTCTGAGTTAGAGAGCATTTCCACCATAGCTCATGATCCAAACACATCCAATATATCATATCTAAGCTTTCCAAACTCTCATAAGTGACCTGTAACACCAAAATCACAAAGTCCCATCTCAAAACCTCAAAATTGGACTTTTTGCATTATTCAAGCCATGTCTTGATTCAGTCACTTCCAAAACCAGATAAAGCCTCAAACACACTCCAAATATCACCCTTGAACTGTCCCAAATGGTTCTCCCCATCTGGAACACCATTTGAGAGAGTTGCTATATTGGCCACGTTTGCATCTTTTGCAAGAAAGAGCTCAAACTTGTTCCTGAGGATTCCAGTTGATTCCAACCATTCTAAAAGCTTCTAAGGGATCATTTGAGGGTGTCCAAAGCATCAATTTATTTCTGGAATAAAGCACTTGATAGGTTGTCCAAAAAGCTCCTAAAGAGGTAAGCATCACAACTTGAACTCTTTGAAATATGCATTGCTTTGAGGTCCACTGATCATGCACATCTCATACATGTTATATGTGTTGTGTTTGAACCAATTCATCATGTAATTCATGCTTGTAACAAAAGATAGCATAGATAAAGCAATTATAGGCCTATTTCAAGAACACTATCGGGTTTTGAAATAGGAGCCTCATCTAAAAAAAACCACCACCACCATTGGATTCCTTGTGAAATTCTAGGCAGGATAGACCTAAATTTTGTCCCAATCCATGGAGAAATGAGAAAGTTACAAGCTTCACGTTTTTTGCCAAAATCTAGCCTTGCCTTGCCTTGGCCAGGCCAAAAACAAGGCATGCCTCATATATCCATGGGGTGGTTTTGATACACGGATGTATCACCACCCTAGTGGTAGGAGGCACGCATTGCACACAAGAGGTCTGGGGTTCGAATCCCCCTCGCCCCAGATCCTCTTTTTTACCATTTTTCCACTTTTTATCATTTTTCATATTATTTTTAAATGATTTGAAAAATTAATAACTCTCTCAATTTTAATCAATTTTTGTTGTTTCTTTTTCTGAAAAATCACAAAAATGTTGAAATATTTTATTCCACAAAAAAACAGATTTATATTAATTATTTAATATAGTTGATATTTTTGTAAATAAATTCATTTTTATTGTTTTTAAACCTTTTAAAAAATGAATATTCTCCTTGAAAAATCAAGACCAAATGAGTTTTAATTCATCTTGTGGTTAAATATCATTTTTTAAACCTTAAACAAAAATCACAAGTTGTTTATTCAAACTTATTTGGTATCTTTATCATTTTAATTAATTTTCTTTGAATAATTACTTTAAAAAATGATAAAATTAGGGTCTTGTTGATTTTCACCCTAGTAAACTTTTTCAAAACACTCATGAGCCTCTTGGTAGAGTGTAAGACCCATCCCTTTGTACATAAACAATTTTGGGCTCAGTGTATTGTATAAGTCCCGATACCGTCAGAAACCTCGGCGCGATCGCCATTTTCAAACAAACAACTGGGCCTGCCCTCGTGTTGTAAGTCCCATTTCTTTTCTTTAAAGCACTTTTGGGCCTCTTGGTAAAGTGTAAGACCCACCCCTTTGTACAGAAAACTTTTTGGGTCTCAGTCATTGTATAAGACCCACGGTGTTTTCAAAAATCTCGGCGCGATTGTCGCCTTTTCAAAATAAACTTCGGGCATCTCCCTGAGTTGTAAGCCCCATCTCTTGTACAAAAATAAACTTTGGGCCTCTAATAGAGTGTAAGACCCAATCCCCTTTTGAACAAAACTTTTTGGGCCTCGGGCGTTGTATAAGTCCCTGTACAAACTCAAAACAACAATACAACCACTGTTAAAAATTGGGCCTCTCCTTGAGTTGTAAGCCCCGATCTCTGTTCAAAATACTTTCTCCTTTAATTTTGAATCCAAATGTATAGTTGCTATCAAAACTTTCTTTACTTTCTTTGAACAAGTAACAAAACAGCATGGAAGCTCTACAACGGGTAAGTGTTTATCCGCTTTCTTTTATCTGCTTTCATATAAATAAACTGTATTGTGGGGCTGCTTCACTGTAAGTCTTCTTTCACACCTTTTAAATACTCGTCATATGTCAACTGTATATGTACTACTATAGTTATTTAGAGTTTTCCCCGACAACTACGTCTAGAACCAGGTAAAGCCCTTTTGGTCACTCTTTAAATACAAACAAAACTAGATCCCCATAGGATTTTCAGATACAGTCTTCCCTTCTCTTGGGGTTAAACAATATGGAACAAAGAGAAAGGCATTATTCTCGGTGAACCTTTTCTCAGACTGTCACCCCTAGAAATAGTCAAAGAAATTCTACTCCCCAGAGTTGATCTATTCTTCGTGAATAACATCTCTTGAGTTTCTTCCAAGCCCTCGAACTTTCCTAGAATCATCTATTCTCTATGAATTGCATTTCTTGAACTTCTCTTGGTTTGGGGACCCACAGGCTTCCTAAAAGCATCCCCGTCTCCTCTTGGGCGTTATACAAGGACCCTTCGGCTTCTTAGAAGTTCTCAAGCATTCTCTTGGGCTTAATACAAGGACCCTCACGACCTCTTAAAGGTATAAGACAGAACTTAGTCATCCTTTGCTAGAGCAGTCTTTCCAGTGTCAAACCTCAGGCCACTTTAGGGTTGATTCTCATCCCTTAAGGCCCTTGCCCTCTTTTGGGCATTCTACAAAAGATAAAACTCTTCAACACCAGTAGACTTGGACAGTCTGATCCCCTTGAGTCTCAAAGACATTCTCAAGTTCCTTACAACTATAGGAAAAAACTTAGGGCACTATGGATCGATCTCCAGCAGAAACACAGCCTCTCTCATGAGAGTTCCCTGACCAGGGTCAACACTATCCCAAATCAGAACCTCAAGGTATCTGACATCTCAACTCTTCTGTAATCCTCGACAGAAGTTGATTCCCCACTTGGACCTTCCTAGGGATCTCAATAATCCCCAGCAGTAAGATAGCCTCCTCTTAGGCTTTGTATAATGATCTTTCCTCAACACAGTTAGCCTCATCTTGGGCATTATACAACAATTCTTCCCCCTAGCGGAGCTAGCCTTTTCAGACTCTCTTGTTGAGTCCATCACTTTTCAGGACTCTCTTGTTGAGTCAATACCTTTTTAGCCTCAATCTTGGGCTTTGTACGAGACAACAAATCACTCTCTTGTTGAGTATAAAAGACTCTCTTGTTGGGTCAACCTCCTTTTCCCTCAATCTCAGGCTTTATACGAGACGGAAAATCACTCTCTTGTTGAGTATAAAAGACTCTCTTGTTGAGTCAATCAACTTTCAGGCTCTCTTGTTGGTCCAATCACCTTTGCAAGACTCTCTTGTTGAGTCAGCTCTTTTAGCCTCCGTCTTGGGCTTTGTACAAGACATATAAAAGCACTCTCTTGTTAAGACAAACTCATCTCAGCCTCCCTCTTGGGCTTTGTACAAGACACATATAAACCTCCCCAACGGAGTCAAAAATCCCTTTTAGCCTCAATCATGGGCTTTGTACAAGATAGAAAGAACATTTTCCCCGGAAAAGTCAAACTGTTAGCCTCCTCTTAGGCTTTATATAATGATATCCCCAAAGAGTCAGCCTCTTTTTACCTCAATCTTGGGCCTTATATAAGACATATACACTCTCTCATTGATTCGGTCTTATCCAGCCTCCTCTTAGGCTTCGTATAAAGAAATCCCTGGCTGAGTCAATCAACCTTTTAGCATCAAACTTGTGCTTGGATCATAGCACACAAACATCAACAGTTCCTCTTTAGAGATGACCAATTCTCTCTCAGCCAAAACCCTTTAGCTTCATATCTTGGGCTTTGAACAAGATACAAATCACCTTTAGCTTCATGTCTTGGGCTTCGAACAAGACACCAAAACATCTTTTTCCTCCCTTAGAATAGGAGGAACAATGATTGCTCTGATTTCCCTGTTTCGTTTAAACGGGAATACGTAGGCATAAGATTGCGAAATCTTAGCGAGCATACTAATCAAAAACCCTAGGTCCAACACCTTCATATCAATCAAAACTTAGGTCCAGTACCTTACCCAAAACATAAAACAAAACTCACTCTTCCTGTCACACTTTCCCAAGAAACTTTCCTAACCCATTAATAGATAAACACGATCAATTACAAAGCAAGACCTAAAAGCTAACATCCTGTGGATAACCACATATAGGATGGGTAATTGACAACTACCCATTGTATAACCTGACCCCGAACCCCCCAATCTCTTTTAAGCGTTTGTTCAGTTAAACATTCACGTGCAAGGTTAGTTTTAGATACCTTCCCTTTCCCTTCCAGCTTCACGAGATAAATAAGAAATCAGAAAGTAGCACCCTTTCTCCTTGAGGAGGAAAAACCCAAACTTCAGCGATAAGGTGGTCGCGTCACCGACAAAAATCGCTCGCTACAGAAAAATGGCGACTCTGCTGGGGAGTCATTTACTTTTAGGATCATAGGACTAGAGGTCTAGGATGTTAGGACAAATATATATACTACTTTTCCTAATTGATATCCGTGTTCATTTTTCTGCTAATGGGAATGCGTGTGATGCCGCATCTGGAAAGATTGAGTATACACCTAAGATAAGTGATGGCACTAGATGGGTAATCTTACAGGGAGTGACTCCCAAATAAGAGGTCTCGGTCGACCATCGAATCAGTGGAGATGCCCTTTGCGGATTCAATGCCTATACGACTTCGGTTGTTGAAAGTAAATTGTTTGATTGGGTTATCTGAGAAGCTGATGATTTTAGTAGACTGAAACCATGTTACTATTTTGTAGTACGGAAGCTATCAGAAATAGTTGTCACACGATACTATCCTCATCTAAGGTCAATTTAAGATACATCAGCTCGCTTGGGTGAGTCCAGTCTGCTGTTGTTATCCCAAGAGGGGTCAATGATTTTGAGGACAGGTACAAAAAATCACCAGTATAACCTTTGGGGATGGGTAGAGCCTTGACTTCATGACACTGAACCCTTAGCCCCATGTTTTTTCTATGTTTTTGTGTGTTGCATTCATGCATCCATTTCATTAAAAAACATTAAACAAAAATCTTCTCTTCTAGTCTCTCTTTTTCAAATTAAACTAAGACAATGATTGCAAATGTCAGATAAAGAGATTGCAATATGGATTTCGCTAGAAGGAAGACTCACAAGTACGCCTTCAAGGTTCCAAAACTAGAGGATTTGAGAGGTTTGGCGAGGATGATCACCAACCCTTATGCTTTCAGAGCTAAGTACGGAGGACTGCTGTCTCTATTAAGGGTCCATGTAATTGAAGGAATACTGGCTACGCTCATGATCCGGTCTATCATTGTTTCATATTCCTGGATTATCAACTAGCACCAACACTGGAGGAGTACTCTCACCTGACTGATTTACATATCACTGATCAAGCTCCCTTTTCTGGACTGGAAGAAATTCCAAAGGATCAAACCATTGCAAGAGCAATCTATTTGAACGAGTCAGAAGTTAGGACTCACCTGACCACTAAGGGTGGAATCCAAGGTTTGCCAGCCCAGTTTTTGATAAAGAAAGCCATGTACTTTGCTAGTATAGGGAACGTGACTGCTTTCGAAAGCATCTTTGCTTTGCTCGCCTACGGGTTATTTTTGTTTCCCAACATCGATAACTTTGTAGATATCAATGCCATTAAGATATTTTTTATTGGAAACCCTGTACCAACCTTGCTCGCAGATGCTTATCATTCTGTACACTTAAGGAATTTGTACAGTGGAGGAATGATCACATGCTGTGTACCCCTGCTGTACAAATGGTTCATTTCCCACTTGCCCAAGTCTGCTGCATTTTGGGATCCTAAGAATACTTTACGTTGGTCGCAGAGAATCATGTCTCTTACCAACTCTGATATCGATTGGTACAATCGAATCTATGACGGGATCAAAATCATTGACCGTTGTGGAAACTCCCCTAATGTACCCCTCATAGGAACTAAAGGAGGAATCAACTATCATCCAGTTTTAGCTCGTCGTCAATTCGGATACCCAATGAGGCATGTTCCACTTAATGCTCATCTGGAAGGTCTTTTCTTCAAGGAAGGAGAAAATTACAGAGCACTAAAGACGGAAATAGTGCATGCCTGGAAACATGTTCATAGGAAAGGAAGAGAGTCTTTAGGAAAGCCGGATTGTGTCTCGGTGGAACCTTATCTCCATTAGATACAAACTAGAGCTCTCAAACTGAGGATGCCTTACCCTCGTCAAGAAGTTTTTCCGTTAAGGGACCCTGTCCATTATTTTATGTCTGATACGGAAAAGCTTCAGGTTACTCTCAACAAAGTTCAACGGGAGAAGATGTCTTGGAAGAACAAATACCGCATTCTCAGTGTGGAGTATAAGAAAATACATCAACTGTTAAAAGGAAAAGATGCTCTGATTGAGATTTTAGAGCAACACGCTGTAGAAAACCAAGAAGGCCAAGGGAATTTGCTCGCACCTTTCACTTGGCAAAGGAATGACAACCCGACAACGGCTCAAGAGCCCCGGTCAAAGAAAAGGAAAGTACCAGAACCAGCGCCTGAGCCCTCCTCAAAGAGGACTCAGGATCTATTAGCTTAGACATTTCCTTTTACAACACTATGTAAATGACTGTATTTCCATTTCCGCAATCTTTGAATTCAATAAAACGGGGTTTCCCCACTGTTTGATATTTGCAATCCAATTGTCGAAGTTTATTTTGATTAAACCAAAAAAAATCTTAATTAATATAATCATTGCATATCATTCATCATATGTTTGTGTCCCGATTCTAGAGTCAAACTGTCTCATTCGTACAATACTCGGGCCAGTCGACAGAAAAAGATGGATAATCTCAAGGAAGAGAACAGAGATTGAGAGAAGAACTCGACGCTCTGAAAGAAGATCTGAGGAAACTTCATAATGACATGCAAGCTCTGGCAGAAGCTTAACTACAAAGGACTGTGATCTCAGAGATCACATCAACGCCCATAGTGGAGAAGTATGATCCTAGGTATAACATGCCGAAAGATCGTCCCTGGGGCATGCCTATTAATTATATCCCGGAAGGATATGTTTCGCCGATCATTAAAAATCAGGGAACCACAGCAGGAACTGCTGGGCCTGAAGGTTACAAACTTCGGGAAAGCAAAGATGCAAGAGGCATGACAGCAACTTCTGAAGGTTACAAACTTCGGGAAGCACCAAGAGTATCTGTCGTAATAATTGTGCCACCCCCATGGTGCACACTGTCCCGGAAGGACAGATTCCACAGATACCTTCTGATGGAAACAAAAGTATGAATAAGAGAATGAAAGAGTTCTAGGAACAGTTCCTGGAAATGCAGAAAGAATTGCAAGCCCTTCGTGGTCAGGATCTATTTGGAAAGGACGCCGCAGACCTTTGTTTGGTCCCCAATGTGAAAGTTCCGCACAAGCTCAAAGTGCCCGAATTTGAAAAGAAAAAGGGTAACTCTTGCCCTCAAAGTCATTTGGTGATGTACGCTCGGAGGATGTCAACTCACACAGAGAACAACCAGCTACTGATCCATTACTTCCAAGATAGTTTAACCGTTGCCGCACTCAAATGGTACATGGGATTAAACAACACTAAGATCGTCACTTTTCGAGATCTTGGCGCTGCCTTCGTTCAACAATATAAGTATAATCTGGACATGGCACCAGACAGAGATCAGCTTAGAGCCATGTCGCAGAAGGATAAGGAAACCTTCAAGGAGTACGCTCAGAGATGGCGTGAAATTTCCGCCCAGATTTGTCCACCTCTTGAGGAAAAAGAGATGACAAAAATCTTCATGAAAACCTTGAGCTCATTTTACTACGACAGGATGGCTGCCAGTGCGCCTAATGACTTCACTGAGATGGTCAGCATGGGAGTTCGTCTTGAGGAAGAAGTCCGAGAAGAATGTTTAGTAAAAGACGTTGGATCATCAAGCAGTACCAAAAGATACGGTAGTGCTCTCCCTAAGAAAAAAGAGCAGGATATTGGTAATATCTCTCTCGGAAAGCAAAGGCGACGGTACCAACCAGCAACAGCTATAACTCCTGCTATTAACCCTGCGCATGTACCTACGTATCAACCTCA
Source organism: Lathyrus tuberosus (assembly GCA_022829125.1). NCBI lineage: Eukaryota > Viridiplantae > Streptophyta > Magnoliopsida > Fabales > Fabaceae > Lathyrus > Lathyrus tuberosus. Next base: position 4,770,446 of record JALAZF010000397.1, read on the forward strand.
GGTTACTCAGAGCCAACCTAATCAACAACAATATCAGCAAAGTACACAACAACCTCTTCAGCAGGCTCGTCCTCAGTACAACAACAACCGTACAACACGACCACCAGGGTTTGACCCTATACCAATGTTGTACGCAGAACTGTTTCCATTATTACTGGTCAAGGGGCATGTCTAAACTAGGTCTCCTCTTGCAATCCCGGAGAATCCGCCTTTTTGGTTCAAAGCAGATCAGACTTGCCCTTACCATCAAGGAGGACCGGGGCATAACATAGAGAACTGTCTTAGTTTCAAATCTGATGTGCAAAAGCTTGTTAGGAGCGGGGTCTTATCCTTCAAGGATACGAATCCTAATGTTCAGACGAACCTGTTGCCTCTACATGAGAAAGTTGCAGTAAATTTGATAGAAGGAGAGTCTAACCACATTTATCAAATTCATGATGTACTTTTATTGAGGGCCAACTTGGTCAAGATGCATTGTAGATAGAGCGGATACGACCATGTGCCACCTCACAATTATCACCAGTGTGATATCGGCTCCAAAAATAATTAAGGATGTTATGTGGTGCAATCAGCTCTACAGGAACAATTGGATCTTGGATGGATCCAAGAGCACCGAATTCGTGATGTGAACATGACTTACTCGAATTCCAACATCATCCAGAATCACGACATCCGTGCGATGAATGTCAACTTGGTGGCAATGCACTCAAGGCAAATCCAACATCATAATCTGCCATGGCACGATTACGATTCCTGTCTGATCTGCTCGGTAAACAAACAGGGATGCTCTGTTATACAAGAGGCCCTTCAGCGTCAGATGGATCTTGGATGGATTCAGGACTACCGCGATAGAAGTCATTATCAAGTGAATATGGTTTAAATATTTGATATTCGCTTGATGAATACTAGCTTGGTGGAGTTACATGCTAAGCAAGTCCAGCTCAGCCTTCTGACTTTGCATAATTATCAGAGTTGTACAGTATGCCGTGAGAGCGACCAAGGATGTGCTCTCATTCAAAGAACACTTCAACACTTGTTAAACCATTGGTGGCTTCCGATCTATATGGATGAGGGCACACAACAAGTCAGCATGACTAACGGGAACCCTGCTAGGCATCAAAGTCAGGATGTCCAATCAATGGAGACAGACCTAGTAAGGGTACACTGCATACAAAGCGGACGTGGCCAGGTGCCACCACACAACTATGAACGATATTGAGTTTTCTCTGAAGATAATCAAGGATGTTACCTCGTGCGAGCAGCCCTTTAGAGTCAGTTGGACCACAAAGAAATTCGACCTTGTCCAAGTTCTGGATCAATCAATTTGACGCCAGACTATTTCGTTGATCAAATCAAGGACATTGTCGTAATCTCTGATCATGAGAGGACCAAAGATGTTTGTGCCATCATCCCTCTACTTGACGAATCGAAGGTTCTTAACCAGGAACTGATTGAAATTACTTACAATAGTCAGAAAAATTAGAAGGCTCCTGTAGTTATCTATCTACCAGGATCGCTACCATATGAATCAACGAAGGTTATTCCTTACAAATACGGTGCCACAACAATTGAGAATGGAAAGGAAACTCCATTACCCTCCATCGTGAATATTATAGACATCAGTCGAGTAACACAGAGCGGTCGAATCTTCAACCGAGGAGTTGGAGAACCCAGCACAGAAAAGGAACCTCAAATAGAAGTTCCCAATCAACCAGTCGGTCAATCTTGTGATCCCAACCTTTCAAAGAACAACAATGAGATGCTGAAGCTCATCCAGAAGAGTGAGTACAACATTGTTGATCAACTGTTGCAAACTCCTTCAAAAATCTCTGTGTTATCTCTTTTACTCAGTTCCGAAGCTCATAGGGAAGCTCTACAGAAAATCTTAGAGCAAGCCTTTGTGGAACAAGATGTGTCAATAAGACAGTTTGACAGCATCATCTCCAACATCACTTCCTGCAATAACTTGGTATTTAGTGATGAAGAACTGCCGAAAGAGGGCCACCGTCACAACATGGCACTCAATATTACAGTCAACTTCCAGGACGATGCATTAGCCAGCGTACTGGTAGACACCGAATTAGCTCTAAATGTGATGCCAAAGTCTACATTAATGCGTTATCATACCAAGGATCTCCGATGAGAGCCAATGAGGTCACCGTCAAGGCATTTGACGGATCCCGAAAAATAGTTATCGGTGAAGTCGGTCTTCCCATAACTATTGGTCCCCACACTTTCCAGGTCATGGACATTCAAGCAACATACAGCTGTTTGTTAGGAAGACCTTGGATACACGAGGCTGGGGCAGTCACTTTGACACTTCACTAGAAGCTGAAGTTCGTCAAGAACGACCAACTAGTCACAATCTGCGGAGAGCAAGCCTTGATCGTGAGTAACCTATCGTCATCCACTTGTGTAGAACCAGAAGAGGTTGTTGGAACCCAGTTCCAAGCACTTTCGATGAGCAATGACAACCAGTCAGAAAGAGGAACGTCGATTTATTCGTATAAAGATGCTCTCAAAGTAATCAAAAGTAACAATACAAAAGGATGGGGACAGCTTGTCATTCCTACTGATAACAAAACAAAGAAGGGTCTTGGTTTTTCTTCAACCTGTACCTAGACTGCTACTAACGATGAGAGTCTTCATCCCATTCAAAATGTCTTCCATGGTGGAGGTTTCCTTCACCCGGTGTCTCAAGAAGTACATACCATCAACGAAGTAGATTACTCCGATACAGATGAAGAATGGAAGTCTTATCTTAACTAGGACGGTTATATCTCAGGAAGAGGTGCCTACGCCATTTTGCTTTCCGGCACAAAGTCTGAGGTTTATACCGAGGTCAGATGTCAAGATGATATACAGAGATTGTGATCCGGAAGGATGTCGTGCTCCACCAAACTCATTAGAGGAGGACACTCTGATGAATGACAACTTTGACCACGACTACTATGGCCCAATGGATGGCCTGCCTATCTGGCAGTCAACTCAGGAGACTCAGGACAAAAGAGTCAGCCGAACGATCCATATCAGCTGAGCATCATTGAAAAGAATACCTGCGTCCCCACCATGTTATGGGATCATTACTCAGGGCATTCAGAAAACATCCAGTACGACGATGAATTTGCAAGGATTGCAGGATAAGAGTTCCTTAACTATGCCTTTCCTGAGGTCAACGTCGTCGAGAGAGATGACTCCTCTAGTTCTAAAGAAGTGTGGGACACCCTAGGACAACCGAGTGGCAAATACGACTTCATGGTCAAGTACACCACTCCTGAAAGCTCTCGTATTAGGCTCGAAGACATCCAGCCAAGTGGATGGAAAGATCCGCCGGAGAGTGAAAACACTGTGCAAAATACAGCTGAGGAATCCTCCTACGACAACTCTGTCTGGGAGACAGATTCCAACGATCCTGCTCCACTAGAAATCAGCGTTATTTCTGAAGACAAATCAAGTAAGGTACCAAACTTTATGATTCAACAAGGAGTTCGCCGCCGATGGGTTGCTGTCAACGTTCTGAAATTTGTTCATAAGTCGAAGTAATTGTCGTCTTTACTTTAACCTTTCACCCTGCCCAGGTGAAACGAATGTTTTGATAGGGCTCACTTTCTATAAATGTCTCTCTTCTCATCGCCCAAAGCGACTGATTTTTGTTTTATAGGGCTGTAGTTTCAAGAATCGACAAGATCATAAATAAAATAACGTCGTTATGTAATTTCCGCATCAATTGTTGTTTTCTCTTTTTCACTTTTTCAGAAAATGGTAATCCTAAAACAAACAAAAAAACAAATAATAAAAACAAGCAGTAAAAAAATACACTGCACACACTCTTGCATTTCTCTCTATCTCTTCTAAAAACAATCATCACGTCATGCAGATTGCTTGTTTTAAACCCCGTTGAAACATACGATCCAATGCCTTCTCCCAACTTTGAATTCTCGGTATTTGAGGCTGAAGAAGAAGATGACGAAGAAATTCCAGAGGAGATCTCCCGATTACTCAGACAAGAGGAAAGGTCCATTAAACCTCATAAAGAGCCGTTGGAAACGGTCAACTTGGATTCAGAAGAAGAGAGAAAAAAGGGCAAGATCGGGGCACTGCTCAGTCCAACTGTCAAAGAAAATTTGATAAAGCTTCTTAAAGAGTTTCCCGATGTATTCGCTTGGTCCTATCAGGACATGCCAGGGTTGGATACCAGCATCGTGGAACATCATCTACCGTTAAGGTCAGAATGTCTGCCAGTAAAACAGAGGTTGAGAAGGACTCATCCAGACATAGACATCAAAATCAAAGAGGAAGTACAGAAACAGATTGACGCGGGTTTCCTCGCCACATCAGAATATCCTCAATGGTTAGCCAACATAGTACCAGTCCCTAAAAAGGACGGAAAGGTCAGAATGTGTGTAGACTACAGGGATCTGAACAAAACAAGTCCAAAGGATGACTTCTCCTTACCGCACATAGACATGCTGGTAGACAATACAAAAAAGTTCAAAGTTTTCTCCTTCATGGATGGGTTCTCGGGCTATAATCAAATCAAAATGGCGCTGAAAGACATGGAGAAAACTTCATTCATCACCCCATGGGGCACCTTCTGTTACAAGGTAATGTCGTTCGGTTTGAAGAACGCCGGGGTAACCTATCAAAGGGCCATGACTACTCTGTTTCATGACATGATACACAAAGAAATTGAGGTATATGTCAATGATATGATTGCCAAATCTAAGACAGAAGAGGAGCATGTGACCCACCTGTCAAAACTATTCGAGCGGTTAAGAAAGTACAAACTCCGCTTGAATCCCAATAAGTGCACATTCGGTGTTCGTTATGGGAAACTGCTAGGGTTCATCGTCAGCCAGAAAGGTATTGAGGTTGATCCTGACAAGGTCAAGGCTATTCAAGAAATGACTGCTCCAAAGCCTGAAAAACAAGTTAGGGGATTCTTGGGACATTTAAATTACATTTCCAGATTCATATTCCTCATGACCTCAACATGTGCGCCGATTTTCAAATTACTCAAAAAGAATCAGGATTGCGTTTGGACAGAAGATTGCCAAACCGCCTTCGACAGTATCAAGGAATACCTGTTGAACCCACCGATTCTATCACCTTCAGTGGAAGGGAGACCACTAATCATATACCTGACAGTCTTGGAAGACTCGATGGGTTGTGTACTTGGCCAACAAGACGAAACCAAAAGGAAAGAGTCTGCCATCTACTATTTGAGCAAGAAGTTTACAGACTGTGAAACTCGGTATATTATGCTCGAGAAAACTTGTTGTGCTCTGGCTTGGGCAGCCAAACGTCTTTGCCAGTATATGATTCGTCACACTACTTGGTTAATCTCCAAAATGGATCCAATCAAGTACATCTTTAAAAAACCTGCTCTCACGGGAAGGATTGCCCGTTGGCAGATGTTGTTATCAGAATACGACATCGAGTACCACGCTCAGAAAGCCATTAAGGGAAGTGTTTTAGCCGATCATTTGGCTCATCAACCGATTGACAATCAAGAATCAGTCGGATTTGACTTCCCAGACGAAGATGGCATGTACTTGAAAATGAAAGATTGCGATGAACTGCTACCCAACGAAGGGCCAGAACCAGGTTCCCAATGGGGACTAATCTTTGACGGAGCTGTCAATCATTATGGAAACAGAATTGGGGCAATCATCATAACACCTCAGGGTACCCACATTCCTTTCACTGCCAGACTGACATTCAAGTGTACAAACAATGAGGCCGAATACGAAGCTTGTATCATGGGTCTCGAAGAAGCAATCGACTTAAGGATTAAGAACTTGGATGTGTATGGCGACTCAACCCTATTTATCAATCAGATCAAAGGAGATTGGAACACATACCAATCAGGATTGATTCCTTACAAAGACTATGCGAGAAGGTTGTTACCATTCTTCAACATAATCGAGTTTCATCACATACCTCATGAAGAGAATCACATGGTTGATGCATTAGCCACTCTCTCTTCCATGATTAGTGTAGGTCAATGGAACGACGTACCTAAGATTGACATAATGCGCCTGGAACGGCCTGCTTACATCTTCACAATTGAAGCAGTCGTAGACGACAAACCTTGGTATCACGATATCAAATGCTTCCCTCAAAAGCAAGAGTATCCACCTGGGGCATTAAGAAAAGACAGAAAGACCCTCAGAAGATTGGCAGGCAACTTCTTCCTGGGCGGTGATACACTCTATAAGAGAAATTTTGACATGGTCTTGCTCTGATGTGTAGATAGACCAGAAGCAAACATGTTGATAAAAGAAATTCACGAAGGATCCTTTGACACTCATGCCAACAGACACACGATGGCGAGAAAAATTCTAAGAGCAGGGTACTACTGGTTGACCATGGAATCCGATTGCTACAAGTACATGAGGAGATGTCACAAGTGTCAGATATACTCAGACAAGATCCATGTACCGCCAACACATCTCAAAGTTCTTTCTTCCCCATGGCCTTTTTCCATATGGGGAATCGACATGATTGGCATGATTGAACCCAAAGCTTCGAACGAACATCGCTTCATTCTGGTAGCCATTGACTACTTCACAAAATGGGTTGAAGAGCGTCATACACCAATGTAACCCGACAAGCCGTAATCCGATTTATCAAAAACAATATCATTTGCCATTATGGTGTTCCAAGCCATACCATTACTGATAATGGATCCAACTTGAACAATAAGATGATGAAAGAGTTGTGCGCTGAGTTCAAGATCGAACACCATAACTCATCTCCCTACCGACCCAAGATGAATGGAGCGGTAGAAGCGGCTAACAAGAACATCAAGAGGATTGTTCAAAAGATAGTTGTAACCTATAAAGACTGGTAAGAGATGCTACCCTTTGCTCTTCACGGTTATCGCACATATGTCTGCACTTCAACAGGGGCAACCCTTTTCTCTCTAGTATATGGCATGGAGGCAGTGCTCCCCATAGAAGTAGAGATCCCATCAATCCGGGTATTGATGGAAGCTAAGTTAACAGAGGCTGAATGGTGTCAAAGTCGACACAACGAACTAAATATGATCGAGGAAAAGCAAATAACGGCTCTATGTCACGGTCAGTTGTATCAGCAAAGAATGAAGAAAGTGTTTGACAAAAAGGTTCGACCCTGTGTCTTTAGAAAAGGAGACCTTGTGCTCAAGAAGATACAATCATTTCTCACTGATTCTCGGGGCAAATGGACTCCGAACTATGACGGCCCCTACGTGGTCAAGAAAGCCTTCTCAGGCGGCGCCTTGAGACTCGCAACCATGGACGGAGAGGAATTTGCCTACCCCACAAATGTTGATATAGTCAAGAAATACTTCGCCTAAATAAAATAAAATAAAATAAAACGTCTCGGTGGATTGAAAACCCGAAAGGGCGGTCCAGGCAAAAATTAGAGACATAATAAAAAATCATACCGGTGGATTGAAAATATCAAAGTACAATCCAGGCAAAAGTTAGGGATAATGGCAAGTAACTATGTCTGATCAGTTCAAATCCCTCAGCAACAGTCATGCCATCCATCAGAGAAAACTCCAGTCAAGGTCATCTTCGACAGAAGCTCAGGATGTCCAGAATTCAAAGTTGGTAGAAGGATAATGGTCGTTATGTTTCAATGTAGCCCTGTTCCCTTAAAATTACCATTTTCTAAACTTCGTAAATACTCTATGGGATCACACGTTTGGCTGATCTCCATCCTATCAATAAAATTTGAGCCCTAGTGTTTTTGTTTGCAATTCTCATTTGTTTTAGCTTTACAGAATGATGTTTTTAATATGATCAATGATTCTTAAAATAAAACAAAAATGAATTTACTTGTCAAACTTTTCTGCTTTTAAAATAAAAATGGCAATTTCTTTTGATTGTTGAACGTCTAAAAGAACATCGATAGCTTCTCCAAAGGCGGTTAACCTTCAAAGTGCAGAATCACAAAGTACTCCTTCTAAAATCATTATACCTGAATGAAGGATCAGTTGTGTCAGATGCGAATATCCCGTCCGACACCCTCGGCAGAGTTCTTATCTCCTAAGCCTGACCAACGGTTTTCTCCGCAGGGACTATCTCTCCTAAGCAAGGCAGAATTGCTACTCTTGAACGAATGGTACTTTTCATCCCCCGCAGTGGCCGAGTATCCAGTCGTGTTCATCCACTAGTTTGTATGTCACATCAGTTTTGTCAGCATATACATACATACATCATGCATTATTGATTTACATTCATATTCATATTGCATCACTATCACGCTAGTCGGTCTCATCCCCTAGTGATAAAAGTCCTCTTGCCAATTAATTTATCAGTTCTTTCCTCGTCAGGAAGTGAATCATCTAAGCAATCTCTCTCCATTTATCTCTGGATTAGAGACGGTCTTCGACCACTTTGATAACTTGAACCTCTGAAAAACAAGAAGACCCTCGACAAACGTCACTCTTCTCCATTAAAGATGATATCTTTGCTTTCCTAAATTAAGAAAAATCCCCAGAGAAAGCCTCTTGATCAAAGCTTCGGAAATATAGCAGTTTTTTTCCTGAAATTCGCTGACGAAAGGGTCATCAACACCTCCAAATTAGATTACATCACATGGCAGTTCCTCCGAGAAGGTCTCGAGGAAAAGTATGATGTAATATCCCCAAGCGAAAAGCAATCTCTCAAGAGACCCGTTTCCCCAGTAGAGTCAACAAATGGCGTCTCCAAACAAAAAAGTTTGTACACCTCTACAGCTCAGACCAATGGGTTCCCCAGCAAGTCTGACATCAAAACTTTTTCCATCAAATGGCATCTCTCCAGGAAAATTCGGTGAGAAGTTTGAGGAAAAACCGCTACGAATAGCGTCCCTTGTCAAGAAAGCTTATTGTCAAAAGAAACTGAGACCAGTTCATTGGTAGGAAACCAGGAACGACGGGAAGTTTACATCAAAAACTAAGACCAGTTCATTGGTAGGAAACCAGGAACGACGGGAAGTTTACATCAAAAACTAAGACCAGTTCCTTAGTAGGAAACTAGGAATGAGGGGAAGTTTATATCAGAAACTGAGACCAGTTCCTTTGTAGGAAACCAGGACCGAGGGGAAGTTTATTTCGAAAGGAAACTCAGACCAGTTCTGTGGCTAAAGACCAAGATCGAGGGGAAGTTTATTAACAAAAGAAAACTGAGACCAGTTCCTCGGCTGAAGACCAGGATCGAGGGGAAGTTTACCTTTTCTAAGCATCATTGTTTAGCAAAAGAAGATGGATGAGCAAGCTGCCATTCATAACCACCATCAAAATTTTGGGTATTCCGATATTTAATCCTCTTGCTCCCCGAATGCTCGAATACCTTCGCCATTCGCACCTTCGGGTCCAAGAAGATTAAATATGGGCATCTGTCATACCCCAAATTTTGACCACAAGATTCCCATCATTGTGCAAACAATCATCACAATATGGATGTACCTTTATGCCTCATCAATCTCCTCAGGAATTGTTGAGCTTCACTACAATCAGAGATTAGGGTTTTAAAGCCCTCTCAGAGCCTTAGACAAAGGATCAATCAAGAAATGACATGATCTTCAACTTGTCTAACCTCTCAAACACCCATAAATGATCAAGAGGACTCCCACATCAAGAATCAGGCACAAGGTTGCAACATTACAAGTGGGTCCAGCCTCAAGATCGCCAGTGTCACCAAATTAGGGTTTTGGTCGACTGGGGCCTCCAGATGGAAATTTTCATCTGGGCATGAGCCAATGCCTCAAAGCATAACCCTAAATACTCTAAGGGACCTCATAAACCCAATCATCAAGTCAATTTGACCTCAGGGGATGCCTTCCCAAAAAATCAGGAATTGGGGTTTCTTGACCTAATTCACCCCTAAGTTGACTTTTGGGACAAAACATGAGCCAAGACCTCAAGAGATGATTTGAGGGTCTCTAATAAACCACATTGATCCATTTTCAATAATGGATTAATCCAAGAAGCTTGATGCACAAGTTTCAATTTCATCTGGGCCACAATTAGGGTTTTGAGGAAAAAGTCAACTGTACCTTTGACTTTTGACTCAAGCATGCTCCCAAAGCTTGGGACATGATTCAATACACCCTATAACACCTATAGAACATATCCATCAAGTTTGATTTAGGTCAAGGACTTGATTTCATAGAGGATCGCACAGTTTGGAATTCATCTGATAAAAAGTCAACTGTGCATAAAAGTCAAAGTTTGACTTTTTGAGATTTTTCATAATTATGGTTCCTTAACCCTGAAATGATGTTAATGTGTGATTGGAATCATCATTCATTAAGAAAAATCAAAGAAAGTGGGATAACTTGTAAAAGGAGTAACCATAAAAACTTAGAATTTTTCTAAGTTATGAAATAAAGTGGCTAGGGTGCCAACTTCCAAGGATCATAACTTGAGATCCAAGCAACCATTTTGGCTGACCCAAAGATGGATTTGTAGCTCTCATGGCATACTTCAAAAGTGTCAACTACACCTCATTCCAAATCTTCATGGATTTTAAGTTATGGAGTGGTCAAAATGGCTGAAAACATGAAATGTCACTTTTTCCAACACTTAGTGGAATTTTCACTAAGTCAGAATCTGTCTTGCTTTTTTTTCAAAATGTAGGAGGATTTTTCACTTGGATCCAAAAAGTTTCAAGACAAACTATGTTCACACATATGTTGTATCACATAAGGGTTTTCCAAAATGTCCAAGAGCTTCATCAAACTCCATCTGAGCTAGGAGTTATGACAGCTGCAACATGCCTTGCTGCAAACTGTCTTGGCAAGGCAGATTTGTGCATAAAGGCACAATTTGCTCAAATTATGCAATTCCAAACATGCTTATCCATCTGAACACCTCAAGGGGGAACAACCAATGGACAAGCACTGATCCATCAGCCTCCCAAGTCCAAGATTCCCAAAGTAGCATGCCAAACCCTAAAAAGCCTAAAAGAGGTCAAGACTCCAATTTTGTTTCCAAGCATTCAATGGATACGCCAAGGTGGCATGAATTGAGCCATTTCCAACTGAATGAGTCAAGGATAAGCTCTGATCCAAAGAACCATAGGCATGTGCTCTAACCTCTAGTCAATGGCTAGAGGAGACTTAAAATTCAAAAGTGATGCAATTGGACAATGAGCTGCTGTAGTTTCCATTTACTGTTTCTTGCAAAACAAACTTGCTCTACTATAAATAGAGCTCATTTGTGCTCAGTTTGAGTACACTAAAGCACTATAACATTTGCTTTCCTCAAAATCTCTTTCTCTAGGCCAAAATGCCTTCTTTTGCAAGGTAACTCTAAGTTTTTGAGTTAGAGAGCATTTCCACCATAGCTCATGATCCAAACACATCCAATATGTCATATCTAAGTTGTCCAAACTCTCATAAGTGACCTGTAACACCAAAATCACAAAGTCCCCTCTCAAAACCTCAAAATTGGACTTTTTTGCATTTTTCAAGCCATGTCTTGATTCAGTCACTTTCAAAACTAGATAAAGCCTCAAACACACTCCAAATATCACCCTTGAACTGTCCCAAATGGTTCTCCCTATCTGGAACACCATTTGAGAGAGTTGTTATATTGGCCACTTTTTCCCCTTTTGCAAGAAAGAGCTCAAACTTGTTCCTGAGGATTCCAGTTGATTCCAACCATTCTAAAAGCTTCTAAGGGATCATTTGATGGAGTCCAAAGCATTAATTTATTTCTGGAACAAAGCACTTGACAGGTTGCCCAAAAAGCTTCTAAAGAGGTAAGCATCACAACTTGAACTCTTTGAAATATGCATTTGCTCTGAGGTCCACTGATCATGTACATCTCATACATGTTATATGTGTTGTGTTTGAACCAAATCATCATGTAATTCATGCCTGTAACAAGAGATATCATAGATAATGCAATTAAAGGCCTATTTCAAGAACACTATCGGGTTTTGAAATAGGAGCCTCATTTGAAAAAACCACCACCACCATTGGATTCCTTGTGAAATTCTAGGCAGGATAGACCTAAATTTTGTCCCAATCCATGGAGAAATGAGAAAGTTACAAGCTTCACGTTTTTTGTTAAAATCTTGCCTTGCCTTGCCTTGGCCATACCAAAAACAAGGCATGCCTCATATATCCATGGGGTGGTTTAAATACACGGATGTATCACCACCCCAGTGGCAGGAGGCACGCATTGCACACAAGAGGTCTGGGGTTCGAATCCCCCTCGCCCCATATCCTCTTTTTTACCATTTTTCCACTTTTTATCATTTTTCATATTATTTTTAAATGATTTGAAAAATTAATAACTCTCAATTTTAATTATTTTTTGTTGTTTCTTTTTCTGAAAAATCACAAAAATGTTGAAATATTTTATTCCACAAAAAACTCAAATTAATAATAATTATTTAATATAGTTGATATCTTTGTAAATAAATTCATTTTTATTGTTTTTAAACCTTTTAAAAAATGAATATTCTCCTTGAAAAATCAAGACCAAATGAGTTTTAATTCATCTTGTGGCTAAATATCATTTTTTAAACCTTAACCAAAAATCACAAGTTGTTTATTCAAACTTATTTGGTATCTTTATCATTTTAATTAATTTTCTTTGAATAATTACTTTAAAAAATGATGAAATTAGGGTCTTGTTGATTTTCACCCTAGCAAACTTTTTCAAAACACTCATGGGCCTCTTGGTAGAGTGTAAGACCCATCCCTTTGTACATAAACAATTTTGGGCCTCAGTGTATTATATAAGTCTCGATACCTTCAGAAACCTCGGCGCAATCGCCATTTTCAAACAAACAACTGGGTCTGCCCTCGTGTTGTAAGTCCAATTTCTTTTCTTTAAAGTACTTTTGGGCCTCTTGGTAGAGTGTAAGACCCACCCCTCTGTACAGAAAACTTTTTGGGCCTCAGTCATTGTATAAGACCCACGGTGTTTTCAAAAATCTCGACGCGATCGTCTCCTTTTTAAAATAAACTTTGGGCATCTCCCTGAGTTGTAAGCCCCATCTCCTGTACAAAAATAAACTTTGGGCCTCTAATAGAGTGTAAGACCCAATCCCCTTTTGACCAAAACTTTTTGGGACTCAGGCGTTGAATAAGTCCCTGTACAAATTCAAAATAACAGTACAATCACTGTTAAAACTCGGGCCTCTCCTTGAGCTGTAAGCCCCGACCTCTGTTCAAAATAATTTCTCATTTGATTTTGAATCCAAATGTATAGTTGCTATCAAAACTTTCTTTAATTTCTTTGAACAACTAAAAACAGCATGGAAGCTCTACAACGGGTAAGTGTTTATCCGCTTTCCTTTATCTGCTTTCATATAAATAAACTGTATTGTGGGGCTGCTTCACTGTAAATCTTCTTTCACACCTTTTAAATACTCGTCATATATCAATTGTATATGTACTAGTATAGTTATTTAGAGTTTTCCCCGGCAACTACGTCTAGAACCAGATAAAGCCCTGTTGGTCACTCTTTAAATACAAACAAAACTAGATCCCCATAGGATTTCCAGATACAGTCTTCCCTTCTCTTGGGGTTAAACAATATGGAAAAAAGAGAAAGGCAGTATTCTCGGTGAACCTTTTCTCAGACTGTCACCCCTAGAAATTGTCAAAGAAATTCTACTCCCCAGAGTTGATCTATTCTCCGTGAATAGCATCTCTTGAGTTTCTTCCAAACCCTCGAACTTTCCTGGAATCATCTCTTCTCTGTGAATTGCATTTCTTGAACTTCTCTTGGTTTGGGGACCCACAGGCTCCTCTTGGGCGTTATACAAGGACCCTTCTACTTCTTAGAAGTTCTCATGCCTTCTCTTGGGCTTAATACAAGGACCCTCGTGACCTCTTAAAGGTATAAAACAGAACTTAGTCATCCTTTGCTAGAGCATTCTTTCCAGTGTCAAATCTCAGGCCACTTTAGGGTTGATTCTCATCCTTTAAGGCCCTTGCCCTCTTTTGGGCATTCTACAAAAGATAAAACTCTTCAACACCAGTAGACTTGGGCAGTCTAATCCCCTTGAGTCTCAAAGACATTCTCAATTTCCTTACAACTATAGGAAAAAACTCTGGGCACTCTGGATTGATCTCCAGCAGAAACCCAGCCTCTCTCATGAGAGTTCCCCGACCAGGGTCAACACTATCCCAAATCAGAACCTCAAGGTATCTGACATCTCAACTCTTCTGTAATCCTCAGCAGAAGTTGATTCCCCACTTTTACCTGCCTAAGGATCTCAATAATCCCCAGCAGTAAGATAGCCTCCTCTTAGGCTTTGTATAATGATATTTCCTCATCACAGTCAGCCTCCTTTTGGGCTTTGTACAACAATTCTTCCCCTCTAGCGAAGCTAACCTTTTCAGACTCTCTTGTTGAGTCCATCACTTTTTAGGACTCTCTTGTTGAGTCAATACCCTTTTAGCCTCAATCTCAGGCTTCGTACGAGACAGAAAATCACTCTCTTGTTGAGTATAAAGACTCTCTTGTTGGGTGAACCTCCTTTTTGCCTCAATCTCGGGCTTCGTACGAAACGGAAAATCACTCTCTTGTTGAGTATAAAAGACTCTCTTATTGATTCAATCAACTTTCAGGCTCTCTTGTTGGGCCAATCACCTTTGCAAAACTCTCTTGTTGAGTCAGCTCTCTTAGACTCCATCTTGGGCTTTGTACAAGACATATAAAAGCACTCTCTTGTTAAGACAAACGCATCTCAGCCTCCCTCTTGGGCTTTGTACAAGACACATATAAACCTCCCCAACGGAGTCAAAAATCCCTTTTAGCCTCAATCTTGGGCTTTGTACAAGATAGAAATAACATTTTCCCTGGAAAAGTCAAACTGTTAGCCTCCTCTTAGGCTTTATATAATGATATCCCCAAAGAGTCAGTCTCTTTTTACCTCAATCTTGGGCCTTATACAAGACATATACACTCTCTCGTTGAGTCGGTCTTATCCAGACTCCTCTTAGGCTTCGTATAAAGAAATCCCTGGCTGAGTCAATCAACCTTTTAGCATCAAACTTGTGCTTGGATCATAGCACACAAATATCAACAGTTCCTCTTTAGATATGACCAATTCTCTCTCAGCTAAAACCCTTTAGCTTCATATCTTGGGCTTTGAACAAGATACAAATCACCTTTAGCTTCATGTCTTGGGCTTCGAACGAGACACTAAAACATCTTTTTCCTTCCTTAGAATAGGAGGAACTACGATTGCTCTGATTTCCCTATTTCGTTTAAACGGGAATACGTAGGCATAAGATTGCGAAATCTTAGCGAGCATACTAATAAAAAACCCTAGGTCCAGCACCTTCATATCAATCAAAACTTAGGTCCAGTACCTTACCCAAAACATAAAACAAAACTCACTCTTCCTGTCACACTTTCCCAAGAAACTTTCTCAACCCATTAACATATAAACACGATCAATTACAAAGCAAGACCTAAAAGCTAACATCCTGTGGATAACCACATATAGGATGGGTAATTGACAACCGCCCATTGTATAACCTGACCCTGGACCCCCCAATCTCTTTTAAGCATTTGTTCAGTTAAACAGTCACGTGCAAGGTTAGTTTTAGATACCTTCCCTTTCCCTTCCAGCTTCACTGGATAAATAAGAAATCAGAAAGTAGTACCCTTTCTCCTTGAGGAGGAAAACACAAACTTCAGCGATAAGGTGGTCGCGTCACCGACAAAAA
Source organism: Lathyrus tuberosus (assembly GCA_022829125.1). Lineage (NCBI taxonomy): Eukaryota > Viridiplantae > Streptophyta > Magnoliopsida > Fabales > Fabaceae > Lathyrus > Lathyrus tuberosus. The sequence continues at coordinate 4,786,124 of JALAZF010000397.1, forward strand.
TCGATCGCTACCCATTCCTTCTGGCTATTTACTGAAATCCTCTGATGAAGCAAGCCATATCATCATCATCAGATCTACCATCCGAATCTTCCTCAGAAGTCTCATCAGGTTTACTACTTTTTGAAGATATTTTGAACTTTTTACCTGATTTTTCAGAAGCAGATCTCAAGGCAAGAGACTTAAGTTTATTTGAAAACTCATCTCCATTTAGTTCCATATCATGGCTTTGAAGATTGTTGATTAAACTTTCAAGAGACAATGTATTCAAGTCCTTAGCTTCCTGAATAGCTGTTACTTTAGGTCTAAACTTTAGAGGGAGACTTCTCAAAATATTCTTAACATGATCTGATAAGGAGTAACTCTTGTTTAGCACCTGAAGGCCTGATAGAAGATTCTATAACCTAGAGAACATGGTTTCAATATCCTCATCATCCATCATTTTGAACAACTCGTATTTCTATATCAGCAAGTTAGCTTTTGCTTCTCTAACTTGCTGATTTCCTTTATATGTAGAGCACAAAGATTCAAAGATAGTCTTTGCAAAAGACTTATCAATGACTTTCAAGTACTCAGGATGTGGTAGAGCATCAACCAGAATACCTCTGACTCTATGATGTTTTTTATAGATTTTCTTTTAAGCTGGAGTCAGAGTTTTCCTGTCTGATATCATACCAACATTGTCAACAGTGATTTCAATGCCATCTTCATGTATGTCCCATAGCTCATCATCGAGTCCAATGATATACGTGTACATATTGCTTTTCCACCATTCAAATTCAGTGGAGTCATCACTGAATACAGGAGGTTTAGCAGAGTAATGATTTCTCTCAGAGCTACTGTAATCATAGTAAAATCCCCTTTCTGAGGAACTAGCATTAGTATCCTCAGTAGTCATATTTTTCTCATTGGATCTTTGATTGTACCAATGTTAAGTAATACGTACATACCTTGCTCCGATGCCAACTAAAGGTGAGAAAAATACACAAGAAGGGGGTTGAATTGTGTTTGCAAAATTCTTTCTACTTCTGAATCAGAGTTCAAAATATGATAATGAGTGTAGAGGAAAATGTAACTGAAGCAAATAAAATAACAAAGAACACACAATAGTTATCCTGGTTCCTCTCCAACTGAGAGTACTCTAGTACCCTTTCCACACAAGAGATTTCCACTATAATCAAACTGATTACAACTGCTTATACTCACCAGTATAAAACTTTCCCTGCTCAGACCTACAGCCTAGACTTCCTTGCTTAATCAACACCTGATCAAGACTTTTCTACTTAGATCCTCATATCCTAAGACTTTCCTTGCTTAAACCCTCTTGGTTCAAGACTTCACTGCTTAAACACTCTGCCTAAGACTTCTCTGCTCAGACGCATCGTCTAAAACTCCTTTGCTCAGATTCACAATCCAAGACTTCACTGCTAAAGCCCAAGCCAAGAGACTTTTATCTAAACCGACTATTTAGAGAAGGAATAACTTACAACAACAATCGATTAACAATCAAAGGTGTTCAAATATAATAATAAACTTTTACACAAAGAATTCTTAAGCTATACAAAAATAAGAACTCTTCAATAGATTAGCTTCTCTTGAGCTGATATGAATGTAGTGTGGGTATATCTCAGTTGTAGTTTCAGCGTTATTTCTTGAGTTGATCTTCCAATCTTCTGCACCTTTTATAGCTGAAGAAATATAGTCATTGAAGTATCCTCAACGGCTATAATCAGATCAAATCTTCTAGTACATCTTCTTTTCCAATAAAGTGGGTGTTGGAACTCGTAGTCAAGTAATTATCCACAGAACAAGGCCTTTGTCCGAAGAACATTTCTATGAAACAAGTACATCAAAATCTTTTGAAGATATTGTCAACATATCTCGAGTCCCATGTTAGCAGAGCTTGAGTTGACACTACTCAGTTTCAGAGGCAGCCACAACACGCTTCTGATTCTGAAATGTACTATTAGTAACTTTCATATCAGACTCTCTCGCGAGTGTATAATCAGAATCGAACCAAAGCTACTTCTGTGTCAGAACTAGTTATATCAAATAAATACAATTCTGCACACACGAACCAGCTAGTTAGAAATCTAATTGTTTTTCAAATACTTTGTTATCATCAAAACTTTAGAGGATACATGGTATGTACCAAATTTGTCTCAATAGATGATTCTGATGAGAACCTTCTCATTGTTTTGATGACGACAACACCAATGGTTTTTAAAGTCAGTGGTAATAGACATCCAACTCTATGATAATGGTGATTAAACTTAAATACATCTCAAGCCTCATCAAGTATGTGACTCAATAATCCATTGAAGTGCCTATATGATTGATGCATCTGGAAAAGGATCTTGAAAGCCTCTGAGTTGTGAAACAGAGGAAGTGTGAAAGATCGTCTGGTCGTGTCTGTATGAGTTACCATAGTTTTAAGAAAGTAGAAGAGTAATCTCTAAATAAACTAAGGCAACACACATACGCGCGCGCGCACACACACACACACACACGCGCACACACACACACACACATGTGCACGCACACTCTTTCTCTCTCTCTCTCTCTCTCTCTCTCTCTCTCTCACACACACACACACACACACATACACACACACACACACATGTGTGTGCATGCTTGCTCACATACACACACACACACTTGATAGCTCTTTTTAAACCCTTTTATAACTATAAAAACTCTTTAAATTATTTTCAAGGCTAATCCAGTTGATCAGGAAACTGTTAGCTTCCTTTTGAAGCATTTTTTGAACAACCCAATCAAATGGGACCTTAAGCCAAATTGATTGGTAACAACTCCATATCCAAACTTTCCAAAATGGGCAAGAATAATTGATTATTTTACTCATCTAATCGATTGGGACAAAGAGACAATCTATCGGGCCATTAAAAATACCATGGATCGTTTCTTTTTTTTGTTTTCTCATCTCTTATACAAATGAGGCATCTCTCCTCCTCATTTCGCATAAAATCCCCGAAGTTATCTATTTATTTGGAATTTATCTCCTTCCTCTCACTCTCTCTCTAAAAAAAATTCTTCTTACGCTTAAGTTGTCTTGGCAATATTCTTGAGAAATCGAGTTTGGTTCTTGAGATTAACCAATTTCAATATATTTGTTTCATTCTAGAACTTAGCCAAGAAAAAGTTTGGCTTGATTATTGAGATTAGCCTAGAAAATCTCTAATTGGTTTGTTAGCTCATCCTGGGTAAAAGCTTTCTTTTTTGTTAGAGATAAGCCATTCTAAAACCTCTAGGTTTGATTGTATTAAAGGTTTGTGGGCATAACCTGTAAAATCTAAAGTTCATAGTCAAAATATCAAGATCTTTTAATTTCTGCAAGTTATTTTACTATTTTTCTTTCTGTTGTTTATTTAACTTTGATCTTAAATAACACTAACACAATTCATTTTTTAAGTAACAAAAACGTAAAATTAATCGTGAGTTTTGAATACCACAATTCACCCTCCCTCTTGTGCTTAAAGTCACTTGTCCAATACCATATCATGCGGAAATGCAAAAGATCTAGGGATAAGAGAAATGTACACCAGATTTATAGTGGTCCAGCTCATTCGTCCTCGCTAGAGCTTAATCCAATCTTAAATGGTTTCACCGTTGAAAATTGTAGGGTTTTCCACTATTTGAATACTTAATATAAAATTATCTTTGGTACAGCGGATAATCAACAATTTGAATACTACAAGCGAATTAGTTTAGCCAATACATATCTAAACTGACTTTCCCTTCTGTTGATGCAAAATACTTAATGTTGGTTTTCGTGTAAATCTGTATTCTTAATCCTTAATTTTTATGTTCATGAGTATAGATGTTGAATTGATAAAATATGTTGATGTCTTATTATAAGGCGAGAGTATAAATGTTGAATTGATAAAATATGTTGATGCCTTATGAAAATGTGAGAGTATAAATGTTGAATCTATGATGTTTGGTTTATATTATTCATGGTTGATGTTTATCTGTGTGTAATGGGGTGGTTAGTACTCAAATAGGAGAAATAGGCGAGTTTTGGATATATTCAATATAGATAAAAACACAAAAAATCACTGGTAGATATATAAAGGGATTTACTTCTTGTTTCATGCGTAACTTGAGTTTCGTAAGTCAGTTTGAGGTGCGGTCAAGTGTGTTAGAAAGATAACACAATAACATTTCTTTTGAAGCGGGAAAATTGGGCCTAGGAGTGCTACACCAATAGCAGTTATTTGGTTTTGATACCAGAAGCGTAGTCAAATTTCAGTCCTGCGTGCGTTGTCTTGCTTCATGCATAATTTGATTTTTGTAAGTCCTTTAAGAGTAAATTTTATATCATAATAAAATATATAAAATTCGTAAATATTAGAATTTATAAGTATCTCATTTCCTTAAGTTCAGTAGGAGAAATATTAGTTACAAGTCTAACAAATCATTATGTCTAGTGTTGATACCAGTTTCTATTGTTTGATTACACTGTACCAATTGGGACATTAAGTCCAAAAATAAAAATTATATTCTGATAATAGAAATTCTAATCTTTCAAAAACATATTCATTTACTTGATGTTCGACACCGTCTGATATTTTAAAGAAATTTTTGAATCTGAGGTATGACTAGTAGTAAACATTTTGTCTGGTGTCCGCACCAATTCATATTGTTTGATTAAACTGTACTGATTGAGAACTTCAGTATTAAAATAAAATTTACAATATTAAAATATACACTATAAGGTTTTTGTAACATATTCATTTGCTTGATTCCGACTCCGTTTGATATTTTAAATAATTATTCGAATATGATGTATGATTAGAAGGAAACATGATTTTTGGGTGGTTTTGATAAAATGCTATGTGAATTAAGTTGTTAATGTTTTAGGAAAAAATCCCAATATTTTGATGATATATATTTGTGTTAATTAAGAACTAGATATGTTTAGATTTGAGTTTGAGAATTAAATGAGTTGAGCTTTGAGTTATTTGATATGGTTAGAGCTGAGTTGGATATGTTTAGAGTTGTATTGAATTAAATGAGTTGAATTTTGAGTTATTTATTATGTTTAGAGTCGAGTTTGATATGTTTAGAGTTGTGTTGAATTAAATGAGTTGAGTCTTTAAGTCATATGATATGTTCAGGGTTGAGTTAAAGAGTAAACGAGTTAAAGTTAGAGTACGTATTATGACTTTTAATTTTGAATAAAAAGTGGTAGAGTTATTTGTGAACTCTGCTGAGTTATAAGCAAACCTTGTTGAATGTTGATGGTTGTATGATGTTGTTTTTACCCTATTGATGAGCATTATTGAGAATTATATATTTAACCGCTATGTTGAGTTATAATGAAATTGTTTAGTTATGTTGAGATGTGTGGTTCAGAGAGGAATTGTTGTTGTGGTCTTATATTGGCGATGTTTATGTTGGGATGTTTGGTTCAGAGAGGAACCGTTGTTGTGGCCTTGTATTGGTGATGTTTTATGTTCAGAGAGGAACCCGAGACGAGTATGGGAGTTATAGGTTGAGACGGGTATTAAATTTGTATTGTTTGTCGCATTCATGCATCATGTATATCAGAGATAAGTGTATAGACTTCGGTCTAGTGAAGAGTCCCGGGTTCAGAGATGGAACCTGTGACGAGTGTAAGTTCTATGACTTTGGGATTTGCACCAATTTTGTTAAAGCAAGTATCACAACAAGATGTTGAGCCATGTGTCTTGACATGTTGGTCAGATTTCACTTATGGTCAGCACGATGTCGTGACCTGATGTTGTGACATGTTATACCAGAAGTTTAGGGTTTTGCATTTTGGAAGATTTGGTTTTATTAGTGAAGATTCTTTGAAGATTTGATTCCAATATATTACAGTCCAAAAAGGGTATTTTAGGATCTATTGTTCTGCTCCAGATGTGCATTTGTTTCATAAAAAGGGACTTTGAGACATTTAAGGAAACATGAGGTTTAATGAGATTTGATTTGATTTGTTCCTGTAGAAGATTTGATATGGAGCTAATCTTTAGGAAATAATATATAGTTGGATTGCATTTAATAATATATTATTATTCAAAATATTATGGATGTGCTATTTAATTTAGCCCTATTTGCTCATCAGGTCTAGATTTTTAGAAGGCTATTTAAGGGCGTTTCTAAATCTAAAATAATCAACTAAGTCGTGTGTGTGCAAGGAGGTTTTAGGGTTTAGTTTGTTCTTTGTTATTTGTGATCCGCTCTTATATCACGTTGATATTAGAGTTAGACTGTGTTATTTGTGAGCCATTCATGTACCTCTTAGGTGCTTGAATTGGATTGTGTTTGAGTTGTATTCACTCATAAGCTTTTAAGCAATAGTGGATTTTATGTCATTGGAAGTGTGTCTTCTATTGTTCATTGTTATTGAGTTTATCACTATTGTGTGATTGAGGGAAGTGAGAGGGGTCTCATATCTAGGAATTCCTAAGTATAAATGGAACGGGTAGTGATTAGGTGAGAAGTAGTAAACCAGAGGTTGTTTGCTAAGGCTTCAAACTAATACTATTATAGTGGATTTCCTTCTTGGCTTGGATGCCCCCAGATGTAGGTGAGGTTTCACCGAACTGGGTTAACAATTGATTGTCTTATTTACATTCAAGCATTTAATTTAACTCATAATTATTGGTGTTATCATACTGTCCTGATCCCAGTGTCGTGGCATCTTACTCGACATCTGGTATCTGTGTACCAGAATTTTAATTGGTATCAGAGCAAGCATCATATTTTGTTTAGGGTGAGCTCCATGGAAGTTTTGTTCTAGTACTATGGAAAAGGAATGAGGAGGAAATGTTAACAGACCCCCAGTCTTAGATGGCACCAACTATGACTATTGGAAGGCTCACATGGTGGTTTTCCTAAAATCTATGGATAACAGAACTTGGAAAGCTATCATCAAGGGTTGGGAACATCCTGTTGTTAAGGACAAATATGGGAAGAATACTTTGAATCCAGAAAAAGATTGGACTAAGGAAGAAGATGAAACTTCTTTTGGAAACTCCAAAGCTTTAAATGTCATATTTAATGGAGTAGACAAAAACATGTTTAGGTTTATAAACACTTGTACTATGACCAAAGATGCTTGGTAAATTATTAAGACCACTCCTGAAGGCACAACTATGGTGAAGATGTCTAGACTTCAGCTGCTTACTACCAGATTTGAAAATCTAAAGATGAAGGATGATGAGAGTATTCATGACTTTCACATGAATGTTCTTGAAATAGCTAACGCTTTTAGTGGAATGGGAGAAAATCTGAGTAAAGAAAAGATGGTTAGAAAAATTCTCAGGTCTTTACCTAAGAGATTTGACATGAAGGTAACAACTATTGAAGAAGCTCAAAACATCAGCAGCTTGAACGTAGATGACCTTGTTGGGTCACTTCAAACTTTTGAATTAGCTATCAATGAAAGATCTGAAAAGAAGAACAAGAGCATAACTTTTATCTCCAACTCTAATGATCGAGAGGTTCAATGTGACATGGATACTGATGAAGAAATTTCTAATTCTATTGTGATTCTTTGGAGGCAATTCAATAAGGTGTTGAAGAGTATGGATAGGAAGTCAAAACCAGATGTCAAGAACATGTCATTCGACATTAGGAAGAACATTGATTTTTAGAGAAAAGAAATAACAGGGGAGAATCCTAATCAAGGAAAGGTATTAAGTGTCATGAATGTGAGGGTTTAGGTCACATTAAATCAAAATGTCCCACGTACCTCAAGAACCAAAATAAGGGCATGTCTGGTTTCTGATCTGATGATGATTATGAAAGTGAACCTGATGTTGAAGCTACTAAGCATCTTACAGCCCTCATTGCAGATGTGTATCTAATAAAGATTCCTGTGATGATGATGTCTCTTATGAAGAATTAGTTACTTCCTACAAGGAGTTGTGTATCATAAGTGAAGAGGTTTGCAAGATAGGAGAAAAGCATAAGAGTCTTATAACTCAATTGCAGGATAAAAAATAGAAACTTTTATCTATTGTCTCTGGTCTTCAAGATGAGGTAACCCTATTGAATTCTAAACTTGAAAACATGACCAAATCTATAAGAATGTTGAACAATAGGTCTAATGTGTTGGATAAGATTCTTGGGATAGGAGGTAAAATATTTACTGGTATAAGGTTTAATTACCTGTCTTTAAATAATCAAAGAAAAACCCATGTGACAAAGTTTATTCCTGCTGAAGTAAAGGGTGAGCTCATAATGTCTGACCAAATGTTACAACATCTTGCCAGACTTCAGAAAACTCAGACCAGAGGCAAGTTCCAGCCTTGGAAATGTAATTATTTTGGTAAATATGGTCAAATAAAGCCCTTCTATTACATACTGTATGGTTAACCAAAGCATCCAACACAACCTAAGACTAATCATGTGATGACTAAAACTAGAAATGAGTGGAAACCTAAGGTTGTTAATTCTAGTCTTATAGCCCATATTTCCTTTAGGGCTTCATCTAGAGGAGACTGATATTTTGACAATGGATGTTCTAGACATATGGCTGGAGTAAAGAAGTTTCTGGTGGACATTAAGTTGCACTCTACTAGTTATGTCACTTTTGGTGATGGAGCTAAAGGAAAATTAAGGGATTGGGAAATTTAGGGTGTACTGGACTTCCTAGACTAGATGGCGTTCTACTTGTGAAAGGGTTGACTGCTAATCTGATCAGTATCGGTCAGTTATGTGATCAAGGTTTAAATGTAAAATTCACCAAGTCTGAATGTTTAGTTTCAAATGAGAAGAATGATGTTCTGGTGAAGGGAGTTACGACTAAAGATAATTGTTATTTGTGGATACCTCAAGAAACTACTTATTCTTCCACATGTTTAATCTCCAAGGAAGATGAAGTAAAGTTGTGGCACCAGAAGCTTGGAAATCTGAATTTCAAAGGTATGAAGAAGATTATGTCTGAAGAAGTTGTTAGAGGTCTACCAAAGTTCAAAATTGAAGAAGGCAAAATATGTAGTAAGTATAAAATTGAGAAGCAAATCAGGATGTCACACCCAAAGTCACAACATCAGGTTGCGACCATAGTTTTAGAACTTTGTCATATGGACTTCATGGGGAAGATGCAAGTTGAAAGACTTGGTGGAAAGAGGTATGCATTTGTGGGTGTTGTTGATACTTCTGGTTTGAATGTTATTGTTTCAAATGTTGTTACCTCTGAAACTGTGAGTCTAGATAACCCTAAAGTGGAATAAACTCTAATTCCATCTAGTTTGAATGTTGATGTTAATGACATTGTTGATACAAGTTTTCATATGTCTCTCTCTAAGATCTTGGTTACTAACCCTGAGTTTGATGTTGTGTCAGATGTCGCAACATCCTTGACCTGATCATCCTATTCAAACCACACAAGAAAACTTTCAGAGTGAGTCTCCTAAAAAATCTCATGAGAATGTGGCTGAAGATGATTCTGTTGGTGGTAAAAGAGATGATTCTGATAACAATAGTATGTCTGCTAAAGATAAAGAAGAGAGTGCTGGTGTGAAAAAGGATTAGTCTATTGACATTGTCAATATAGATGGTCTATATTTTGATGATGAGCCTATAGGAAAGAAATTAGCTCCTGGTATTGTTAAAAGATTGAGGAACAAAAAAGGGAAGGTTGTTGTGTCTATAAGCAAGCCTTATAAGGCATCCAAGAAAAGTACTAAGGTTGGACCTGACAAAGGATAGAGTAAAAGTGTGGCTCCTGCTACCAAGAAAAAGTCATTAACAAGAAATGAAATGCCCTCAAGTGAATCTGAGTATGTGATGCATCCGCAAGTGCACGAATTTATCGAAGTAATATAAAAGATTGTCGAACCCACAGAGACCAATGTCAACTTACCGTTATCTATTGTTGCTTTGTAACGCTAAGGCTATGATTAAAATGGTACGAACGGAAAAATAAACTCTAATTACTAAAAGTTTGAAAATAATACTAAAACGAGCCCGAAATATGAATTCCGCGCACCTAAAGGATTTGTAGAAAATGGGTGCTAATTACGACTATATTACCATTTCGTAGAATATACCGATTTAAAGGCTCCGCCTCACGCTCTCGCGATCTTAACAAAAGCCATACTTCCTAATCCCAAGATTTTTCTCTCGCTTGCCCGGTAACTAAGAAATACACTTTGAAAGCCAATAATATCCTAAACAATATCTAAAGTGCTCTCGCTGTATTTAGATATGATGCCTAATTCCCACTATCTGGTTCACTCCTCACGCTCTCGCGGATCTCAGCTTAAACCTTAATTTGATTTTCACTCTCGTGACAAAACAATGTTAAATAACCTTAATTTGCTTCTCACTTTCGTGACAAAATAATTTTAAAATACAGAATTGTGACAATCCCTCGATGTGAGCGATTGTCACTTTTACAAGTGCTTTTAATGCCTAAAACTAGAAAGAGGAAATGACAGCGCTTCCACGTAACTCAGATGCCTCGGAATGTGCCCCAGAGGTCCTAAATATAGAGAAAATATGCCTCTGTAACTACTCTGATCGTGCAAGAATTTGGAGGGAAAGGAAGTTACAAAAGCTGCTTCAAAACTGCTGCTGTTGAGAAAAACTGTTGTCTGCGACATAATGGTGAACGTTGTGGGTTAACGCCGAACGCCATTTCCTGGTCCATGGCGAACGCAATGGGTTGACGGCGAACGCAATTTGCCCACGGCGAACACCGTATCAGTAAAACTGCAGAATTTGCACTTTTTCGTCATTTTCTTGCTCTTTTCCCAGTTTTCTCGCACGGATGCTCTTATTCGACAAATACCGGAAACACAAACATAACACGACATAATAATACAAAAACATAATAAAACAAAATTAAATTGCATGCGAATCGAGTAGAAATAAACGATTATATTTCACGTTATCAACACCCCCACACTTAAACCATTGTTTATCCTCAAGCAATCAACCAACACGGTAAAAAGAAATTAAGCACGGTTTGAAACATAGGCACAACGAGACCCTAATCATACGTGGCTTTTAGGCTAATGTTTGATCGATAGGTAATAAATAGTGAAAACAAGGATATCGTAATGACACATTTCCACATTTGCGGACAAAGAGTATCTTCCTATGCAATACCAATTCAAATCATGACATTATAACTCGACCTACATCCTTCGTCCTATTTCACCTATTTTTCATTCTCGCGCAATCACATTAAGCCCGTTATCCTTTGTACTTACATGGTAAGCGAACCTGTTTCTGTTATATGATCTCAACATTCAATTTTTTTTTCTTTTTCGCACATTATGTTTACTCTTGCTTATGAATTTCAAGAGTCTAAACCTTTAGGCTAAATGGTCGGGTGAAGACCACCTAACTTAGCGGGAACATGTCTTTCATTCATTTTTTCTATAAAAATCACATTATTCAAAATTTTGAGATCAACACATATTTGCATTGGTTCGTTACTTTGTTTGTACATAAGGATGGTGCTGACTGCTAGTATAAACTAATCAAGAGGCTACTTCTAAGAAACTAGGCATAAGGTCTTGGCATAATATCTATTTAAATCAATATCATATACTTAGGGAATCTAGGGTGTAGGAACGGTACCGATATTTACAAAACTTTCCCAAGTCTATCTAACACAGCCTAAACAACCTATATACTTTCAGAGTGTCGTGCCATGAATCGAAACAAAAATAGTTGAAGATTAAATTTTTTTCTTAAATTTCAGGGAAATTGAATAACAAGTGAAAACCACGCATAAAGACTCGACATCACTTGCAAAGACTCGACCAAACATTAAAGACAGATAGAATTCCAAAAAGCATGAAATAAACTAGCAAACAATAAATCAAACTACAAAGCTATAAAATCAAAGTGGTAGAGTTCCTCCCCCACACTTAAACCAAACATTGTCCTCAATGTTTTGATAAAAGGTGGAAAAAGGAAAGATAGAACCTGTGTGAATGCTACTGCTTGCCACCATGGCCAAATTTACTCTGATCCTACTCTTTTTGTCCTTATCTTCACTGACCACTTCTAATTTGGCGTCTGGCATTTTATGACATCTTCAATTACGCAATTCTCGAATCAGCTCATCATATTTGCCCGCTTCTGGAGGAAGTACCTGCAAAAGTGTTAGAAAAATACGGTGCGGTGTGTGCAGGTGGAACCTGACCATGCGAAGAGCAAGGAAGAGGTGAGTTATTGATGGGACAGACATGATCTCTCCTATCATACTCATCGTCAGTGTCACCACCAGCAGGGACATTCGCAGGAATGTCCGTGGGCACCAACTCGTCTCCAAGATTGTGACAATCGATACATTTCTTTATTTTCTGCAAACACAAACAATAAAAGGAAAACATTAAATTAAAATCTCGTGGGTTGCCTCCCACACAGCGCTTTGTTTAACGTCGATAGCTCGACGACTAATAATCTTCGGTTTCCATGGCCACTTATCAAGCCATCTCACATATCCCTCACCTTTTCTTTTCTTCCTTCTGTGGGGTGGTTCATTCTTTTGAACTTGTGGTGGTGGTTCTGGATCTATCTTGAGTATCAATTTTTCAATTTTGGGCTTAGTTATTTCATCCACCACCTCAAAGTCTAACCTTACCCTCTTAACAGTAATGATATCCCTTGTTTCATGGTCCTCAAATTTTCTCTTTTTATGCAGGACCTTAGACAAAGGTGCATTGGTGTGGATATTTTCCAATACCTCCACATACGTTTTGGATTGGGAGTCTACCTTAACTTCTACAAACCTTTGCGGGGAAGGAATCAGTGGGGTATAGGGTGGAGGAACAACAATAGGTGCTTCCTTCTCTACCTCTTCGACAACCTCCCTTTTGGATGGTGTCGGCGAATTTTTCTTAATCTCTATGCTTTTCTCACCAGAATTCTCCTCAAATTCATTATTACTCTCCCTAGGATTTTCTATTTGTTCTTCACTACTGGTTGTTACAACATCCGCATGTCTCTCAAGGGAGGGTCCTATAGGTGTCTGGGCAAGCAAAGAGATTTGAGTCTCCAATGCCTCAGTGTGAGTTGTGAGGGACTCGACCACAGTGTTCACCTGCCTAAAGGTTTCATAAGTATCGAGATGTTGTTTTCTAAACTCTTCATTCTGGAGAGTTTGTGTCTCCACAAAGCGCTCCATCATAGATTCTAGCCTAGAATTAGTTGTTGTTTCAATGAAATCCTCCATTAATGTTTCGAGGTTGGAATTATGGGATTCTCGCGGTTCCTCAAAATATTGGGAGTGGTAATCATAGAGGAAATTTGGTTGAGAGTGAGTGAGCATCGCATTGAAATCCTCCATCAACATTTCGAGGTCAGGATTATCGGATTCTTGTGGTTCCTCAAAATATTGGGAGTGGTAATTGTAAAGGAAATCTGGGTGATACATAGTTTTTTTTCCTTTTTTTCAAACAAGAGTGTCTTAGTCTATACGGTGCAACAACGAAATCACAATATTGACTGTTGGTCCCCGGCAACGGCGCCAAAAACTTGATGCATCCGCAAGTGCACGGATTTATCAAAGTAATATAAAAGATTGTCGAACCCACAGAGACCAATGTCAACCTACCGTTATCTATTGTTGCCTTGTAAAGCTAAGGCTATGATTAAAATGGTACGAACGGGAATATAAACGCTAATTACTAAAGGTTTGAAAATAATACTAAAACGAGCCCAAAATATGAATTCCGCGCACCTAAAGGATTTGTAGAAAGTGGGTGCTAATTACGACTATATTACCATTTCGTAGAATATATCGACTTAAAGGCTCCGCCTCACGCTCTCACGGTCTTAACAAAAGCCATACTTCCTAATCCCAATATTTTGCTCTCGCTCGCCCGGTAACTAAGAAATACACTTTGAAAGCCAATAATATCCTAAACAATATCTAAAGCGTTCTCGTTGTATTTAGATATGATGCCAAATTCCCACTATCCGGTTCACTCCTCACGCTCTCGCGGATCTCAGCTTAAACCATAATTTGCTTCTCACTCTCGTGACAAAACAATGTTAAATAACCTCTCACTCTCATGACAAAGCTACTTAAATTAAACTTGGAAATTAAAACCAAAATGACATATAATAATAATTTTGTGCCTATTATTTCTACCGAGTCCCGTCGGTAACAACGGTCCTCATACGCCGGACTCAAGACAATTTAACTAGACATGGAATTAAATGAAAATGACATAAACATGGTAATTATAATCAAGGACATCATGCTTAAACAATTATAGAATGCGATATCAAAATTAATAAAGCGATAAGATAAAGAACCTGTAAATGCGGGAAAATAAATGGAGACTTGAATTAAACGAAACTGGAAATAACTTCAATAAAATGATGGCAAAATTTTTGACGATCCAAGTTTTACAGAATAAAATAAAATATAGAATTGTGACAATCCCTCGATGTGAGCGATTGTCACTTTTACAAGTGCTTTTAATGCCTAAAACTAGAAAGCGGAAATGAAAGCGCTTCCGCGCAACTCGGATCCCTCGGAATGTGCCCCAGAGGTCCTATATATAGAGAAAATATGCCTTTGTAACTGCTCTGATCATGCATGAATTTGGAGGAAAAGGAAGTTACAAAAACTGCTTCAAAACTGCTGCTGTTGAGAAAAACTGTTGTCTGTGACATAATGGCGAATGCCGTGGGTTGATGGCGAACGCCATTGCCTGGTCCATGGTGAACTCCATAGGTTGACAGCGAACGCCATTTGCCCCCGGCGAGCACCGTTTGCCCACGGCGAACAGCGTATCAGTAAAACTGCAGAATTTGCACTTTTTCTTCATTTTCTTGCTCTTTTCCCGGTTTTCTCGCACAGATGCTCTTATTCGACAAATACCTGAAACACAAACATAACACGACATAATAATACGAAAACATAATAAAACAAAATTAAATTTCATGCGAATCGAGTAGAAATAAACGATTATATTTCACGTTATCAGTATGATGTCAAACAAGAAGTTCAAGACATCTTGCCTTCTGCTAAGAAAAAAGGTGTTGATATGGATCAAAGTTTATACGGGAGTATGATTGGTAGTCTACTGTATATTACAACTAGCAGATCAGACATCACTTGTGTTGTAGGAGTTTGTGCTAGATATCAGGATGAGCCTAAAATGAGTCACATTACTCAAGTGAAGAGGATCTTGAAATACATAAATGGTAGTAGTGATTATGGAATCTTGTATGCTCATAGTCCAAATTGCATGCTTGTAGGGTATTGTGATACAGACTGGGCAGGCAGTGCTGATGATAGAAAAAGTACTTTTGGAGTATGTTTCTTGGGAAACAATCTTATTTCTTGGTTCAATAAGAAGCAAAATTGTGTTTCTTTGTCTGAATATATTGCTTCATGAAGCAATTGCTCTTAATTGATTTGGATGAAACAAATGCTAAAGGAATATATTGTCGAACAAGATGTCATGACGTTATATTGTGACAATCTGAGTGCAATCAATATATCCAAGAATCCCATCCAACATAGCAGGACAAAGCATATTGACATTCATCATCATTTTATTAGGGATCTTGTTGAGGACAAAATTGTTACTCTTGAGCACGTGGCCACTAAGAAGTAACTGACAGACATATTTACTAAGGCTTTGGATGCAAATCAGTTTGAGAATTTAAGGGGAGAATTGGGAATTTGAAAGTTCAAGGAGTTATAGCAATTACAGGTGTGGAGGAGTGCAACAGATACATGCTCTTTCCTTCATTCAGTGGTAAATTTTATTGAGGATCCTGGTTTGATGAAGATTTTTGCTGGTTTTGGTAATTGTTATGGGATGCTAGTGAAGAAATTCATTGTACACATTTTTTAGGACTGTAACAGGAAGATGAGCAAGCAGTACGGGAAGGTTGATGACAGAGGTAAATGTGTGGAGTTTTTCTCCTGAAATTAGCAAAAGGTTTATGGGTAGGAGTGAGGAGAAGCAAGTTGAGGTGGAAGTGACTGATAATGGTGTTATTCTCAGTCAGCACCCTAGTATTTTAGTCAGCTCTAATATTGCATGTAAGAGGAAATCTTCTCTTTCTTTGCACTATAGGTTGTTTACAGAGACATATGTCCCATACAATGTTGTGACATATGGTGGGGTGGTGATAAAGATGAGGAAACAGATAGCAGTATTGACATTTGTTGTGCTCAGTTTTCTTATTGTGTCAGTATCTGCTACAGAGGTTATTTTTGCTCCTGGTGAATGTATGGTTGTTTTGACTAATTTGCGGCTAAAAATGAGGAGTAATTAGTAGTCTTAGTATGTTTGCTTGGTAGATGTTTGTTTCCATGGGTAATACTTAAGGGGGAGTAGTAGTTTTTGCTCCTGATCTGGTGTTTAAGGGGAGCATGATGTTTTTGATGTTGACATGACTAGATATGATTAGGAGCTTGATGTCATTCCTGATGGCTTGACATCTTGTATGGGAGAATTTATTTTTCTCTGCTTATTTTTTTTAAAGCTTCTATGAGCCTGTGTCTATTCTACTACGTGGTTCTATGTGGCAGGGGGAGTAAAGATCTGAATTGTTGTTCATACAATTCAGGGGGAGTTTGGTAGTTTGGTGCTTAGGGATTTCTTAGTGTGTTTTCTGTGATGTCAGACGGGATGTCTTGACATTATGTTTAGTTTGTTGTGATGTCAGACGGAATATCCTGACATTGTGTTTCAGTTTGTTGTGATTGTTGTTGTGATGTCAGGCGGGATGTCTTGACATTGTGTTTCATTTTTTTTTAGGATCTTGTGTAGGAAATTTTATTTCTTTCTGCTTGTCTTTATCTCTGTGAGGCTAGTTTTTCTTTTTCTGTTGTGCATGCCTTTGATTTGACTTGGTATTTTTGGTTGCTGCTGCTGTGTTTATTTTCTATTTCTCCAATATTCCAAGCAAAGGTTGTTTTAGCCAAAATTTTCCAAAGGGGGAGATTGTAAGTTCTGTGATTTTGGGATTGGCAGTAATTTTGTTAAAACAAGTACCACAGCAAGATGTTGAGCCAGATGTCTTGACATGTTGGTCAGACTTCACTAATGGTCAGCACGATGTCGTGACCTGATGTCATGACATGTTATACCAGAAGTTTAGGGTTTTACGTTTTGGAAGATTTCGTTTTATTAGTGAAGATTCTTTGAAGATTTGATTCCAATATATTACACTCCAAGAAGGGTATTTTACGATCTACTATTCTACTTCAAATGTGCATTTGTTTCATAAAATGGGACTTTGAAACATTTAAGGAAACATACGATTTGATGATATTTGATTTGATTTGATTTGTTCCTGCAGAAGATTTGATAGGGACCAGATCTTTAGGAAATAATATAGAGTTGGACTGCATTTAATAATATATTATTATCCAAAATATTATGGATGTGCTATTTAATTTTGCCTGATTTGCTCATCAAGTTTAGATTCTTAGAAGGTTATTTAATGGTGTTTCTAAACATAAAATAAGAAACTAAGTCGTGTGTGTGCAAGGAGGTTTTAGAATTTAGTGTGTTCTTTGTTATTTTGTGATCCACTCTTATATCACGTTGATGTTAGAGTTAGACTGTGTTATTTGTGAGTTATTCATAACCTTTTAATCAATAGTGAATTTTGTGTCATTGGAAGTTGTTAGCTCCCAATTCGACGCCTAGTTTGGATTAATGGAATTAATAAAGAAAAACAATTTATGTGAAGTTATGAGAGGCTTCGACAAAACTGTGAAACCTGGGTATTTTT
Organism: Lathyrus tuberosus; assembly: GCA_022829125.1. Classification (NCBI taxonomy): domain Eukaryota; kingdom Viridiplantae; phylum Streptophyta; class Magnoliopsida; order Fabales; family Fabaceae; genus Lathyrus; species Lathyrus tuberosus. The sequence continues at coordinate 4,803,848 of JALAZF010000397.1, forward strand.
TGTCAAAGTCACCTTTTGTACAAGGAGAATATGTTGAACAGATTTAGGAAAAATATTCTAAGTATTGGAAGTTGATTCGACAGGGAACTACTGATGATGTTTCAACGTAAGATTTGAATTCAAATAAAGGAGGGAACTTTGTTCTTATCCAGATTTTGAGAGAGACATGTGGGGCATTTTCAAGAAAATAAGACATATCGAGCGCCACTTGTCTTATTTTCGTAGGAAGGTCGTTAGAGGCAGTTATTTTGATCATTATAAATAGGAAGTCTTAGCGTTAGGATTGTGTGTGTTCAAAGTTGTACAAAATCTCTAGAATTACTCAAAGTACCCGTGTGCAGAGAAAAGAGTGTGTTGAGAAAATGTACATTTGATGAAACACCATATCTTTACACTTTAATTTAAGTTTTATCTTTTTACCTAAAAGTTTATCTTCTTTATTGCCCAAGTTATTTTCAATGCATTTACTTGCTTTTCGATTAAGTTTCTGCAATTTACTTTCTTTGAATTTTTAAAGTTGTTAACTTTTAGATCATGAATAGTGTCGAAGTATTCACCATTTTCCAAACTTTATTTTAAGATTTACTAGCACATGTCCTAGGATCAGTATGGTCGATCCTGTAAGTAACCAAATTCCTTTTCGATTTAGAAGACCAACGGTTGTTTACTAATTTTCATGGTAAACAAATTGGCATTGCCCAGTGGGACTGTGCTAGTAATTTTCTTTTCAAAACTTCGTTTTTGTTGTTGTTCTCTTTGAAAACTTCGTTGTATGTTATTAAGAAGTGGTAAAGTAGTCACCACTAACAAAGATAGACCAAGGAGAAGATATATGAGGAGAATGGCGAATTCAAATCAGCCAAATGTTTCGATTCCTCAAAGTTCATCGAGTAATAATGGAGAACCACCCCAAGTATCTTCGACCGGGGGAACAACGAATCCAACGACTGTGTCAGAACCAATGCCATCCATGGAAAGTTTGATGCCCACGCAGTCGATTACCCATAGTGAACCCATTCTAACTTATATTGGGCCAAGGGGTCCTCCAGTAACCCCTCTACCAATAAGGAATGCTTCGAGTTGGCCCTTCATGCCTCCAGGTTTCTCTATGCCCTTAGGCGGTCAAGAGCAACCCTATGGAATGCCAACATCTATGATGGCGAACTTGCATAACACCGTCTCAACATTCTCAGAACCAGTAATGAATGTTGCTTCGCCATTACAAGGATCAGGATCTGAGATAAACATGTGTCGAAGTAGCCAACCCTTAAGAATGGGTCATTCCACCCAAATGCCAAACTTGACTAATAATTATGCAGCGGTTATTAGGCAACAAATGGATGAGAGTAATCACAAATTGGTTCAAATGTTGGCCCAAACAATGGGGACGATTTTTAATCCCCTAATCCAAAGTACTACTCACGCCTTGTGGATTTTTTTGGAGTACCACAGCCTCCTCAACATCCACATAGAGAATACATATTGGAGAATCAGGGAGTAGTCCTCAAAGAAGACCCTACCATTAACCAAGTCCATCAAAACTAAAGAAGGCCACCCCATGCAAATCTAGTCAATCCAGGAGTAGCGATTAAACAGCCTAGGGTCGAACCCCCCAGAGCCCAACCTCAAATTCCAATTAAGAAGAAACCAAGGGTAGTAATGGTGAATAGGAATCAAAATGTTGATAACATTGTACAACAAATTCAACTTGATGATGTGGCCGCAGATAACAATCTAGCAGCCATGGTCGAAAGGATAATGGTGTGAAATGGGGTAAACTTTGGTCTTCGAAGACCAAACTATACTTCGCCATTATCAGAGTATATTTTACAATCAGATCTACCTCCTAGATGGAAAGTTCCTAAATTCACTAAATTTTCTGAGGATACCACTGAATCCACTTTCGAACATGTGACTAGGTACTTGATAGAGGCTGGAGAGATTTTGAATAATGAAAAATATAGGGTAAAACATTTCCCAAGCTCTCTCACCAAAAACTCTTTTACATGGTTTACAACCTTGCCACCAAATTCGATCCATAATTGGACTCAGTTAGAAAGGATTTTCCATTAACAATTTTATATAGGACAAACCAATATTAGCCTGAGGGAATTGGCTAGTATCAAATGAAAGTTTACTGAGCCAATAGATGATTACTTGAATAGATTTCGTCTACTCAAAGCCAGGTGTTTTACACAAGTGCCAGAACATGAAATGGTCGAAATGGTCGCTAGGGGTCTAGACTATTCTATTAGAAAGAAATTGGACACCCGGTACTTGAGAGATATCGCCCAACTGGTTGATAGGGTTCGGCAATTATAATGCTTGAAGGAGGAAAAAGCCAGAGCAAATAAAAACAAGAGGGTGGCCTACGTCAAATTTAATGAAGACGACGAGGGACAATATAATGAGCCTTCAAACTTCAACGAAAGTGAGATCGATCTCGCTGAGTTAAAGTAAGGGCCCCTTTATTCCTATAAAGTCTTAGCCCCTTCGAACGATAAAAACCCAGTCGAACCAGAAAGGAATGATAGATTTCCTAAGAAAACTTATACATTTGACGTCACCAAATGTGACGAAATCCTCGACTTGTTAGTTAAGGATGGTCAAATGATAGTGTCTCCCGGTGCTAAAATGCCTCCTTTAGAGCAAAGAAAGAAGAGAGGTTTTTGTAAGTATCATAATTTCTTGGGTCATAAAACATCTCAATGTTTTTTTTTAGGGATCTCGTTCAGAATGCCATCAAGGATGGAAGACTAAGGTTTGGAGAAAAAGTGAAGGCTTACATGAAAATCGATGTTGACCCTTTGCAAGTGGTTGATGCTCATTTCATTGAACCAGCAATTGTCAATATAATCGAAGTTATAGATGACTTTGCTCATAACATTAACATGATCAAAGTCACTGACAACTTCATCAATGATGCTGTCATGGTTAAGATCACTGAGGATCTTGACGAGAAGGTTATGAAAGATTGCATATGTGAGGTTACCGATGGCCTCACCAAAGGAATCGTTAAAGGATGTAACAATGAAACTGCTGATGGTTTCGATACTATAGGAATCATTGAGGATTTTAATCTGGTGATGGTAACAAAAGAAACCGCTGATGGTTTCGTACGGATGGCTAACTTAAACAAGGCTACTGATGGCCTTACAGTGAAGTTTCAAAATTTGGACATTAATGAGGATGTTGCTATGGATGTTAACATGGTTGAACTTTCGCAAGAAACTTTGATGGAAATTGACGAAGAGCGACGACAAGAGGAATACAACAAACTAGCTTCCCGAAGGAAGAGGAGATCCTGATTAATTTCCTACATAGGTGTCAGAAGAAAAATTTGTGGGTTATGCTCGGCCTAAGGTGCAGCGCCGTGTTCGACAAGAAAGCGGCCTAAAATATGGAGGGGGTTCGATTGGCGAAGGCCAGAGGAAACTGGAAGTCAACTTATATCTCTGAGAACTACAAAATCAAGAATCCGATGACTAGATCTCAATGGAGAGGGAGCAAAGGAGAAGGAAGGCAGAAAGGGAGGCCAGAGAGAATCAGAAAGTTGAATCAAGCACTAATGTACATGCTTAAAAAGGTGAGGAAAAGGAGTTGAAACCCATCGAAAAGAAGCCTGTAGAGGGGAAGTTATTTCCCATTCAAGAAGAAGAGGCTAAAAAGGAGTATGATCGTTCGATCGCTGAAGGCGAGATGCTCACTGTTGACTTCGATACAAATTCAGAAGCATCTTTGGATATCATGGTTAATGTAGTATATGTGTTGCCAAGGGAGTTCGACTAAGATACTGAGGTCGAAGAGCTGGAGGACAATATTGACATAGATATGGCCACTCACAGGCCAGTTTGTTAATATGTTATGAACAACGGTTGCATAGAAGAACAGAATGCGTTCCTTGAAAGACTTGATGAGGCTATGAAAAGTCACTTAAAGCCTCTCTTTATTACAGGAAAAATCAAAGATGTACCAGTCAACAAGATCCTGGTAGATTGCGGTGCAGCAGTAAACCTGATGTCGCATTTCATGCTAAAAAAGATAGGGAAGTTTGACACAGACACGAAGCCCAACAATATGGTGTTATCCAACTATGAAGGAAAAGTTGGCACCACATTAAGGGTGATTCAAGTCGACCTGACGGTAGGAACCATTACTAGACCAACCATGTTCATGGTTGTGGAGACTAAGGCTAACTACAATTTATTGTTAGGGCGTGAATGGATTCACGGCATAGGACCCGTACCATCATCAACGCATCAAAGAATTACCATCTAGCTAACAGATGGTATTGTGGAAAATATCGAAGCCGATCAGAGCTATTTTATGGCTTCGGTTAATCATGTTGATAAATGCAACTTCGACAAACATTTGGCTAATATTGCTCCTTGCAATCCAGTCAGTTTTGCATTTACTCCAGATAACAATGCGTATTGCTCTTTGTACTTGCACTCCACTAATGGTTTTTAGTGGGATCGAGAGGTTGTGGGCAAAGACGACCTTGCATACATAGGGACATCTAGAATCGACCCAACAGGTTGGGAGAGTGAGTTTGGCAACGATGGCTGAGTTGCCAGCGCTCGAAAGAATTTCGGCTTATATAGCGAAAATAAATTAAAAGCGGCCTTGGAGGCTGAAGTAAAATTCATGGCTGTCAAAGCCAAGAAGGAACCATACCAGGAAAGTCTTGGTAAGGACTTTGACCCAGAACCACCTAATAAGGTTCGGGATGAAGTGCAAGCCCAGAGGCTCAACGCCATTTACGATAACGAGCCTTTAGTGTTCGAGAAAGATCCGTTGGAAACCAACACCAAAATGCTAGCGTAAGATCCACTAGAAGAGATCGACTTAGGAGACGGGGCGACAAAAAGGCCAACGTATATCAGTGTCAATATCAACCCTCAACTCAAAGTCGAAGTGATCCAATTGCTGAAGGAGTTCAAAGACTGCTTTGCATGGGATTATGACGATATGCCTGGTTTGAGCAGAGAGCTGGTTGAATTAAAGTTGCCAATCAAGCTTGAGAAGCAGCCCATTAAGCAGAATCCAAGGCGGTTTGCACCTAAAATTCTCTCAAAGATTAAAGAGGAGGTCGAAAGACTTCTGCGATGTAAATTCATCCGTACAGCCAGGTATGTCGAATGGCTTTCAAATATTGTGCCAGATATTAAGAAAAATAGTACTTTGAGGGTTTGCATGGATTTTAGAGATTTAAATGATGCAACCCCAAAGGATGAGTATTCGATGCCTGTGGCAGAAATGTTAATCGATTCTGCCGCGGGACACGAATACCTTAGTATGCTCGATGGATATTCAAGGTATAATCAGATATTCATTGCTGATGAGGATGTCCCAAAAATAACATTTCGATGTCCTGGAGCATTAGTCACTTATGAATGGGTGGTGATGCCTTTCGGCTTAAAAAATGCTGGGACAACATACCAAAGGGCAATGAATTCGATTTTTCATGATTTTATTGAGACTTTTATGCAGATTTATATTGATGATATTGTTGTAAAGTTAATTTCAGGGAAAAGTCACATAGACCATCTTCGACAATCCTTCGAAAGGATGAGGAGACATGGTTTGAAAATGAATCCTCTCACAGTTGTGGCCTTATATTGGCGATGTTTATGTTTGGATGTTTGGTTCACAGAGGAACCATTGTTATGGCTTTTTATTGACGATAATACAAACATGGGAGTTGGAAGTTAATATGAGTATTACATTTGTATTGTTTGTCGTAGTCATGCATCATGAATATCGGAGATAGGTGTACAGACTTCGGTCCAGTGATGAGTTTCAAGTTCAGAGATGGAATCTGTGACGAGTCTCATGGGGATGGACTTCAATCTTGTGACGAAGCTCAGGTTCAGAGATGGAACATGTGATGAGCCTGATGGTTTAGAGATGGAACCAGGTTAGAGAGGAACAAGTTGTGAATGGATAAATCATAAACATACATCTGATATCCATAAACTTTTGTACCACCTGCATTGTAGTTGAGGAGAAGAGACACATTTGCATACATAACTGCATTTGTGATTGATTATTATTTTGGTTGATTTGTGTGATTTGATGAGCAGTGTTATTTGAACTATCCTTACTCTTTTATGCACCATTAACATATGTGAATGCATTTCTCACCCTTGTTTTTTGTGTTATTATTTATGCTCGTGGTGCATATAGCTGATGTTGTATCTGGAGGATGGCGTAGTAGCCTTCTTCTTTGTTTACCATTTTGAGTTATTTTAGTTTTCGTGTGTCTCTCTGATAGTGTAACACTGGAACGAGTTGCTTTTCTGTTTTGTGTTTTTCTGAGAGGAGTTGAATATTTTTTACGAGTTGAAATAAAGTTGGTTTTTATTCATGAGACAAATGAAAATGATTTGTTGTTATTTATTTTCCGATGCGTTAATATGGTGATTGAGAAAGATGTTTTATGCTAAGAAAATGTGGTTGTTGAGTGAATTATGCTTATGTCTTTATAAAATAAGTGTTTGGGGTTTAGGGTGTTACAAACAATTCCCAACTTCGTTCTACAAAAACCTTTACTCAGTCCTACTGAATTTTTCCATGAAGTAAAAAGAAATTCTTCTATTGTTGGATGACATAAATAAATACCATAGACAAAACGCGATTCTTTTTCTTGATACACACAACCAAAATTCACAAAATAAACATTAGTTTCCCTTTCCTTGAATATACCACTCAAACTCAATATTTAGAGTCGAGCAACACATCATTGGTTTTTTTGTTCAAGTTTGAAGATGATGAAGGTTATCTAAAGAATCTCACAAACAAAACTTAAATATCACAATATTAACCTTCTATGAATTTTTTCACAATGTTGAATTAAGGAAGAAGCGTATTTGTGAAAGGAAAAACACTTGTGGTTTTTTCAAGAATTTTGAAAAATATGGGTTTGATTTCGCTGGATCTCTCTCTGGAAGAATCTCATAATGATACTTCTTTTGCATCTTGACATCACTCATGTCTAAGGGTGTACACGGGTTGGGTTGGATCGGGTTTGGCCTAACCCATTACCCAACCCATTCAAACTTTAATGGGTTGGTTTCTCGTGGTATGTTTTTTGAAAAATATGGGTTTGTTTCACTGGATCTCTCTCTGGAAGAATCTCATTATGAGACTTCTTTTGCATCTTAACATCACTCATGTCAATTAACAAAAATCAATAACCAGCCTTTGAAAATTAACACTAAAAAGGGTTATGTAGGTGCTAGATGTTTGGCACAAAAAGGTGAAAGAAAGATGGCTTGGTAGTAGGATTTTGAGATCACTAGAGAAGCCACCCAAGCTCCAAAGCTATGACGAGACCAGGGATCCAGACGAACATGTCAAGCACATATATGATCGTCTAGACTACTACCACGCCCATGGGGGTATACAATGCAAACTCCTTGCATTAAATTCGATTCAATCAACGATGGATTGGTTAAAGTCCCTTCCAGATAGAATCATAGATTCTTTGAATGATTTACGTGAATCTTTCACCCCCACTTTACCGCCTAAAATAGGCAACTCACTACCATGGTCGTGCTCAGAGGGATCACCCAAGTAAAAAAAGAAATCATGATTGGATATATCGACCGCTTTACTAAAGTGGGTTTGGTCATGAGAGACTCATATGAAAGTTTGAAGTGCTGGATTTTTGAAAGGGGTGGAGGAAAAAGGCCTATAACCTGAAAGACTTACTGAGTAGGGCACAACCTTAAATTAACTATAAAGAAAAACTCTTGGTCATTGGGACCAACCGTGGACTTGGAAACATCGAATCCAACCGGCTATTAGAGAAAATGATGGTCGACCTAAAAAAGAAAGCGAGTGCGGGCCCCGTTCCAAATTTGATGCTTGTACTCCTCTTAATACTTCACGGGAGAATTTTGGAAGGAATGTGCGAACACGGAATTCAAGGAAACATGGATCTGGAACACGAAATCATAAACATGTATCTAGTCAGAGAGGTCTTCCCGGACAGATAAATCCAAGTACTAACGTTTCTACAAAAGTTACAGTCATAACACAAATGATTACGTCCAATTGAAGGATGCAACTGAAGAACTAGTTAAGACGGGACGATTAGCCGAGTACACCAAGGATAACAAGAGACGCCAGGAAGACTCCTTGAAGAAGAAACAATCCCCCAATACATCGCTTCCATCATTTGTGGTGCCTCTATGGAGAGAAATCTATCCATGGAGACGATGAAGAGGAAGATTATAATAAAAAAAATTGTAAAATATAAACTAAATTTTAATAATTAAAATTTAAAATTAGGTTTGGAAAAAATAAAAAAAATTAATGTAAAAATTCAAATATACTATCCAAAGATTAAGTTTTTGCATATACAACGCATGAATAAAAGGTTTTTGCATATTCAAAAAAATTTGCAATAAATAATTATTTAGTTTTGCAATAAATAGTTATTTAATAAAAAATATCTTATAATTGATATGTGAATGCTAAATATAAAAAGTACTCCGAAAAAATAAAAAGACTAAATTTATTAAATTAACTTTAGAAGAGGTGAATGGACTAAAAAATAATTTTTGTCCAAATAGGAGAAAAAAATACATTTTAACATTTTGATCTTATATAATAGTCATCAATTAAATAAAACATTAAGTTATCCATTAGAAATAATACCCATTGAAATTTAAAAGGTGATAAATTACTAACCATCCCAATCGTTGAATAGATAAATTAAATTTAATGAATTAAAATTTTTATTGCATAATGAGTGATTTTGATGAATTTAATGAATAGTGGATAATAATCTGGTGTAATAAATAGCGCGTGTAAGATGATGAATGAGAAACACAAATATCTGGAAAAAATGAAAAACCGTGGTCGGCAGGATTCGAACCTGCGCGGGCAAAGCCCACATGATTTCTAGTCATGCCCGATAACCACTCCGGCACGACCACATTTGTGCACTCTTCCGTTCGTTATTTAATTTGTAGTTATATACTGTAATGTAATAGTAATAAAAGTAATGATAATTATTGTAAAAGCATACTGTAAGCCAGTTAATCGTATGAGGGTATTTACTTTGTAATCGTAAGTTTTGTAACATATTTTTTACTTTGATTCATACACTATGTAAACAAGATTACACGTTTTTAAAATTTTGCCACCTCTATAATTTGAGGGTAAGATTTGTCTTTTCACTAAATTATATTTTACATTAAAATTATAATAGGTCACTCTCTTTTATAACTTAAAAAATATTTTTCTCTTTGTTTGAGAGAGAATATGAGCCAATTTGTTTAAGCTATTTCTTTAAATTATCTTGATGATGTTTATATTTTTATTTTAAAAAAATATAAATAATTTTGTAAAAGAAAATTTTAAATAAAAAATTGATTTAAATAGTTATTCTTAAAATTATATCTTAGGTATTTCACTATTTTGCTATGATTTTTTTTTTGGGAAATCTAAGTTTTAAAAAATTACTTATATTGAAGTAATTACAAATAGTTTTTATTTTTTAAATTCCTTTTAAAAATACATTTATTTTAAAAACAATTGTGATTTTGACTATATTCTAATTTTCAATAATATATATTTATGCTATAGGATATAAAAACTAGTCTTTTAATTTATAAAAAACGAATTAAATTTTTTTATAAAAATTATTTCTAAAAATACAAAAAAAAATTCATTTTTTAAAAAGTTAAAACAAACGAACATAAACCTTATTTCCTATTTTCAATATATATATATATATATATATATATATATATATATATTCTATTGTTCTTCTTTCTTCCATGCAAGACTGACCCAATGATAAAGCCACTCAAGTAAAGACTTTAGGCCTCAAACTTTTGGGCTGAAAAATGTCTAAAAAAATGCGGTTTTGTTATAAACATATAAAATGATATATAATTTACATATATTTTCATAATGGAGTGGAAAAAAAGACATCATATCATTTTGGTATTTTTTTTAACTCTTAGCTTCCAGAATAAATTTCTCTCTCTCTCATTTTTTTTTCCATTACTTTTTTCATATCCAACTTAACAATTTAGTTTTTTTATTTTTTATTTATTCTATTTAAACTTACAATATTTATCTCTTGATAGTGATTTGAAACAATCCACATTGGTTTATAGTTTCTTTTAAATGTCTTTTGTTTTTATTTGTTATTTAATTTCCTTTTAAGATGGATATGATCTTTGTTATCTTATTTGCCTAAATGCATTAATTTTGAAGAATTTTGATTTAGAGTTTTTATTTTCATTATTTATTTTCTATTATGGATATATCTTCTAAAGTAAAATATTTTTCCTTCTAAATCTTAGTTGTTTCAGGTCGTCTACAAGGTCCAAGATAAAAGGTAGAATGAGATAGCGGAAGCGGCATATCATATTGAATAGATAGAGCTTTTCTTCCTTAGAAGCAGAAAAGTCTGCCTAATGGAGCTTTGCTGACCATTTAGATCAATTTGACGGTTGACCGCAATCCACACCTCACTCCATGCTTTATATTGTTAACTGTTTCTCCTATTTAAGAAGAAATACGCGTCATTTCTTAGGTATTCAAATTTATTCTAAATCTCACACCACTTTTCATTCTCTTACTGAATTAGGCGCTAAAGTGTTAACCTTGCATGTCATCTCTTTCTTCATCGTACCAAAATTTCAAGTCCACCATAGAAATCACTACTTCATCAATTCAGTGAATAACCTATGCTCCACCGCATAACAGTGGCATCATCAATGGAAATAGAACCTGATTATAGTGTACTTCTGTGTTTATATCTCCTCTGATTCAGAGATCCAGATCTGCTATCTTAGAAGTTTAGATCTTTGTTTTGTGGTATTTTCCTTGAATCTCAACTTCCTTTCAACAATTCCTTCTTCATAGTTATTAACCAAAGCCACTCGCTTTGTCGTCCAACTGCAAGCCATCACCACTATCTGTCATGCAAACTTTTTTTCTGGTATACATTGTGTTAAACATTGTGTCCAACATAGGTCCTCCTGAGAATATAATTTCAAAAGACATAAACGAAAGCGCCAATATATTACTTTCATCATTGATGACACCCCAAGAGAAAGGAATCTATCCAAAGGGAAAATGAAGAGGAAGATCTAGCAGTTAATGTTAGTCAGCAAGAAGGAGGGAAGCACTTCAACTGGGGTGCAAGGGAGACCAATCCTTGGATTCAGTGACCGCAATAAAAGTATGGGGGATCCCAAATGAGATCTCACCTTTGGTGATAACAACCACGATAACAAATTTTGACGTCACTGAATTTATCAAGTTGTCTCTCCCTAACAAAATATTCAAGTTGTCTCTCCCTTTATTGAATTTATCAAATATCTTTTGAAGATCATCAATTTTATTTTTCAAAATGTCACATTGATTACACTTGATAGATTCATCTATGACTTCGTGAGAAAAGAAGGAGTTTTTAATTAGATCATCTCATCTCTCTTTAATACTTTATGTTCCTTCCAATAAGTTTTTATTTTTCAATTCGAGAGAAGTAATAGTGTCTTTGAAGATAGAGACAATTTGTTCTAATATATTTGTTTCTTTAATTAGCTTTTTACAAACGTGAAACAAGTCTTGATAGGAAATATATAAGGCTACCTCATATTCTTCATGATTTCCCATGAGACACATGTTTTCTTATTCCTTTTCAAATATTCCACATCATTTTCATCTTAAGACACGTAAGCTCTCTTGACTTCTTTTTACGGTTTCTTGGATCTTCTCATATTTTACTTTCTTCTTTGGTTTTGAAGGCATTTTGGTCTTATATACCCTTCATTTTTGAATTTGTGGAATGTGGGAATGAAAGAGGATATTTCTCCATTTTGTTCCTAGAAACATGATATTTATTTTTCATGCCTTAGGAACTCCTTGACTTTTTAAAACATGAGTTTCAAGTATTTACTCATCTCCCTTTGACATACTTTATATTATGATTTCATATCTTTGATATTAGTAGCTTTAAGTTCATTACTTTTCCTCTTATTTATGTCACATTTTTTGTTATTAGCGGGTTTCTTTCTGCTCTATCTCATGTTCCAACAATTTACCAAAACGAGTATATATGTCCATGGTTGCTAAATAGCTAGATTCACTAATCACAGTGACTTTAGGTTTCAAGTTGCGGTTTAGGAATCTAACAATTTTTATAATCAACTCCTCATTTGAGAAAAAATCCCAGAGTTCGCATATGATTCAGGATGAGGGTGAATCGTGTTTTCATCTGATTAATGCTCATTTCAAGTTTCATTTTGAAAATTTCATACTCATGGGTTAATATGTCCAAAATTGCCCTGTTTACCTCAATAATTCCTTCATGGGTATTTTGGAGGATGTATCACATTTCTTTTGCAGTCTTACAGTGAGAAACACGCAAAACTCATCAAGATCGAGAGTAGTAGTGATGACTATTTTTTCCTTCAAATTGCATTGCACATTTCTTTGAGCTAAATACATTTTCTGATCCCTCATAACTGGGCCACTTCACCTTTTTGGATTTACTAATACTGATATAAACCTTACTGAATTTTGAACTATTTATTAATACAATTTGGTAACGATGATAATGGTCAATCGTAATATCCCCATTACTTGCATCCATTATCATACATCTACATACAAATTACACATTAATCTAATTCTCTCAAACAAATTAAGAATGAACTAGTAACATTTTAAAATTACAAAAATAGTTACCTCTGTGAGTGAAGTTATCCCAATTACTTTGCCCATTTCCATCAATGTTATAAGCACCTTCATATTGTATTACAAGATTCATTTAATATATATTATATAGATTAATTGAGTTTAATTTGGATTAACCGAGTGTATAGAACCTGGTAAGAAGAAGCAGTTCCAAACAGAAAGTTTTTAGGGAATTAATTTCATTTAAAATATAGATTAATTATGTTTAATATTTTTCCCTTTCTTGCTAATTTTTGTCTTATTCGTTTTCCTCTTACTTGCATTATGGTGATTAATTGCATTATCACCATCTGTCATGTATGAATGGTCGAGTTCTTTGTTTTCACTGCAAGTGTTTTAACATGGTATCAAGGTTATAGATTGCTTTGATTTTTTATCATATCCAGGTAACACACTCTTTCATTTGCTGTCTTGATTTCACCCTTATCTCTTATTTTCTTCGGTATCTGGATATTCCAAGAAAATCTATTTCACTGCAAGTGTTTTAACATGGTAGCAAGTGTTTTAACAAAGTAACAATATTAATTTAAAACGTAACATGGAGCACAATTACTTTTTAATTTATTTGTCTCAAATACTAGTTGATCTTTCAAATACTAACAAAACCCAACAATTTAACCAGCTTAACTAATTACTTATGACAAGTAACTTAACTAAATCACCTAGACTTAATTTACACTTGAACATTTGAAACAACTTAATTCATGTTTTTCATTTTACCCCCTGAGCTTATGGTTCTAAGCAAGTTATTTTCCTTGAAGTGTTATATTCTTCAAGCTATTCAGCTGTGTAACTCCTATGATCTCATCAAAACCAGTTCTTGACATTATCTATTTTTCCAAACAAACATAGCAATAGCAGTACATGGAAATAAAAACATCAGCAGGAACAAAATATTGCTAAAATCTCTTTAGCAAAATGACATTGGAAGAAAAGATGTTGGCAAGTTTCAGATTCATAATAAAATGCTTCCTTGTTGTCTGAGTTATGCAGCATAACACCTATGTTTGCTAGAGAAACACGAGTCGCTAACATCCTAAGATAATTTTGTCTGACTTATATTTTACAAGTGGACAATAGCCTAGTTGGTAGAAACGGCCTTATGGAAGGTGAGGTCTTTGGTTTGAGTTCAGGTTGAAGACAAAATTTTGAAATCTATAATATAAGAAAAGTTGATATCCTAAAAATTTCGCTAATGCCTTACGTTATAATTCAGTCACCTCATGAAATTAGGGGTATTTTGTGTTCAAAAATTACTTTTTCCAACTGATGATGTCATATTGTTCAAATACAACTTCATGTTTATAGAAATAAGGCATGATGTAGTCATTTGATGATGTCACAAGCTTCAATTTGGTTCCAAAGTAACTTTCTGAATTTAACTTTTTTTATTTTTTCTCTTCCCCCAAAGCGTGTTATACACTTTTCTTTTGGTGCTTTCTATTCTCTCTCTTCGACCATCCTTTTTCTCTGCAGTCTTTAGCGTCGTCTCTCTTCTCTCTCTTTTTCTTTCGTTCACAGGCTTGGCTTTCGAAATGCACAGGTTGTTATATTCTTCATTTTCTTCTTCATCTTCTTTGATAACAAGGCAGCGATGAATTTTTAAATATTTGATTCAAACATTAGGTGAAGAGTTGTTTCATGGAAAGGCAATTATGTATCTGTGGAACAACATTCGTTGTATTTCGTGCAGATGCTAGACGCATCCATTGGGAACCTCTTCTCTCGCATGTGCGAGAATATGTGAATCTGAGCCTTCTATTGTTCAATCGTCTCAGAAAATCTTTTTGATAATTAGGGTTTTTAGTTTGTAAATGCTGAAACCCTAAAAAGGTTATTTTTTATGCAATTGGGGTTATCGGGTATTGAAAATGTGTAGCATGTTATTTTGACACGAAATCTAAACGAAGAATCCTAGATCTGTAAGTATGTTGTTTTTTATTCTATTTAGACACGATATCAAAACATCTATGGTTGAGTATTAGAATGGATGTTGCCTCCATTTTTCTAATTAATTGCTTTGATAGTGATGCTAATTAGTTGCTTTGTTGCAGGTGGTATAGGGTAAAATGTCGATGGTTGATGCAGTGCGACATCTTCTGGAAAATGCGCAACAAAATCCTTATAACCACCACTTTGTTTTACTTTCTGATGGGTAATTTAGTCTATATTTTTTGCACAGTTAGTTTGTTTATTTTATTTTATGATCTTCTTGCATTGGTTTTGTAGTTGTGTGTCATTGTATAAATTTGATTATATTTTCGATTATCTGAAGTATAAAAATATCAGCTTTGTAGGCTGGTATGCCATGTTTCTTGCCAATAGAGTTAGTTGATCTTTTCTTTTATTGTTTTCTTTGCACATTAACTTTGTTGATGTTGTTATCGTTTTAAGAATATCATTCTCCAAAAGATGAACTCATTCTAAGTGATATTTACTATTTCAATGATATTAGGGGTATTTTGTGTTTGTAAGATAGTCATTAGTCTTGAAGGAAAAAATAATTCATGGATTTTACTTAAAATTTCAATACAATGTGAATAGATTTTTTCCAATATTAATTGCTTAACTTGCTTACAGCATTTGGAGATTTTTGTTCGAAGGAATATGGTGTGATTTCTATAGCTGGTTGTTCATAGTTTTTATAGTTCTATTGAATTGACTATATTGTGATAATTATTATTTGATTACCATGGGCATTTCTCTTGATATGAGACCAAGTAGTGAAAGTATCTTGATCGGAGATCCCAGACCATGCAAATAGAGTCGATGGGAGTTTCGCAACACACTATTCTCTGTGTTTGAAGTATTGGGCTACATGAAGGTAAGTTACAACTATTGTTGAAACTATACAACTTTCAGAATGGAAATGACTATTATATTATAACGATACCTTATTGATGATATATAATTTATTTCAGATAGTCGACAGATTGGATGATGCGACCATACAAACATAACTTGCCCCCTTTGATTATAACCGTCTTTATAAGGTAATGTGATGCAACAAATTGTACTATATTTGATGTTCTAAGGAACATCTAACATGATATTAATTTGGATATCTGAATCATGCTTAGGAGTTTTGCGTTTGGAATGTGCGCCTATAATATTTACAGACCTATTGATCATTTGAGACAATGTCATCTATAACAAATGATGGTGTTATAGTTGTTGTAAGCACTTAACCCTAATTTTTTACATCGTACTAAATCATATTGAAATTTTTTTCTGTTGATTCCATCATGGTTCCATCAGTTTGATTGACGATAATTGGATTCTCTTGTATGATCTGAACTTGAGATTAACAATATGGCCATCATTTGAGATGCAAGCAACTGGTTCTTACAAGTCTGTGATACAAACTTAATACATAGTTCAATTGTCTGTGGAATTGTTTATTTCCCTTCGTGATACTACTTTGTATCATTTTTTTTCCAGCAATTTATTCCAAGTATTCGGCTGTTTTTATGGAAGTACTGAGGCTACAAATTTGGAAGCCAGTAAAAATCCATTGAGGTAAGCCAAAGTTAATGAAGTGTTTTCTGAAATTGCTTATATTTTAAGGAAGTGATCTATAATGATTTGTTACAGTTCTTGGTATCATAACTGCAGGAAGTTGGCATCTTAAGCCCAAATATTGGATGGCGTCATCCAAAAACAAAAAGGTTTAGGTGGGTTGATCAACTTAAGCCCAAATATGAATCATTGGGGAAAAAAGTTGGCATCTTTGAAGCTATAATGAGCACAAGGTTCTGCGTAAACAAAAGTCAAGACTTGCTTTATGGGGTTGTTGAGAATTGGTGTTGCGAGACAAATACAGTTGTGTTTCCCTTTAGTGAAGCAATAATCACTTTGGAGGATGACATGGTTTTGGGGGGTTATTCTATTCTTGGTGATCCTTTTTTCACCTTACTTGAAGATCACCAAATGAAAGAGGTTAAAGAGAAGCTAATCATTGTAAGAGAGCAACTTAAACAACAAGCAGGTAAGCCTAGAGCACCATTATGGATGGGTATTTTCTTGGATAAAGGTTGTGAAATTGAACATGAAGCATTCCTTGCTACTTGGTTGTCTGTTTTTGTTTTTCTCTGATGACAAACTTGAAGTTTTGTAGTTAGCTAGATATAAATATAGTTGTATATATTTATTTTGTAACAACTGAATCACTTTCATTGGTCTGTATGGTTTTGGACTATTAGCAAGCTAAACAAAGGTTATAATGAAATAATTGCAGAGAAGTAGATGAATCTCGATTATGAGAAGTTTGGTGTAGTTTTCTTGGACCTCCAAGAAGCATGGTTGAAGGATCATCATTAGACAAGAATTTGGCATGGGATCCAATTTGGTATTCTCCTTTCCTTTTAGTAAAAAATGTGTATATATATAGTAAACAAAATCTAAATGACTTTTTGTGGATTTTACCATAAACAATTACTTTCTTTACATTGTTTTATTTGTTTATATACTGACAGTTTAAATTTTTTTCTTTCCATGCGTGTGGTATTGCGGTTTCATTAGACGTCTCCTGCTTTCAGGGGTTATTATTTTGTTCTGAAGCATAGTACCTGTTGCTCCACAATTTTTGCATATATCACATTAGTTCACCTTGACATGAGGTTAGTAGCTTTATATCTTGAAACTTTACTTTGGTATTGTTTGATTGATATGTCTTCATCCTATACCTTACTTATTAACTTTTCTGTCAAAGTTAATTAAATATCATGAAATGCTAATAAAAAAGAATCAGTTGAATTTTTGAATTCACAAAAGCTGTATTAAACTTCTAAATGCTTCATCACCTGCTGCATTCTATTATTAATCAAACTTCTGAAATTGTTGATGTGAATTGTGACAGGAGTGTTACAGGACACACAATATGCTTTATGATTGTTAATTACAATAGCTCAACTTTTCTTTTTCTTTCTACACAAGGAAAATCTAATCCCATTCTGTTAAATTTTATTGTAGATTATGAAAATTAGGGACGAAGTTGAAGAAGCAACTAACTTCGAGGCTTTGAATCACATTCGCACCCAGGTAAGTCTGGAAATTCCATTTTGCAAGGTGGAATATTAATTTTGAATTATGATTACATGAATCATAATGAAATATTGCGTAATATCATGAAGAATTTGGTGTTTTACTTGCAGGGGTTAAAGACAACAATCATTGAAGGGGTTAAAGACGTGGACTTTTTTCTGTGTCTTCATCATGATGAAAAAGGTGAGTATGCTGATGTGATGAGGGTTATGATTATGACTCACCCATCAACGATTATGGTATGCAATATGTCTACTCTCAGCTTTAGTTTAATGGTTTAGAAATGTAGAAACTAGCTTACAGGAATATACTCCTTATTCCTGTTCTAATATCCTATGAATTGAGAATTTTGAAATTCTTAATTTGTAATGTATATAGATATCAAATATAAATATTTTATTTATGCCTTTGAAATCTATTTACCACTTATTATGTAAATAGATTTTGGGCCCATAATAACTTTATTAAATGTTTTAATTTTCAATGCCTCATCTTAAATAATAATGTATTAAAAAATAAATGATAAACTTGACCATCAGTATTTAATAACTAGCAATGGTTTTTGAACTACCCAAGCAATAATGACAGCCCAACAAAAAATTTTAGAATCTCAATGTAAACAGAAGACGAAAAATCAAATAAACCATTATAAAAATAGAGGTCATCTTCTTAGCATCACACAAGCAAGTAGTATTTGAAGAGGGAAAATCAATATGAGTTCCAATGATGTTGTCCAGACCCAACAAACTTCAGATGTTCAACAACCAACTTCAGATGTTAAACAACCAATTGAGGTCCAACAAGTCCAGACCGAAGAAGCTGTCCAAACCCAACAGGCGGTCGCAGTTCAAAGAAGACGAAATAAGAGGAGAATTAGGAGATCAAGAAGAAGGATAAGGAGGAAAAATACGTTCGATTCAGATGATGAAGACTTAGCACCATGCGGTTGGAGCAACTTCATGTCAGCTAGGGCTTTTAGATTTGACTATTAGGAGTATTATTTGTCTTAATCATGAATATTTCATTTGTGAATCGAGCACTTTGAATGATATAGACTTCAATTTTTTGAATGATAATGTCATTGATTTAATGATTTTCATTTGTGCGTTACATATAATGGTAGTTCATAGTTTTTATAGTTCTACTGAATTCACTACATTCTGCATTTTATTATTTGATTACCATGGATATCTCTCCTGTTATTGACTAGGTAGTGAAACTGTGATGATCTGAGATCCCACAGCATTCATCAGGTACCTTTATCTTCACCATGTTTTCATTTCTAAATATTATAAGAGTAAGCTGGTTGTAATTTACTTAATCCGAATTCTATTTTTTTTTAAGGATTGAAATGTAATTAAATATGTCTTACACAATAGCTTAAAATTCTGCATATTTTTTTTATTGGTTGTTTTGAGCTCTTTGTTGACCGTTGTTTATTTTGTTCACTCAATATGTTCTTTGCAGCTTACATGTCATCTCTATGTGACATAGATATGATTGGACATCAGTTATCATAGAAGACAGAGAGATAAATGAGTAGGAGATTGTTCTGGTGCAACCATGCGTACAATGTTAGGGTCATGCGTACATTGAGAATTTTGAAGGTCTATGTTGATCTTATGTCAGCCTTAAAAGGTCTATGTTTATTTCGTTGTCCAGAAATCTTATGCTATGTTGATCTTGCGTAAGTAACTTTTCATGAAATGCATATGCAGATATGGTGTGCCTTCTATTTCATTCTGGCGTAGGTATTTTCGTTTGGAGATTTGTTGTGACATGATTATTCTTCTGTTTCCTCAACAGAAGGACTCATTGAGGATTTTCGTTTGGAGATATTCGAATAAGGGACGAGTTTGAAAAGTTTTTTCATGCTGAAAGAATGGTGACGTGTTCGAAATACTTGAAGGGATCACATGTTGCATTTCAGTTGTTGCCTTAACAGAAGGACTCTTCTGATGTAGACAGAGGTTGCATTTTTCTGATAGAGTTTGGAATGATCTTGTTGAATCATTAATACTTATTATAAAAGTCCTTATGCATAAGCTTTTTTTCTATTAAATGTATATAAGTTATAAGCGTCTTCATATGTTGTTATGCTATGTTGTTATATGAATGTCAGTTTGAGTTATATGTTGCTATACTATGAGATTGTCACTTAGAGTTGTATGTTGTTATGTTATGGTTGTCACTTTGAGTTCTATGTTGATAGACTATGATTGTCACTTTGAGTTCTATATTGTTATACTACTAGACTTAGACTATTTCAAGTATCATATGTATGCTCTTTAATAATTGTAATATGCTCTTATAAAAACTATATTTGAATATTAAAAACAAAAAATTATAAGTTTATTATATCTATGATATATTTCATTTTTATAATTTAAAATCAAAATATATTACTTATAATTATAAATACTATAATATATTAAAACAAAATTAATGATATTAAAATTTAAATTTATGATAAATTGAAGAAATTATTTTCTAATTTTTTTACTTATAATAGTTTTAATTAATTTATCATCTTATTTATAGGTTTTTAAATAAATTAATTCGTTTATTTATGATGAGTATTACAATTATTGATCCAATTATTAATATAAATTAGAACAACTTTACTATAACTTTATATATGTTCATAAATATTGTCAAAACAAGTATAATATCCATATGCGAAACTTTACTATAAATTTATATATTTTCATAATTATTGTCAAAACAAGTATAATATTTATATGCATAAAAATAAACTATTGATTCAGATGTATTTATATACGAAAACAACTTTTAAAACTTTTTAGAATGATAGAATATTTATACATCAAATTATACAAAAATTCAAATATTCATACATAAATTTTAAAACTTTTTATGTATAAATATTAAAACTTTTTAATATGACATTGATGATATAATAAGAATTAGAATGATAGATAATCAATGACAATAAATAGTGAGAAATTAGGGTTCAATTTTTTTAATATGAAAAAAATACTATTGTTATAAACGGGCACAACTTTAGTTTTGATACAAATTTTTTTATATACGAAAAAAAATACTATTGTTATAAATGGGCACAACTTTACTGTTGATTCAAATTTTTTTATATACGGAAAAAATAATATTGTTATGAACGGGCTCAACTTTACTTTTGATTCAAAATTATTTATATACTGAAAAAATAATATTGTTATGAACGGGCTCGACTTTACTTTTGATTCAAATTTTTTTATATACGAAAAAAAAACTATTGTTATAAACGAGACACATCTTTACTTTTGATTCAAAATTATTTATATACGAAAAAAATAATATTGTTATGAACGAGCTCAACTTTACTTTTGATTCAAAATTATTTATATACGTAAAAAATAATATTGTTATAAACGAGCTCAACTTTACTTTTGATACAAATTTTTGTATATACGCACAAAAAAACTATTGTTATAAACGGAAACAACTTTACTTTTGATTCAAAATTATTTATAAACGGAAAAAATAATATTGTTATGAACGGGCTCAACTTTCCTTTTGATTCAAATTTTTTTATATACAAAAAAAAAATATTATTGTTATAAACGGGCACAGCTTTAATTTTGATTCAAATTTTTTTATATACGAACAAAATAATATTGTTATGAACGGCCTCAACTTTACTTTTGATTCAAATATTTTTATATACGTAAAAATTACTATTGTTATAAACGGACATAATTTAACTTTTGATACAAAATTTTCAACTTAAATTTTTACTAACAATCTTAAGTTTTATTTTCTATTTTCAACTTTCAAATTTTATGACAACCTGCAAATAAATTTGTGCCCAAACCCGTATTGACTTCTTTTTTTCCCATTCCTTAACTATTGTTACATATATATATCACCACTTATAGTGTGAAGTGTATAACATCAATTCTAACAAATAATATTTAATCTAACATAATTAATTCTTAATTTTATTAAATTTCAATCTAACTTTAGTTTCATTTGTTTTTGGTCTACCTATTAATTAATTTTTTTTGTTTAATATTTTCAATCATCATTGCATTATTTGAATTTGTATCAATAATTAATTTAATTCCTTCTTTTACAACACACAACAATTTCTTATATTTACCAATACAAATTTTTAATTTCAACCAAATTTATTTTTACAATTACGCGTCCATAACATAAAATCCTCGAACGGACATGTCCGTGCGAACGCACGGGTTAGTTACTAGTTTTTCTTTGAATTTTGATGATTTTGGTGTTAAACATATGTCATGTCATTGTTGGTGGATATAGGGAAGACCTGAGGAGCGGTGTTAATCTTCGATTGTGAAAGATTTGGAACAAAGATCAACGGTTCAAATTTAGTAAATTTGAGTTGTTAGGTTAAGGAATATTTAATTTAGTGAATTGAGAGAAGAATGTTCAAACATGAAAAACACATGAATCAGATGTCGATATCCACGTATGGTGTCACTGTTCCATGAGGGAACGAGATTTTATCGGTGATTGACAGATAAGGATTGCAACGGTGGACTTGAGTTTTTTGTGCAGTGGAAAAAGGGAATGGCCTACAAGTATAACACTCAAACTCCCGAGTCAATATGAGACTAATATGAGGTGAATGAGATTTGAATTCAAAATGTACCTGAGAAATGGTGGAATCCCCCTTATATAGTAGAGTGGGTATAACCGTTTGCTGATCCATTAATGTGGAATGCGGAAATTCATTTGATTGATCTTGGATCGAGATCATTTGCATTCTTGACTAGTATAGCATAAATGTGCCGCATGTGATTCGGTGGGTTATTCAACTCTCTGGTTCTTAATTATTGGGGCCTCTAATTGGCCCATAATAGTGATTTTATCACTCATACCTTGAATTATATCGAGTCCAAGTATGATATTTTGTGTTAATTTAAAAAATATTGAGCATATTCATACATCTCATTCTATACAAAGCTTCAAAAAGTGTCATCCTAATATTTAAATGAAAATTAAAATGTATAAAAATCTAATCAAAACTATGAATTTCTCTCGATTTCCTTTCTCCTTTAAAATACAAGTTACTAATAATATTTCAACGATTGAATGATCTTTTTTTTACAGACCATTTGTCATAGGTTGGTGAAAAAAAACTATAATTAATTGTGTTTCTGCAATTTTTTATATAATATAAAACTAGTTTAGTTATAACAATTCAAAATTTTATGATTAAATAGGCATATTTTGCAATCAGGGAGATGAGGAAACACACAACATCATTAGGAAATCATCCATAATCGTTTGTAAGGCAACCTCTCTCTTTCAATTGTAATTTCCATGAATTTCTTAGGCAGGTTCTTAATTTCCAAGAATTTTCATGAATTCGTTTGGGAGTTTGAAGGGGAAGGGACGACTTAGGAGGGGGGATTTGTAAAAAAAAATAAAAAATAAACATTTTTTGAAAGTATATTTTTGTATAGAATAATAAATGAATGTTTATTATTATTATATTTTTAATTTTTAAAATATTATAACAACATAAAATATATTTGAAGAATTTAAGTCATCCAAAACTCTCCCCCGATAAAAATTGAGTTCTCCAAAATTAGGTAATTTTGTGTTATGAATTAAAAGCCCTCCCAAAATCCTTGAATTCTTTCTACTCTTTTTTTTATCAAAGCCCTAATCTCTTTCCCATCCAAACTCTCAAACAAAACATTAAGAATGAGTGTTTATTACCCTTAGATAAATTTTCCAGTATAAATAATTTGAACCATGTGATCAATGTAGATTTGCTCTTTGTAATAAAATCTTATAATTATTCAGTGTTATATTGTGTTTAATGAATTTTTTCTCCGTCTAGAGAATTAGGAGAATCTATTAAGATAGCAATGAGAACTAATTGTAGAATTGCATATTGGAAAAAATATTGTTGTGGGTTTATTTGTGATGGTAAGACATTGGGTATAATTGATCGTATCATTATGGGTGTCTATTGGTTCGGGCAAATCCGAACTCAATCTGAATTCAAGCCAAATCATGGTGTTTGGATTGGGCATTTTTTGTAGTTCGGACAACTGATTTTCAAAATCCTGTCTACAAACCCGTGTACCCGAACCAACTATAATTAATTTATATAATTTATATCATCATTATCATAGAAACTAGTATGAAGTATTTAACTTTAAAAAGAAAAAAATGAAACATCATTTGTAACATTCACAACTTATATAGAAACAAGAAAAAATTAGAGATTTTATATTATTATAGAAATTAGTTAAGGTAAATTATATATTTTTTAAAAATATTTTTGAAATTTTGGGTTTTATCACAAAAATGTATAAATCTAATCCATATATTTTTTACCGGTTCAGACATTAAATTCTCTTGAAACCGAACTAAACCGACCTGCGAACACTCCGAAGTGACATTAGGTATTTTACGTGCTATAAAACCTTTGTCAATTTGCATCTTTTTCCCCAAGGTTATTAGGCGAGTTATGTAGCGATTAAATTGTCTGTAACTATGTTTTATAAAATAGTTAAGATATAAGAAGTTTTGTTATAGGATTAAGTCAGAATTAACCACATGAAACGAGTAAAGCATTTGAAGGGGGCTTAATTGTGTTTATCGTAATATTTCTTAACGGTTAGTTTAGTTAGCTAGTTTATAGTCATTACAAAATTGGACAATTTGGACCCTAATACATTTTATAACAATATGATTAATTAAAATTTTTAAATGGGACAACAATCACACATGACATGTCCTTGTGAGTTTAGATATAAATGATAGGTCTTGCCTAATTTCCTCTTAATCGATCACTTGCTCGTATTGATTTGATCATAAATTATATAAAGGCGTCGTTGACTCTCCTAATACATATCCTTGTTATAAGACCTCCTAAACTTTAGAGTACTTCGTTAGAATACTTCATTTAAGTTTTAGTTTTACATGTCCTTATCACAATGGAAGGTGGTTAGAGGATTAAGATGTAGGTTGATCATATTAAGTTAAAGAAATGATGGAGAGGCATAAGTGAGATTGAGAGATGCAACCTCTACAACATTTTTCTACTTTTAATTGTTAAGACGAGCTTCATGCCGAGTAGAAGTGCCCCAACTTCATAAAAATGTACCGTTTCAAACGTACTTTCAACAAGATGTTGATTACTATGAACATGATCTCTAATACGGTTATCAATTAGAAGACAAAATTAGAACAGTAAGATGATCAAGAGACCACATGTTGGCGACCGAGGCTCAATGGATCAATGACTAAGTGATACAATGTTTAATTGCAAATAGCTCTGTGCTCTTGTCAACATGTCTTTTCTCAATAGCATTATATTAACAATGATGAAATGTTAAACGCGCAAGTAACATTGAGAAAAACTAATTGCGCAACAGATGGTTTATAAATTTAACCAGCAAGTATCAGATTTTAAACAACATTTAAATTGATTATAATCCATTCTTTACATCAAGCTCAATTCAAGAAAATCATAATTCAACAAAAATAAAACTAAACCCTAGGAGAGATAACAGAGCAGATAATTCAAGAACTGGTGAATTTGGTGACGGCCTTGGTACCCTCGGAGACGGCGTGTTTGGCCAACTCACCGGGAAGTACCAATCTAACGGCGGTTTGAATCTCCCTAGAAGTAATAGTTGGCTTCTTGTTATACCTAGCCAGACGTGACGACTCTTGAGCGAGTTTCTCGAAGATGTCGTTGATGAAACTGTTCATGATTCCCATAGCCTTGCTGGAGACACCGATATCAGGATGAACCTGCTTCAAAACCTTGAAGATGTAGATCTTGTAGGTCTCAACGCTCTTCTTGGCCTTCTTCTTCTTCTTGTCGCTTCCTCCTTCCTTCGAGATCTTCTTCTCTGCCTTGGGTTTCTTCTCAGCAGGGGATTTCTCTGCTGCGGGCTTCTTCTCAGCTGGCTTTTTTTCTGCCTTAGTTGGAGCCATTGATGATATTGATTGGATATTGAATTGGTGGGGAAAATGAAAGAGAGGTGATTGCAGATATCGAGTGGTTGAGGATCGTGAAAAATGGAGAAAACTATATACTGTATAGGGTTAAGAAAGGAATTCTGATTGGAAGGAACGGAATTATGCGGATCGATGACGTGTTGTTTTTAGTTTCCGTTGATTAAAATTGAGTTGACTGACGGTGGGGATTGCATATTATTCATTTTGCTTGGAGTCAATTAATTAGTTAAAAATAAATGATTGCAATTTATTTGCATTATGTAATTTATAATATAAAAAAGTTAAATGTTCTGAAAAGTGTTGGGACAAGATTTATGTATGTCCTTAAAAAGTTTTGATAATGATAAAGTATTTAAAGAATAATAGAGTTTGCTAACATATGTTCAAATGTGTAGGATTATAAGTTAAGAATTTATTATTAATTGATTTTGTTGAAAGCATAAGTGAATAAGCAATACTACTCAGATTTTAAATGATTAGAATCTGAATATGTTCATCAGCATCAGAAGGTGTAGACTCTGGTATGTTGTTCCAACTTTTGGTAACAGCTCAGACCCTGAACGCTTAAGGAGCGTCACATCCGTACTTTGCACCAAAGCTTACCAGTCTTGTAAAAGTGACAGATTTCTGGACATAGTCGACTAGGGTTTGGTTTTGCAAGACTCGAGGATGGTGATATGACCTCTTCAGTCTGTACTACCTTTTGATAGATACCTAGTTACTCAAAAGGTGTTGTGGACATTGCTTTTGTTTAGTGGACAATACTTCTAACCAGATACAACTCTCCAACATCTCTCTTGGTATCCTTTTCACTAAGTTTTCTTTTGTCCAAACCTCCAACGACTCTTTTTATACCTCTACAAAAAGAAGCTGAAGACTCAAAGGAAGGTTACAACATCACAACACATTGAAAGATCTTGGCATAACTCTGAGTTGTTATTGTAATTGTTACAGCATAAGATCTTAATATTTTTTATCTTAGATTTATCTTAGAAATCTTAGAAAGGTTGAAAACATTTGTGATTGTTGCACAACTGTTATACTTCTAATTGTGTATCAAAGTATAGTAGTTGTCTTTATTATTAATCTATTTGTTTAAAGTAGACGAAGTCTCTTCTCTGCGTGCTTAAGCATTGAATTTTCTTGTATGTGTACTTGAGCAAGAAGTCTTGAACCAAGGATGTGAGTAGGAATTCTCGTTCTAGGTTGATTGAGCAGGAAGTTTTGAGCAGTTAGCTTAAGCAAGGAAGTGTCATTCAAGGTTGATTGAGCAAAAAGTCTCGAGTAGTTGACTTAAGTAGTTGTAATCTGATTGATTATAGTGAAAAGCTCTTGCTAAGGCAAGAGGACTAGACTACTCTCAGTTGAGGAGAGGAACCAGGACAATTTCTGCGTGTTGCTTGCGTTGACTTCTGAATATTTCATTTTTGCTGATATTACACATTCTGATATTAAACTCTGAACGTGGTTCAAATATTGAAGCTTCAGTTTCAGAAGTGAAACAAATTTTTGGCATACACAATTCAACCCCCCCCCCCTCTTGTGTATTTTTTTCACCTACACATTTTGTGCATTAACACTTAACAGTGGTACAGAAAAGATCCTGAGAAATTTACAGATCTCATCATGCTTAGCACTTCCTCTGTTACTGATTGAGATTCACCTTGTGGCAGCAACAACCACAATCAAAGTACATCTGGTCAAAAAGTTATATTGTTAGACCACCAACATTCAGTGGTAATTCCACTGAATTTGAATGGTGGAAAAGTAAGATGTACACTGTTTGATGATGAGTTGTAGGACATATTAGAAGATGGCATTGACTATCCGGTTAATAGTGTTGGAGTGGTTGCTGATAGGAAGTCTATCACTCATGATCAAAAAAGGATCTATAGAAAACACCATAGAGTGAGAGGGATTCTTGTTGGTGCCTTACCTCATATTGAGTATATAAGGATTGTTGATAAGTCTACTCCTCCGACTATCTTTAAATCTCTATGTTCTACCTATGAAGGTAATCAGCAAGTGCAAGATGCTAAAGAAAATCTTTTGGTTCATCAACATGAGTTGTTCATAATGAAAAAGGATGGGATTATTGAATTCATGTTCTCAAGATTCCAAGTTCTTGTGTCTGAAATTCAGGTCTTGAACAAGAGTTATACTACTGTGGATCATGTCAAAAAGATTCTTAGGAGTCTTCCTGCCAAATATAGACCCAAAGTAATTGCTATCCAAGAAGCTAAAGACTTAAACACTCTAAGTCTTGAGAGTCTTGTTAGCAATCTATAAAGTCATGAAATGGATTTAAATAGATATGAGTCTGAAAAGCAAGTTAAAACCTTGGCTTTAAAATCTTTTAAGAGATTCGAGAAATCTTCTCAAACTAAAAAGCTCAAAGAAGCCACTCATGATGAATATTCTGATGAAGAATTTGATGATGATGAACTAGCTTTTATCAACAAAAGATTTCAACAACTGGCCAGAAGGAATAATAGATTCTCTGGTAAGAGAGATAGCTTCAAATGGCCAGGCTATGGGAGTAAAGATCAAGAGGGTTGTTACAACCGCAAGAAACTTGGTCACTTTATTGTTGAATGTCATACTCTCCACAAAGACAAAAGTAAGAAGGAAAAATTCCAGAAGAACAACTTTAAAGGCAAGTTCAAGAATAGTCTCGTGGCAACATGGAAAGAACTTATCAGATCATGTATTTTCTAATATCTTTATATCTGATTTGGGTACTCTTTGTCATGATTTCATGGAAAGATGCCAGTAGAAAGCCAAACATGTGAAAATGCTAACAAAGCAACATGATCTTTTGAAAGATGGGTTAAAAATTTCAAAAGAGAAAATTTAAAAACTTGAACAAGATCAAATTTCTTTAGCACAAAACATGTCTGACAAAACTATGAATAAAAATGAGTTAGCTCTTCAAAATTTCATTATATCTGGGTTTGAAAGACCCTGACTTACTTCCATGATCTATAGTGTAAGTAAGAGCAAATGAGAAGGCCTTGGATATTATCAAAATCCTTATAATCCAAGGACTGGTGTTTTGATAAAACCCTCAGACCCTTCTTCTTCAAGCACTGCTCAAAAGGGGTTGAATGCTTACTTTATGGCTGCTGTTGAAAAAGGTACAATTTTGAATCAATCAGAACCCATGACAAGAAATTCTTTAGCTCTAATAGAACCGAGATCTCAGACTCAAGAGTCAAAGGTTCTAAGTAAATTAGAATCTAAGACTCTTTAGTTTAAGGTTTTAAAGAACTCGGAACCAAAGACCGTTGCATCTAAGGTTTTGAGAGAATCATAAGTTAATGTCAAAACTTATCCTAGACAAGATGTAAGGAATGAGTCTAAACCTTACTATAAGGCTAAGGCACAAATCAAGAAGAAACATTGTAAAACTAACCTCAGTGTATCTATAAGAGTATGGGTACCAAAGAGTGAAATTGTTTTTGATGCAGATGTGCTTAAAGGAAAGAACAAGGCAACAACTGCTTCTAGACAGTGGTTACTTACAACCTTCAAAAATAAGAAGGCATGCATTCTGAATCCCAAAAATACAAGATCATTGGTACTGGTAAGACTGATGCCTTCCTATGGTGATTTGGTGCTTTAGACTTGCGGATTTGTCGCTGAAGTTTAATTAGATGTCTCTAGAAGTCTGAGATGAATTTTGTGGTGATCAGAAGAGGATTGTTGGAACAAGAATGTTCCCCTTAGACAATCTCAATATTTGTTACTACTAATTGTGAGGTATGTTTATCACTGTTTTTATTATATAGTTTCTAATCTTAATATTTGCTAATGCTTGTTAGAAGATCTTCACATTTATGAAAAAAGAATTACACTTTATAATGATAATTTTACTTCTATCAGTTGGGCATAAATACTTACTCTATATCAGCGTCGAATGATGTTCATAAGTTACCTTGATTAGAAAGCCTTGAATAAGCTTTTGATGAATATATGGCCTCTAAAGCATCTCGGCTTCTGATATCGTGAATAAGGTTAACTGTCTCTGATATAAACACAAGTGGACATCCTTTGCTAACTACCTTTTGCATTTGTCATCTTACGTGTCATAAATTTGAACCGTCCTTTGACACGTGGATTGTAACTATTAAGTAAAAACTCCTTTGTTCTTAGTGTCGTGCATTTACTTATTTGATTATATGTTTTTTTGCATTTATGTTATTTGTTGTTTAAAATTATTTTTAACTCAAAAATACTTTGTATATCAGAAACACACACTTCCCTTCTCACTACCTACACTTTGCATTTTCTAACCTTCTCTAAAAAAACCTTTTCCAAAACAAACCCTAGAAACCCTAAAAACTCCCTTCAACAATTGCGTCCTCATGCAATGCTCAACATGCACACATGAATGTCGAATCCGGCAAAAGTATGACCATCAAACCCAAGGCCATGGAATTGAATCAAGATGATATAAATCTTTTTGTAGAACAAATTGTTGATTTTGACTCGTTCAGCCAGAATGGGTATGATTTGTGGAGTTGCTTCATAGTTCGGGAATGGTCTCCTATCTTTGATATCCTGAATGGACCAACATATCCTTATCTTGTAAAGGATTTTTGGTCAGAGCATAAGTGTTTGATGAACATGCTGCTTCTGAGGAACTCATACTTCTAGTGGAGAAGAACAGTTCCTTGAAGGGGAAGAGTAGAGAAGAAGTTAGTTTTAAAAAATTTGAAGAAATTGAAATCAGGTATGTTGTGATGGGTGTTGATGTGGTCATCACTCAGAGGACTATTGCCAAACTTTTGAGAGAACCAATCTCATGAATATTTGTTGTGGCCACCAATGACAACAGTCCTGAAGCAAATAGAATCAAGTGGGGTCTGTTTGAGAATGATGATAATCTTTGTTCTTCTGACTTTGGAAAGGTCAAGAACATGAAGATGGCTTTCATACTTCTATTTAAAATCTTAATTGGTTGTCAGATTCCTAGAGAAGAAAACACTGATCAGATTTCTTGGGATCACAAACATTTCCTTTTCTAGTGAAAGAATGAAGACAAGATCAACATGTCTGCCTATATTTTCCATCATCTTTGTGAAGCAATTAGAGATAGCCCAAAGCTTTGCAAGAAGAATGTGCCTTATGCTATACTTTTGTCAGAATTGTTATCTCAAGGTTGTCTAGTTGATGCCTTGAAAAACTTGCCTGGCAATGGGGATTTGAAGGAAATATATCGAAATGTTTTGTATGCTTCTGTTCTGGGTAACCTTACGATTATAAATAAAGGAAATGGTGTGGCTTCAAAGGTACCTTTTTCTATCAAGTGTAACAATTCCGATTATCTTGAGGATTATCCTGTTATCACCAGGATGGATAATCCTGAAGTAATCAAGAATTTCATTGCACACTCTTTCTTAGAAGGGAAAGTAATCAGACTTAAGGACACTCCTGACAAGCCTATTAAAGTGTTTAAGGCTTCTAACAAGAGGAAGCAAGTGGCTTCAGATGTTCATAAATCCTCCAAGAAGACATTTAATCATCAAAAGAACATTGAAAAGGAAATTGAGGAGGTTATTGCATTAGCTAAGTTGATGCCCTCCAAGACTAGGAGTGGAAAGTCTCCTCAGAAAGTTACTTTTGTCTCTGTCATATCAAAAACACCTAAATGGAAGAAGAGATTGAGAAAATTGGCTGAGTTGGAAAAGGAAGGAGAAGAGGATGTTGGTGCATCTCTGTTTAGAAAGAAGAAGACTGCAGATGTCCCTATTCAGAAGGAGTCAATTGGGCCTAGCTTGAAGTGTGCTCAACTTTTGGCATCTGTAATGTTGGATCAGTCTTTGAGGCCTGCTGAATTCACTGATATTAGGAATTAAAAGGTTATTACTAATGGTGGGTTGGAATCTGCTAAAGTTCAAGCTATAGAGGTTATGGAGGGCTTAAATTTTGTTGTGTCTGAAGCTCCTAGTGCTCCTACATAAGTTGTCTCAGAAGTTGTAATTACTTCAAAAGCTTTGAATGTTGGTGGAACATGTACTATTTTGAATATATTATCAGAAGATGTTTTTTTATTACTCCACCCTTAGTAGAAAATCACCAACCCATTCACCTGTTCATTCTCCCATACAACCTTCTTCACCCATTGTTGAACCCATGGAAGATCAGAATCAATTAGCTCTTCAAACTATGCCCGATCAACCATCACCCATTAACATCATGTTAGAACCACTCATTGACATTTCTAGTGGTAAAACTTCTTCATCCAGTTCTGAATCAATTCATGATGAAGCAAGTTTTGTGGCTAAGCGTAACCTGAAGTTATTTGACCCTAAGCCTGTCACTATCAACCTTATCCCAACTGTCCAAATCAGAACCTTCTCTCCTAAAGACCAAACTTCTAACCTTGTATGTTATGCTTCTGAAGCTGAACATGTAACCCATGACCAACCAGAAATTAACTCTCATTCTAGAACACCTATACCATCACCTCAACCTTCACCCCTACATCCCCTCAAAGAGAACCTACTTGTGTTCATAGTCAACCTCAGGGTGAAGTTATATATGAATTTCAAAGAGTAACTGAACAAATTGTTCAGGATCTATCTTTGGTTAAGTTTACCTCAGACCCTAGTGTTGAGTCTAAACAGATTCCCTTTGAATTCTTTCACCCTAAAATAGCCATAAACCTACCTATCTATTCAAATCAATCCTTTGAATCTGGACCTTCACATACAAATCATACATCCACCTCACAAACTATCCAAACCAATCTTGTTGTAATTAAAAATGTCTTATTGGATAATATTCAGAATCTGGTCCTTGAGAAGTCCTTTGTTTCAGACCCTATAACATACTCTTCTAAATGGGATTCTATTCAGACTTCAGTTGCATCACCCATTCACAATCTAAATGAAGCAACTTCTGAGTCATCATGTTTTAGACAAGATGATTTGGAGAAGAAATTGGATTCAATTGTTTCATCACAACAAGCTATGGGTGATAAACAAAAGGAAATGGACGGCAGGATGCGATCTATGGATGTTAGACAAGACATCATGAGTGCATATATTAGAGCCATTTTTGATTTATTGAAGAAACCTTAGTTTTTTTTAGGATTTAAAAACCCTTTCTTTTTATCTTGTCTTCTAAACTCATTTTATGTTTATTCAATATATGTAATCGTGTGCTCTTGTTCATTCATGTTAGTTTTTGTTTATCTGTTTTATGGCTATTCTTGCATGCTTATGCTTTAATTTATATTTATCTGGGAATTATTATTGTCCATCTGATAAAAGTGTGATATAGATTTTACTTGGTTATATTCTGGATGAGCTATCTTTCTAGGAATTTTTGGATGAGTATATGCATTCAGAAAAATATCAAATCAGTAGTCAAAATCATTGCAATAAAAAGGGGAAAACAATTCATTCGTTAAATGGAAAGATTACATTTTTCTAAGATTACATGATCTTATCAAGATTTGAAGTATAACCCTAGCACCAACGAAATCCTCCCACTCAGGCACCCGCTCATCACTTCATCAGAGTCATAGAAGAACATCCTTCTAGGCACTCTTTTCTTATTATTATTATTATTATTATTATTATTATTCTGCTTCTTCTTGTTCTTCTTGCGCCTCCTCACTCGTAATGTTTCTCGTGTGATGACTGATCCAGTAGGTTGGGCTTCCTCCACTGCTGGCTGCAAGGGTGGTGCTGGTACTTCAGCCTGAATGGTGCTTGTCGCCTTATTGGTTGGAGAACTCATCATGCTTGAAGAAAAGAAAAGATTGAATGAAAAAATGAGAAATGTGTTTGTGATGGCATGCTTTTATAATGGAGGTTGAGTTTCTTGAACATTGCAATGAGAAGGTGAAACATCCGAACTTTTAATACCTACAATGATGACTTCTGATGGTTGATATTCTTGAATGACGTGTGACATCTTGAGAAACGTAGAAAATAACTCAATCATGTTTAGTTGTTTCTCTGTATTGGGAAGAATAAAACGTTGTTCATACTATGTTTTACCATAATTAATCATTCCCATTATTTCTTTGTATTATTAATATTTTTGTCTTCTTCTAAACTGACATGTCTAAACTCACTTTTTGTTGATGACAAAAGAGGGAGAAAAATCATGAAAATATTTAAGAAGGCTAAAAGTATTTTTTTAATGCTTTTAATTTACCTAAACCCTAATTATCATTTTTTATAATACTTTCTTCTGAGCATATTATTTTTATCTTAAATGAGAGATTTAATTAACATAGATAGTTCTTAGGGGAGCTTACAAACCTCAACTTAAGAACTATCAGACTAAAGGAGGAGCTTATAAACTTCAACCTAAGGTCTGTGAAACTCATTGGGAGCTTACAAATCTCAAACTCTGATGTTAGAATTTGTTAATTAAATTAAACGATAAAATTAACATAGAAATGGACTAAGATTGAGCTTACAAAACTCAACCTAAGAACCGTCAAATTCAGGGGGATCTTACAAACCTCATAGCCTAATATCATACTTTGTTAAGATTATCAACAACCATTATTCTTAAATACATTTGTTTGTTATCATGAAAAATGGGGAGATTGTTGGAACAAGATTTGTTTATGCCCTTAAAAGGTTTTAATGATAATAAAGTATTTAAAAAACAATAGGGTTTGTTAACATATGTTCAAGTGTGCATGATCATAAGCTACTAATTCATCATGAATTAATCTTGTTGAAAGCATAAGTGAAGAAGCAATACTATTCAGATTTTGAATAATCAGAATCTGAGTTCAGTTTGTAATATAAATTGTTAATATATATGTTATATATTATATCAAATATCTTTTTTTATAATCCAAATATA
The DNA here is from genome assembly GCA_022829125.1 of Lathyrus tuberosus. Classification (NCBI taxonomy): domain Eukaryota; kingdom Viridiplantae; phylum Streptophyta; class Magnoliopsida; order Fabales; family Fabaceae; genus Lathyrus; species Lathyrus tuberosus. The sequence goes on from JALAZF010000397.1 coordinate 4,838,447, forward strand.
TTCAACATCAGGGTACTAGGGATACCCCAACCCACTTTACATCCAACAATCCAATATAATTTACACCAACATTATATAAAATCTAATGGTTGCTTATACCAATCATAAAAACTACAACAAAGTCTACCCTTAGATAAGGTTTATATCAAATCTATTATTTATTATCATTTTTAGAATCTTAAAAATTATATAATTTATATTTTGGATATCCAAAAACCGATCCAAATTAAACTGCATGAAATTGGATCTGATCGGATCAGATTTTTCTAATCAATTATCCAAAATTGAATAAAGCCGCAAGTAAAATTATATTTGGATCAGATGAGTTTTTTGCTCAAAATCGATCCAAACCGAACCACAAACACCCCTAGTTTCAGCTTCTGGTGACAGCTCTGACCTTGAAGGCTTAAGGAGCATATGATCCGTACTCTGCACCAAAGCTGACCAGTCTTGTCAAAGTGACAAATTACTCAACAGAGTCAACTAAGGTTTGGTTTTACAAGGCTCAAGGATGGTGATATAACCTCTTCAGTTTGTACTACCTTTTGGAATATACCTAGTTACTCAAAAGGTGTTGGGGATATAGCTTTTTGTTCAGTGGATAATACTTCTGAGCATATGCAACTCTCAAACGTCTCTCTTGGTATCCTCATTCACTAAGTTTATTATTATTCAAACCTCGAACGACTCTTTTTCCACCTCTATGAAAAGAAGCTGAAGACTCAAAGGAAGGTTACAATATCACAACACATTGAAAGATCTTGGCATAACTTTGAGTTGTTATTGTAAATTTTATAGCATAAGATCTTAAAATTTCTTATCTTAGATTTATCTCAGAAATCTTAGAAAGGTTGAAAACCTTTGTAATTGTTTCACAATTGTTATACTTATGATTATGTATCAAAGTATAATGGTTAGCTTTACTACTAAACCATTTGTTTAAAATAGAGGAAGTCTCTTTCCTGCGTGCTTGAGCATCGAAGTCTCTTGTCTGTGTTCTTGAGCAGGAAGTCTTGAACCAATGGTTTAAGCAGGAGGTCTCATTCTAGGTTTATTGAGCAGGAAGTCATTAACAGTTGGCTTAAGCAAGGAAGTCTCATTCAAGATTGATTGAGCAGGAAGTCTTGAGTAGTTGGCCCAAGAAGTTGTAATCTGATTGATTATAGTCAAAAGCTCTTGTTGAGGCAATGAGACTGGACTACTCTCAGTTGAGGAGAGGAACCAGGATAATCTTTGTGTGTTGTTTGCATTTACTTTTAAACATTTCATTTTCGTTGTTATAACACATTTTGATATCAGACTCTGAACGTGGTTCAAATTCTGAAGCTTCGATTTCAGAAGTGAAACGAACTTTTGACAGACACAATTCAATCCCCCCTTCTTGTGTATTTTTCTCACCTTCAGAAATATCTTTTCTGCTCCTGCCTAATTTTGCAACACATCCAGTTTTGGAAGACTTTAATGATCCAATTTTTTTTCCAACGAATGATCTCCACACGTTGGTATTGAACTAGTACTTATATCCTTCTTTAACAACAACTAGCTCTGCATCACCCATTCCCCAATTGTTCGATTTATTTCAAATTGGAAAGCAAAACTTTATGTCAAATCAATCCATAAATTTTCCATCACTGATTTGCATTTTTAATATTTCAAATAACTGTTTGGAGAAAGCCCATACCCACAATTCCCTACACCTCTCCTACCTCATACAACTGTCATACTTGAATTCATCTTCCTCTTTGCTGTATTTTTTCATCCGATTGAAAATCTCCTTTGCAAACCCTAAAATCTTTTGTCTGCTAATACAGGTAAAAATCTCTCAAAAGCTTAATTTATTTATGGTTCCCAAACTCTTATCATTTCATTTGTACTTTGATCTTAGATTTGTGTCATGACAAGGCCATTTGAAATGATAAAGGATGCCAACTACATAAAAGAACTTTGAAGACTTGCTGTGAAAGTTCACCATGAATGATATGTGCTTTCCAACAAGGAGTGTAACACCCCGATTTAATTTAATTATTTTTCCTAATTAAATTGAATATTATTGTATATGTCGTGTATGGATGTGTTTTGGATTAAGTGTGGGTTACCCTTAGGGTGGGGGTAGTGCCCTTGGAGTTATGGAGGATAAGGTGTTGGAGGATGGGTTAGCTAGTTAATATTATTATTTAAATTATTGAGGAGATTGTTGTTATTATTTACTTTGGGTGAAATAATAATAATAATAATATTTGGGATTAACAAGGAAAATATAAATAGGAAAAAGGGTTAGAAAGGAAGGGTGGTCAGTACGTGTTTTGGAGAAGAGAAGAAAGAGCAGAGAAGAGTTAGGTCAAGAAGAGCTCCATTGTTGAGGAAAGATTTTAAGAATCCTAAGGTAAGGGTGGGGCTCTCTATCTCTTAAGGGTTGCATAGTAGTGGTATGAGGGTAGAAAATCGTTAGGATCTCCCTGTTATGTTGCTGGTGAGAATTGGGAATTGGGTTGTAGGTTATAGGGTTTGGTAGGAAGAGAAAATTATGCAATTGATTATAGATTTGTGTTGTATACGTGTATATGTCATTTGCTGCTACCTTATTGGTGTTTTCTGGACTGTATGATACCAAATTCGGGGGAATTGTGAGGTCTGAATCGTGCAGAATCATAATCACAAGATTGCTGATTCGCCCAGATTCGCCAGGCGAAAATGGAACTCGCCAGGCGAAAGTGGATTCGCCAGACATTCGCCAGGCGAATGTAGAAGCGAAAGGGGAGTGAAAAATCAGAGTTTCTGGATTTTGTATGGGGGAGTTGGATTCGCCACTATTTCTCCAGGCGAGCAGGAGGCGAAAGTGGAATTCGCCAGGCGAAAGTGGTTTCGCTGGTGCTTCGCCAGGCGAATTGGGCTGAGACGAACCAAATTTTCTAAAACTTCAGAAATTCATATCTTTTGATCCGTAGGTCCGTTTCCGTCGCCGTTCGAAGTGTTGGAAAGATGGTTTCGCGTACTATTTATAAAAATTGATTTCAATACCAGAATTCCAATCCTTTGATGTGCTAAATGGAAATTGAGCGTGTTGTTTGTGTGGTGAGTGGAGACGATGGAGTCGTCGATGTGTATGCATGATATATTTGTATATTGCTGTTGTGGCAGGTATGAACTGCGGTTGCATCCTAGTATTATGATGTATTGATGTGTTGGTTGTCGTGTACATGTGATTACTGTTATATTCGTTTATTGTTATCGTTGTTGTTATGCGTTGCCGTTGCATGCATGACAGGTTGCATAGTTGTGGGATGGTGTGCCCAGATGGGGCGTTATCGTCTCTCCGAATTCCTTGATGGAATCGTTGTTGTTGGTGCGATCATGAAATAGGGGTCGTACGTGACCATGAAATAGGGGTCGTTGGTGTGATCATGAGATAGGGGTCATACTTGACCATGAAACAGGGGTCGAGAGTTCCAACGGGAACTGTGATCATGAAACAGGGATCAATTGGTACCACATGCATTGAGTCGAGTCGTGGGTCTCATTGCATTCAACCCTTGTATGTTGATTATCTGTTGTATGATGAATGTTGTTGTGATGATGTTGTTGTGATAGGGTGGATTTCGTATTTTTTTTATGCTTTCATACTTATGTTATGCATTCTTTATATTGATTGAGAATCTCACCCCTTCTGTTTGAATGTTACCTCTACGTGGGTAACGTGCAGATAAGCAGGAGTAGTCGCAGGTGGAATGGTGAAGACGAGGTCTTCTGGTGTGAGTTATCGAGTCGCGTCTGCTCTGAGTTTGTAACACCGGGGGTGTCGGAACGCTAGAGTCTTTGGCATTCTGTTATATACTATTACTATTTTAATTAAGAATGTTGTGTGTGACTAAACATGTTTTTACCTGAGTTGACTTTTCCGCTGTGCATGAATGTTAAAATGTCATGTTATCACCATATTATTATTGTGTGCATGTTAAGTTGAGTAGTAGAAGTAGCATCCTAAATCCATGTATTTTATTTTTACTCTGATAAATTACATTTAAATTGTTGCGGGGGTTTAGGGTGTTACAAAGTGGTATCAGAGCCTGGTTGGTCCGCCCGACCAAGTTGTCGAGTCGTTGTCGTGTGTTATTTGTTTAGTGTTAGTGTCGGTTCCTTCACCATGGTATTCTGTTGTTGGTGTGTGGCAGATTGAGAATGGATGGAAGGAACGATGCTGCTCTTGCTGCTACTTTGCAGGCTATGGCTTAAGTAGTGCAGAATCTGCCGCGTGCTAACGAGAATGATGAGTTTCGAAAGAACAACCCGCCTACTTTCAAGGGAAGGTATGATCCGGTTGGAGCGCAGACTTAGCTCAAGGAGATTGAGAGAATCTTCCGTGTTATGGAGTGTCCTGAAGCACAGAAGGTGCAGTTAGGCGCTCATATGTTGGCTGAGGAGGCTGATGACTGGTGGGTCAGTACTTGTCAAGTGTTGGGTGCAGCAGGCGAGGCTATTAATTAGGGTGTGTTCAGTAGGGAATTCTTAAGGAAGTATTTCCCTGAAGATGTCCGAGGAAAGAAGGAGATTGAGTACTTGGAGCTGAAGCAGGGTAGCATGTCAGTGACTGAATATGCTGCTAAGTTTTCGGATTTGACAAAGTTTTATCCTCATTACAGTGAGGCGACAGTTGAGTTCTCGAAATGTGTCAAGTTCGAGAATGGTTTTAGGCCTGAGATTAAGCAGGCAATTGGTTATCAGAGGATCAGACGGTTTCCAGACTTGGTTGATTGCTGCAGGATCTTTGACGAGGATAGCCAAGCTCGGTCGACTCACTATAAGGGGCTGGCCGAGAGAAGAGGAAAATAACCGGTGAATCGTGGGAAGCCTTATGCAGCTCCAGCTGAGAAAGGTAAACAGAAACATGCTGATGGAAAGAAGCCAAGTGGGGAAGGTGCTTCTGCTCCTCTGAAGTGTTTCAGATGTGGCGAGTTGGGACATCGTGTCAGTGAGTGCACGAGCGATGTGAAGAAGTGCTTCAAGTGTGGTCAGGCAGGACATCTGATTGCTGACTGCAAAGCTAATGTGGTTACTTGTTACAATTGTTGGGGAACAGGGCCATATTAGTACTCGTTGTCAGAAACCAAAGCAAGCTTCGACTGGAGGAAAAGTGTTCGCTTTGGCAGGGACTCAGACTTCCAGCTAGGACAGATTGATCAGAGGTACATGTTATATTAAAGATACGCCTTTGCTAGCTATTATTGATACTGGTGTAACACACTCTTTTATTGCTGCTGATTGTGTAAGAAGACTAGGCCTTGTTGTTTCTCCTATGAAGGGAGAGATGGTTATCGAAACTCCTGCTGGATCGGTGACTACTTCTTTAGTCTGTTTGAATTATCCGTTATCCATCTATGGTAAGGACTTTGGTGTGGACCTGATTTGTTTACTGTTGGAAGGTCTCGACGTAATCTTGGGTATGAATTGGTTGGAGTTCAACCATGTTCATATTAACTGTTTCAACAAGTCGGTTCAATTTCTTGCTCCTGAGGAAGAGGAAGAAGATGGTTTTTCTATCTGCTAGAGAGTTGACGGAGCTCTTGGAAGAAGAAGCTCAGGTGCTTGCATTGTTTGCATCCCTGTCAGTAGAGAGTAATTCAGTGATTAATGAACTACAAGTGGTGCGTGAATTTCCTGAAGTGTTTCCAGATGACATTGCCGATGTACCACCAGAGAGGGAAGTAGATTTTGCTATTGATCTTGTCCCTGGTACCAGACCTATTTCTATGGCACCATACAGAATGTCGGCATCAGAGTTGTCAGAACTGAAGAAGCAACTGGAGGACTTGTTAGAGAAGAGATTTGTGAGACCAAGTGTATCACCTTGGGGAGCTCCAGTGTTGTTGGTGAAGAAAAAGGATGGTAGTATGAGGTTGTGTATCGATTACAAATAGTTGAATAAGGTGACGATTAAAAATAAGTATCCACTTCCGAGAATAGATGAGTTGATGGACTAGTTAGTGGGTGCCCATGTGTTTAGTAAGATTGACTTGAGGTCGGGTTATCATCAGATACGGGTAAAAGACGAAGACATTCAGAAGACGGCTTCAGAACTCGATATGGACATTATGAGTATGTGGTGATGTCGTTCGGAGTTACTAATGCACCTGGTGTCTTCATGGAATATATGAATCGTATCTTTCATGAGTACTTGGATCAGTTTGTGGTTGTCTTTATTGACGATATTTTGATCTATTCTAAGTCAGAAGAAGAACACGCTGAACATTTGCGAATTGTGTTACAAGTGCTGAGAGTGAAGCAACTCTATGCGAAGTTGTCTAAGTGTGAATTCTGGTTGAGAGAGGTAAGTTTCCTTGGTCATGTTATTTCTGGTGATGGTATTACGGTTGATCCATCCAAGGTAGACGCGACTCTACAATGGGGGACTCCGAAGTCGGTAACTGAGATTAGAAGTTTCTTGGGTTTGGCTGGTTATTACCAAAGGTTTATTGAAGGATTTTCGAAGTTGGCACTTCCGTTAACTCAGTTGACGTGCAAGGGGAAAATATTCGTGTGGGATGTTCATTGTGAAAAGAGTTTTATTGAGCTGAAAAAGAGGTTGACCACAGCTCCAGTGTTGGTTTTACCTGAACCAAATGAACCGTTTGTAGTGTATTGTGATGCTTCTTTGATGGGGCTAGGAGGTGTACTGATGCAGGATGGTAAGGTTGTAGCTTATGCTTCACGGCAGCTGAGGGTACATGAGAGGAATTATCTGACTCATGATTTGGAATTAGCCGCAGTGGTTTTTGTATTGAAAATTTGGAGGCATTATCTCTATGGTTCCAGATTTGAAGTGTACAGTGATCATAAGAGCTTGAGGTATCTGTTTGATCAGAAGGAATTGAATATGAGGCAGAGGAGATGGTTAGAATTCTTAAAAGATTATGATTTTGGCTTGAACTATCATCCAGGCAAGGCTAAAGTCGTGGCTGATGCTCTGAGTCGAAAATCATTGCATATGTCTGCTATGATGGTTAAAGAGTTAGAATTGATTGAACAATTCAGAGATATGAGTTTGGTCTGTGATCAGACACCGCATAGTGTTATGTTGGGTATGCTGACAATCAACAATGAATTTCTTAATAACATCTGAGACAGTCAGAAGTTAGATGTGAAACTAGTGGAGTTGATGATTGGGGATAACCAAGCAGCAGGTAATGAGTACAGGGTGGATGACCAAGGTGTGTTGAGATTCCGTGACAGGATTTGCATTCCTGATAATCCTGAGTTGAAAAGAATGATTTTAGAAGAAGGTCATCGGAGTAGTTTGAGTATCCATCCAGGAGCTACGAAGATGTATCAAGACTTGAAGAAGATATTTTGGTGGCCTGGGTTGAAACGTGATGTGGCTCAATTTGTGTGTGCTTGTTTGACTTGTCAGAAGTCAAAATTGGAACATCAGAAACCTGCTGGTATGATGCAACCATTAGACATTCCAGAGTGGAAGTGGGACAGTATTTCTATGGATTTTGTGACCGGGTTTCCTAATACGCCGAGGGGGTATGATTCCATTTGGGTAGTTGTGGATAGACTGACGAAGTCGGCACATTTCATTCCGATTAATATCAGTTTTCCTTTGCAGAAGTTGGCGGAGATTTATATTCGAGTGATTGTGAAACTGCATGGGATTCCGTTGAGCATTGTGTTGGATCGAGATCCAAGGTTCACTTCCAGATTTTGGGAGAGTTTGCAGGGAGCTTTGGGATCGAAGTTGAGGTTGAGTTTGGCTTATCATCCGCAGATGGATGGTCAGACGGAAAGAACTATCCAGTCTTTGGAAGACCTGTTAAGGGCTTGTGTGCTTGAACAAGAAGGTGCTTGGGATAATCATTTGCCGCTGATCGAGTTCACTTATAGCAACAGTTATCATTCCAGTATCGGAATGACATCTTTTGAGGCGTTGTATGGTCGTAGGTGTCAGACGCCTTTGTGTTGGCACGAATCTGGTGAGAGTGTAGTGCTTGGACCCGAGATTGTTCGACAAACTACCGAAAAGGTGAAGTTGATTCGAGAAAGGATGAAAGCTTCACAGAGTAGGCAGAAGAGTTACCATGATAAGAGAAGGAAAGATCTCGAGTTTCAAGAAGGGGACCATGTGTTTTTGAGAGTCACTCTAGTAACCGGGGTTGGTCGTTCGTTGAAGTCGAGGAAGCTTACTCGTTGATTTATTGATCCGTATCAGATATCTGTAAGAGTTGGACCTGTTGCCTACAGAGTGGCGTTGCCACCCAATTTGTCGAATTTGTATGAGGTGTTCCATGTGCCGCAGCTTCGGAAGTATGTTCCAGATCCGTTGCATGTGATTCCGATGGATAATGTGGAAGTAAGAGATAACCTTACAGTTGAAGCCTTACCAGTACGGATTGAAGACCGCGTGGTAAAGCAACTGAGGGGCAAGGAAATCGTTCTTGTGAAGGTAGTGTGGGGAGGCGCTGTTGGTGGAAATATGACTTGGGAGTTGGAGAGCAGGATGCGAGAGTCGTATCCAGAGTTGTTCGGATGAGGTAAATTTTCGAGGACGAAAATATTCCAAGCGGGGGAGAGTTGTAACATCCCGATTTAATTTAATTATTTTTCCTAATTAAATTGAATATTATTGTATGTGTCGTGTATGGATGTGTTTTGGATTAAGTGTGGGTTACCCTTAGGGTAGGGGTAGTGCCCTTGGAGTTATGGAGGATAAGGTGTTGGAGGATGGGTTAGTTGGTTAATATTATTATTTAAATTATTGAGGAGATTGTTGTTATTATTTATTTTGGGTGAAATAATAATAATAATAATATTAGATAATAATAATATTTGGGATTAACAAGGAAAATATAAATAGGAAAAAGGGTTAGAAAGGAAGGGTGGTTAGTACGTGTTTTGGAGAAGAGAAGAAAGAGCAGAGAAGAGTTAGGTCAAGAAGAGCTCCATTGTTGAGGAAAGATTTCAAGAATCCTAAGGTAAGGGTGGGGCTCTCTATCTCTTAAGGGTTGCATAGTAGTGGTATGAGGGTAGAAAATCGTTAGGATCTCCCTGTTATGTTGCTGGTGAGAATTGGGAATTGGGTTGTAGGTTAGAGGGTTTGGTAGGAAGAGAAAAATATGTAATTGATTATAGATTTGTGTTGTATATGTGTATATGTCATTTGCTGCTACCTTATTGGTGTTTTCTGGACTGTATGATACCAAATTCGGGGGAATTGTGAGGTCTGAATCGTGCAGAATCATAATCACAAGATTGCTGATTCGGCCAGATTCGCCAGGCGAAAATGGAACTCGCCAGGCGAAAGTGGATTCGCCAGACATTCGCCAGGCGAATGTAGAAGCGAAAGGGGGGTGAAAAATCAGAGTTTCTGGATTTTGTATGGGGGAGTTGGATTCACCACTATTTCGCCAGGCGAGCAGGAGGCGAAAGTGGTTTTGTTGGTGCTTCGCCAGGCGAATTGGGCTGAGACGAACCAAATTTTCTAAAACTTCAGAAATTCATATCTTTTGATCCGTAGGTCCGTTTCCGTCGCCGTTCGAAGTGTTGGAAAGATGGTTTCGCGTACTATTTATAAAAATTGATTTCAATACCAGAATTCTAATCCTTTGACATGCTAAATGGAAATTGAGCGTGTTGTTTGTGTGGTGACTGGAGATGATGGAGTCGTCGATGTGTATGCATGATATATTTATATATTGTTGTTGTGGCAGGTATGAACTGCGGTTGCATCCTAGTATTATGATGTATTGATGTGTTGGTTGTCGTGTGCATGTGATTACTGTTATATTCGTTGATTGTTGTCGTTGTTGTTGTGCGTTGTCGTTGCATGCATGACAGGTTGCATAGTTGTGGGATGGCGTGCCCAGATGGGGCGTTATCGTCTATCCGAATTCCTTGATGGAATCATTGTTGTTGGTGCGATCATGAAATAGGGGTCGTACATGACCATGAAATAGGGGTCGTTGGTGTGATTATGAGATAGGGGTCATACTTGACCAAGAAACAGGGGTTGAGAGTTCTGACGGGAACTGTGATCATGAAACAGGGATCGATTGGTACCATATGCATTGAGTCGAGTCGTGGGTCTCATTGCATTCAACCCTTGTATGTTGATTATTTGTTGTATGATGAATGTTGTTGTGATAGGGTGGATTCCGTATGTTTTTATGCTTTCATACTTATGCTATGCATTCTTTATATTGATTGAGAATCTCACCCCTTCTGTTTGAATGTTACCTCTACTTGGGTAATGTGCAAATAAGCAAGAGTAGTCGCAGGTGGAGTGGTGAAGACGAGGTATTCTGGTGTGAGTTATTGAGTCGCGTATGCTCTGAGTTTGTAACACCGGGGGTGTCAGAACGCTAGAGTCTTTGGAATTCTGTTATATACTATTACTATTTTAATTAAGAATGTTGTGTGTGACTAAACATGTTTTTACCTGAGTTGACTTTTCCGCTATGCATGAATGTTAAAATGTCATGTTTAATTATACTATCACCGTATTATTATTGTGTGCATGTTAAGTTGAGTAGTAGAAGTAGCATCCTAAATCCATGTATTTTATTTTTACTCTGTTAAATTACGTTTAAATTGTCGCGGGGGTTTAGGGTGTTGCAAAGTGGTATCAGAGCCTGGTTGGTCCGTCCGACCAAGTTGTCGAGTTGTTGTCGTGTGTTAGTTATTTAGTGTTAGTGTTAGTGTCGGTTCCTTCACCATGGTGTTCTGTTGTTGGTGTGTGGCAGATTGAGAATGGCTGGAAGGAACGATGCTGCTCTTGCTACTGCTTTGCAGGCTATGGCTTAAGCAGTGCAGAATCTGCCGCGTGCTAACGAGAATGATGAGTTTCGAAAGAACAACCCGCCTACTTTCAAGGGAAGGTATGATCCGGATGGAGCGTAGACTTGGCTCAAGGAGATTGAGAGAATCTTCCGTGTTATGGTGTGTCCTGAAGCACAGAAGGTGCGGTTAGGCACTCATATGTTGGCTGAGGAGGCTGATGACTGGTGGGTCAGTACTTGTCAAGTGTTTGGTGCAGCAGGCGAGGCTATTACTTGGGCTATGTTCAGTAGGGAATTCTTAAGGAAGTATTTCCCTGAAGATGTCCGAGGAAAGAATGAGATAGAGTTCTTGGAGCTGAAGCAAGGTAGCATGTCAGTGACTGAATATGCTGCTAAGTTTTCAGATTTGGCAGTTTTATCCTCATTACAGTGAGGCGACAGTTGAGTTCTCGAAATGTGTCAAGTTCGAGAATGGTTTGAGGCCTGAGATCAAGCAGGCAATTGGTTATCAGAGGATCAGACGGTTTCCAGACTTGGTTGATTGCTGCAGGATCTTTGAGGAGGATAGCCAAGCTCGATCGACTCACTATAAGGGGTTGGCCGAGAGAAGAGGAAAACAACCGGTGAATCGTGGCAAGCCTTATGCAGCTCCAACTGAGAAAGGTAAACAGAAACATGTTGATGGCAAGAAGCCAAGTGGGGGAGGTGCTTCTGCTCCTCTGAAGTGTTTCAGATGTGGCGAGTTGGGACATCGTGTCCGTGAGTGCATGAGCGATGTGAAGAAGTGCTTCAAGTGTGGTCAGGTTGGACATCTGATTGCTGACTGCAAAGCTAATGTGGTTACTTGTTACAATTGTGGGGAACAGGGCCATATTAGTACTCGTTGTCAGAAACCAAAGCAAGCTTCGACTGGAGGAAAAGTGTTCGCTTTGGCAGGGACTCAGACTTCCAGCGAGGACAGATTGATCAGAGGTACAAGTTATATTAATGATACACCTTTGCTAGCTATTAATGATACTGGTGCAACACACTCTTTTATTGTTGCTGATTGTGTAAGAAGACTAGGCCTTGTTGTTTCTCCTATGAATGGAGAGATGGTTATCGAAACTCCTGCTATCGAAAATACAAAACTCGATTTTCATATTTTCGAAAAAAACTCGACTTTTTTATATTTTCAAAAACACACGATTTTTTCATATTTTCGAAAATACTCGATTTTTTTCATATTTTCGAAAAAAACTCTACTTTATTTCCAAAAAAACTCGACTTTTTCATATTTTCGAAAAAAATTACTTTTTTCATATTTCTGAAAAAACTCGACTTTTTCATATTTTCGAAAAAGTCAAGTTTTTTCGGAAATACGAAAAAATCGAGTTTTTTCGAAAATATGAATAAAGTCAAATTTTTTCAAAAATATGAAAAAGGTCGTGATTTTTGAAAATATGTAAAAGTCGAGATTTTTCAAAAATATGTAAAAGTCATGTTTTTAATCTTTAGACTGCATTTTTCTTTATCCCAGTTATGAAATTTTTTGCCTTTTTAGAATTTTTTGGGTTTTCTATGTTTTAGTTGTTAATCTTCATATTGCAAATATATTTTATCCAGTTATAAATATTTGGTTATCCCGATGATTTTTCTTTACTAATATTTATGTTACCTAATTTTAGATTTTTCATTTATGCATATATGAAGGTTTGGTTTTGCATTTTTTTTATTTCTAATTCTTTCTGTAACATGACTTGTAACATTATGTAAGTTTAAGTATTTACTTTTTTCCATCTATGAATGTTTGGTTTTCAAACGGTTTCATTTTCATTTTTGGGTTAGTGCACATTTTAGTCTATGTTATTTTGAGCGAATTCGAAAAAGGACTTTATAAAAAAAAAATTTAGATTCCATCCCGGCTATTTAAAAATTCTTTCATTTTGACCCTTAAGTGCACACAGTCAACAAAATCTGTGACGTGGCACTGCTTTGTTGGTTTTTTTTTTTTTATTCTTTTAATGTGACGTGGCTGTTTAGTTGAATTTTTATATTTATTTTTTTTTATTTTAATTATACGCGTGACATTTTAATTATTATTTTATTGTTTACATTTTGAAATGTTAAAATAGAAAACCTAAAAATTTGTCATCTAGGAGTATTGAACATGTCCTCGAGGATGAGCCCCTTTCCACTAGGCTAGAGTGTCTTAGTTGTTTATATGTTTGTTTTAAATGTATATGTTACAATATTTTGGTCTTTTAATAATTTAATTTATTTTTTAAATATAACATTAATGTTTAGTAAATATAAATAAATATTTATTTAAATATAAACATTAAACGTTGATATAAATATTTATTTAAATATTTATTTTTAATAAATAAATTAGTATAAATATTAAATTAGTGTAGTTTTTAAATATTAAATGTTAATATAAATAATATTTATATAATTAATATTTTTAAATTTAATTAATATTTATATAATTAATATTAACATATAATTAAAATAAATTAAAATAAATTCTTCCAAAAATGTTAAAATATATTAAAAACATTATATAATTAAAAAAAAACTAAAATTTATATTAAAAAATAAAAACATTTAGTTTATAAATTGTTCTGGACTGGACCAATGGTTAGACATGGCCAATCCTCTTCTGCTCCAGAGCGGTCCAAATTGCCTAAGTCCAATCCACAAAGGCGCAAAAGTTACCTTTCTGCCCCTCCAACCGGGCAGGGACTGTATCGCTCCTCCCCGGAAACAATGCCCGTTACGCACGGCTCGTCCACTCCCCGAACAACTATGGGCAGGTGCCCAAAACTGTGCCTATGCCCGACATAACGGCTAGTTTTGGGCACCCTGCCCGATATAACGGCTAATTTGGGTAGTTACCTATTCTTCGGGAAAACGATTATTTGGCTCCAAAAATAGGACCGTTGGCCACGCGCTGGGGGCTCTATATAACCCTTTCGCTTGAGAGGGTCAGGTATCTAATATACACCCTAAGAACTCATACTTTGTACTTGCCCCTTTTCTCTTACCCTTTCTTACTTGAGCGTCGGAGTACCTTGCAGGTACACCCCTTCCTCCTCCTCATACGACCAGCACCTCAGACGTACTTGGTGGCCCACTTCTACAGGATCTGATCCAGCCTTCACGATCAGTGGCGCCGTCTGTAAGAAACATTGTTTTCCCCATCTTTCTTTCCCAGGAAATTGAAGATCAAAGCAACTTTCAAGATCATCATCATGGCCTCTCAAGGTCGCGCCAAAGGTGCTCTCCAAACCGCTGTCCTCCCTGTCAACAAGATTGACGTTGACGGCCCATCATCTCTTCTCTGAGATGCCCGTTTTCTGAGGGACGGAGCCATAACTTCTCCTTCCCTTACCCCTGCTGACCGCAACAACGATCAGCCCTCGCTGGACATCCAGCCCATTCCTGTTCTGCCCAACGCCGATCCCGCCGTGGCTGCCCTCCTGGAGGCGATCAACAAAACCAACACCCTGATCCAGCAGCAGAACGAAAGAATCAGGGCGTTAGAAGAATCAAGCCGTCCAAGATCCCCTCCTCCAAGGAGGAACCAGCGACCATCTAGGAGCCCGCAACCCCGGAGAGATATTGACTAGAGACTGCGCCAAGAGCCTGACCCTCGCGCCGCCCGGAAGCGTGACCATGTTTTCCCGCGTGACCAGCACTCTCCCGACCACAAGAGGACTCGGAGGAACGAGCAGTCTCCCCCGGTCAAGTCTAGAGGTCGGGCCCGTTCACCTTCTCCCCGAAGGAACCGCTCACCTTCTCCTCGAAGGAACCGCTCTCCTTCTCCCCGAAGGAACCGCCACCGCGAGCGTACCCTTCGGTCCCCATCATTCACCAGTTCTAGCAGCGACGATGAGCCTCGCAGCCCATTGTCCCAGGAAATCTTGGCTACCCGTCTCCCTAAGGGCCTGGAGAAGCCCCCGTCACTAGGCACGTACGACGAGACTACTGACCCCGGCGAACACATTGAGAACATCGATGCGCTATTGGACTACCTTGGCGTATGGGGCGCCATCAAGTGCCGGTTATTTCCGACTACGCTCCGAAAAGAGGCAATGACATGGTATAAGAAGCTGCCCGAAGAGTCCATTACCTCATGGAGGCAACTGGGCAGAATGTTCTCGCGGCTTTTCACAGCTTCTCGTCGTCACCCCAAGACTGAGGCCTCCCTTGGAGCCATAATCCAAGGGAAAAACGAACCTCTTCGTGCATATATCGAGAGGTTTAACAAAGAAGCAGTACAGGTCCCTACAACAGACGAGATGAAAAAGTTTCTGCTCGAGCAAGGACTCCGCCCGGGCTCCGAGTTCTCTAAAGCCGTCGGTCTCGCACCTCCGAGGAACCTAGATGCCCTCCTCCTCAAAGCCCAATCGCACATTCAGTACGAAGAGAAAGTTGCAGCAAGCAACTTCCGAGCATTACGCCATCTGGAGAACGCTCGGGCCTCCAGAGGCGAGGAAGCCTCAACATCTCGTCGAGGCGAACGGAGGCGCGAGGACCGTCCTCAGGAATCCCGCGACAACAAGGGACCCTCCGGGCGATTCCACGACTATACCCCCCTGACCGTCTCCAGGGAGAAGATACTGTCCGAGTGTGCGAACTCAGAATTCAAGCAGGCAGGGGTCCGCTTCCCCAAACAACTGCCGGCCAGACCCAACGCGGACAAATCAAAGTACTGCCGTTTCCACAAGAGTCACGACCACACTACTGAAGACTGCATCCATCTGAAGGATGCTATTGAAAGTCTGATCAGGAACGGCCACCTGAAACAGTCCACAAAGAAGAAGGACACTCCTCGGCAGGACACCCAGGAGTCCAAGAAGATAGAGGAAGAAGTACCCTCCTCGGAAGAAGCCAACATCCAGGTCGATATGTCCATATCACGACCAGGAGACTTCCACGTCCCGGACAGGCTCAACGCCCCTGCTTATTTCGCGGCCCACAGCCCGTGGGAGACGTTTCCCTCCACCATGGTTATCTTCGGCGGGGGCTTCAACAAAGTCATGGTGGGCTCCGTGAAACAAAAATTCGAGCATCTGATTAACACAAGCTCCAATAAGGTGACCACGCTCGATCAGACCCAGAGGGGCTCTATCCCCATCTTTTTCTACCGGGAGAGCTCCTCGGGGGGGCTCCAAACTCGGGCATACCTTTGCTCGTCAGAGCCCGAATGGCGAACTTCGACGTTCGCAGAATCCTCGTCGACCAGGGCAGCTCGGTCGACATCATGTACTCCCAGCTGTTTTCAACGCTTCAGCTGGACGAATCACACCTTACCCCCTACGTGGGGTCTGATTTGCAGGGATTCAACAAATCAGTGACCAAACCATGGGGATACGTCGAACTGATCGTAACCTTCGGATCAGCTGAGACGGCCAAATCCGTCAAGGTACAATTTCTGGTAATCGACTGTCCGTCGCTTTACCAGTGCATATTCGGGAGACCAACTTTGGCCGAATTGGTAGCAGTGTCTTCAACAGTCCACCTCAAGATGAAGTATTACACTTCAAAAGGGATGGTCGCCACCCTCCACGGCGATATCGAGGATACGCGACGGTGTTTCGAAGCAGCCGCAAAGGGGCTCAACGCCATTGCGTCAAAACCAAAAAGCGTCGAGCAAGCCAGCATTGCCAAGCAGCTCCGAGGAAGCCAAGCCTTTGCCCCAGGTCGACTACATCGACCTCGACAGCCGCTTCCCCGAAGAAAACCAACAGGA
The DNA here is from genome assembly GCA_022829125.1 of Lathyrus tuberosus. Taxonomy (NCBI): domain Eukaryota; kingdom Viridiplantae; phylum Streptophyta; class Magnoliopsida; order Fabales; family Fabaceae; genus Lathyrus; species Lathyrus tuberosus. The sequence continues at coordinate 4,854,956 of JALAZF010000397.1, forward strand.
GGAACTAGCAGCTTCAGCCAACTCGCCTACATCGTCCAGCAGCACCTCCCATCCGATGCACCTAATCCCGGATGGCAACTTCGAGATCGTTCTGTTCGGCGACGACCCTCAGCGGGGAGTGAAGATTAGAGCAGACCTGCCCGACATTGCAAGGAAGCAGCTCAAAGCCTGCCTCCGTGAGAACGCCGACCTCTTCGCCTGGAGCGCCGCCAAGATGCCCGGCTTGGACCCGTCTGTCGCCTGCCACCAACTGACAATTGACCCGGCCGTCAAGGTCGTAGCACAATGTAGGAGAAAGCAGTCTCCGGAGAAAACGGAGGCTGCAAAAAAAGCTGTAAAGGACCTCCTCGAGGCCAAATTTATTTCGAAGGCCAAGTACACCACTTGGCTGTCCAACGTTGTACTCGTGAAAAAATCTAATGGAAAATGGCGAATGTGCATTGATTACACCGATCTTAACAAGGCATGCCCGAAGGATGCCTATCCCCTCCCCAATATTGATAAACTTGTTGATAATTCTGCCGATTTTAAACTTTTATCGTTCATGGACGCCTACTCAGGCTATAATCAAATTCCAATGGTTATGGCCGACAAAAAATACACGGCCTTCATGACCGAATCAGATAACTATTACTACAACGTAATGCCCTTCGGCCTAAAGAACGCCGGAGCGACCTATCAAAGAATGACGAACAAGGTCTTCCGGGGAGAGATTGGCGACATGCTCGAAGTCTACATGGACGGCATGATCGTAAAATCCGACGAGGAAACCGATCACACTGCCCATTTAAGGAAGGTCTTCGAATAGGCCAGAAAATACAAAATGTGTTTCAACCCGGAGAAGTGCACGTTCGGTATCCGGATGGGGAAGTTCCTCGGCTTCTATCTAACAGAACGGGGAATCGAGGCCAATCCCGATAAATGCCGAGCATTCTCCGAGTTTCCAATGCCAAAGTCAAAGAAATCCATCCAGTTCCTCAACGGGATGCTCGCGTCACTATCTCGTTTCGTGGCCAAATCTGCCCAGCACGCCCTACCATTCTTCAAACTCCTCCGCAAGGAGGCAGCGTTCGAATAGACTGAGGAATGTGACAAGGCTCTTCTCCATCTGAAATGGGCACTCTCAGAACCACCAGTCCTCTCTCGCCCGGACAATGGCAAAACTTTGTACCTATACCTCATCGTAGCAACTGAAGCAGTGAGCGCCGCTCTCATCCACGAGACTCCTGACGGACAGAAGCCCATATATTTCACGAGCAAAGCACTACAAGGACCAGAGTTAAGATACCAACAGATAGAGAAAGTGGCTCTGGCCCTCATTAATGCAGCCAGAAGATTAAGACAATACTTCTTGGCCCACACGATCGTGGTTCGAACAGATCAACCCATAAAACAGCTACTGGGACGACCAGACATGGCCGGTCGAATGCTCAAATGGTCGCTTGAACTATCCGAATTTAACATCCGGTATGAAGGCAGGAAAGCTCTCAAAGCCCAGGCTCTGGCCGACTTCGTCGTACAAATGACATTCGCAGACTCCCCCGCGAGCGAAGCGCACAAATGAACCATTTTTGTGGACGGTGCCTCAAGCCCGGCAGGGAGCGGCGCGGGCATCATACTGGAAAGCAACGAAGGAATCATCGTTGAAGTATCACTCACCCTGTCCTTCCCAACCTCCAACAACCAGGCTGAAAACGAGGTCTTCCTCGCTGGGTTACGCCTAGCCGAGGACTTGGGCGCAGAAGAAGTCGTCATTGGCACAGATTCACAACTAGTGGCCCTTCAGATCCGAGGAGAATATCAAGCCAAAAACGACAATCTGACCGAATACTTAGCCCTGGTAAAAAAGGAAATGGTGAAGTTCACAACAGTAGAAGTGAAACATGTTCCCCGTGAACATAACGTGCGAGCAAGCGTTCTGTCTAAACTAGCCAGCACAAAGAAGAAAGGCAGAAACAAATTCGTCATACAGGAAGTACTTCCTTGACCCAGTATCGAGAAGGCCTCCCCGACCCTCGACGTACAGGTGATCGGCAACGACAACTACTAGATGACCCCTGTTTACAACTATCTCGCTAAAGACGAACTTCCGTCCGACCCAAAAGAGGCCAGTGTAGTTTGGCGAAGAGCTTGCTCATACGTCTTGGTCGAGGATAAACTCTACAGGCGAGGATTCTTCATTCCACTGCTCAAGTGTGTCGAGGAAGAAATGGTCGCACACATCTTGTGCGAAATCTACGAAGGGATCAACACCCAACATCTCGGTGGAAGGTCCCTTGCCCGAAAGGCCCTCCAAGCAGGGTATTACTGGCCGACCATACAGCACGACGCGAAAGAACACGTGAAGAAATGCGATAAATGCCAATGGCACGGGGACATGCACCTGGCTCCACCTAACGAGCTCAAGGCAATGTCCTCCCCGTGGCCATTTGCCTGGTGGGGCCTAGACATCCTTGGACCCTTCGTAGTGGGATCAAATCAGAACAAATACCTAACAATGGGCGTAGACTACTTCACAAAATGGATAGAAGCAGAGGCTCTGGCCAAAATAACTGCCCTCAACGTACTGTGTTTCTACAAACGAAATATCCTTGCACATTTTGGCGTCCCCCAGGCGATAGTCACGGACAATGGGACACAATTCACGGACAGGAAGTTCCAGGACTTCGTCGCCCAGCTAGGTACGAAGCAATACTTCGCATTCGTCTAACATCCCCAGACAAACGGGCAAGCCGAAGCGACTAACCAGGTCATCCTTCGAGGCCTCAAACGAAGGCTGGACGAAACGAAGAAGGCTTGGGTCGAGGAGCTGCACAATGTGCTATGGGCATACCGCACAACTCCACACTCTACAACCGGGGAAACACCTTTCCATCTAGCGTACGGGACCGAGGCTATAATTCCCGTCGAAGTTCACGTACCCTCTAGGCGAACAGAGTCGCCCCTAGATGAAGAGATTAACGACGAATCATTAAGGGAAGAACTCGACCTCGTCGAGGAAATCCGAACTGGGGCGGCCCTCCGCGAAGCCTCGCTAAAACAAAAAATTACCATCAGGCACAACACCAAGGTGATACGACGAGAGTTCGACGTGGGAAGCCTTGTTCTAAGGAGAAACCACAAAGACTCTCGTGAAGGCAAACTAGCAGCCAACTGGGGAGGACCCTATCGCGTCCGAGCAAAAATGGAGAATGGGGCCTACTACCTAGAACATCTCAACGGGGAAGAACTTGCTCGACCATGGAACGCCAAAAAGCTAAAACAATACTATAGCTAAGGCCCTAATTCTCGGTTTGACCCGTCACAATGACGAACGCCAGCTACCGACCACTACGCACGCCTAGGTACAAGCGTCACATACCGACAAAGCATAACCCCGCTCTGTAACGAGCCGAGTAACTGCTCGACGGCGGTCCTCGATCGAGCATCACCATCGTCAAAGTACCATGACTGGCAGAACCCTAGCTCGCGATGGGACATTCACGCCGCAAACTCATGCCTCAAACGCGACCTGAGCTTCGCATCCCCGCCAGGACATTCCCTGACCGTTCGACCAATACCCCTCACTGCCGAGCACATCTACAACGAGAAATCCCCTAAAACTTCACACGATTCAAATACTCCCTATCACGGGCAGACATATATTCACAACAAGCATGAGTACAACACTTAGAAAATAAATAAAAGCAAGTAAAACCATGCAAATAACAGAGCCGGCCACCAAGACCGGGCATATAAGTTAATATAATAAGTGGCCACTAGGACCATGATTGTGCTAGATTACATAAAACGGGGGCCATGCCCCTAAAATAAGTTACAACAATTACGCGGCACGCAGGCCGGACAAATTACAATAACATAAAGAAAATCCCTCACTCGTCCATCTGTGCGGCAGGATCTGGCTGAGAATCCTGGTTCTCTGCGGGCTGGTCCTCGACATTCTCTTCAAGGAGGGCTACAGGCATGATGATCCGGCCGTCCTCAACATGCGCCAGATGATGGGTACCCTCGACAGAGAAGTCAAGCTCGGGGTTCACCACCCGCAGTTGAGACACGGCATTTCTGAAGGATTCATCCGCAACGGCAATACGGTCGTCCTCGGCCATCAGCATACGGGCGACCAGCTCAGACCTTGTCTTTAGTTCCTTCACATCTTCAGGCTCATCTTCACCTGGAGCGTTGACCGCCCTCAGCTGCTGGACCAGCTCCTCGACCGCCTTCTTCTCCACAGCCAGTGTAGAATTCTCCTTCTTCAACCTGGCCACCTCCTCTTCAGCCTTCTTCCGAGCATCATCTGCACTCTTGACCTCTTCTTTGAGGGACGCCATGGTAGCCCGGGCAGCATTAAGTTCGGACTCAGTTGCAGAGTCCCCTTCAGCATAAACGGTTGCCATCTCCAGCATCCTAACCAAAGCTGAAGCATCTTGAGCCACAAACGCCCTCTTGCTCGGGCGGTCCATGCTTTCCAAACGAAGAGATTTTGCCCGAGGCACGACCAAAGAGTTCCCCTAAAAGAATCTCTTATTAAGGATGCAAGGAGGAAGCTCGAACTTCCCTTTCTCCGGTACCCGGGTGAGATCCACAGTATCAGTAACCCTTGGCCGCTTGGATCATCCGGTCAAAGGCAGGGGAGATCCCCGGGGAAAGGGAATGGGAGAAGAGGGCCCCGCAGCAGACTGAGCCGGAGTGGGAGCACACGCACCAGCGAATCGAGACCTCAGAGGAACCGCTCCAGCCTTGTTCCTCGCAAGAGCATTCTTCACAACCCTCTCATGGGCCTGAGGCATCTCACCTGCACAAACAAAAGTCGAACATGTTAGTTACGAGGAAAAGAAATAATGCGAGCAAATATAAAGTAACTAATACTACTAAGCAGCTTCTCGACTTCCGTAGGAATCTTGCACTCCAGGAGTGCCTTGGTGTTAATAAACTGGTACTCAACCCTCTTACTACCGTCCTCCTCGAATACCGGGTTACCTTATTCGTCCAGCATTCCGCAAGCCGGAAGGAGTTAACGTACTTCACCAACTCCTCGTACGCCACGACATCCTGCCCGTGTAGCTCGTGCGATTGGAGAACGTAGTCACCGGGCCTCTTGGTGAAATGGTCAGGTGCCCAATGGATTGGGAACTTGTAGATTCTCTACCCAATAAATTTCCCCGTCTCGTCGCGCAGGTCATTTCCATCCTCATCAACCTCGATCTCCCAGACATATGTACTATCCTGGGCAGCTTCGGACACGGGCTCAATAACATAGTACCGCTTCTTAAACGTCTGTATCGACTCCGAAAATGGTTTAAACAATTTGCGAGGCTGCTTCAAAGAGACCCACCCATACTGCCTCCTCGACAGCTGCCTTTGAAGATGGAAGACGGTGAAAAATAGAGGAAGAGTAGCCCCTATGGCGAGGTACTCGCACACCATCTCGAACGCCCGGATGAAAGCCAACGAGTTAGGATGCAGTTGCGTGGGGGCCAACTTTAAGTGCACGAACACCGACTGCTAAAAATCAGTGAATGGCAACCTCAGACCCAGCTCCTTGAAGGCATACTCATACATCGCAAAGCGGCCCCGTAATTTGTGCAGACCTGGTCATCCTCATAGGGAAAGTGCACCTTCCACTCCCCCTCCGGCCCGACCTCCATAAAGACGTCCCCCAAGTACTTTGCAAAAGTAGACACGTGTTCAGCAGGTTTGGCCACCTCCCATTCCTCCACGGAACCCTCGACGACGCCCTCGTCCATATCTTCCAACTCCTCTTCCTCCCCGACCTTACTGGGGGTACTCGAAGCCGTCGAACTACTACTATCCGAAGAACTTGTTTCTTCCTCGAACGAATCTAAGATAATCTCTCCGTTGGCCCTGTCGCCATATCGATCACCTGAAAAGCAGAGAAAAAAGTGAATTTGATAATAAATCAAATCCACCCTTCCACCGCTAGTCAAGTGAAAGGGCGCACAGAGGGCTGGGGACAACGTCCCCGGCCTATGCCCTAACATCAGAAGAAAAACTGAAACCTCCCCGCAAGGAGACGCTCGAAACAAATCATCCCCAAGCAAGGAGTTTCCACGTGCTCATACCCAGATTCCGTTTGAAGCTTCGACGGAAACCGCAAAGCTTCACCGGAATCTGGGAATATTCGACCGGAAAATTCATCACCCACTCAGAAGATGAACAATCACGACGGTTACACATGCATCGCCGTCGCAACGACGTCGTGAACCGCCCTCCTCACCATAACAAACTAACACATCCGGCGACATGTCAGAAGTGGAAAAATGGCACGACCACCGTCCGCCACCAACAATCACCGGGGACTAATCCATTTCATCCTCTAAACCTAGCCTTAACCGCATGCAATCTACCATTGACCACCCAAAAAGAGTTAAAACAAGCACAGAATCGGAAACTTACTTAATTTAAGAAGACAAAAAGTGGTTGCTCGAAGCTTGGCGCAGTGGTCGGAGTAGCAGACGACGATGACAGGCAAACGCTCTGAAGAAGACGAAGGAAAGCGAGAGTAAAAAGTCCAAAATGAGACGGACTTTCCCCTTTTATACAGAGGGGCACGTGCAGTGGACGCGCTCGTAGGTCATGATGGCTATTAACTAGCCATCATTGCCTAGTAACTGCTACACGGAGCTCCAGACACACGTAGCGCCCTAACGTTTCCAATTCTGACTAACCGTTAGTCTTCCCGGACGACGGGCAACACGGTCACGGTCATGAATGCCACAAACACCAGGGGTCACGAACACCACCAGTCGCGGGCGCCCCGATGCGGCCTTCCTCGTCACTGAACGACGAATTCACGCTAGCTCCCCGGAGCAACGAGTTGTCCTTAAGTCATCACTCCCATGCTCGGGAGCAACGACTTGGGGGGCTCATGTTCTGGACTGGACCAATGGCTAGACAAGGCCCAATCCGCTTATGCTCCAGAGCGACCCAAATTGCCTAAGTCCAATCCACAAAGGGGCAAAAGTTACCTTTCTGCCCCTCCAACCGGGCAGGGACTGCATCTCTCCTCCCCGGAAACAATGTCTGTTACGCACGACTCGTCCACTCCCCGAACAGCTATGGGCAGGTGCCCGAAACTGTGCCTATGCCAGACATAACGGCTAGTTTTGGGCACCCTGCCCGACATAACGGCTAATTTGGATAGTTACCTATTCTTCGGGAAAACGATTATTTTGCCCCGAAAATAGGACCGCTGGTCACGCGCTGGGGGCTCTATATAACCCTCTCGCTTGAGAGGGTCAGGTATCTAATATTCACCCTACGAACCCATACTTTGTACTTGCCCCTTTTCTCTGACCCTTTCTTACTTTAGCGTCGGAGTACCTTGCAGGTACACCCCTTCTTCCTCCTCATACGACCAGCACCTCAGACGTACTTGGTGGCCCACTTCTACAGGATCTGATCCAGCCTTCACGATCATAAATAAAATACTAAAATTTATAAATAATTATAAATGTTAGTATTAATTTAACTAATTTATAAACGTTATTAAAAAATCAAAACATTTAGTTTATAACTAATTTATAAATAAAATACTAAAATTTATAATTTAGTTTATAATTATAAACGTTAAATAATTATGAAACGTTAATATTAATTTATAAATAAAATACTAAAATAAAATTTAGTTTATTAAAACATTTGAAATGCTGTAATTAAATAAATTTTAATTTAGTTTATATTAAATATTAAATATTAAATAACATAAACTGAAAGTATTAGATATTAAATATTAATTATGTATATTAAATAAATAAACTGAAAGTATTAAATATTAAATATTAAATTTAGTATTAAATATTAAAATAATAAATAAACTGAAAATAAATATAAAATTATAAGTTTAGAAGAGGGATCTCCTAAATTTAGTAATAAATAAACTGAATATAAATATAAACTGAAAATAAATAATAAATAAACTGAAAATAAATTTAGCAATAAATAAACTGAATATAAATATAAGTATTAAATAATAAATAAACTGAAAATAAATATTTAATATAAATAAACTGAAAATAAATTTAGTAATAAATAAACTGAATATAAATATAAATATTAAATAATAAATAAACTGAAAATAAATATTTAATATATTTTAGACTTAATACCCTTTTTGGTCCTCTAGCTATAGGGGTAGGTCCAAATAGGTCCTCTAGCTTTTAAAAGTTCCAAATTGGTCCCATACGTTTTTAAATAGGTACACGTTTGTCCTCGCCGTTAGAAAAGTTAAAATTTTAATTAAAATCTTGATGACATGGCATGGGTGTGCTGATGTGGACGTTTATGAATGGGGATGTGGAACGGTGGTTATAGTTCAATTCATTTCCCTCTCTAATTTTCATTAAGTCATTTCAGTTCCATGCCTCCAACCCTAGAACAGTCACACGAAGACGAAGACGATCGAGGGTGAAGACGAAGACGAAGATTCACAGATATACCATTGAAGACGAAGTATTATCCTGGTAAATGGCTATGTTCCTTTCGTAGTATTTACGTTTTCTGTAGTCTAGGGTTTGTGTGTAGATAGAACGTTAGTTTTCTGTAATCTAGGGTTTGTCGCCTCCTCCTTTTTGAAATTAGGGTTTTTATTGTTCTTTTCGTAAAATTTCTGCTTGTTTATGATATTAGGTTGAAATGGAAGAATTGATTAACCTCAACATTCATCATAGTGGGGAATTTACGGATTCTGATAAAACAAACTACGTGGGGGGTAAATGTAACGAATTACAGGTAGATGTTGATAGGTGGTCGTATTTTGAGTTGATATGTGTTTTGAAAGATATAGGGTATACTGAGGTAGACAACATCTACTACAAGGATCCTACATTTGGGATTAATGTGCTCAGTGATGATAAAGGTGCGTTAGAGATAGCTGACCTATGTAGGGTACACCTGAAGGTCGACATATACATTGAACACCCATTATCCCAACCTGAGTATGTTGATGAGGGTGACACATTAAATGGAGAACCTACAAACATGGAGGAGGACATATTAAATGAAGAACCTTTGGATGTTGTGAATGAAGAACAGTATGATATTGTTGCTGAACTTGTTGATCAAGTCCTTAAGGATGTAAACAATTCTGTTGAGGGTGTCAAGGATGGTGAGAATATGAATTCTGCTGAGGGTCTTGAGAAAGAGGGTGTTGAGAAAGAGGGTGTTGAGAAAGAAGGTGTTGAGAAAGAGGGTGTTGAGAATATGAATTCTGGTGAGGGTCTTAGGAATATGAATGGTGATGGGATTCATGGTCAGGTGCATGATGGGAATGATACTTCATCTGATGACAATGGGGATTCATCATTTAATTATGATAGTGCCTTGGAGCTTGATTTTAGTGATTCTGATGCTAGTCTTGATTATGATGAAGAACATGTTGCCAAAATGGTGGAGTATGATGAGACACATGAAGGAACTAGTAAAATGAAGAAAAGGAAAGGGGAAGCAGATAGTGGAGAGGAGAATGGAGTTGTGTATGATAGTGAAGAGTTAGACAGTGGATGTGATACTGAGGATGATGAAGAACCAAGGAAGAGGAAACATCCAATTTTCAAGGCTATGAAAGACATGTCTAACTATAAATGGGAGTTGGGAACCTATTTTAATACCAAAAGTGATTTTAAGGAAGCCATTCAAACATATGCTGTTCAGAATGGGAGAGGTCTAAAGTTTCTAAAAAATGACAACATAAGAGTGAAGGTGGTATGTAAATCTGGATGTCAATGGGAGGCCTATTGTGGAAAGCTTCCTGATGAGGATACTTGGCAGCTTAGGAAATTAGTTGACACACATAATTGTACTAGAGAGGATAATGTTAAGATGATGAGCACGAAATGGCTAAGCAAGAGGTTGCAAAATACATTGAAAAACAATCCTAAGCTTAAGCTAAAGGATATTAAGGAGAAGGCACTCAAGAAATGGAATATAGGTGTTGACAAGACAAAGGCTATTAGGGCCAGATTTGCAGCCAGGGATATGGTAGATGGATCTTATTTAGGAGATTACACTAGGATTTATGACTACTGTCATGAAATTTTGAGGACAAATCCTGGTTCAACTGTTAAGATAAATGTCACACCAGTGCAAGAGGTTATTGAGGATGCAAGACCTTATTTCAAGAGGTTGTATATTTGTTATGATGCTTGCAAGAAGAGTTTCAAAATGTGTAGGCCAATTATTGGCCTTGATGGATGTTTTTTAAAGGGTCTATGTGGTGGCCAGATTTTATCTGCAATAGGAACAGATCCTAATGACCAAATGTTGCCCATTACCTTTGCTGTGGTGGAAGGGGAAAATAGAGACTCCTGGACTTCGCTTTTAAAGCTCTTCATTGATGATCTGGGTGGAAGAGAAGAATGTAGGACCTACACTTTCATTTCTGATCAGCAAAAGGTACCACTAGATTTATTGCCTTTATTTAAGTTTGAATGTATTTCTTGATTTAGAATTTAATGTTGAATTTTTATGCATTTGCAGGGTCTTCTCCCAGCCATGGATGAATTATTACCAAGTGTTGAATAGAGGTTTTGTGTGAGACACCTATACAACAATTTTAGGAAGAAATTTTCAGGAAAAGTGTTGAAAGAGATCATTTGGAAGGCAGCTAGAGCTACTTATCCACAGGCTTGGGAAAGAGAGACGAGAGGTATAATGAGGATAAATGAAGAGGCCTACAAACACATGATGCAAACTCCACCAAGATTTTGGAGCAAGTCCTATTTCAGAACCACAACAAAGTCTGATAGTGTCTTGAATAATATGTCAGAAGCTTTCAACAGTGTGATTGTGGAGGCAAGGGAAAAACCTTTGGTTACAATGTTAGAAGAAATAAGGGGATACATAATGGAAAAATGGGCGGCAAATAGGATAAAATTCTCTAATTTAGGTGATGATGAAGTCTTGCCAAACATAAATAAGAAGGTCGAGAAAACCAGCAGTTTCACAAATTCTTGGATAGTAAGGTAATAGATAATACCCTTACTGTTGTGCTTTTGTAGTATGACTTTCTTTTGATAAGAGATAGACTTACTTCTGATATTTTTATAGGATGTCATCTGAACATATTTTTGAGGTGAGGCATATTGAGAATCAGGGAGACATGTTCTCTGTCAACTTGAAGGAACATTGTTGTTCTTGCAGAAAGTGGCAGCTGACAGGTCTTCCATGCGTCCATGCCATTTCCTCAATTAAGAGTAGAGGTCTTGTTGTTGACCAGTTTGTTCCAGACTATTACAAGAAGGCTAGGTACATTAGGGTGTATGAACCTATCATTTACCCTCTGAATGGTACAAATTTATGGGTGAGAACTGAATACCCTGATGTGCAGCCTCCCAAATTCAAGAAAATTCCTGGAAGACCAAAGAAGAAGAGGAATAGAGAACAGGGTGAGATTGATGGTTCTGACAGGAAAATAAGAAAAACTAGTATGATTGTGAGGTGCACTAGGTGCAGACAAACTGGGCACAACAAATCAACTTGTAAGATGCTTCAGCCACCACAACAGGCATCACAGGCCACCCAGCAAGCATCTCAGTCAACTCAGGTAACCCAGCAAGCAACTCAGGCAACCCAGCAAGCATCACAGGCAACCCAGCAAGAATCTCAGGCAACCCAGACAACTCATGCAACAAAAACAAGTTATGCAACAAAAACAACTCAGGCAACCAAAATAACTCAGGCAACTCAGGCAACCAAAACAACTCAGCCAACTCAGACAAGCAAAACAACTAGGGCAACTCAGGCAGCCAAATCATCCCAGGCAACTCAGCTTTCTCAGACAACTAACAAGAAGACTGCAACACAAGCTAGGCACAAGTTGCCTTTCAAGAGACTAGCACAACATTCAAGAGGACCCACCACCAGATTGAGTGCATCACAGAATGCAGTGGGTCCTACTACTAAGAGGACAACACCAACTAAAAGGAACATTCCAAAGAAATCCTCTTAGGGTCTATAGTTTGTGTTGTATTGTGTAATGGTGTCTTCTGATGTTACGAACAATTTCTATTATTTTGTGTACCAAGCATTTCTGATATGCTTATGCTATTATGTGTAATGTTGTGTACTAAGTACTTATGGTGTACAATGCTTCTGCTATTCTGCTATTATTGTAATGATACTTCTGTTATGCTGTAATCAAATTATGCTGTTATCATATTATTCTGTTAAATTATGGTGTACAATGTTTCTTATTTTGTATTTATACTTCTGTTATGCTGTAGTCAAATTATTCTGTTAAAAACTGTTAAAATCATGTTAAAACCTGTCAAACCATTTAGTGTACAAACTGGTGCACAAAACAGGTGCACAAACTGTTATTTAGTGTACAAAATAGATGCACAAATTTGGTGCACAAACTGTTATTTGGTGCACAAATCTGTATGCCACAAACTACTGCAACTTCTAAAATATGTTTATGATAGCAACAAAATAACTCGTTTACTAAGACCACTAATAAATATGGCAACACATGATAAATATGTCAACAACACTAAAAGAGTAGATTTGGTAACAACAACTGATACATCTGGCAACAAAACTAAAAAATTGGCAACAACAATACTCTTTTACTTAGACCATTAGTACATGTTATTGAAGCAACTTTTACATCAATTTCAACATTCACAACACCTTAACCACTAAAACAAATAACACAATAAAGCACAAGGACTTCCAGATCATCTTCCATTTCCTTGTGTTCTTCAAAGCTTCATCTAGCTACAAATTATTGACCTTCAACACTTCAACCATGCTTTTTGCCTCAGCCAACTCTTTTTGGGCTTCTTCCAACTCCTTAAATTGCATTTCAATCTTCCATTGCAGATTCCTCAGGCTTTCCTCCTTGCAATCTCTTGAATCATCATAGAACCATTCAAAAAAACCGCACCCGACATTCGTGTGTCCCTATACATATATGCAGGCAACTTATTAACAGTGAAGCTGTAACGGATGGAATGGATGTGTTTGACAAAGAAGATTACCTTAAAATGTTGACAACCCCAGAAAAGCTTTCCATTATTTTGGACGGTTCTTGCCTTGCGAAGTACAGCAAGGTCTCCACAAGCACACATGACTTTCCCAAAACTGGTATACACTTATGAATCGAAGCGGGTTCTTGAAGATGAAGAAGAAACACACCCAGAACTCATTATTGATAGTGGATTTTCCTTTCAATTTGGTAAATTTTGGAAGAATTCGTAACCTAGGGTTTGGAATTGGGATTCGATTTATAAAGTTTCAGATTCAATTGGGAAGATGATGCTGACTGTGCTACACACCCCAACCAAGTCAGAATCCACATCATCATTTTTAACACCGTTACCATGTAATTAACGGAAAGGATCACTACGAACCTATTTAAAAACGTATGGGACTAATTTGGAACTTTTAAAAGTTAGAGGACCTATTTGGACCTACCCCTATAGCCTATATTTTAACATTTTTGGAAGAATTTATTTATCATATTAAATATGTTATGTAATATATATATTTGAAGCAAAGTAATTGACATGAAATGAATGCTAGCCTAGTGGAAGAGATTTCTCCTTGTAACCTAAAGGGCGTAGGTTTGATATTAATTGGAAACAAAATTTTAAGTTTAGTTATTTTAACATTTTAACAATAAAACAATAATAAAAAGTCATGCGTATATTTAAAATAAATATAAAAATCCAACTAAGCAGTCACGTTGTAACGCCCGGTTATTTAATTAATTATTTAATTAAATATCTTCGTATTATTTGTTTGATTTGTGTTGGTTGTCGAAAATATTGTGTTGAGTTGCTAGGTCGGTTTTAGTTGAATTAATTTAATCGATTTAAGTTGTAGAAATAATATAGTGTTAATATATTAGAATTATAAGAGAATATTGGGCTTATTTAGATGCTGAGTGTAGTAGTAATAATAGGGGGTAGAAAGTTGGCCCAAATGAAAATTACTAGAAAAATAGTGTTGTTATATTAGGCATTTAGAAATAATGAGGAATGAGAAGTAGCAGTAAGAACGTGGAAGTTACAGAGAAGAGGAAAAGAGGCAAAGCTGGATCGATCGGAGATTTAGAGCAACCTTCAATCCAAGGTAAGGGTGGGGTTCTGACTCTATAATGGGGTATTTGATGAATGATATGTGGGGTTGGGTTTGTAGAATTACCTCTGTCTGTGTTGTAATGGTTGTCGTGGATATTGAAATACGTCTACGGTTGATGAATTGGTTGTAGGAAAATTTGTCTATGTTGCTTTAAGGTATAATTTTATTGCGTTTATGTTGCACTGTGGTGGGTGAATTTGGAATTGTCTGGAATCTGAGGAGAGGTTTGTGAATTGGGGAGAACTGGAACGAAATACACTGAGACGAAGGGAATTGGGGGATGTGGCGACCGTGATAGAGGGCGTGACGAGCGTCACGCAGGTTGTGTGCGAGTGACGACCGTCACTCATGTGTTACGAGCGTCACACATGTGACGAGGGCCAGGGTGTGGTGACAAGCGTCACACGGGTCTGCTATGTGATTCTTCCTATTTCCGTTCTGTTCATTCTGTCTGTTATGGTTTCACTTGGTTATGTTCCATTTTAATTTTAGTTTGAGAGGTTTGGTATATAAGTCAGTAGTATTGGACAGAGAATTGATAATGGAGTTAATTAACCGATTTTCCGTCAAAAATTACCGACAATGACGTGATTGCTTGTAGTATATTTTAGTTGGTACAGAGTATGTTATAGTTGCTGTGATACTGTTGTTGGGAATTTTAAAGTTGTAGGTGTGAAATATGTTGCATTGCCTCTAATTATTGGCAAGAATTAAGTGGCGGGCCTATGGCCAATGTTGATTTGTTGTTGTGTTGATATATAACTATCATTGTTGTTATTCTAACGCTCATGTTGAGTCGCATTGCATTGCATATCAAGCTGGAGCTGCTGCTCGGTAAGTTGGTCTGGATTGGCAAAATATTAAGTTGAAGGCTTATGCCTTGTTGACGCCTCTATTAATTGGCATATTTTTAAGTTGGGAGTTCTGCTCCAATGGTACCACATGCATGTGCATATTATGAGTCACATTCCATGTTGCATAATTGTTATTGTGTTGTTGTTGAATGTTGATGGTAATGTTGTGAAGTGGTGATTTTATGTAATCCGATCTAATATATTGTTTATCATATACCCGATTATATTGTTTGATATCTCACCCCTTCTGTGTTTGGTGATGGTTTATACGCCATCCTACAGGTAATCCAGAGTGAACACTGACTACCTTTATTAGTTCGAGTCGGTGTCGTGGCTCTGATACGTAACACTCAGGGGGATGAACGCATGTTTCCTTTATTGTTGATTTTAGTATTGTTGCTGAATTTTTAAGTTGTTTTCATTAAAGACTTTTTGTTTTGAAGTTGTTTTAAGTGGACATAGATGGTATGTCATCAAAGTTGAATTTTTGTGAATCCGCTGCGTAGTAATGACAGTTGTTTTATTTTAAAGACTCAGCAGGTTGTTATCGGTTCATCCGAAATTATGTGTTATGTATCTGTTTTCCAAGTGATTAATTGTCGTTGTTTTATGTAGAAAGTGTAACATTCCATATGTACGTTGAAACTTTGTAACTCTGATTTTATATTATTCGATGGGTGGAAATGGGGTGTTACATTAGTGGTATCAGAGCCTGGTCGGTCCGTCCGGCCAAGTTGTCGAGTCGTAGCTTTGTTTAACAATCGAGTATTGTTAACTAGTTCTAACCTTTGTTTATGTTGCAGTGATAAGTTGAGATGGCTGGAAGGAACGATGCTGCAATTGCCGCTGCTATGCAAGCAATGGCTCAGGCTATGCAGAATCAGTCGAATGCTGACGAGAATGCTGGATCTCGTAGTTTGGCGACGTTTCAGAGGGAGAATCCGCCTACCTTCAAGGGAAAGTATGATCCTGATGGAGCGTTGGGCTGGTTGAAAGAGATGGAGAGAATCTTCTGTGTGATGGACTGCACTCCAGCTCAGAAGGTTCGATATGAGACTCATATGCTAGCAGTCGAAGCTGATGACTGGTGGCTAGAGACTCGTCAGAGGTTGGAAACTGCAGGTGAAGAAATCACTTGGGTTGTGTTCTGTAGAGAGTTCCTGAGGAAGTATTATCCTGAAGATGTTCGGGGTAAGAAGGAAATTGAATTCCTTGAGCTGAAGCAAGGAAATATGTCGGTGATTGATTATGCTGCAAAGTTTGTTAAGTTGGCTAAGTTTTACCCGCACTATAACGAGGTGAATTTTGAGTTTTTAAAGTGCATCAAGTTTGAGACCGGATTGCGTCCAGAGATCAAGAAGGCAGTTGGATATCAAAAGATTAGTGTCTTCTCTGATTTGGTTGATAGCTGTAGAATTTATGAATAGGATAATAATGCTCATTACAAGATCATTAATGAGAGGAAGAGCAAGCACCAACAGAATCGTGGCAAGCCTTATGATGCTCCAGCTGGTAAAAGCAAACAGAAAGTGGTTGACGGAAAGAGGACTAGTGGGGGAGATGCTCCTGCTGGTGTAGTTTGTTTCAAATGTGGGAAACCTGGTCATAAGAGTAACGTGTGTACTGCTGAGGTAAAGAGGTGTTTCCGTTGTGGTAAGACTGGGCATGCAATATCTGAGTGCAAGCATAAAGAGATAATTTGCTTCAACTGTGGTGAAGAAGGACACATTGGTAGTCAGTGTCAGAAACCAAAAAAGGCGCAAACCGGTGGGAAAGTGTTCGCGTTGGCTGGGACTCAAACAACTAGTGAGGACAGACTCATCAGAGGTACATGTTTCATTAATAGTACTCCTTTAATTACTATTATTGATACTGGTGCTACGCATAGCTTTATTGCTGCTGATTGTGTTAAAAGATTGGGTCTTACGTTGTCTTCTATGAATGGAGAAATGGTCGTCGACATTCCGGCTAAGGGATCGGTGACTACTTCTCTTGTGTGTTTAAAGTGTCCTTTGTCGATCTTCGACAGAGACTTTAATGTTGATTTGGTGTGTTTGTCGTTAACTGGGATGGATGTGATCTTAGGAATGAACTGGTTAGAATATAACTATGTTCATATCAATTGCTATAGAAATTCGGTGAGGTTTTCTACTCCTGAAGAAGAGGAAGAAGTTGGGTTGTTGTCTTTTAGGCAGTTACGACAGTTGATGCAAGAAGAAGCTCAGGTGTTCTCATTAATGGCGTCGTTATCGCTAGAGAATCAAGCTATAATTGAGGAGTTGCAAGTGGTGCGCGAATTTCCTGAAGTTTTCCCTGATGAAATTCCTGACGTACCGCCAGAGAGGGAAGTGGAATTTGCGATTGACCTTGTACCTGGTACCAGACCTGTTTTTATGGCACCATACAGGATGTCTGCATCGGAATTGTCGGAATTAAAGAAGCAATTGGAGGATTTACTTGAGAAGAAGTTTGTAAGGCCAAGTGTATCGCCGTGGGTAGCTCCAGTGTTGTTAGTAAAGAAGAAAGATGGAAGTATGAGGCTCTGTGTTGATTATAGACAATTGAACAAAGTGATGATTAAGAACAAGTATCCGCTTCCGAGAATAGATGACTTGATGGACCAGTTGGTAGGTGCTTGTGTGTTTAGCAAGATTGATTTGAGGTCAGGCTATCATTAGATTAAAGTGAAAGATGATGATATCCAGAAGACGGCTTTTAGGACGCGTTATGGACATTATGAGTATTCGGTGATGTCGTTCGGTGTTACTAATACGCCGGGAGTATTCATGGAGTACATGAACCGTATCTTTCATACTTACTTGGATCGGTTTGTGGTGGTGTTCATTGATGATATACTGATTTACTCTAAATCGAAAGAAGAGCATGCAGAACACTTAAGACTAGTATTGCAAGTTTTGAAAGAGAAGAAGTTATATGCAAAGCTGTCTAAATGTGAATTTTGGTTAAAGGAAGTTAGTTTTCTTGGTCATGTCATTTCAGGTAGTGGCATTGCTATGGATCCATCTAAAGTAGATGTTGTGTTGCAATGAGAAACTCCAAAGTCGGCTACCGAGATTAGAAGCTTTTTGGGACTAGCCGGTTATTACCGAAGGTTCATCGAAGGATTTTCTAAGTTGGCACTTCCGTTGACTAAGTTGACTTGTAAAAGTAGATCTTTTGTATGGGACGTTCAATATGAAGAAAGTTTTACGGAACTGAAGAAGAGATTGACGTCGGCCCCGGTTTTGACATTACCTAATCCGGGAGAACCTTTTGTGGTATATTGTGATGCTTCTAAGATGGGTTTAGGAGGTGTACTTATGCAGAATGATAAGGTGGTTGCTTATGCGTCGAGGCAGTTGAGAACTCATGAAAAGAACTATCCTACGCATGATTTAGAGCTTGCTGCAGTTGTTTTTGTGCTGAAGATTTGGAGACATTATCTCTATGGTTCTAGATTTGAAGTGTTTGGTGACCATAAGAGTTTAAAGTAATTATTTGATCAGAAGGAGTTGAATATGAGACAACGGAGATGGTTGGAATTATTAAAAGATTATGATTTCGGTTTGAACTATCATCCAGGAAAAGCTAATGTTGTGGCTGATGCTTTAAGCCAAAAAACTTTGCATATGTCGGCAATGATGGTTAAAGAATTGGAACTAATTGAACAGTTCAGAGATATGATTTTGGTTTGCGAAGTGACACCACAGAGTGTTATGTTGGGAATGTTGAAGATTAACAACGATTTTCTAGACAGTATCAAGGAAGCTCAGAAGTTAGACGTGAAACTAGTAGATTCGATGGTTGGGATCGATCAGTCGGAGAATGATGATTTCAAGTTAGATGTGCATGGTGTGTTGAGATTCCGTAATCGAATTTGTATTCCTGATGATGCGGAGATGAAGAAAGCAATTCTTGAGGAAAGTCATAGAAGTAAATTGAGTAGTCATCCGAGAGCTACAAAGATGTATCAAGATTTGAAGAAGTTGTTTTGGTGGCCTAGGATGAAGCGTGATGTAGCACGATTTGTGTATGCATGTTTAACTTGTCAGAAGTCGAAAGTTGAGCATTAGAAGCCTGCGGGGTTGATGCAACCGCTAGAAGTTCCAGAATGGAAGTGGGATAGCATTTCAATGGACTTTGTGACGGGATTACCTAATACTTCAAGAGGACATGATTCAATTTGGGTGATTGTTAATAGACTTACGAAGTCGGCTCATTTTATCCCTATTAACATTAGTTTTCCAGTATCGAAGTTGGCAGAGATTTATACCAATGTAATTGTCAAGCTGCATGGTGTTCCTTTGTGTATTGTGTCGGATAGAGATCTAAGGTTCACTTCTGATTTTTGGAAGAGTTTGCAAGAGGCGTTGGGTTCTAAGTTGAGGTTGAGTTCAGCGTATCACCCTCAAACGGATGGTCAGACGGAGAGAACTATCCAGTCATTAGAGGATTTATTGAGAGCATGCGTTCTTGAGCAGGGAGGTTCGTGGGATACTTATCTTCCATTGATAGAATTCACTTATAATAACAGTTACCATTCGAGTATTGGAATGGCCCCTTTTAAAGCGTTATATGGTCGGAGATGTAGGACTCCTTTATGTTGGCATGAATCTGGGGAAGGTGTAGTGCTTGGACCTGAAATTGTTCGAGAGACTACTGAGAAGGTGAAGTTAATTCAAGAGAAGATGAAAACTTCTCAAAGTAGACAGAAGAGTTATCATGACAAGCAAAGGAAAGATTTAGAATTTCAAGCGGGTGACCATGTGCTTTTGAGAGTTACACCTGTGACCGGTGTTGGGCGTGCATTGAAGTCTAAGAAGCTCACTCCTCGTTTTATTGGTCCATATCAGATTTCGGACAGAGTTGGAAATGTTGCTTATAGAGTGGCTTTACCGCCTAATCTTTCGAATTTACACGATGTGTTTCATGTGTCACAACTTCGGAAGTACATTTCAGATCCATCTCATGTGATTCATATGGATGATGTGCAAGTACGGGATAATCTTACTATTGAGACGATGCCTGTACGGATCGCGGATCGTGAAATGAACACTTTAAGAGGCAAGGAGATTGTTTTGGTGAAAGTGGTTTGGTTGGGAGCTGCCGGAGAAAGTATGACGTGGGAGTTGGAAAGCAAGATGCGGGAATCTTATCCCGAGTTGTTTGAACAAGATAAATTTTCGAGGACGAAAATATCCTAAGTGGGGGAGAGTTGTAACGCCCGGTTATTTAATTAATTATTTAATTAAATATCTTCGTATTATTTGTTTAATTTGTGTTGGTTGTCGAAAATATTGTGTTGAGTTTCTAGGTCGGTTTTGGTTGAATTAATTTAATCGATTTAAGTTGTAGAAATAATATAGTGTTAATATATTAGAATTATAAGAGAATATTGGGCTTATTTAGATGCTGAGTGTAGTAGTAATAATGGGGGGTAGAAAGTTGGCCCAAATGAAAGTTACTAGAAAAATAGTGTTGTTATATTAGGCATTTAGAAATAATGAGGAATGAGAAGTAGCAGTAAGAACGTGGAAGTTACAGAGAAGAGGAAAAGAGGCAAAGCTGGGTCGATCGGAGATTTAGAGCAACCTTCAATCTCAGGTAAGGGTGGGGTTCTGACTCTATAATGGGGTATTTGATGAATGATATGTGGGGTTGGGTTTGTAGAATTACCTCTGTCTGTGTTGTAATGGCTGTCGTGGATATTGAAATACGTCTGCGGTTGATGAATTGGTTGTAGGAAAATTTGTCTATGTTGCTTTAAGATATAATTTTATTGCGTTTATGTTGCACTGTGATGGGTGAATTTGGAATTGTCTGAAATCTGAGGAGAGGTTTGTGAATTGGGGAGAACTGGAACGAAATACACTGAGACGAATGGAATTGGGGGATGTGGCGACCGTGATAGAGGGCGTGACGAGCGTCACACAGGTTGTGTGCGAGTGACGACCGTCACTCGTGTGTTACGACCGTCACACATGTGAAGAGGGCCAGGGTGTGGTGACGAGCATCACACGGGCCTGCTATGTGATTCTTCCTATTTCCGTTCTGTTCATTCTGTCTGTTATGGTTTCACTTGGTTCTGTTCCATTTTAATTTTAATTTGAGAGGTTTGGTATATAAGTCAGTAGTACTGGACAGAGAATTGATAATGGAGTTAATTAACCGATTTCCCGTCGAAAATTACCGACAATGACGTGATTGCTTGTGGTATATTTTAGTTGGTACAGAGTATGTTATAGTTGTTGTGATACTGTTGTTGGGAATTTTAAAGTTGCAGGTGTAAAATATGTTGCATTGCCTCTAATTATTGGCAAGAATTAAGTGGTGGGCCTATGGCCAATGTTGATTTGTTGTTGTGTTGATATATAACTATCATTGTTGTTATTCTGACGTTCATGTTGAGTCGCATTGCATTGCATATCAAGCTGGAGCTGCTGCTCGGTAAGTTGGCCTGGATTGGCAAAATATTAAGTTGAAGGCTTATGCCTTGTTGACGCCTCTATTAATTGGCAGATTTTTAAGTTGGGAGTTCTGCTCCAATGGTACCACATGCATGTGCATATTATAACTCACATTCCATGTTGCATAATTGTTGTGTTGTTGTTGTTGAATGTTGATGGTAATGTTGTGAAGTGGTGATTTTATGTAATCCGATCTAATATATTGTTTATCATATACCCGATTATATTGTTTGATATCTCACCCCTTCTGTGTTTGGTGATGGTTTATACGTCATCCTACAGGTAATCCAGAGTGAACGCTGGCTACCTTCATTAGTTCGAGTCGGTGTCGTCGCTCTGATACGTAACACTCGGGGGGATGAACGCATGTTTCCTTTATTGTTGATTTTAGTATTGTTGCTGAATTTTAAAGTTGTTTTCATTAAAGACTTTTTGTTTTGAAGTTGTTTTAAGTGGACATAGATGGTATGTCATCAAAGTTGAATTTTTGTGAATCCGCTGCGTAGTAATGACAATTGTTTTATTTTAAAGACTGAGCAGGTTTTATTTTAAAGTTGAAGTTGAAAGCAGTGTCACGTCACAGATTCTAATCTTCAAATGGCAGAGACGGAATCCGTATTTTTTTTACAGAATCTTTTTTTGAATTCGCCCCAAATGACATGGAATAAAATATGTATTAACCCTTATTTTTTATGTATGAAAACTTGCGATATTTTTTACTTGTACTTTTTTTACACTATTGGTTTATTTGTTTATTGTTGTTGTGTTTTGTTGATACTAATTTGACTGAGAATTTGAATATGAAAAATTATCTTATTGATGTATTTCTGAATCTTGTATCAAACATTGTGTTGTTGAATTATGATGAATAAAAACACGAATTTGGACCTATAATAGTTGCAAATGGCATGAATGGGGTTGTTATGTATGAACTGGGGTGTGTCTAGATAATCTCATTGCTGTAGGAAGGGTATTCTGCCACTATCATGTATTATGCATAACTTCTACCATGTGTACCATGGGATGCAAATGTTGGATTCTATATTCAAATTTTTTTTTTGTAATTGTGTTTGTTGTATGATGATTTGATTCATAAACTAATTAAAATTTGATTATATTTTGTATCTGCTTTTAATTGTATATTTCTATTAGAAAATCTTTTTTAAATCCATTCTTTCATTTTTATGTTTAAAAAGATAGTAATAATATAATAATTCCGTTAATTAATATCACTAAACCGAATTATTTTTGTCTCACATTTTTATGTTTATATGCATTTAAACTCAATCAATCTATTGAAATATCTAATCTTTTCTAAGACTATTATTTCATTTATTAATTGTTTGAAGTATTGATAGCTCTCGTGTCTGAAATAAATAGAGATTTATTTTATAAAAGAATTATGTAATTTAAAAATAAATAAAAAAGCTACCAAAAATATCATTAGAGAGGAATTGAGGAATTAACATCAGACTCACAAGCATCGAAGCTTTTCAGCTTCTTATGCTTGGAATTATTTTTTATTCTCCCTTTCACTCACAGGTTTACGCACCCGAAAAGGATGTTACTTGCAGTATTAAGCTTATGTTTTTCATCTCTTTGAGTAAATTATGTATAATAACACCAAGAACTTACACGGGACTTCTCAATCCACAAAATCTGTGGCTTACAAACCCTGAATTCCATCTCAACTGCATATATACGAGACTCTGCAGGACAACACAATGCTCCAACATCTCTTTTTGTCGTCTGTCTATTCAAAGCTGCAGAGGCTTCTCTAGAAAAGAAAAAAAATCAATAAAACACTCACTAATGTCAATAAATGCAAAAGGCCTATAACAAAGATAGCAGGAAGCAAGTTGATGGTTCTAATAAAACATGCAAAAACAACCAAAACACGCAGCAGCAGCAACAACAACAACTAAGCCTTATCCCACTGCGTGGGATCGACTACACGAATCAACTTTTGTCATAATGTTCTATCAAGGACCATTCTTCTGTCTAAATCATTAACCTCAAGAAAAATATCGTCAACATCTAAACAAAAACTATACTAATCTAGAGAAGCTGCACTCCCTGAAAACATGCTCGAGAGACTCTTCATGACTCTTCAAGGATGTTACATCTCATACTCTTCATAGAACATGGCTGAGCCATTAACATCCCCTCCACCCCACCTACATCGCTGGTATGGAGCCAATCTCTGCCTAAGATGACAGAGTACGAAGAATTTATGTCTATCATGAAGAAGGCAGACCTTACCTCCTTTAGACCTGCCACAAAGTCGACAATGAGCATCCCAAATGTGTTACATCCTACGCCCGTGAAGCTAGTCACCTTCATGTTGGTTGGAATTGGAACTAGATCTTCCATGTTTCTACCTAACTTCCTTAATGTTATAAGTAGGCTCCATCCACAAAGACTCGGGAAAACTTTTGACATTTATCAAAACCTTGATGAACAATGGCTTCAGATGCGTAACCATCTCCCTAGTTGGATTTCCAAATAACAAGCCCCCGGTCTCCATAGTTTCAGGTATGGCAGCCCACTAAGTGTCTTCAATGAATACACCCCCTTCCAGCTCCCTTGGTTGGACTTCGGCGTCCCAAAACTCAAGGGGGACATAAAAATGCAATGAGGCAGTAGGAAGTTTATAGATAAGATATGCATATATATGCATAAGAAAAAAATTAGAAACTCAAAGGAAGAAGGATTTTGTATAATTTGTAATAGTTCTCCTGATCATTAAAGTCAAGGTTTTAAAGTTTTCCATAGTAGCTAAACAAATAAAACATTGAACTTTTTATTCAAGGTAAAACCATGACAAACACTTGTTTTTTTATATAATAAGGCAGAAAACAATAATCTTATCACAAACAACATCATTAAACATAAACCATTTATCTTTTTGCAAACTATACCATTCCCACTGTTGGCAACTTTTGTACAATCACATTGTTCTTGTTTTCAGAATTATCACCAGGAACAAATAAACCTGCATCACAATCAACAGAAAGAAGTGACGTAGTTCTATACCTATTTTCACCTCCAACCACCGGCATCACCACACCTAGCTTAGCTGCTGGATTTTCAATATTTGGATGATAAGTCCTCCCAAGAACGCCTCCAACTTTCAAAGACAGGTCGTAAAATTTAAACTGAACCTCCAAATGAGCAAAACAACCATTATCAGGAATTTGATAGTTATGAATTATACTATCTTCCTTAGTTACAGGCACGACATTCACATAAATTTCCACAATTACATGAACATTAACAACAGCACTGTTGGTGTTTGGTGTTCTATCTACACTAATTTTCTTTTCTTGAATTTCCCATTTAGAGAGGTACCCTTGTGGAACATGAATTCCTCCCCATTGTAAGAGAATTTCAAATGAACAATTTCTATCCCATTTTGTCGGTTTGGTTGCTTTAACAATGAAGTTGTAAGATTCAAAGAGAATTTCAAGTGCTTGAATCCATGTATAATACCTTGGTCTACCTTTCGCTCTTAGGCCAATGAAACGTGCATTGATTTTGGAGATTTTGATCAGAGACTAAGGTGAAATGTTGATTGGATCTTCCATGGAAGTAGAAAACTATTCCATCTGCTCCATCTGCTCCAACAAAGTGAAGGTCTAAGCATGCTGATCCACGACCATTGCAGTTTGGTTTGCGATCTGTTATTGAATTTTCAAATAGAGAAATGAAAACTTGATATTCTTTTTGCACAAAATGGTGATATAAAGATAGAGTAATTCATAACTAACAAATTTTGCATACAGGAGATGAACAGTCAAAAAAGCAAACTTTGGCATTTGGGTCAGAGGGTGATTTAAGAGGGCACTGAGTAGGGCATTTAATTTTCTTCCCAAAGCATGAACTGCTCAGAAAGTTGCAGGTCAAATTGTCTGTTACTGCTCCTGCAATTGTTCCATATACATTGCAAAAGAAAGCAACAGAAAATATTAAGCACTTTCTCCTTGAGAAAATATTATAATACAACTCAGTCATAACTTTAAATTGTTTAAAGGCATAAGATTTAGCTTTTAAAAATATATTCGTGTGAACCTTGAATAGGACCAACAGAGGTTTTGTAGTAATGGTAACCAAGAGAGGAAACAATGGGAGGTGTCCCCCAAAGATCACTAAAAACAAGTTCAAGTGGGTGAGTATATGTGGTGTGTGACCAGAGTCAGTGAAGTGTGTGAGCTTTGCATATACAATAGGAGTAAAAAGATAAAAACATTCTTATCTTTATTCATTAGGGAAATATTTCAATGGTTCAATACAAGTTTCAAAGTTCGAGTACGACTATTTGGATGACCTAATCTCAACTGCCACAAATACTGTGAAGTATAGGAGTTAGAACTAAATATTTTATAGGCAAACCTAATACATTCCCTATGAAGAACTCCTCAGTACCTTAAAAAAAATTAGAAAAAATAAAAAATAAAAAAAGAGCTCATGAATGTTCTTGAACCTCTTGTCACATGAAAGGAAGCACCAGGATCTACGAACTATGCAATTTGTTGAGTTGGCATGGGTAACCACTGCACTAGGCTGAGCAAATTGAATAGAAGGAGTCATGGTTGCATCTAAGGACATGTACAGGTGTTGGAGTGACCATAACTAAAGGGATGGCCACTAGCATTTGGACCATAGTTGGGAGTTCCATGTGAGAATGGAATATAATAGTTGGTGTAATTTGCAGAAAAACTCCTGATAATTCGAAGGAATTGTAGCCCAGAAAATCTGAATAAAACAATTCCAGCAAGAAAAGGCTAGATGACCAAATTTAAAACAAATCTTACATTGAATATGAGAGAAACAATCTCCCTTATCATGTCATGACCTCTTCCATTTCTTCATCCACGGCCATAATTAGAGCCAATTTGAGACGTATCGGGACTAGTGGATGGTGGTGCAGAGGATTGAGGTGCAAGTTGATCGCTATTAGGTTGGGAAGGAGATTCATGAGCAAGGTTAAGAGATGCAACCTCTCGACAATTTTCGTCTTGAACTTGTCAAGACGAGTTTCATGAGCAAGTAAAAGTGCCACAACATCATCAATATCCATAGTTTCAAACTTACTTTCAACAACAGAAATAACAGGATTGAATTTCTTGAGGCAAACCTTCTAATATCACATCAACATGTTGATTAATAGGTTCAGGATCTCCAACTGATACTTATTAGAATATATATAAGTAATGGCATTAATGTAATTCAATAGAAGTTAGTAAGGGCATTAATGTAATTCAATAGAAGTTGGTTAGAGTGTTAGAATTCTGTTACAAGTGTGTAACAGAATCTGTTGAGTAATGATGATGCAAGGGACTCTATATATAGATCCTCATCATTCAGTTGTAACTAACTTTGGTTATTGAATAATGGAATAACAGTTTTCTCTCTCTCTTTCTCTTCTTCTCTTCTCTCTGTTTCTGCTTCTTCTTCTTCTTCTTCCTAAACTCTCAACTTCTAACATGGTATCCAAGAGCTTCTGATCTTTGGAGCCTGTTTTCTTTTGCGCGATGGCCACACCTTCAATTTCGCAATCATCAACATCAAATTCCGCTGCTGCAACGACTTTCAAGCAGAAAATCTCAGTGAAATTGGATGATTCTAACTACCGTCAATGGCGTCAACAGGTGGAAGGTGTCTTGCGTGGTACGAAGATGGTGAAATTTGTCGTTTCACCTCAAATTCCTGAGCGATTCCTCTCCATTGCTGATCGCGACTCAGGAACTGAAAACCCTAGCTTCATCGCTTGGGAAGAACAGGATGCTTTGCTGTGCACATGGCTTCTCTCTACAATTTCTGATTCGCTCCTCTCACGCTTTGTGTTGCTGCGTCATTCATGGCAGGTATGGGAAGAAGTTCACTCCTATTGCAACACGCAGATGAAAACGCGTTCTAGACAGTTGAGATCTGAGCTGCGATCACTGTCGAAGGGTACACGCACCATTTCAGAGTTTCTCGCTCGTGTTCGCACCATTATTGACACTTTGATGTCAATTGGTGATCCTGTTCTTCATCGTGATCAAGTTGAGCTTATTTTAGAAGCTCTTCCCTCTGAATTTGATTCAGTTGTTGCTGCTGTTAACACCAGGCCTGAATTTGTGTCCCTTGATGAACTTGAATCTCTTCTTCTTGCTCAAGAATCACGCATTGAAAAGACAAAGAAAGAAGTTACTGAAGCTGTCTCAGTCAATCTTACACAAGGAAACACTCCACCTAATCCCTCTGCTCCTGCTGAATCCATGGATCCCTCTCAGTTTGACACTTCCAATGGTGGTTTTGGTGGAAGACAAAATCAGTCTCGTGGCAGAGGTCAGCGTAGTGGACGGTTTCGTGGTCGTGGTAATGGTGCACGCCATGGTTACAGAGGAATGGTTCAATGCCAGATTTGTCATAAAATTGGACATGATGCCAGTTACTGCTATTTTCGTCATAGTCAAGATGCTTTTGGTTATTCTCCTATTCCTGCACAATTTGGCATGCCTCAGTCCAATGTTTGGACTCATCCTGGTTACAGGGCACCTACTGCTCAGTTCTATCCAGCTCCCAGACCTGGAAATTCTTCTGCTCAGCCCCAGTTTGCAGCACCAAGGCCTCAGGCACTTGTAGCTGGCATTGACTACACTCCCTTTTACAATCAGAACTGGTACCCTGACTCTGGAGCTACTCATCATGTCACACCTGATGCTTCCAACCTGGTAGAATCTATTTCTCTCCCTGGATCTGATCAGGTTCATGTAGGAAATGGGCAAGGTTTGGCTATCACCTCTTTTGGCTCTATGACTTTTTCTTCCAATTTGTGTCCAAATAAGTCCCTTAAACTCAATAATCTTCTCTTAGTCCCTTCTATCACTAAGAACTTAGTTAGTGTGAGTCAATTTGCTAAAGATAACCATGTCTTTTTTGAATTCCATGCTGATGTTTGTTTTGTAAAATGCCAGGCTACCTCTAAGGTGTTGCTAAAGGGCTCACTTGGTAGTGATGGACTTTACAAGTTTGACAGCTGTCCTCTTCCTGCTTCATCTTCACAAGTGCTTAGTGTTGCTCATCATCCAGCAAATTCCCCTAGTTCATCTTTGCACTTAGGGACTAGTCTTAATTTTTCTGCTCAATGTAATAATGTTCATGCCTCAAATTCTAGTTTGTATCAAATATGGCATCAAAAATTAGGGCATCCTAGTCATGATACTTTAAAGCATGTATTACAACTTTGTAATATTCATGTTCCTAATAAAGCACTTACAGATTTTTGCAATGCTTGCTGTTTGGGTAAAGTTCATAGGTTACCTTCTGTTGCTTCTTCTGCTGTTTATACTAAACCTCTTGAATTAATTTTCTGTGATCTGTGGGGACCCTCCCCTGTTACCTCATCTTGTGGGTTTACCTATTTTCTTACTTGTGTGGATGCTTATAGCAGGTTTACATGGGTGTATCCCCTCAAATTAAAATCTCACACACTTAACACTTTTGTTCAATTCAAGGCTCTTGTTGAACTTCAACTTAATCTGAAGATTAAAGCTGTTCAAACTGATGGAGGTGGTGAATTTAAGCCTCTCACACATTTTCTGACCACTCATGGCATCATTCACAGAGTTACTTGCCCTCACACTCATCATCAGAATGGTTCTGTAGAAAGAAAGCACAGACACATAGTTGAGACTGGTTTGACACTTCTTGCTCAGGCAAAATTGCCTCTACATTTCTGGGATCATGCTTTCCTCACAGCCACCTATCTCATCAATAGACTTCCTTCACCAACCTTGGCAAATGTCTCTCCTTTTTTTCTCATCCATTTTAAGTACCCTGATTATAAATTTCTGAAACCTTTTGGCTGTTCCTGCTTTCCTCATCTAAGGCCCTACAACTCTAACAAATTTGCCATGCACTCTACTGAGTGTGTGTTTCTTGGCTATTCTACCAGTCACAAAGGCTACAAGTGTATGGATCCTAGTGGTAAAATCTATATCTCAAAGGATGTAGTGTTTAATGAGTCCAGATTTCCTTTCCCTGATTTATTTCCTACAACACATTCTGCATCTTCTCCTGGCTCACCAAATTTGTCTCAATTTGGAACAGCTGTTCCTAGATCCTTGCCAGTTTATTCACCTGTCACTCAGCCTTCATCATCTATGCAAACCACTAGTCCATCACCAGTCTCTTCACAAAGCCCTCATGATTTGGTTGCCTCTAATTCTTCTCCTACACCTCCTACACCAACCATGGTTGGACATTCTGATTCAATCAGTACAAACACCTCCACACCTACACCATCTATCCCTCATTCAGGGTCTCATCATGCTGAACTTCCCCAGCCTATTCCTCTCACTGCTGTTCCTTTTGCTTCTCAACCTAGTACTCAATCTCAGGCCACTTTAGATTCTACCACTTCAGTTCCTGATTCTGTTCAGTCTGTGGCTGACAATTCTTCATCTCCTTCAACCAATGGTTCTACTGAAACTTCCACCTTACCCTCTCCACCTCAAAACACACATCCAATGGTAACCAGATCCAAGAATGGCATTGTTCAACCAAGGCTGCATCCCACTCTTCTCCTTACACATCTTGAGCCTACATCCTATAAGCAAGCCATGGCTGCTCCTGAATGGCTGGCTGCTATGAAATCCGAGTATGATGCTTTAATGAAGAACAATACTTGGACACTAGTTCCCTCACCAGCTCATAGAAAACCTATTGGCTGCAAGTGGGTCTTTAGAGTGAAGGAAAATCCTGATGGGTCTATCAACAAGTACAAGGCTAGGTTGGTAGCAAAAGGGTTTCATCAAGTTGAAGGGTTTGATTACACTGAAACTTTCTCTCCTGTGGTTAAACCTATCACTATTAGGGCTGTGTTAACTTTGGCTATATCTCATAAGTGGGCAATTCAGCAACTGGATGTTAATAATGCCTTCCTAAATGGCATTCTAAATGAAGAGGTTTACATGGTGCAACCTCCTGGTTTTGTGCAAGGCAATGCTAACATGGTGTGCAAGCTACATAAGGCCCTTTATGGACTTAAACAGGCCCCTAGAGCCTGGTTTGAAAGGCTCAAAGGTGCTCTTCTTTCTCTTGGGTTTACAGCCAGTAAGTGTGATCCATCTTTATTCATACTACACTCTACTAAGAACTTCACTCTTATCTTAGTATATGTAGATGATATTATAATTACTGGCCCCTCTCAACAATTTATACAATCCTTAGTGTCCAAGTTAAATCTGTCCTTCTCACTAAAGGATTTGGGACAGCTTGACTATTTCCTTGGCATAGAAGTGCATCATCTTGCTAATGGTTCTCTTCTATTGTCCCAAGGCAAGTATGTGAGGGATCTACTGACTAGAACAAATATGCTTGCAGCCAAGGGCATTGCTTCTCCCATGGCATCTAGCACTAAACTATCTAAGGTTGGGTCTGCTCAAGTAGGTGATCCAACCTACTTCAGATCTGTTGTAGGGGCTCTTCAGTATGCCACAGTTACCAGGCCTGAAATTTCCTATGCTGTCAATAAGGTGTGCCAATTTCTATCTAATCCCTTGGAGGATCATTGGAAGGCAGTTAAGAGAATTTTAAGGTACTTGCAGGGCACCTCAAATCATGGCCTCCTTCTGGTTCCTGCAAACCTCAACACTCCTCTCACAATTACAGGCTTTTGTGATGCTGACTGGGCGTCAGATCCTGATGATAGGAGATCCACCTCAGGAGCCTGCCTATTTCTAGGTCCTAATCTTGTGTCTTGGTGGGCAAAGAAGCAGACTCTTGTAGCAAGGTCCAGTGCTGAAGCAGAATATAGGAGCCTTGCCCATGCTACTGCTGAGATTCTATGGCTTCAATCCTTACTCTTTGAGCTCAAAGTTCAGCATCAAACTCCAAGAGTTCTTTGTGACAATCTAAGTGCAGTATCCTTGGCTCACAATCCAGTTCTGCACTCCAGAACTAAACACATGGAGCTGGACATCTTCTTTGTAAGGGAGAAAGTTATCAACAAAAGTCTCCTTGTCACTCACATTCCAGCCTCTGATCAATGGGATGATGTTCTGACCAAGCCCCTATCTACCAACAGATTTGTGTTTCTTAGAGACAAACTTAGAGTTGTTGACAAGTCCAAACTTGATCAACCTCCCTAAGTTTGAGGGGGGAATATTAGAATATATATAAGTAATGGCATTAATGTAATTCAATAGAAGTTAGTAAGGGCATTAATGTAATTCAATAGAAGTTGGTTAGAGTGTTAGAATTCTGTTACAAGTGTGTAACAGAATCTGTTGAGTAATGATGATGCAAGGGACTCTATATATAGATCCTCATCATTCAGTTGTAACTAACTTTGGTTATTGAATAATGGAATAACAGTTTTCTCTCTCTCTCTCTTCTTCTCTTCTCTCTGTTTCTGCTTCTTCTTCTTCTTCCTAAACTCTCAACTTCTAACAATACTCTAGGTTATCAATAAGAAGATGAATATTTAGTAGGTATTCTTGAACAATATGATTTTCAAGAGACGTGAACCGTAATTCAACACATAATAGTTGTGCCATAGCACGCATTTATTTTTGAAAATAGTCAAGAAGTTTACCACATAGCTCATAAGAATGAGCACAAACAAGAAAACGACCAAAAATCTCACTAGAGAGCGTTGGATTGAAACCACAAGAAGCTTTTGATAAAAAATCTCACTAGAGAGCATGGATTGAAACCACAAAAGAAGCATTTGATCACTTTGACGCATTTAACTGAACTAGAGTTTAGTTTGCCACATGTGTTAGCTTCATTATTGAGAAATCTAGGTGGAATTGAAGGAGAAACGAGAAAACCATAGAGGTCGTGAATGTTGATGTAAGGAACCACCATCAACAGAAACAAATAACCTCAAGAAGCACCAAAAACACTCCTCGAAAAGAGTATGTTGAAGACTCACAATCCAGTTTACCTCGATGTTTTTCAATGACTATAGTAACATGGATAGGATTACATCCTTATATAGGTACCTAATTTTGCACACATGTACAGGTTAGTGTGAATTGTTCCTAAATAATTCTAATCTTGTGCACAGTGCACATGGATCTAACTCTATCTAGAATGTTACAATCATTCACATAACTAACTGTAATCCTGTACACAAGTTTGGTCTAACAGAAATACTTCTGTCAAATGCAGCTGGCAATGCAACTAACTAATCAGTTGTTAGTGATATACTCTAATAGTAATGCTAACAAAACTAGAAAGATTAGCCAAATGATTTATGTCAGTTTCACATGGTCTTCTAAATTATGGTTTTCTTTTGTATGGCAATAGAATCTATTAAAAATTTGATATAAAGAAACGATGCATCCTAAAAAAAATTGTTTTCACAATCAAACATACAATGAAAGACAATGTAGAAGAAGTATGAATAAGTTTATGAGCTCAAGCAATTAATTTCTATTGGTCAAGAATAGAACCTGCCGCAGGTAAATGTATAAAACACAGCATTATACACATACCTTCACAGATAACTTGGACAACAAGAAAAGAAAAATTACATACATCATATTAAGCTTTGAATCTTGAGTTGCTCTGCAATATTTCATGCATTGTCCTAAAAGTTTCCCTTGGGAATTTACACCTTAGGGTAACAACCTGATTTATCCTTTTCTTCCTCCCCACAAACATAGCTTAACATTAAGTCCTCTGGCCATTTATCTGCTTCTAATTCATCAACAACAAGGGGTAGTTCAATTGTTCTTATGCCTAGCAATTGGCATGTGCAGCAGTTGCATGAAATTCTTAATCACTTCCTTCAGCAAACTAACAATCCATCACTTATGAGTGAAAAAAGATACTGAATCAGATGAATATCCGTAGAGAAGCATACATGTAGACAAACATACAACTATTTACAAATATTGTATACCACAATTTCAAGTGATAACTGATTCAAAATAACAAAATTTCCAATCGGTTGTAAAACAAATATTGACAACAACAACCAAATGCATAAATGGGACAAGGTGAAACAGCAGTTATAAGAAAAATTTTATATCCGGTTACAAAATTGAAAGGAAACGTCATCAACATGAAACATATGGATCAAGCAACAAATGAATTATCCGTTCAACAAGCAAGAATCAATTGGAACGAATATGTAGCAAATATAAAAAGACCATATGAATAATTTTGAAAATTATTTATTAAAAATAAAATTCATTACATTTCATCAACAATCTCCATAAAAGATTAACCCTAATTTAATAAAAAATATCAAATTAAATCTAATGGGGAGATATCAGATCACATAATTCTAAGAACTGGTGAATTTGGTGACAGCCTTGGTACCCTCAGAAACGGCGTGTTTGGCCAATTCACCTGGAAGTACCAATCTAACAGCGGTTTGAATTTCCCGAGAAGTAATAGTTGGCTTCTTGTTATATCTAGCCAAACGCGACGATTCTTGAGCGAGTTTCTCAAAGATGTCGTTGATGAAGCTGTTCATGATTCCCATAGCCTTGCTGGAGACACCGATATCAGGATGAACCTGCTTCAACACCTTGAAGATGTAGATCTTGTAGGTCTCAACGCTCTTCTTGGCCTTCTTCTTCTTCTTGTCGCTTCCTCCTTCCTTCGAGATCTTCTTCTCAGCCTTAGGTTTCTTCTCTGCAGGTGATTTCTCTGCGGCGGGTTTCTTCTCCGCGGGCTTCTTCTCGGCCTTAGTTGGAGCCATTGATGATGTTGGTTGATTTGAGGTGTTGGCGAAAAGGCAAGAGAAGTTAATACAGAGATGGAGTGCTGAATGATTTGTGTGGAATGAAGAGAATGTATATATAGGATTATCAAAAGAGTTCTGATTGGAAGGAATTGCACTACGCAGATCGATGACGTGTCGTATTTATATTTCGTTGATTGATATTGCTTTCACTGACGGTGGCGATTGCATTTTATTCTTTTTGTTTGGTCTTGAATAAAATATTACGAGATTGCCACTTATTTGAAAATTTTACCTTCTGCACCAACATTTGCACCTCTCTTAAGGGTATTTATTGATTCAGACAAATCTAAATAAAATCTAAATCTAAATCAAAGCAAGATGTTTAGATTAGATATTTTTTTAGTTCGGAAGAAAATGAAAGGCTTAATTCATCTTTTAGTCTCTTAAGTTAATTTATGGTTTCTAATTAGTCTCACAATTAAAAAACGTTACAATGTATTTCTTTAAGGTTATTCCGTTAGCACAACCAATCATTTTTGTTATTTTTTGGAAAAACGTTAATAAACGCCTATGTGGCATTGTTTTTATTTTTTTCACCCTATTATTATTTTGATGTGTCACGACGAGTCTTTTGGTTTTTCTTCAGTCCTTTTTGTTTTCTTTTTTAGTAACAAATAACCTAAAATCTTTAACTACTCTCTGAACTTCATAGTGGCATTGTCATTCCTTAAAAAATCCTAGTAGCTGCGAAGAAGAAGACGTATGTGGTTGAAGGCGACGATAGTTTGAGAAGACGATAGCAGAAGAGGATACGTAGCAAGTCAAGCATTTTAAAAAGGTACGTGTATGAACTCACCATTTTAAAAAGCAAATATTTTTACAATTTCTTTTACTGCGCTGTCTGATTTCTGAGTTATCTGGTGTGATTAGGTCATGAGTGATAGGTTTGAGTGTGTTGTCCATCATGGGGGTGGGTTTGGTGAGTTTAACAGATATGGTTACAATGGTTTATAGGAGATTTGGCAAGTTGACCCAGATTTTTTGAATTATTTTGAGATTCTAGGTGGGTTGAACGATTTAGGGTACCCAAAAGTTGAGAGCTTGTGGTATTATGATGCAATGGATGATAATTAGCTAGGGATGTTGCAAGATGACGCAAGAACAAATAGAATGAAGACCATTGGACAAATCAATGGGAATGTTCATCTATATGTAATGCATCCAGTGTATGGGAAAGAGCAAATATTGCCTCTTGAGAACAATGTAGGTCCAAATGGTGAAAACAATGTAGGTCCAAATGTTGAAAGTAATGTTGGTCCAAATATTGTAGAAGACGACAGTTTGGAAGATGACATGTTGGATGAATTGAATAATGGTGTAAAAGGAACTTTTAATGACCTGGGGACCATTGAAGAATAAAATAATCTAGGTGACAATTTTGATGAAGGAGGGCCCATAGGCTTAGAAGATTCAGCTGCAGTTGACCAAGAAGCTTCATTTGAGGAATGTTAATATGGATGGGACCACAGAGGGTAGTAACCAAAAAGAGTCATGTCAGGATGTTAACTTTGAGGGGGACACTGTGTCTGAGGATGCAATAGTGGATATTACTTTAGATGAGACAACTTGACATATTGTATGTGACCAAGAAAATGATGTATTGAATGGCACAACCTACTTGGTGAGTGTTCAAACTGATTTTGTAGCTGAGGGACTGATTTGTAACCAAGACGATCATCAGGGAGCAGAATGTAACCAAGAAAATGAGGGGCTTAAATGTAACCAAAAAGATTGTGGGAATAGTGAAGATGATAATGTGTTGAAAGAGATCTTTGGGGATTCTGGTGATAATTCAATTGGAATTGCTGAAGAAATTGTTGTTGATATAGATGAAAGGAAAGGAAATGGGAAGGGCAAAGGTAGGGGTAAAGGGAAAGGAAAAGGTAAGGGTAAGGGGAAAGGAAAAAGTGAGGGTAAGGGGAGGCCAAAGAAACAAAAAGTGGTGGAAGAAGCAGTAGAGGGTAGTGGTGTATGTGATGATGTGAATGAATGTGAGGCTACAAAGGAAAGCTTTAGAGGTTTAAGTGACATTAAGGAGTATGACACTGATGAGTTACCACATGATTATGATAGCGAAGATTATGAGATTTTAAAAGATGATTTTCCAACTTTCAAGCTTCCAAAAAGAATGAATGATTACAAGTGGGAATTAGGGACTTATTTTGCTTCTAAGGAAGACTTTAAAGAGGGAATTAGAACTTATGTTATTCATTCAGGTAGAAACCTCTAATTTAAGAAAAATGATAATAAGAAGATGAGAGTCATATGTAAGAAAGGTTGTTTGTGGGAGTCATACTGTGTAAAATTACAAGATAATAATACTTGGCAGTTGAGAAAGATTGTGGACAAGCACACATGCAGTAGGGACTATAAGGTGGGGTTCCAAAATTTCAAATGGTTGGGCAAAAAAATTCAAAGAAATGTAAGAGAGAATCCTAATTTGAAGTTGAGTGATATAATGGAGAACACAAAACAAAAGTGGAATGTAGGGATCAATAAGACACTTGCATACAAAGCTAAGTCACTTGCTATTGACATTATTGATGGTTCATTTAGAGAGCAATATACAAGAATCCATGATTATGCTCATGGGCTGTTAAGGCCAAACTCTGGTTCAACTGTAAAAACTACTAGTCAATCAAGTCAAGGTGGGGAGGAAAGTAGTGAGAATCCTGAAAGGCCTTTGAATCCGTATTTCCAAAGGATTTATATTTGCCTCAAAGCTTGCAAGGATAACTTATTTAAGTGGAGACCCATCATAGGTTTGGATGGATGCTTTTTGAAAGGCTATTATGGTGGACAAATTCTTGCAGCCATTGGGAGGGATCCTAATGACCAAATGCTACCAATAGCATTTGTTGTAGTTAAGGGAGAAACCAAAGATTCATGGAGTTGGTTTTGGATCTATTGACACATGATTTGGGAGGTGTGAGATTATGCAAGACATATACCTTTATAAGTGATCAACAAAAGGTGTGTACTAATATCTTTATAATTGATTATGTTTTTGATATAATTTGTTTATGATTTCTTTAAATCTGATTTGGTTTGACTAAAATACAGGGTGATCAGTGCATTTTAATGCACACTCTCTTATGTTTATACTTAGGTATTCCTACAGTTTATTTGAGTATTTTTACTATTTTAATGTGTTTTCATATTTAAGTTTGTTTCTACCTTTATTTTATTTTGCAGCTTATTTTCAGCATTAACACTTATTTGATACCTTTCACTGCGCAAGTCATAACTTGAGCTACGGGATGTCGTTTTATGCGTTCTACCAGTCGATGGAAAGCTAAGACAGAGAGCTACAAGTTTTATGTTGAAGCCAAGATCTGATTCGGAGTGAAAGATTGTCAAATAAGTCGTTGAAGTCAGAACCCGAATTCTGAGTTTAGAAAATAATTTGTTTCGGGTCGTTTTATGGGTCTGGGTTATGTTTCCGACCCCAGTTTGAGTTAGTAGTGAAAAACCTTATTTTGTTTATAAGGATTTGAGCTGCTCTACAGTAACATAACCTTTTTTTTACGATTTGACTTTGCTTTTTACGATTGTAATGGAGAACTAATTCCCGAGGGCAAATCCTATTGTGTACGGTTCCATCGATTTGAGGTTATTCTAATACCAATTTAAATTCGATTCCTTTCAATCCTTTTCTATGAAGTAATTTGCTTAATTTGATTGCAATTGTTTGCTTAATTCGATTGCTGTTCATAGGATAGAATTGATTAAATTCGATTGTATGCATGTTCCTAAATTTAATTGCGTGTTATCGTTTGCTTAATTCGTTAACTCGTCATATTCTTAACTGTTTGCTTAATTCGGTAAACAGGAACATAATTCATTTGATTTTGATAAGCGCTTTTCTAATTGATCTCATAATCGAATAGGATCGAAGCCACTTAGGGATTGGTGTTATAATAGCCGATGATAAGTTGGAATCCGAATTAGTAGGATTAGTCGTTTTAGCTTATTTTGATAATCACTTTTTTTAATTATTTTTTGTAAATCAAAACCAAAACCTCCCCATAAACCTTTTCTTTAGTTGCTTGAAATAATACAAGAATCCTTGCGATACGACATCCGAGTGTCGCTTTCCTTTACTACTTTTTCAAAAATACTCGTTTTTAATCCGTACGCGACAGCGGATCAAATTGGCGTCGTTGCCGGGGATTCTTGTTGATGTTAGCCAATTTTAGGATTTTAGTTAAGTTTTGTTAGATTTTTTTTTTGTTTTTTGTTTTTCGTTTTTTGCTTGTTGATTTTCAGGGTTGCAGTACAGTGGTAAGCATTCCAGTCTTTCAGGTGAGTTTGGAAGCTACTGTTTCGATTCGTTCCGAATTTTTTCTAGAAAATCAGAAAAAAAATCGCTAAACAATACTCATTTAGAATAAAATTCTAAAAGATTTTGACCCTGAAAATCGCAAATTCCTTATTTTCCTATTTTATTTGATTTATTTTCTATTTTCATATTTTCAAAAAAATCCGAAATTTTTTGTAGAGATTTATTCTGATTTGATTTGACTTTTAGTCATATTTTTATAATTTTTATATTTTATTTTAACTGTTTTTCTATTTTTCCACTCTTTTTCTCATTAGGGACATTGTTGGTATTTCTGCTTTTGTTGAATTA
Organism: Lathyrus tuberosus; assembly: GCA_022829125.1. Taxonomy (NCBI): domain Eukaryota; kingdom Viridiplantae; phylum Streptophyta; class Magnoliopsida; order Fabales; family Fabaceae; genus Lathyrus; species Lathyrus tuberosus. Next base: position 4,893,767 of record JALAZF010000397.1, read on the forward strand.
CTGAATTGGTTTTGTATTTTCTCATTCTTTGTTAATTTTTTTATTATTAAATTTAATATGGCTAACCAAAGAACGCTTAGAGAATTTGCTGCCCCTGATGTGAATTATAATGCTTTATGTATTGAATATCCTGTTGTTACTGTACCTTTCGAATTGAAATCTGGTTTAATACGCTTGTTGCCAAGGTTTAATGGTCTTGTAGATGAGGACCCACATAGGCATCTGAAGGAATTCCATGTTGTGTGCTCTACACCTTTGAGACCTGAAGGAATCACAGAGGATCATATCAAGCTCAGAGCATTCCCGTTTTCACTACAAGGTGCTGCCAAATATTGGTTTTACTATCTTGAGACGAATTCTGTCAAAACCTGGAATGATTTAAAGAAAGTCTTCCTAGAGAGATACTTTCCTGCCTCCAGAGCAGCATCAATCAGAAAAGATATATGTGGTATTAGACAGCTCGACAATGAATCGTTGGCTGAATATTGGGAAAGATTCAAGCAGTTAGTGTCCAGTTGCCCCCAACACCAGATTACCAAATAGTTGCTTATCCAATATTTCTATGAGGGATTGCTACCAATGGATAGAAACGTTTTAGATGCTGCTAGTGGTGGAGCACTTTTTGATAAGACCCCAGCTGCTGTCAAAGCCTTGATTGAGAATATGTCACTCAACTCCCAACAGTTCACAACTGGAAACAATTTTGTCCAAACAATATGTGTGAATGAGATTCAGGTTTCTTCTTACAACAATGCTCTAGAAACCAGACTTGATGAGCTTATTTCTGTAGTGAAACAACAATTGATGTTATCATTACCACCACCACAAAACCCTCCACAAGTAACCACCGATGCATCTTCCGAACCTTCACTAGAGGACCTTGTCAAGCAATTAGCTGTAAATGAGCTCTAGTTTCAGCAACGAACAAATTCTAGTATTCAGACCTTGCAGACAGAAATTGGACAACTTGCCACTTCCATTAATTCCACACAACAAGCTCAAGGATCAAAGCAACTACTTGCTCAAACAGTGGTGAATGCTAAAGGTCCTAATGTGAGTGCAATATCCCTGCGATCGGGAAAAGTTACTGATTCTGCCTTGGAAAAAAAATGAGAAAGTTATTGAGGTCACGCCTGAACCTGAGCCTTCTATTGTTGTTGAGGAAAAAGAAAAGGAGTATGTACCTAAGATACCTTTCCCACATAAAGTACTGAAAAGTAAAAAGATTGATGAAGAAGAACATTCTGTTTTTCATATTGAATTAATTTTTGAGTTGGTTGATGATACTTGTATTAATTTATTTGCAGTTGATTTTCCATCATTGTCTGATTTTGATGATAGTTACTCATGTGATGACTATACTGACATTAACATGAGCTCTGTTTGTGCTGAGATTGAGGTTCCCTTGCAGGTTGACATTTTTCCTACAGATGGAGTTATAGATGAACAATCTCTTCCCTTAGAGCTTAAACCACTTCATAATAATCTGAAAGATGCTTATTTAGAGATGGATGAAAATATTCCTCCTATAATTTCTTCTAACCTTGATTTCGATAAAAAAAATAAGCTTTTGCAAGTTTTGAAGAAACATAAGAAGGGAATTGGATGGACCTCGATTGAAGATGGAAGAAAAGTAGTGAGGCAGCCCCTTAATCCTTTAATCTCTAATGTTGTGGAAAAGAAGATCACTTTCTCGTGCCCATTCGACACTTTTACTTATCGACGATCCTTCTTTGATCCTGGAATAAAAGACGAAGGCACTAATATTAATTTCAAGTTCAATGGATGCTACCCAAAGCTACTCTATGAGATCTCCACTTTGGAAGAAGAGATTGTAGAAAAGCTCTCTTTAGGAAAGGTTGCTTATGCGATCACCTATCCTCCTTGACTGCTCGGGTGTGTTCTTTCCTTTCTTTCTCTCACTCTTATTTAGCAGTTATGTCCTTTCATTGAGGACAATGCATGTTTTACGTATGGGGGAGGGAATCATTTAGTTTATTTGTTTTATTTTTTGTTTTCTATTTTTGTTATTTGTTTTGTTTTGTTTTGATTTCGTTTCTTTAAGTGAAAAATAAATAAAAAACTTGCATTATTTTGAAAGATTTAGGCTATAGATTAATTTAAGGTTAGATTGTGGAGACATGGGAAAACTTTATAAGATCGGTATCATTCTAACACCTTAAGTCTCTCGAATATGGAAATCAATTTAAATACTTGTTATGACATAGCCTTGAGTTCTCATCCTTTAATAGCTCTTAAGTAGTTTATCTAGCAGTCAGCACCATCTAGAAATCACACACTAAGTAATTAAGCTGATGCAAATAAGTGAATGATCTCGTGCTTAATAAGAAATCTGAATAGGAATCCTCCTTTTAAGTTAGGTGACCCTCACCCGGTCATTTAGCCTAACGGATGTGAAACCTTCAAGAAAAAAATATTGTTGTTGCTAAAGTAGTTAATTTTGAATTGTTGACAACATATGGATCATAGTCACTAACAAGCTTATTTACCATGTGTGTGAATAGATAACGAGCTTAATGTGATTGCATTAGAATGAAAGAGAGCAAAAAGAAGGATGAGTAAGTTAGGCTTAAGCATAATAACATGATTTGAATTGGTTTGTATAGGAGGGAGGCTTATGACTGCACAATTACGGATTAGTGTTCTTACGATATCCTTATGTCATACCCCAAATTTGTCCTACCTGTGTATAACTGTCATCTGTACATCCATCCACTAACTAATATTCCAAAATTCAAAAATATGTTATTTTCCTGTTGCCTAAGTCAGTGCTTCATTTAAGGATACCAAGTTAGGCATGTGTTGTTTCAGTTTAGTTGGATGCGACTTGAAGTTGTTCAAAAAAAAGAGGAGATTGTTCCATTCTCATGATGGATCTTGTCATGAATCAGTATCTTATGTCTAAAGATCAGCAGATTAGGGTTTTTGGTGTCAATTATAGTTCATCTTCTCTAATCCAAAGCATATCAATTTCCACTAAGCCCATTTTCTTGTTCAAATTCATTTTCATATCCAATTCTTATCTTTTCACATCCAAATTTCTCTTTTGTTATTCATTTTATTTATTTCCTAACCTATCTTTAAACCATTTTTGTTCTTTTAAACCATTTCTAAACATTTCATACCCATTTTTAAATATCCAATCCATATTCCATTTTTTTGCCACGACACCGTGCTTGATAACCTTGAGGGCTGGTAGAGATTTTGGTTTGTCGGTGTTGATTTCGAAACGGTGGCATGGTGTGTACACGAGGTGAGAGTTTGATTGAACGCAACGAAGAGTGGGCGCAAGGTTTTGTTGAGTTTTTCGTTGAGGTGAGGTCGCGGCGAGGACGTGGCCGGTGTATCTTGGACAAATCGGAGGAGTTGAGTGTGTTGAAGCATCCGCCGTCGCCGGCGAGGTACCACAGCGTGGCGTGGCGGTTCATCTCCGTTGTGGTGGTATGGAGCGAAGGGAGGGAGAACCTTCTATGAATGAAGCTTTGTGAGGGGCTATGGAATCATGGTTGAGAGAGGCTGAGAACGAGTGAAACATTAAGGCGGACGGTGAATTGATGATGTAAAGATGATGGTGAGAGGATCTGCGCTGCTGAAAGAACCTCTAGGGTTTTTTCTTATGATTTATTCGTAACTTGGATTGGGCTTAAGGCCCTTTTGGTTTTCCTGGCCGCACCGAGTTTTCTGCTTTCGCCACCCCATGGACCGTGATCAACCTTGGGCCTGTTGAAAACAAAAACCCACTCGCCTGTTTTTCACACCGCCCTGCTTTGAGCGCCCCCTGGAACAGAAGAGAGATTTTGGGCCTAACAGCCCCAGGCCCATGCGCCTGACTCTATGCACACACCCCCTGATTCCAGAACGACATCCTGGCCCAGTTCTTGTTTTTGCTTTTTTAATAATACCTTTTAATAGATAAAAAAACTAGAAGAAAATACTTTAAACTAATTTCTTTTTTTAGAAAATATAATAAAATCTGTTTATTAATTAATCTTCATTAATTTTATTAAAATCATTCATTTAATAATAACTAATTAATGTAATAATTAGTTTTATTAAACATTTGATCTTAATTTAATTAATTAGGTTAAATCATTTTCCCTATTTCTAAAAGTTTAAAAATCCTTTTTTTTTCTTTAATCAAATTTCAATTAATTCTATTAAACCATTTTATTTAATATTAATTAACTTTAGTAGTTAATTTTATTAAATATTTTAGTTTAATTTAATTAATTATTTGAGTTTTCTTGTCATTCTAAAAATCTAAAAACAAATTAGTTTAGAATTTCCCCTCCTTATATTAACCTTAGGAATTTAGGATACTAATTATACTAACAAGTTTGATTATATTTCTCCCCTATTTTATTTGTGATTTTTATGTGAGGTTTATCTTTTTCTATGTGGATTAATTTCATGCTCTAATTATATGTTTGTCTTTCATAATATGCTTGTCCAAACCAAAAAAACTCTTTTGAAACTAATACCTTGACTTAATGTCAAGCCCTTTTCAATACCTTGTAAGTCGATTGTTTTCACGATCGCAATCAACCTCACATAGCCTCCTATTGGGCTTTATACAACGATACTTGTTGCACATTTCACTTTGGTTTGTATGTGTATGCGTGATTGACTCACTTTAATCATGGCTCGATTATTCCCACTTGAGTAATTGTATCCCTCTCCCATAAGACTAAAATCAATTTTTTTACAAGAATAAACAAGCTTGATCCAACGTCAAGCATTTTTCGAGACAAATTCAATTAATTAATTCATCTCCCAGCATTCACTTGATCCACATATCAAGTCCCATTACCCCTCTTATAAGTCGAGCGCTTTTGCCTCGCTATCGACCTTGCCTTGAACCATTAGGACCTCCTTTCCATTAGTCCTCAACCATTTCGCACGCACGTTCAAACCTCGACCAACACCGAGCATTTTTCAAATCAAATTAATACATTTAATCATATTTAAACACTTTTCTTAAAAGGAGAAAAAGGAGTAGAATGGAATCTTCGATTCTTCTCCTCAATTATTTGGGCCCGAGGAATCTTTCTTAAGTTCAAGCAATTGTCTTCTTTAAAAAACTCATAACGCGATTACACATCAAACCCTTTTTACAATAAATCAAATCAAATCTTCTTTTCCTAAACACTTGGATGAAAAAGAGAGAGAGTCGGTTCTTCGACTAGCTTTCCTGATTACTTGGGCCCGAGGAATCTTTCTTAAGTTCAAGTAATTGTCATCTATTTAACATACTCTAACCATATTAAAACTCTTTCATAATTAAGGATGAAAAAGAGAGAGAGTCGGTTCTTCGACTCGCTTTCCCGATTACTTGGGCCAGAGGAATCTTTCTTATGTTCAAGTAATCGTCACCCAATCAAAATACAGACACATTAATCCAACTCCTCGCCGCCGTGCGATTAAAATTATTTTCCAAAAGAACAATGTTTAGCCCCCCTAAACACTTGTTCACTTAAAAAACATCAACCTAACAACCGTAGTCCCACGAACTACGAATGCTCTGACTTTCCCATTGCACGAGGGAATACGTAGGCCAAGGGTTCTAATCCTTGCTGAGCACCCTAATAAAAACCACCCCATTTCCCCTTAGAAAGCAATATTACCTTAGTAGATAACAAACAAACCTAACTAACTTTCTCACGAATCGAATCAAGAGGTTCCCGTTGAGTACAATGGACGTAGAGGGTGCTAATACCTTCCCTCTTGCGTAACCGACTCCCGAACCCGAATTTGGTTGCGACGACCATTTTCTTATCCTTTAAAGGTTTTATCGATATTTTCCTTTCCCTCTTTTGGGATGAATAAAGTTCGGTGGCGACTCTGTTTCAAACAGTTTTTTCCGCGTCCATCGCGAGGATTGTATTTTTCGAGGTACGACAGATGGCGACTCTGCTGGGGACATGCATTGTCCTATGCTAGAGAGAGTCAAGCCTAACTTAACTCGATTCGTGAGTGTTAGATCCGCTTATTTGTTTATCTTCTCTTGCTTGTTTGATTGCTTGTTTGATTATCTATTATCTACTTGCTTGCTTATTGTTATTATATCCTATTATTATCTCTTATGACTTGTGGGGGTCCTCTGATCATTGATGCTTTGTGAGACGGCTCTACACCCGAGTCGAGAAAAACCCTAGGATTAGGATGGTGGTTGTGTAGTGTAGGCTTGCATGGTCTCTTCTGCGTGAGTTGAAGCGAAAACCCCACTTGGAGTATACTCCCTTGGAGATATTATTGTTGTGGTGAATCTTTGCCATGACGATAATATTTTCGAGGTGGGTCGTTGATCCCAAGGACCATTAACCCATTTACCCATAGTGGTTGGTAGTGTTAACTCTTTCTGAGTTGATGCGAACGCCCCAATCAGATGAGATCCCTCGAACGTATTACTTCCTGACAGTAATATTTTCGACCTCGATCTAGGATTCTGAGAACCCTACTTAGAACCCGTGTGTCGATGGTCATGTAGTGGGCGCCTCCGAGGAATCTTTCTCGTGGGGAAGAAACGAAGACCTCACCTAGACGAGATTATTTCAAGAATATTATAGTCGGACAAATCTTTGTCGTGGTTATAATGTTTTCGAAATATATCTGTAACTCTAGGCACCTACCCGTTTAGAACCTACCAGTGGGGGGTCTTGTGATCAGAGATATCTTATGTTTAACTCCTTCCTCATAATCATATGTTGTTTTGATCCTGGAACCCTGCATTGCATACTCATGACATTAGCATATCATTTTCCAACAACCCATCCGATCCTCTGTCCATTTCCTGTCAGCTGGTTTCCCGACGCTCATATTGAACATGTGGTAGCCACAAAGCATTTAAAGCAAGTTCAAGCGGAGATAAGAGGAGCATAGACAATTTGAAAGTTGTGATGGCTATGTCAGAGGATAGTTTTCAACATATTGGGATGAAGGATTCTGACCCCCCATCAGGTTTTACTGTGTCGACTAATCCATTGTTTGATCATCTACCTGGTGATCATACTCCACAAGTGAACATCCCTGCTCAGTCTCAGATGATATCTGATTCCATGGAGAAAAGGTTTTGTGCCCTCGAAGAGAAAGACCAAGCTATGAAAGTGTGCGATACTTTTGGGCTCGATGCTGTTGATATGTGCCTAGTGCTAGACTTGGTAATTCCTCCAAAATTCAAAGTACCCAACTTCCAGAAGTACGCTGGTATCAGTTGTCCAAAGCGTCATTTGATGATGTTCTGCAGAAAGATGACTTCTCATGTCCGCGACGATAAGTTGATGATTTACTGTTTCCAAGACAGTTTAAGTGGTGCATCTTTGAATTGGTACATGGATTTAGAAAGAAGTTATATCCAATCATGGAAAGACTTATCCAATGCTTTCCTAAAGCAATATGAGTACAATTTGGACATGGCTCCCAGTTGCACGCAGTTGCAAAGCCTATCTCAAAAGAGCGGTGAATCCGTTAAGGATTATGCACAATGATGGAGAGAGTTGGCAGCTAGGGTACAACCACCACTCTTGGACAAAGAATTGATTGACATGTTCTTGGATAGTCTGCATGCCACCTATCTTGAAAGAATGGCTGGCAGTTCATTCTTAAGCTTCTCTGACCTTATAACCGTAGGAGAACGCATCGAGAGTCACCTCAAAGCTAAACAAGTCCAAGACGTCTTGAGTAATCAAGCTGGTGAGACTGAATCCTTCAGCAATTCCCAAAAGGAAGATGATAATGAAATTGATGCAGTCATAGCAAATGTTGAGTATTCTCAAGGTGCACCAGCAAAACTTTATGGTCCCTTAGCTTCTCGACAGTTGTCATTGCCAGCGCCATATCATCCTTATGGGCAACCTGTCAACCCTAGGGCGACATACCAGAAACCCATGATTTCTCCTCGTGCAAATCAACGAGCCCGTGGTCGAGGATATCAGAATCATCATCAGAATCAGCATAGGCCTCAAAACAACTTAGAAAGAAGGACTGCTCCTCTCCACCTAGTTCCTATGTCGTACAATCAACTTTTACCGCATCTGGTCCAAAACTCACTGGTAGAGCCCAAAGCTATAAAGCCATTGCCAAAACCATACCCGCCGGGGTACGATCCCAATGCGCATTGTGGATATCATGCTGGATCAATGGGGCATTCGACTGAAGATTGCAAAGCTTTTCAAGCCAAGGTGCAACAGTTGATTGACAAGAAGTACATATCCTTCCAAGAAGGAGACTTTATTGTGCACGTCAGCTTCTCGCCCAAATAAGTTCCAAGACTTCAAAAGGCAGCTAGTGGTTCAGACAGGAAGACTTCCTCAGATGCTGGCAACCATTGGACATTTATCATTTGCATTTGTAATTTTGTTATGTTAAATGATACTTGTTTTTGAATATTGTCGTTTTGAATGGTAATATTAATGATGTGATCATGCATTTTCTGAATTAATCATGTCGCATTCGCTCATTTTTCTTCACTTATATATAAAAAAAATAAAAATACAAAACAAAAACAACAAAATTCTTCCATATACTCCTTGTCCACTCTCTTTATCAAACTTTTGTTTAGCAAAGATTGGAGGGAGGATGATGAAAACAAAATACCCATAATTGTTGACGGTATGCTTTCGGATAAAATCCTGCCAAGGTGTACAAGCATTGTTTCAAATCCCCAAACACTGGAGAGATAAGGAGTTAATCCCTAGTAAACCACTTTGAGCCTAGAAGTAGCAGATTCTTTCGGATATTCAAACCCTTACACTCAACCTGGGGCAGGGTAGTGTTCAGTTAACCTAATTACGCACTCAGTTCACAAAAGTAAAATCCAAAAACATGATGGTTGTCACAATCCTCTGACACCAAAAAAATAAAAATAAAAAAAACAAAAATCAAAAGCCTGCTAAGTCGAACACCCCAAAGGATACTTTAGCAAAAAATCAAAGCAATCTCGATGGACTCGAAAGCGAAATCAGTCCATGCAAAAGATAGGGATAAAAAACAATACCAAAAGAGGCTTTCGAATCCTCAACAAAAACAAAATAAGATTCACTGACATCCATCAAAACAAAATAAGGTGACTGCCATCATCACTCTTACACCGTCATCCCTTTTGGAAAACCAACATGTGCAGAATTAACTGAACGTAGGACTGGAGATCATCACGAAGAAGGGGTGGGTACAAATCAAGTTTTGAGCCTTATATCCTTTGTTTCATAAACTGTGAACCAGACCACGTTATAACCCTCAAAAGACCTAATTGAGGCGGGGTTTATTCTGAAAGCATACTACAGCAAGGTTGCGTAAACTGACTCCTACAAATTTGCTAATCTTCTGAATTGGTGTCATATTCTTGCTATATCTTTCACACCAGCTAAATCAGCACCACGTTTGGACTAATGGTCCATCTGTCACACACTATCACATCATTCCAATAATGATCGATTTTTCAAAACTTGCATGAGCATCGCATTAAAATTACCATTTGTGAACGAATAATTTTGACTGCAAGCCAGTGTTTGACATCAAGGAAATTCCAACAAGGAGCAATCAAAGGGGGTTGGGTCATTCAACACTGTTGGCTGGAGTTAACAACACCTCCTAACCCTATGGAACAGGGGCATTGACATCCAATGATTATGGAATCAATCAGTTTAAAGCAAGTCCCCGAAGCATTAGTTGATTATGGGGCAAATCATTCAGGAATCAGGTTGAGCATGGTGAATCATCTCAAGACTCTACCAACCAGGGGCAGGCCACCTATAGGTTCTTTTGATTAAAGGAAAACCCCTCCAATGTTCAATCAACACAAGTTAAGTCGCTTCAACGCTCATTCTGGGGTAAGCTACCTCAAGGGTACTTTGAAGCCAAATACTTCAAGAGTCATTCAATGAAGGAGGAATCCTTTCACGACTTGGAATTTTGGGGCAAGCCATCTCGAGATCATCTCATGGTACAGTTGTTTCCAATTTCCTGTCAAGGAGAAATTCTTCATAGACCCAGACTGGGGAAGGATGAGCCACACGGGGGAAAATCTCTCTGTTGCTTTCAACATGCTCAAGCGAACACCGTCAAGTGACCTTTGAGTTCAAGACGAGTGTCGGGGAATCATGCTATCACCCCACAAATAACCTTTTGCCTTCCTTCTGACAAGAAACCTTGCTGCATAAGAACCTATTCATCCATTATCCTCTTCTGGGGCATCCTTGGAAACTTTCATGTCATTGCATAAATCTCTCGTATGCATTAGTCATTTCGCTTCGCTCATTGCATAGACATGTGCATCATACCTCAAGCCTAACCTTCCAACAAGATTTGACATCTCAAAGCCTGATACCGCAAGACTTGACACCAAAGTCCAACTTAGCTTGGCAACCCAAAGGTCCAGTTCTCGTCTGGCAAACATTTTAAGGTCCAGTTCCCTTCTAGAAAATCATTTTAAGATCCAGTTCTCGTCTGGCAAAACCATTAAAAGGTCCAGTTCTTGTCTGGCAAAACATTTTAAAGTCCAGTTCTTGTCTGGCAAACATTTCAAGGTCCAGTTCTCGTCTGGCAAAGCATTTTAAGGTCCAGTTCCCGTCTGGTAAATCATTTCAAGGCCCAGTTCTCGTCTGGCAAACCAATTCAAGGTCCAGTTCTCGTCTGGCAAATCTTTTAAGGCCCAGTTCTCGTCTGGCGAATACCCTTTTCTCACCAATTCTCGTTTGGTAGGCTATCCAAAAGTCAGTTCTCGTCTGACAAACAAAAGCTTAAACACCAGTTCTAGTCTGGTAATCTATCCTCCAATCCAGTTTTAGTCTAGAAGTTTGACCCAAAGTCCAATCCTTATTTGGCAACTACTCAAAAGTCCACACTCTTTGGCACCTTCAAATCTACCCTTTAAAGTCCAGTCTTCATTGGTAACCATTAAAAGTCCAATTTATTGGCAAACACCAAAATAACCAAAGTCCAATTTCACTTGGCAGTTACCAAATCCAATCCCTGGTGATACCCTCGACAAGGAAACTTATCCCCAGCAGGCCTGATCATTTGCATCTTCATGTGCATAACATGCTAGCATAACATTACATAATCATATCAAGCACTATCATATCATACGTGCATTAGATTCCCCAGCAGTTGCATCTTAGCATGTGTTTCAGTGCATTACGCAATGCATGGCATATCCATCCCCAACATAGCATAACAGGATCCAGGATCAGTTTGCAAGCATCTTGGCCAGTCCTCCTTCGAAGTCGGCAGTATTCCTCTGAAAAGAGTTGATACCCCACACGTGCTCTTGGAATTCTATTCCCCAGCAAGTCATTCTTCAGCCAGGCAGTTGATATTGACAATCCCCATCAGTTGTTGCTATTCTTACTCCCCAAGCAGAGGAAATCCTAGAAAGTTTCTTGTGAGCTTTCCCCTGCAGAGCCATCACATTTCCTCCGACAGGAATCTTGCTCAACTATCCCCCAACAAATTTACCTTCAAAGATACTGCTTTGGGATCATCGAGGAACCTTAATGGATAAGGTACTGCTTCAATGTTCCAGAGAATCTTCTGCTTTCAGAGATACTGCTTTGGTATCATCGAGGAACCTTATATAGATAAGGGACTGCTTCGACGTCCCAGAGAATCGTCTGCCTTCAAAGATACTACTTTGGTATCATCGAGGAACCTTTATATAGATAAGGGACTGCTTCGACCACCCCAAAGAGCCTCTAATTGTTCTGTTCATTTGGTACCCTAATACCCCATTCTATTAGCTCTTACTCTATAGCACTTTATCTCTTGTCAGACAAATTTTGGGGTCTTCTTATATCTAATTGACTTCCACCATAAAAATGAACACCATGCAGCAGTTCATTCTTTAGGTTCAAGCCAATTAAATAGGGGCATCTGTCATACCCCAAATTTGTCCTACCTGTGTATAACTGTCATCTGTACATCCATCCACTAACTAATATTCAAAAATTGAAAAATATGTTGTTTTCCTGTTGCCTAAGTCAGTGCTTCATTTAAGGATACCAAGTCAGGCATGTGTTGTTTCAGTTTAGTTGGATGCGACTTGGAGTTGTTCAAAAAAAAGAGGAGATTATTCCATTCTCAGGATGAATCTTGTCATGAATCAGTATCTTATGTCTAAAGATCAGCAGATTAGGGTTTTTGGTGTCAATTATAGTTCATCTTCTCTAATCCAAATCATATCAATTTCCACTAAGCCCATTTTCTTGTTCAAATTCATTTTCATATCCAATTTGTATCTTTTCACATCCAAATTTCTCTTTTATTATTCATTTTATTTCTTTCCTAACCTATCTTTAAACCATTTTTGTTCTTTTAAACCATTTCTAAACATTTCATACCCACTTTTAAATATCCAATCCATATTCCATTTTTTTGCCAATTTCCAAGTTCCATCAAAATTCCAATTTTCAAGTTCATTTCAAGTTTCAAGTTTATTTGCAAATTCTATTCATAATCAATTTCAATTTTCAATTTTCATCCAATCTTTTAAAATTGCCACCAATTCAAGGCCCATATCATTTGTCACACACAAAAAACAAGTTTATGGAAAAAAGAAGAAAATTATTACAAAAGGCCCATGAGGATTTGTTAAAGTTACAAAAATACAAAAAAAGAAGGAAGTCTCTGGCAGACCAACAAGACTTGAACAACACCAACTTGTAACAATTAAGTCCTTCCACTACTTGTACCTGCGTCTACCTACAGCCTGCTCTGTAAACCAACACCATCTGCCAACTTGCACCAAATTACACCCTGCGCAATGCTGTGACCAAATGCCTGCTACAACTGCAGCATCAAAATTGTACTGCAACCAAACAAACCATCAGCCTGCTCTAAACCGTACGACACTCCCAGCCAAAACCTGAACCACTCTAAGCCATGCGTGACAACCAGCCTGCCCAAAACCTGCATTGAAAGTGATATCACACAACAATATCAGACAAAAATCATACTAGAAGCTTATTGAAGAAATTTGTGGTTTGTTTAAAACAAGGAGATGGAGAGAAGTAAGGGATGAAAAAAAAGGGAGAGGGAATTCTAAGAAAAGACTCACCTTAACTCAGCCACACAAGAGCCTTCTTCACCCTTCTCAAAAACACAGAACAACCCTTCACCTTTCATATCCAACCTCACTTCCATTTCCAATCCACCCTAATGAATACTCGGTAACAAAAAGAGTGGAAGAAAATCAAAAGAAAAATTAGGAACTTCTTCTCTTTTTTTTTGGGGTCCCCTCATCGTCTCTCATCACCTTCATTCTTCAATCCACAAAAACTGCATCAACCCTCATTGCAAACTTAACCTGTAGAAACCAAAAACCACAACAAACTCTAAGCTCATGTGATTCAAACTCCACGACAAAGCACCACCATCTCCATTCTTCAAACTCTTCATCAATTATACAATTCCATGATTATTTCTTCAACCGATTTCTGCTGAACCTTGCAAGGCTTCATCATCAAATTCATAACCTGCAAAATCGTTCAAAACTCAAAGCTGCAACAATTTAAGCGTAAATGTCACCACCATCAAATTCGCAGAAATCGGAAAAGATTAAACAAAAAATTGAAGGAGAAAAATTCAGCAACAACTTCAACCATCTCATCAACAATAATTCCAAATCTCAGTGAAAAAGAGGAGGATAAGAAAGTCATACCTGAAGCTTCATTACTGTTATCCTCAACGAAGTATCGTCGTTGTCTTCGAAGCGCCATCAGAGCGACTCTGATAGGTACGTTTGAATCACCCTGCTGCTATGTTGTACATCGCGATTGGTGTAGCTTTAGTTCCAAATTTCACATTTGAATCCATTTTGTAGTTGCTCTTGCTCTGTGATAATTTTGTTTCCTGTGATTTACGATTGCTGAATGAATGTGTGGTTTTTGATCGTTTTCCACGGCACCGTGCTTGATAACCTTGAGGACTGGTAGAGATTTTGGTTTGTCGGTGTTGATTCCGAAACGGTGGCATGGTGTGTACACGAGGTGAGAGTTTGATTGAACGTAACGAGGAGTGGGCGCGGGGTTTTGTTGAGTTTTTCGTTGAGGTGAGGTCGCGGCGAGGACGTGGCCGGTGTATCTTGGACAAATCGGAGGAGTTGAGTGTGTTGAAACATCCGCCGTCGCCGACGAGGTACCACGGCGCGGCACGGCGGTTCATCTCCGTTGTGGTGGTATGGAGCGAAGGGAGGGAGAACCTTCTATGAACGAAGCTTTGTGAGGGGCTATGGAAGCATGGTTGAGAGAGGCTGAGAACGAGTGAAACATTAAGGCGGACGGTGAATTGATGATGTAAAGATGATGGTGAGAGGATCTGCGCTGCTGAGAGAAGAACCTCTGGGGTTTTTTCTTATGATTTATTCGTAACTTGGATTGGGCTTAAGGCCCTTTTGTTTTTCCTGGCCGCACCGAGTTTTCTACTTTCGCCACCCCATGGCCCGTGATCAACCTTGGGCCTGTTGAAAACAAAAACCCACCCGCCTGTTTTTCACACCGCCCTGCTTTGAGCGCCCCCTGGAACAGAAGAGAGATTTTGGGCCTAACAGCCCCAGGCCCATGCGCCTGACTCTATGCACACACCCCCTGATTCTAGAACGACATCCTGGCCCAGTTCTTGTTTTTGCTTTTTTAATAATACCTTTTAATAGATAAAAAAACCAGAAGAAAATACTTTAAACTAATTTCTTTTTTTAGAAAATATAATAAAATCTGTTTATTAATTAATCTTCATTAATTTTATTAAAATCATTCATTTAATAATAACTAATTAATGTAATAATTAGTTTTATTAAACATTTGATCTTAATTTAATTAATTAGGTTAAATCATTTTCCCTATTTCTAAAAGTTTAAAAATCCTTTTTTCTTTAATCAAATTCAATTAATTCTATTAAACCATTTTATTTAATATTAATTATGCTTAATACCCTTTTTGGTCCTCTAACTGTAGGACTGGGTCCAATTTGGTCCTCTTTCTTTTAAAAGTTCCAAATTGGTCCCTTACGTTATCTAACTGAATCAAATTGGTCTTTTCCGTCAAATATTTGTAACACCGTTAGAAATTAATGACGTGGCATCTGAGGTGGCGAATTTTGATGACGTGGCATATGATTTATTAATTTTATTATTATTTATAACTTTTTTTCATTATCCATGTCATTTTATTAGTAAATTATTAATTAATTTTTTTGAAATTCATATAGAATTGAATTTATACAAATTTTTAAAAATTTAGTTACTATTACTTGGGCTTGATAATAGCAGCCCATTAGTCAAGCTTTATTGGTAGTGTGTGAATAAGTAGTTTATAAACACTAATGCTTATCACTTCAATTTCGATGTGGGACTCAAACAAAGCAAGACCAATAACAAACTAATATCAGTATCACAAGCAAATATCAGTATCAACTAGTTTCAAATAACAAACTAAAAAACTACATAAATGTTATCCCTCACAAAGCAATACGCCAATAACACAAGTTTGGAACAAAATCTCTTAATCGAACCATTTTCTTGGTGGTTGCAATGTTTATCCATTTAATTAAACACTTTTATCAAGCAAGAATTTCTTAGCAACACTCACTTGTATTCTATTCAAACCATTTTCTTGGGAGTAGAATAAGTGCTTCATTGTCGCAACATGTGATCGAGATTTGAAGAGGAGGATCCAAAAGGTAAACAAATTAATCATTGACGCAACACTTTCTATGCTAATTGTTCTGTTGGCGTTCTTCTACAATCTCAGAAATTGCTTTTTCTGCATCTGATTCTTCCTTCTCACACCAGCATCTGCAAGAAACATACAAACACCGTTTTACGGAGAAAATTGAGTTTAAAAATTTCAGAAAACCACTCCAAATAGTACAGTGTAATCTTAAGCCCATTAAGATTAACTCCATTAAGATAGATGAAAGCTTAAATTCATTCAAAGTCTATAATCTTAAGCAACATTTTAGTAGGCTTTGTTTGTACTCATAACATCTTTATGTTTCTTATCAGCCGCCCCAACCACCTCTAATTATGGCGAAATAGACTTGCTTGGTTCTCTATCAGACTCGTTCTCTTCAAATGCATTTCCTCCTGTGCCAGATACACCAGCAACTGCAACCCCTGAAGCAAACAATGGTTCAACAGCTTCCTTTGCAGCACCATCATTTGGGTCCAATAATTTCAATCAGGTAGGCATCTGAATGATAATTTCTTCGTTTTAGTTAAAGAATTCTTTTCTTTCTATGTTTTAAGACAATACCAAAAAAGAGAATTGATTTGTTTGTGCCTTAGAATTCTTCTGATTGCCACATTTATGCCTTGTGTCCATCCTTTTTTATTTAGCATACATAGCTGTAACTATTGTGTGGGTAGTAGAGTTTCTGTTAAGAGATGTACCATATTACTTAATAATTAACCTGTTTGTTTACAAAACTGAATAGTTAGAATTCTGAAAATTGGTTTTCTAAATCTAGAAGGGCCTATTTCAGAACTTAGCTTTGAATGGTTTGTATGATATATCTATATCTCTATTTGTTAAATTATTAATTTTCATTCAAAATAATCTATCTGTTGGTTCAACTTTTGGCAGTCTTTTGAAGATCCATTCGGTGATTCACCATTCAAGGCCGATACTTCTGCTGAAACTGCTCCATCTCAACACTATGTAAATCAGAGTATTGAACCATCCCAATCAGATGGTTTTAATGCCGACACAATGTCTAACTTTGGATTTGGGGACTCATTTTCTATTGTACCATACTCTGCATCTGCTATCAGTGACACCCAACCTTTCTCAGCTAACTCTAACTTTTTGTCCCAAGAGTCATCATCTCAACAACTGGAAACTGATATTCTTGCTGACATTCTTCCTCCTGCACCAAATGGATATAATGGGTCTATGAACGGTGGGAACTACTTGCCACAGGGATCCTCTACAGGTTTTCCTTTACACATGACTCCCCAAGCTCCAACACCACAACCTGCACAACAACCGGCACAAATCACAAACTTTCCCCATCATGGAGGATCTACCGGTTCTCCTTCCAACAGCCAGGGCTTCTTTGGGCAACAAGGGAATGCAGCCCCCTTAAGTTTATCACATACCCATCAAGCACCTGCTCCCAATGCTTCACCATATGCTGTTTCAACGACAGCAAATTCTTTAGTTTCTCAACCTTCCAAGGAATGTATTGGTCTTGCTTTGTTTGAGTCCCACATCGAAATTGAAGTGATAAGCATTAGTGTTTATAAACTACTTATTCACACACTACCAATAAAGCTTGACTAATGGGCTGCTATTATCAAGCCCAAGTAATAGTTACTAAAATTTTAAAAATTTGTATAAATTCAATTCTATATGAATTTCAAAAAAATTAATTAATAATTTACTAATAAAATGACATGGATAATGAAAAAAAGTTATAAATAATAAAAAAATTAATAAATCATATGCCACATCATCAAAATTCGCCACCTCAGATGCCATATCATTAATTTCTAACGGCGTTACAAATATTTGACGGAAAAGACCAATTTGATTCAGTTAGATAACGTAAGGGATCAATTTGGAACTTTTAAAAGAAAGATGACCAAATTGGACCCAGGCCTACAGTTAGAGGACCAAAAAGGGTATTAAGCCTATTAATTAACTTTAGTAGTTAATTTTATTAAATATTTTAGTTTAATTTAATTAATTATTCGAGTTTTCTTGTCATTCTAAAAATCTAAAAACAAATTAGTTTAGAATTTCCCCTCCTTAGATTAACCTTAGGAATTTAGGATACTAATTATACTAACATGTTTGATTATATTTCTCCCCTATTTTATTTGTGATTTTTATGTGAGGTTTATCTTTTTCCATGTGGATTAATTTCATGCTCTAATTATATGTTTGTCTTTCATAATATGCTTGTCCAAACAAAAAAAAACTCTTTTCAAACTAATACCTTGACTTAATGTCAAGCCCTTTTCAATACCTTGTAAGTCGATTGTTTTCACGATCGCAATCAACCTCACATAGCCTCCTATTGGGCTTTATACAACGATACTTGTTGCATATTTCACTTTGGTTTGTATGTGTATGCGTGATTGACTCACTTTAATTATGGCTCGATTATTCCCACTTGAGTAATTGTATTCCTCTCCCATAAGACTAAAATCAATTTTTTTACAAAAATAAACAAGCTTGATCCAACGTCAAGCATTTTCTGAGACAAATTCAATTAATCAATTCATCTCCAAGCATTCACTTGATCCACATATCAAGTCCCATTACCCCTCTTATAAGTCGAGCGCTTTTGCCTCGCAATCGACCTTGCCTTGAACCATTAGGACCTCCTTTCCATTAGTCCTCAACTATTTCGCACCACGTTCAAACCTCGACCAACATCGAGCATTTTTCAAATCAAATTAATACATTTAATCATATTTAAACACTTTTCTTAAAAGGAGAAAAGGGAGTAGAATGGAATCTTCGATTCTTCTCCTCAATTATTTGGGCCCGAGGAATCTTTCTTAAGTTCAAGCAATTGTCTTCTTTAAAAGACTCATAACGCGATTACATATCAAACCCCTTTTACAATAAATCAAATCAGATCTTCTTTTCCTAAACACTTGGATGAAAAAGAGAGAGAGTCGGTTCTTCGACTAGCTTTCCCGATTACTTGGGCCCGAGGAATCTTTCTTAAGTTCAAGTAATTGTCATCTATTTAACATACTCTAACCATATTAAAACTCTTTCATAATTAAGGATGAAAAAGAGAGAGAGCCGGTTCTTCGACTCGCTTTCCCGATTACTTGGGCCCGAGGAATCTTTCTTAAGTTCAAGTAATCGTCACCCAATCAAAATACAAACACATTAATCCAACTTCTCGCCGCCGTGCGATTAAAACTATTTTCCAAAAGAACAATGTTTAGCCCCCCTAAACACTTGTTCACTTAAAAAACATCAACCAAACAACCGTAGTCCCACGAACTACGAATGCTCTGACTTTCCCATTGCACGAGGGAATACGTAGACACAAGGGTTCTAATCCTTGCCGAGCACCCTAATAAAAACCACCCCATTTCCCCTTAGAAAGCAATATTACCTTAGTAGATAACAAACAAACCTAACTAACTTTCTCACAAATCGAATCAAGAGGTTCCCGTTGAGTACAACGGACGTAGAGGGTGCTAATACCTTCCCTCTTACGTAACCGACTCCCGAACCTAAATATTGTTGCGACGACCATTTTCTTATCCTTTAAAGGTTTTATCGATATTTTCCTTTCCCTCTTTTGGGATGAATAAAGTTCGGTGGCAACTCTGTTTCGAACAGTTTTTTCCGCGTCCATCGCGAGGATCGTATTTTTCGAGGTACGACACCTTAGTATGCAAGATTAGTACTTATCGACGCTATCTTAATCGAAAAAGAGTTTGTAGCCTAGAATGAGTATCTGAATGCTGTTGTGTTTCTTGAGTTTTGATTTCTATTTTGCTCAGAGTGCAAAAGTTCAAGTGTGGGGAAATTTAATCAGTGCATTTTAATGCACATTCTCTTATGTTTGTACTTAGGCATTCGTACAGTTTATTTGAGTATTTTTACTATTTTAATGTGTTTTAATATTTAAGTTTGTTTCTACCTTTATTTTATTTTCGCAGCTTATTTTCAGCATTAACACTTATTTGATACCTTTCACTGCGCAGGTCATAACTTGAGCTACGGGATGCCATTTTATGCGTTCTACCAGTCGATGGAAAGCTAAGACAGAGAGCTACAGGTTTTATGTTGAAGCCAAGATCTGATTCGGAGTGAAAGATTGTCAAATAAGTCGTTGAAGTCAGAACCCGAATTCTGAGTTTAGAAAATACTTTGTTTCAGGTCGTTTTATGGGCTTGGGTTATGTTTTCGACCCAGTTTGAGTTAGTAGTGAAAAACCTTATTTTGTTTATAAGTATTTGAGCTGCTTTACAGTAACATAACCTTCTTTTTAGGATTTTACTTTGCTTTTTACGATTGTAATGGAGAATTAATTCCCAAGGGCAAATCCTGCTGGGTACGGTTCCATCGATTTGAGGTATTCTAATACCAATTTAAATTCGATTCCTTTCAATCCTTTTCTATGAAGTCATTTGCTTAATTTGATTGCAATTGTTTGCTTAATTCGATTGTTGTTCATAGGATATAATTGATTAAATTTGATTGTATGCATGTTCCTAAATTTAATTGCGTGTTATCGTTTGCTTAATTCGCTAACTCGTCGTATTCTTAACCGTTTGCTTAATTCGGTAAACAGGAACATAATGCATTTGATTTTGATAAGCGCTTGTCTAATTGATCTCATAATCGAATAGGATCGAAGCCGCTTAGGGATTGGCGTTATAATAGCCGATGATAAGTCAGAATCTGAATCAATAGGATTAGCCGTTTTAGCTTATTTTGATAATCACTTTTTTTTTTCTAAATCAAAACCAAAACTTCCCCATAAACCTTTTCTTTAGTTGCTTGAAATAATACAAGAATCCTTGCGATACGACATCCGAGTGTCGCTTCCCTTTACTACTTTTTCAAAAATACTCATTTTTTATCCGTGCGCGACAGCGGATCACAGGGGTTGTTACTTACTCTTGATGAGTTGCTACCAGAAGTTGACCAAAAGTTTTGTGTTAGGTAAACATCATTGCTAACTCAGATTTGATACCTTTTATTCTTGTTAGTTTTTGATGTGGATGTTTGAGTTGTGTTATTGGTAGGCACTTATATAGAAATTTCAGGAAGAAGTTTCCTGGTGTCAAATTAAAGGAATTGATGTGGAAGGCTATTAATGCTAGTCATTTAAATACTTGGGAAAAAATTATGCGTGAAATGAAAGAGGTGAATGAAGAAGAATTCAAGCACCTTTGGAAGATCCCACCTAGGTTCTGAAGCAAATCTAGGTTTAGAAATGGTCCAAAGTGTGACACTTTGGTGAACAACATGTCAAAAGCCTTTAACTCTGTTTTTGTAGCTGCAAGAGCCAAGACCATCGTGACTATGCTTGAGGAGATCAGAGTGTACCTGATGCAAAGATGGGAGTCTAACAGACAAAAAATTGCAAAATATGCTGATACCATTCTGCCAAATATCAAAAAGAAATTGGAAGAAGAATCACAATTAACTAACAGTTGGATTGTGAGGTAATGTCTCATACTTGATTTCTAGGTAATACAAAGAAGGTGTATGCATCCATAACTGATTTATGTATTTGTAACAGACGTGCATGTGAAGTAGCATATGAGGTTAGGCACATATCACACATAGAAGAAAAGTTTGTTGTTAATCCATCAAAGCCTGAGTGTTCGTGTAGAAGGTGGATGCTGACTGGGATGCCATGCTGTCATGCCCTTTCATGTATGAAGGATCAGTATTTACAGGTAGATGATTTTGTTCTTGATTATTACAAAAAGAGTGTTATGAAGCTTGCTATGCACCAGTGACTTATCCAGACAATGGAGAATCTCTTTGGGCCAAAACAAATGCTATTGACCTGCAACCACCCCCCATAAAAAGACAACCTGGTATACCCAATAAGAAAAGGAACAAAGAGGTTGGGGAACAAGTTAGAAATGAGACACAACTCAAAAGGGCCAGTTTTGGTATCAAGTGCAGTATGTGCCATAAGGATGGTCACAACAAGGCCACTTGCAAGCTGCCTACAGGTACTGCTGCTACATCAACCCAACCACCAACACCAGTTGCTACTACATCAAGCCAACCAACACAAGTTACTGCTACATTAAGCCTACCAACACCAGTTGCTGCTACATCAAGCCAACCAACACCAGTTGCTGCTACATCAACCCAATCAATACCAAATAAAGGTTCAACTCAGCAAGTGTCCAAAAAGAGAAAGAGACTTCAAAAGGGTTTTAAAACTAGTTATGAGTCAACCCTAAGATTATGTTTATCTTTGATTTGTATTAGTTATTCCACTTTTGCCTATTTTATAGTTTAAGACTAAGGCTTATAATGCCACTTTTTTTGGATTTCTATTGCTGTAACATATGGCATAAAATGCCTATTCTCTAGTTATGTCTAATGGCTTGCAATGCCACTTTTATTATGACTTGTAATGTTACTATTGCAACTAATGTTATGGTTTTGTGACTATTGTTATGACCAATTTATGGTGTGCATTTGTTCTTGTATATTGTGGGAAATAAACAAAAGTAACATTTCAGCAAATACATTTCATTGATAAATTTTGGCAAATATATAACAATGTTAGCAGACACATTTCACATATACATTTCAACCTCCTTGTTCACAACTACATGTCATTACATAAAAAAATAACCAACCTATAAAAAATTGTTACAAATAAAACATTACACAATAAGCTCAATATTCCAATGATCATAGATAATTTCAACCATCCCCTAGTGTTAATGATCTCATTCTTCAATTTGTAAATTTTCTTCTTCTGTCTCTGGATCTTCAAATCCCTTTCATCAATAATGTCGTCGTCGAACCATTTGAAGAAATTACATCCATTATTCACACGATTTCTGAAATTTTTGCAACCCCAAAACTTTTTCCCAAAATTGACACTACTCATGTCACCCACGTACAAAGCACCCATTCATCTTGGCAAAATCACTCCCTCATTTTGTTTTTGCGAATAATCGACCCAGATGTGCCAATTGAAGCACTGCTTGACAACTTAGACATTGGAGACGAAGATGAAGGATAAAACCCTAGGAATGGAGACAAAATGAAAAGAACAAGATGAAGAGAACAAGATGAAGGAACCAACAAGAAGGAAGAGGACAAGATGAATGAACCAACAAGATTATATACACAAGTTTGTTAATCATTTTTTTTAGAAATTATTGACACACGAAGCCAACATTTAACCCTTTAAAACATGAATTATTTATTCATTTGATGACTAGGCACACAGTTGGAACGTCACCCTGTCATTTACTAACGGCTTAACACCTGAAGTAACAAAATGTATCAAATTTGTTAACGGAAGTAATATTACGGGACCAAATCGAATTGTTTTTTTATTGAGGGATTATATCGCAACTCATAAATAACTTACGGGACTTGGGGACTAATTATGCCAAAATTAAATCAAACCAATGAAATCCAATGTTAATTGGTTCAGGCAACATAACTCATATCCACAGAGACCATCTGAAGTTGCCTCGAATTTGACAAGGGAAGTCCGCTTTGATTCGATTTGGATTTGAGTTTTCCTATATTACGTATAAAATATGGGGACCAGTTGGATAATTAGGACACGTACTTACTCTGAACTCGTCCCATAACCTGTCTCGTTTATTTTTGTTATGTCCTTTATTATGTTAGTTTTGATAATTTAGAATATAAAATTTGTGGTTAAGATTTTGATATTTTAATTTGTATTTATTATTTAAAATATTTGAAATGTATGTGTGAAATTTTTTGAAATTTTATTGATTGTAATGTAATTTAATTTTTGAAAAAATAAACATTTGACTTAAATGCACTTTTGGTCTCCTAGTTTTATGTTTTTAATTTTTAGTCTCTCCATTTTAAAAACCATCTTTTTGATCTCTCAACTTTAATCAACTTTGAATTTTCATAGTCCCCTTCAAATTTTGCAACGTGGCACTACTACATTAACACAACATAAGATTTTATGTCATTTTTAATTAATATTAATTGTTTCTTATTTTATAAATTATTAATAATTTTTTAATTTTATTTTAAGGTATTATTAGAGTAATTAAAATATAAAAATCATTGAAAAGAAATTTCTAGACCAAAAGCTCATTTAGGGGTGTTAATGGTATAGTTCAGTCATAAAACTGAACCGAATCAAATAGAACCATAATAAAAGGTTATCCAAACTGAACCGAACCGTTTCAATTTGTGCAGAACCGAACTGAACCAAAACTATTTGGTTTGGTGTAACGGTTCGAAATTCCGAACCATACCAAACCATTAGAAAACAATTTTTTTCAAATCGAATCATTTTCCATTATACTTGTTTTTGATTTTTTTTAATAAAAAAATCGTTTAAAACTAGTTTTTAGCATTTTTTATTAATAAACATTTTTTTAATATACTACTGTACATGACTTTTACTAAAAAATCATTTCCTATCTACTTTAACAATCAAAATCTCAAATCTATTTAAATCAAAATGACAAACTCATTAAAAATTCATAAATCACAATTACTTGTATAAAGTGAACAAACTTACAAGCAAATTCTTAATTATGTTTGTAGATTATTTAAAATAGACTAAACAATTATATGTTTTTCAATAAACTATTTAATTACCAACCATAATTGAACCATTACATTAGAGAGTAGTACATGTAGTTATTAGCAGAAACAAAATAAAACATTCACAAGTAAGAAAAAACACTTTGTAACAAGTTCTTTTAAAATAAATTGGTAGTTATAGTCTTTAGTCTGTAACTAATCTAGATTCAAACATGAATTTTTACATCATTTTTCATGGCACAGATGTATGTTGTCAAGGCTAAGGTTCATTGTAAAAAGGATAATATAGCTATTATAGATGGCTAATAGTAGATTATTAATTTGTAAAATTATTTGAATGATCAAATTTTGTTATTCCATAAGACATTAATCAGTATGGAACAATCAACAAGATTTAATTGGTTCTGTTTTTCTTAATGATTTCAGGCAAAGTTTTTTATTTCAGGCTAAACAACATTGCAAAAGTCAAAATACAAATTTTTTGTTTCCAGTTGTTATTGGTTGGATATTCTCTTTTTCTTGTTGTTGAGCTGATGTATCCTCATACTATGTTGGAGATTTTAACTCAAATTTTTTTTCCAGATCAAGTCGAAAAAAGATCATGATTGTTGTTGTTGTTGTGTTATTGAACTAAAAATGCATAAATTCTGCAGGTTTTAGTTTGGATCTTTATTTTGAATAGTCCCACATTATTTTAGATGAAAAAAATTTTGGTGTTTACTACTACAAATAATGCTTATAATGTCAAATGCAAAAGAGATGTAACTTCTGCTATCAAGCCGACGTGACGAACGGTGACATAAAAAGTTGCCACTTAACACATCGGTTAATGAAAAACCGAGAGGGATAAAGCTATATGATCATGTGTTCGAACCCTAGCATCTGCATTTTTATTATTTATACAAACAGCGCCTCAAACCTCCCGATTTATTTAAAAATCGAGGGGTTAGATAATTTTTTTTATAAATAAAATTAAAGAGCTAAGCATTCATTTTATTTAAAGATTAGCATAAAAAAATATATATTGTTAGCGTTAATTAAAATTATTTAATTAAAAATAACTTAATTAAACTTTAAATTATTATATGATTAAATTGACGTTAATTAAAAATAATTTAATTAAAATAACTTAAAATAGTTTATTAAAAACTTTAATATTAATATACTTTAAAAAATATATATTTATTTATATTTATTAAAAAATCAATACGTTAATATTAATTTTTAAATTTTTAATATTCTGTAAATTTGAGTATAAATTTTATTTATAATTATAAATTTTTTACTTTAATATAATTCTATAATTTTACTATAAAAATATTTTAATATGATTAAACTAAGTTAATTAAAAATAATTAAAAATAATTTATTAAAAACTTTAATATTAATATATTTTAAAACATATATATTTATTAAAAAAATTATACGTTACTATTAATATTTAAATTTTTAATATTCTGTAAATTTTAGTATAAATTTTATTTATAACTATAAATTTATAATATTTTAATATATTAAAACTGAATTAATATTTTAATATTTATAATAGTAATATATAATACTGTAACGCTTTACTAACTAACATATAAGGATGACAATGGGTAGGGTATGAGTAGGGTACTATAATACCCGTTCCCATACCCGCAGTTGAAAAATATTCCCGTACCCGAGCTCATACCCACTTGGGTATCAAAATTGGCACCCGTTCGTCCCCATACGTTATGGGTATATAAGTGTCCGTACTCGCACCTGTTACCCGCATTTTTAATAAAAATAAATATATCAAGTATAAAATATCATAATATTTTAAGTTTTTAAAAATATTAAAAAGTTTTTAAAAAATTTTATTGTTGAATTATGAAATAAATGATCACTTATATTAAATTGTAGTAGTTTAAAATTGATTTTATTTATTTTATTTTATAAACATTAATTTTTATATAATAATATAAATTAAAATATATAAATATGAATTGTGCGGATATGGGGCGGGCTGGGTACTAAATGCTAAGTAATATATAATTTTGATGCAAATAAATAAACAAAAGAAACATGTGGTTAACTGGTAAGGTTTGGTAGTTGAACTCAAAAGGTCATGGTTTCAAACATAGAGTTTCACAACGACGAATCATCCAGAGATGCGCGGGAAGTGTAAGAAGGTACACTCGATCAACTAAAGATGTGCGGGAAGTGTTGGAGGATCCAAGCCTGAAATAAAAGGTTTAGAACACACGAATCATCAATAGTGGATTTGGAAAGATGAAATGAAAATGACACAAACGTTTAAAGACCAATAATTATTACCATCAGTAGTGTGACTTTGCCTATGACCTGCTTTGTCTTCCACATATAACTCTCTCTAAGCTTCGAGCAGAGGTAGACCAAACAAGCGCCCCCCCAATTGTTCTCATGGATCTGCTCGAAGTCCTCAAAGCACCGTAGGTAGAAGACATATGTATAAGTGACACTTTTGTCCATAAAAATCGTAGTACCAACCAAATATAGCAGGTATGCTCTCATAGCATGAGATATGTGGAGCGCCACCTACTCATCATCACCTGCAGCCTGTTGTGCTCTCAAGATCTCAACCTCATATATCTTTTTCAGGTATTCAAATCTAGCACGAGCACCCATGGTCTTATCCAACTCCTCCTTTGCCTCCCCTAGATCAGCCTCTAAATAATCTGTCATCATCTCGAGTGCCTCGTCTTTGGTAATCCTCCCATGATCTAGGAATCTCCCCCTGATCAGAAGATTTAGAAAACACGAGACATTGTCGAGTATGATAGACATCTCACCATGCGGGATATGAAATGACGAGGTCTCCGAGTGCCATCTCTCCACGAATGCATTAAGCATCCCGTGATTGTCCGTAGTATAATCGGTCATGCATAAGTCCTTCAAGCTAGATAAGGACAAAATTGCCTAAAACCAATTCTCATTCAGCTGAGGCAAGCCAACAATTTTTCGCCTTTGGTTAATAAACTTCTGCGGATTACGATCCTGAAAAAAATAATAATCAATGACAGAAATTTATCAATTAAAATTAACATAAAAAATAATAATGAATCCAACTAATGTTACCTCTCCGTCCCAAATATGTCTTTCAGTATTGTCTAGGTACATAGGTAGTAATGACAAATCAATAGGGTCTTCTCCAAGCCTCTGACTCAGTACCCGCAACAGCTTCACCCTCTGGATGTGGCACTGGATCAACAGCATCAGTAGTAGGATGTGACATTAGATTAATAACATCTACAGTAGGAGGTGACACTGGTGAATCGGGTACCTCAAGCGCCTGAATAGGGGAAACCTGGCGCCTGCGAGAGGATGGAGGGATTGATACCTCAGATGGTGAATCTCGTCTCCTACGGAAAGAAGAAAATGGAGTGGCACGAGGAGAAGTAGGAGCCCTAAAAGTAGATGGCTCTGCATGACCAGAGGGACCAGGAGTCTCTGGAACCTGCTGACTCTTCTCTCGACGTACTGATGCGTGCTAAGAAACCTTCTTGTGCCTTAGTTTATCGTGCCTATCAACCATTATACTTGTAAGTTAAAGTATAATTGACAATTAATGCAGGAAAACAACACCACAAGCAAGAAAAAAATACTGCAGAAAATTTAGGAGATGCATCTCCGGAATATGGAAAACTAAAACGTTGAAATATTCTGGAGATGCATCTCCGAAATTTTCTATAACTCAGAAGTTGCGTCAATGGCGTCAATGTACCCATGCAATCCCAAAAAACATGCTTTGATAATCCTTTCAAGCCAATAAACATCTAATACACTATGTTTAAACTATCTTAAATGCTATTTCTACTCATTTCTAACCTTAATGATGGATTTCTACTCATTTACACAAAAACTCAAAATTTATCAAAAACTCAAAAAACTTACAAGAGATTGATGTTTCTGATGTTATAGATGTTGATTGAAGTTCCCTTGAGCCTTGTTAATTGAGTTTTAAATTGGTGTAGAGAAAAAAGTTGAAAGTTTGAAATTGAGTTTGAGTAAAATGAGAAATGAGAAAGGAGAAGGGACTGACGTGATTTAACCTCTAAAATATTTCAGAGATGTATCTCCGAAATATTTTAGCATTAACTGACCTTTTGATGCGTTCGGAGATGCATTTCTAAAATCTGAAAACTTTTATATATTTTTCGCATGGTGGCTAAAAATCTTATAGGATGCATTAAAAAATCCTAAAAACTAAAAATAAAAAAACAAAATAAACATGACAACCTAACGAGTCTAACTCAATCCGTCATCCCTAAATGGTTCTCTCAACCACCCCAATATAATATAAGAAGGGCGATCAATGTGGACTATTGTAATCTGCCAATCGACACTCTTGTCAAATTTATTGATGCTATATATCCAAAATTGATTCTTCCTAAAATATTTGATGCCAATCGACACTCTTGTCAAATTTATTGATGCTATATATCCAAAATTGATTCTTCCTAAAATATTTGATGAAAACTTGATTCTTCCTGAAACATTCGATGAAATCATGACATGCCTGAATATGAAGAAAAAATTAATTTGTCCGATTCATAGTTTTGTTTGTACAGTTGATATTTTGTAATTTATGTTGATGGACTGTTATTTTTGAACTTAATTTAATGAATTGTTTGTTAAATATTTGTTTACTTATTCACAAAATGCTAAGATTTTTGAAAATATTGGGGGAAAATTTTCACTTACTCTACATTAGCATAAATCCTAGAATACAAAAAATATTTTTTAAATTTCAAAAGACTTTTAAAAATATTGGTGGAAAGTTTCACCTACTCCACACTAGCTTAAACAGAGAAGAGAAAATATAAGTGAGGAACTAGTTCACAGTTCACACCATGCATCGCAAAAAGATAAGAATGAAATATATCTAGTTTAAAAATGGCGTTCAAGTAATGCGAGAGTGAAAATGTACACTAAGATGTTGAGCTAAAAGAGATAAATCTCCAAAGTTTTCTCCTTTGTATTATATAATCAACTATTCTATGTATTTTCTCGTTTATTCAAATAGCCTTGTAAGATTCTCAACTAACTAATTTCATAACAACTTTTATAGTCTTGAATCAGTACTATATAACAAAAGAAAACTGACACAAAAGTTCACTTAACAAACAGCACAAATGTACATATAAGTGGCAGCAGAGTTTATACAATATGATATTTACTAGTGTTCATCATATAAGTAGCAGCAGAGCATAGACTACAGTGTTGCATCAATAACATCAAATTCTTAAATTTAGAGCCATATAGCATTCTTCTTGGTTGATCTGTATTAGAGTAAGACAACAACACAAGCACTAGTGAATGATTGACAACCAAGTCTCGTAACCAAAACCCCTATTAATCACAAGTAAAAGAGGGCGTGCCGGATTTTCAATATGTAAGGAATCCTAAGAAAAGCAAGAATAATTTTAACATTAATGTGAACTTGTGTTGCCCTTCTTTTGGAGGCTGATAATCAATTTGCAATAGTCCGATGGTAAACAGCTAACTCACAAATAAGAACCATTATGCTTGCTTCTGAAGAATGAGAGCATTATCACCTTGTCGCAAGATGGACATCGACTCATTGTGTTTTGTATTGTTTTTCACGCACTACACAATCAAAGAACATAGCTTAGTGTTCGCATCCAAACTGAACAATGAGACAACAAATGATTTTAACTTTTTAGACAAAATTAAGAAAGGAATGTCAAACTCACATCCATTGCAGCTTTTCAACTTCTTTTGCTTGACGACATGTTGATTCTCCCCTCCACTCACGGGCTTATTCTCTGGAAGAGGATGATACCTCATAGATTCCAACTCTTTCTTTGCAGCATCAAGCCTGCGTTTTTCATCTCTCTGGGTACAATTTTGTATAAGTAACACTAACAACTACTCTCGCCCCTTCATAGATAACATGTTATACACTAACATCAATACTTACATGAGACTTCTCCAATCCCATAATCTGCTGCTTACAAAGCCTGAGTTCCATCTCCAATGTACGGATCCGAGACTTAGCAGGCACACCGCATTGTTCCACCATCTGTTTTTGCCGACCCCGGACAACCTCAGGTTGCCATACATTCAAAGCCACAGATGCTTCCCTAGACAAACCACAAATCTCATATCAACAGAACACACACTAAAGTTACCAAGACATATTAATAAATGCAATAGGCCTATAATGCTATAACAATCACAACAAGAACAATTGGACAAATCCTATATAGTACCTGACCCTAAGCAAATGTGAGAACTCATTAGAAGTTTGAATAGCTTTGATTTTTTCTTGAGACACGAGTTTCTGAATATCATGGAGCCTTCTAGAATGTTCGGAAATCTGGCTTTCCTTTCTCAGTACAGCCCTATTATGAGCTGCTATTTTCCTCTCCTTGTCTCTCTCAAACCTAAACCCCCAAATAAAGTATAAATCAATTTAATTAAAAAATTGAACTTTACATAGACCCAGATGCAAAAATCAAAGAATAAAGACTCATAAACCCAGAATTTCAAAATTACCTGAATTTATAAAGGGATTTGGAAGAAGAGGAAGAAGGGAGCGAAAAAGAAAGTGGAAGAGGGAAGTCGAAGGAGAGAAGGCGGTTCCAAAGAGAGTGCTCGGAAGAGACGCGATGAAGAAGACGGGATGCGATGGAGATGCAGCAGAGGTCCTTGTAGGTCAAAGTTCTGTCTCCGATACCGATTTCGAGAATTTTGCTCCAAAGTTCGTCGGGGAGAGAGGCCATTTTCGAAAATCAACAAAGTTGCCGATTGTTCTGTGCCTTTTCCACGCCACCGGTACCGGCAATCTCTAATGTGAAATTTACATGGACTTTTGCTAGTTATACCCGTGCATACTATGTGCACCGTTTGACCCAAATTATTTGATTTTTTTTTTGTTCAAATGATTTTTAGTCTTTTATTTTTATCTTTTCAAATTTTTAATCTCCTTATTTAAAAAATTGGTTATTTGGTTTCTCTATTTTTTCTTCTTCATTTTAGTCATTTTAAATAAATGATAGTTCATAATGTTTCAGGTGAGAGATTAATTAGCTTGAGGGATCTAGGTCTCTCAAGCAAAGATATATGTGTAAATAATTATTGTGGTATCATCTAATTAGCTTGAGATATGTAAATAATTATATGGGTAAATAACTATTGTAGTATGTGCAATCAAATATCTTGGTAAATAACTACCAGCCACTTCAACCACCTAAAAATACCATGCCACAGTAACAAGGTTATTTCACAAATAATAAAAAGGTGAAATCTTACTAGTGTCTATGACACTCGTTGTCTAAACAAGTTGACCATGGAAGAGAATCTATCATGAAATAACTTCCAATAAAATACCAAGATCTTAAACAGATCCCAACTACTTAAAATAAGGGAAATATATGACTCTGAAAAGAAAGCGGTGTCATAAAAGAAATCAGAATCCCCCACTAGAAGAGGTAAGTTGAGGCCTTTGAAAAAGTATTGTTCCAGAATGCTTCCAAATCCACTTATCTCTGTCCAGGATAAGGATTGCAACATCATAAACCCCGAAACTTATATATTAAGCTTTACATGACAATTTAAGGTGTCACCAACGACAAGTCCTTTAACAAATCAAACATTTAACAAAAATACGCTGCAGAAATATCAATATCATACAACACCTGTCATCGCACACTCACCTTCACTTAAGATATCATTACGGCGGTATCGATATTATTTCAATAATATAACACTGCAACTCAGACTTTTAGTCTAATTCTTCAAATTATAATAATTTATTTTCAAAATAAAGAGTTATCGTATTCAACTCTTTAACAACTTCCACATAATCCGAATAAAATAATTAAGCTCCAACAAAACATAATAAGCAACCAAACGTTCGTAACCCGGATGTTACGGGACCAGATCAAGACTTCTAAAACAACGATGTAACTAAACGAAAGTGATCCAAGAACTAACTTCCACTTACAACAACAAACTCTACTCCTGAAAGCAAAGGGGGTGAGAAACAACAAACCAATATAAATAGTGTAAGGAATGCTATGGTAGAGAGCATACAACAAGAACACATTCAATTACACAATCAACAACCACACAATCTCACACCCTTAACAATAACATGTACATATTCACATCCAATCAACAACATCATGAACAATCAACTACATATACAATCATGTATGCAAATGTACTCCACAGCTGACTCATTATACATGCGGTACCATTCATGAACACTCAGGTATATATCTTTCCCGATCCCCACCATAGCACCAAAGCACACCAAATCGTTACTATAACCATAGGTAAACGTTTCACCAGCCCCCACCTGGAACCAATTACTTGTTCTCGATCCCCACCACAGAACCAGAGCATACCAAAACAGGACCAAAGTTCGTACACCACGGTGCATGACTCTTAATAACATGCATTTTCACCAAAAGGGTCACCAAGCACATCTCACCATTTATGCACAACATCATTCATCATTCGCAACAATTAATCAATGTTGTAACATCATTAAACAACAAAAAACAACAGAAACTCAACAAATGTAACTTCATAAGCATTCATTCATGTTACTTCACCAAAACAACGGTTCAGCTACGCAATCAGGGTGATATATTATTTGCTTAATTAAATTTCATAAAGAAGCACCAATATATTACAATTTAAAATATTTAAAACAAAATGAAAAATATGTCACAATGGTTCAGCTACGCAACCGTGGTGGTATCACATTTATTAAAAAAATTAGGAAAAAATATACCCTGGGTCCTTTAAGTTATTTTATTGTAACAAGACAGTCCTTTATGCTTTTTTCGCTACAAGTCGGTCCTTTATGTTAACTAATGTGTTCACTATTGACCTTTTTCACAAACTCCGTTCCAAAAAAGTTTATGTGGCACTAACGACGTTGATTTGTCATTTAAGGAGATGATGAAGAACATGTTGAAGATTTTGAAGATTTTAGTCTATGTCATAATGTTGTTAGTTTTGATTTTTGCAATGTTGATGTGTATTTTAGTTCAGAAGTGGTTAGAGTAGTCAAAATGGGCTAGCCCACCAGGCCCGAAAAATCATAGGGTTTGAGCCTTAAAATTAGAGCCCACCTTTTCCAGGGCTTTTTTAGTCCAACCCTAAAAAGCCCGCTACCCACTAGGCCTAGCCCATATAGGCTGTGGGTAGCCCATTAGGCCCACATCGCTATAAATTTTTAATAAATATATTAATACTTATATTGTCTTACTCCAAAATAACACATTGATTTTTCTAACCTCACTAAATTTTATTTCTATTTTATTCAATCTTT
Organism: Lathyrus tuberosus; assembly: GCA_022829125.1. Classification (NCBI taxonomy): domain Eukaryota; kingdom Viridiplantae; phylum Streptophyta; class Magnoliopsida; order Fabales; family Fabaceae; genus Lathyrus; species Lathyrus tuberosus. The sequence goes on from JALAZF010000397.1 coordinate 4,927,331, forward strand.
CTCTTTAAAATATTATACATTAATATAATCAACACTCTTTTCTCGTATTCTATTAGATTCTCTTATGTTAAATATTCGAGTATTATTTTCTACAATTCAGACATGTATTGTATTTAAAAACACATTATAGTATTTATAAAAGATAATATAGTACTTAAAAATGTATTATGTTTAAAATAATATAATTTTTAATTTTATTTATAATTATTATTATCACGTTTTTATTTATTTTTTTATTTTAAAAAAGTCTGTTTAGGGCCGAGTAGCCCAGAGCTCATCTAGGGCCGGACTCAGGTAGTAATTTTCGATCCCATATTAGAAATGAGTGTTTTGGGTTCAGCACTAAAAAGGCCGAACCCATCAAGGTCGGGCCGTTTAGGGCCAGGTATCCCATTTTGACAGCTCTAGAAGTGGTGATCATTGTTAATACCTTCATGTTACATTTGTCGTAAGACATGACTTTTGGTACCTTCATGTAACACTTGTTGCAATTCTATACCATTTTTGTTACAGTAAGGTCGTAATTTGTACAACATACAAAACTTGAAGGACCTGGTTGTTACAATTTAAAACAAATGGGACATGTTTGTAGCGAAAAAAACATAAAGGATTGTCTTGTTAAAAAAATAACTTAAAGGAAGCAAGTATATTTTTTCCAAAAATTTAAAACAAAATGATAAATATGTCACAGCGGTTGTTTAAACAACCGTGGTGGTACCACATTTATTTTTAAATTAAAAATAAATAAAAATACAAAGGTGCGACTAAATGTTAAAGAAACAAAACATTTGAAGGCGGTGAGATTCGACTTGGAGAAAGGTACTCGAACCCTTTGATCATCCATCAAAAAGACCAAAGAAATAAGCGCACAATTGGACTTGGAGAAAGGTTCACATAGAGTAAGAAGAGACATTCACCTACTTGCAACTCCCTGATAGATTCGCCCTTAAACGACTCAGAGTGTCTACGAACCATAGAATGATATTGTCTCAATGATGTACATAAGAAAAACTGATGAAGATTCTAAGAGCCATTGAATTAGACAATCAAGGACTATTGACATCATTCCACTAAGAAAGATATCCACAAAGAAGGTTCTAGTACCATATAACCATGAGATGAACTTGCTATAAAAAGACACTTGATAAAAGCATTCAAAATGTAGAGGAGTGTCATATCATACTTATAAATATCTTCAAACACATGTCCTCTAGTACAACTGTAATAAATATAAGGTTCTAGATTTCTGAAAGATCCTAGAATCTCACTACAAAAGTATAATGAACGCATCAAATCTTGCTACACATTATTCTTACCCTGAAACCTCTTAAATACACTTACTTGAACAATAAAGTGTGTGCAAGTTCTCTACTCCCAAAACAAGAGTCGCACGGGTACTAAAATCCTCAATTGATCTCACCACCAAATCTCAATTCACTTCAGTTGTGTGAACTAGAAACGTATGTCTCAAATTAAAAATTATTGATAATTCATTCATGACGTCCATTATTAAAATATGAATGATACTAACTTGTGTTTTAAGAGCACATGTTAACAAATATATAAGTGAAAATTTTATGTTGAATATAGAAACTTTATTTTAAAAATTGTGTATTAATTTGTTTACAAACTTATAATTAACTATTTTATTATTTTTTTAACATAAATTTTTCATTTGTGTTTGTGCTCTTAATACACAAGGTAGCATTATTCTTAAAATATATCGACTAGATAGGGTTAAAAGATATAGAAGATTTAAAAGACCAAAACTTAAATTAAGTATATGTTGCGCAATAAGTCTATTTCTATTTAATTGGATATAAGTTGATTTCGTGCAGAAAATTAAGCTTTTTATGTGGTGAAATTATTTGGTAAATTTTACATTAATGTAACTATAGAGCCCTTAGATCTACAAGTTAGATACAACTGCCCCCTTTACACTTACCTGCTCCGCAACCACAACACCTATGCAGCCACTGCAAGGACCCGCCTCTACGTGTAAACAAATAAACCATATTTATTACTCTAACTTTTATGACATAATTAGTCTCCAAGTCCCGTAAATTAATTTTGAGTTTCTCTTTAATCTCTCTATTAAAAAACGTTTCGCTTTAGTCCCATAATATTGCTTCCGTTAAGACATTCGATCCATTCCGTTGATTCTTGTGTTTAGCCGTTAGTGAATGCCACGGTGGCCTGCCAAGTGTATGCTGAGTCATCAAATGTGTGTAGTAAAACATTATTTAAAAGATTAAATTGAAATCTCATAATTATTTAGAGAGTTTCTTAATCCACCCCTTGGATCTCATAGAAATTCTCATTATTTAAAAGACCAGATCAGGAAAGATAATCAAACTACCATTACTGTGCATTTGTAACAATTTCATAGCATTTTGGATTAATAAAACATTTGATATCAACATAATCTTAAATTAAATTACATTAAACCATCATCTTTACATTATTTGATTCAAACCAAAAACATGATCCTGTACATAAATAAACATAATCCCATAATAAACATAATCTTATGTTTTGATTCTCCCATTCCTAAAAAAAATCTCCAAAAGCTGCGATGTCCATTCTTCCATAACAAATTGCATTTGGGTCTTTAACTCTGGATACAACTGTAACAGCAAGACCAGAACAGAAAGTTGAAGACCTCAAATATTTCTCTGAAGATTTTCATATTCTTCCTTCAAGTGATATCACCATTACAGTAACTCATCGTGATACTTCCTCCGATCTCCTTGCAAAATATCCAGCAACTCATAAAAATCCGTTACTGTAACAATTGAAATCAACATTTTATTTAAATGAAACAACATATTACTTGAATGATTTTCCGCCTAAATTCATACTAAAATTTACCAGCCTTGTACCAAATACAAATAATTTAGGCATAATTAGTAAATCAGGAGACAGTAGACAAAAGAGCAGCAACACTGCCTTATTATGGTCTCTTGCATTGCTAATGTTCTAACAATACTGCACTATGCAACATACAAACATCATTTTTTAAAACTTCACAAATGGCCGCTTAAAAGAAGTCTTCTTCTTCCTCCACGTTTCAATGTTTCAGCCAAAAGGAGAAAAACATAGAAGTCAAACACTCTTAAAAACCATACAAACTAAACATCATTCTTATATTTATAAACAAACACTAAATCACCATTAAAGAAAAACAACTTGTACTCTACAAAACAACCAAAACTCTTATGCCCGCAACACATCTTGTGAAATAGATGTTGAAAAGCAAAACTAACCAAAAGTATAGAAGACGATGGTGATGAGCGAGAAATCCCGGAGGCAACAATGAAATCAAGGTACGACAGTGACGGATGGATGTGGTACGTTGATCTTGAGTAGTGGAACATTGACTACGAACATGAGCTTGAATATAATCTCGAACTCACCCACGGATCTTCCATGGCGGATGCGATTAAGGGGTGACGGTCGGTGCTAGCGGCAACGCGACTGGGCTTCATCTCCGTTGTCCACGGCAAGGTTTCAAAACCCTAAATTTGAAATTTGGGGCAAATGAAAGAGATAGTAAATGAAAGAAAGGAGAAAGTTAGAAACTAGAAACATACATGACGACGACGGAGATTGATGAGAAATTGCAGAAGGAAGGTTAGAAACATTAGGGTAAAATAACGTTTAATAACAAATATTATTATTACATGTTTAATAACAAATAACAATAAATTGAAAATAAACAAATCAAAAAGCCAAGTAATATAACATATTGCCAAATAGACTACCACGTATGTATAATTTAACGTTTCTTTTCAAAATTTAACGGAATGAATTAATTTGACTAACAGAACCGTTTTAAGGGACTATAATTTAACAATTTTTAACTGAGGGACCAAAGCGAAATAATAAATTAAATTAAGGGACAAAAAGATGAATTAAGCCAACTTTTATTGATGTTTTAGTTTTAGTTTAAATGTTGTTAATGCTATAGAAATGCAATGTCTAATTATTTTCTTTTCTAACTATACTCGTAATTGAAGAATAAATATTGAGTGCACTATATATTAATCTTAAACATCAATCAAATTGCATATATCTTACTTCCTCCGGTCACAATTATAAGCTAAAATAACTACTTTCACACGTATTAAGAAAGTTAGTTAAGTGTAATTAATTTTCTTGATTTCATGTACTATTAAAGTAAAATTTACGATAATATCCTTAGTTTATTTAATGAATCAACTACCAACATTAAATGCTTTTGAATTAAATTAAGGGTATAATAGTAATACAAACATTAATTAGTCTAAAATTTAATAACTTTTTCTTATAATAGTGACCAAGATTTAAAGTGTTTTTTTTGCTTATAATAGTAATCGGAGGGAGTACTTTATAATTGAGTTCGGCTACATGAATCAAATTATGCCATAACTTTCTATCCAAAAGAATCAATTGTTCAGAAGGAAGCAACAAACATCAGTAAACATTCTATTAAACTCAAAATCCTCAGTTCTCAATTTTATTCCACCAATGAAATCCTATCAAAGAAGAAACAAGTTTCTCGTGTAAACATGTTTTTAAGAAACCATTGAATTAAAGGTGTTTGTGACAAGCCATGTTCAAAGGAATAGGAGGATCAGAAAAAGAACCATCAACAATTTGATCAAACACCCATTTATTAGCAGCCTGAGTTAAATGAACACCATCCCAATTCACCACAACAGATGGATCTTTGCATGGTTTCGCAATCAAAATCTCTTTTCCATCAATCTTAATCTTTCCTCCACATCCAATCTTGTTATTATAGTTGTACTTCCCACCATGTCCACAACAAGCTCTCAAATGTTCCTTAAAACCTGCTTCAATCAAACATAACAAAACCATTAAAAAACACATTTCATGAACCAAACACGCCCGCAACAATTCTTAACTGTTCAAAATTTACCATGTTTCTTTGCCTGACTAATGAGAGAATACTTGACCGAGTAAACATCAACATAGGTTATGGCTGCCAAGTGAAGTTCTTTTCTGAGTTGAACAACAGCCGATTTCAGTTCATGATTGAAGAACTTAGCCACTTCATTATATGGGATCGCACATCCCGCTTTGTCGAATTCATCTGGTCTTACTTTGTGAAGTTCTATGATATACGGCAAACAACCAACAGGACCAGTATTGTGAATCCAAAATGATCTTCCTCCGTTATGATATATATTCTGTATAAATCAATGCAAGCATTTACACAAACATAACATATGCACTATTATAATTCCTTTATAAGTTTATAACAATTGCATCAAAAATCAAAATGGATTATTATATTACCTTTACAACTTCCTTGAATTGATCCAAAACATCGGGAACATAAGCCTTAACTTGATCTATCGACATGTTTTGGAAATAACCGGATGCCAAATCATTTTGACCGATATCAAATGTGTATAATGCGCGAGAAAAATCTTCAGCTTTTGGTAACAATGTTTTGAATATGCCACCTAAGACGAAAAAAATTGTTCAGTCCTATTTAATCAACGAAGAAAAATAAGACATATATGCATTGTCATTATTACCTTTCTTGCGAAAAGTTTGGGTCCTGCGCTGAAAATCATTGAACTGATAGAATTGAACATTCAAAGAGAAAGGACTGAAACCACCAACTTGATGAAGAGTTGTATTCTGAGGTCTAATGGTGGATCCAGCCGTTGCGAAATTCGCTCCATGGCTAAAATTTGATCCAACAGCATCAAGAAATGCATTCAAATATGGAAGGTCTAGCTTTTCAGCTTTTAATCCATAATGTCAAGAATAAAAATTTGAATTAGTATATTTAAATTATTGAAAATGTTAGCTAATTTAACCAAACCGCGAATAATTTTATCTTTAGATCAGATGAATTTGCCCAAACTTCACCGCGAACACTCTTATGTGTGCCAACCTTATCAAAACTGTGTCGGTGGATATTTCCAAAGACAATAATGGATATTTCTGTTGAAACCATTTTAAGCTTCAAAATAAAAATTTATCTTATCCTAAGTTTTAGGAACCACTGGAGAGAAAGAAAGCAGTACCAATGAAATCAACGAGAAGACGGCCATCACAGTAACGGCCAGCGGCATGATGGAAGAAGGATTCTCCGTAAGGATAGCCAGGTTGACCAAAGGCAGCGGAGAGTCCTCCTGTGTCTGAATTTGAATCACCAAAGTTGTATATTGCTGGAAATTCACACTTCTTTGAATCACCTGCTACTGCTACCTTTGAATAGTTTGTAATAATTGAACAATATAATAGCAATATCCAGAGAGGACTAATCATAAGCCTCATATTCATGTATAATATTATTATTGTAACAAGAACAATGAAAAGGACCGAAGAAATTAAGACAGGGAAGGTGAAGTCACATTCAGTCACTCTATCACACGATATATAGAAGGACTTAAATATGTGAATTATTGTTAATGGTGATTGGTGACATTTAATATGGATAAGGACAAAGCTCCTTTTTCTTTTTTCTATTAATTAACAAAACCCCTTTTATACTATCCATAAAAAGAAATGCTATTCCTACCAATTCCATATCTATTTGGTCCGCATGATAAGAAACAAAATAGAATATTTATATTTTATCCTATTTCAATTCAATATTTAATAACATAATAAAATCAATATAAAGGTAATCCACTAAAGAAATATTATAAAAATATTATATAGACATTCAATCAGATTATTTTAAAATATCAAATCATAATAGTATTTTAAAAATAAAAATGTGATGTGGCGGAATATACGTCTGTTATTGGTCGACAGTGTAAAAATATTTTACAATGTCGGTGTATAGTCATTTTTCTCTAATAAAATTATAATAAGTTAATCTTAAAATTTATCCTTTCTTATCAATTAGTTTAAATTTTATTTTAAGTATAAGCTGAGTTTTAAATTTGACAGAAATGATAAAAAAATAATTTACAAATTTACTTCTATAAAATATATTTTAAAATAAAAAATTAAATATGATAAAATATAAATAAAAATTAGTTTAATATTTAATTAAAAAATATCAATAAATAATTTTTAAAAAATATGTATGATTTTCATAAGGAAAATTTTGTAACTCAATATAATATAAAAAGTTAAAATCTAATAAATTGAAAGTAATAAAATGAAATAGTTAGTACAATTTTAAAAACATGAATACTAATTTTATTTTTTTATCAAATGAAATTTATTTTTTTTGTAAGGGTAGTTTTGTCATTTACATATTATACATACATATTTTTATTTTTTTATCTAACATATATTATAGAATTCATGATTTTTTTCAAAAAAGTTGAAATTGTTTACTTAGTAGTATCAATGAGCTTTTTATTTTATTTTTTAATTTATATAAAATTATTAATTTTTTTATTAATTTATAAATTTTAAAATATTTTACAAATAAATTTTTACAAATATATATATATATATATATATATATATATATATATATATATATATATATATATATATATATATAAGAGAACGTATCATATGAGAATGTCATTTTTATGTAAGAACATGAGAATGAATCTGAATCATTAGATTTTAAAATAAATGGTACATATTATGTGTCAATTTTTTTCTCTCTCCTCCATCATTTATTTTAATAATGGAGGAAGAGAAAAACAAAAACCACACATAATCTCCACCATTTATTTTAAAATCTAATGATTCAAATTCATTATCATGTTCTTACATAAGAGTCTGTTTGGTAAGACCAGAAAAAGAGCTTTTACCTTATAGCGTTTAGTTTTTCAACTCATTTTGATTAAAAAACCCTGTTTGGTAACTGCATTTTAGTTTTTAGCTTATAGCTTTTTAACTAGCTTTTAGCTTTTTTTTCAAAAGCTATTTGAAGTAGCTTTTGACCTTGTAGTTTTTAGCTTATGATTTTTTATTCCAATTATTCCCTTATTATTTTAACTATATATATATATACTATTAAAAAATTGATTTTAAAAGATTGAATTTAGGGAGATTTTAAAGAATGTTATAGAAGATTTTTACTATTTTTTCTATTTTAATAGACAATATTTTTATTTATTAAATATAAATTATATAATTAATTTAGAAATAGTGTTGATAATGCTTAAGTTAGTGAAACACCGGAGGAAAATAAAAAATATCAATAAAGGTGAAGAAAATTCATAATATTATTATAGTTTTATTGTAAAATATTAAACAATATATTTATTTTTGTTATTATTTTAGATTAATATAACTAAACTCAAAATTACAATGTTATTATTTCACATATTTTATTAAATTTCATTATAAAATTAGGAAAAAAAGCTATATTTTACGAAAGAATAAATTAATCAGACTAAGAATTATAGTTATTAGAATTATTTTTATTATATGTCTTCATAAATGACTTTATGAAATACCTCTGCTTTATGTATGGTTTGCTGGTTCTTTTATTCATTGAATTTCGTTGTCAATATATTCATACTAAATAGCAAAGCTCATAAAACTTATATACAAATTTATATATTTTGATGATATCTTTAATTTTTCATATATATTAAAATTGTTTTGCATGTTGTTATTAGTATATTTACTTTTATCGAATAAAAATTAATTTAATGATATAATATAATAAGATAATAAAATCACTAATTTCTTAATTAAAAATGTCCTTTTAAGTCATTTTGTAATTATCAGCTAGTGTAACAACTAATTTACCAAACACTCAAATTAACTTATCAGCTAACAGCTATCAGCTATAAGCTAGTTTTACCAAACAGAGCCTAAAAATGACATTCTCATAAGATATGAAATATATATATATATATAAGGTATTTTGCGTGAATTAGGGATGTCAACGGGACAGAGAATGTGCAGAGGATGTTTCTCCACTCCCTGCCCTGTCCCCTAATGTTTTCCCCATCCCCCCATTCCCTAGCACGGAGGAATATAATTCCCCATCCCAATCCCCACAGATCTCCACAGAGAATCAGTGATCCATAAAGATCAAGTGTTAAAAAAACTTTCTATATTTTTTTATCAAAACTATGACACTAGTATTTCGTTGCTTCTTCCTTTTTATAAAAGATACATTTTGCATCTTTTTTTATTTAAACAAAAACACATCTTATATCAATAAAAAAAATTCAAAAAGACTTGTAGTTACGAAAACATAACCATAAATTTACTAATTGAATGAAAAACACGTTAATAGTTGAAGTATAATGAAGTTGAAGAGTAATTACCATAAACACAATGAACAAAGGATAATGGTTGTTGTGATGATGATGTTGAGAATAAAGAAGATGAGAAATTGAGGAGACAAAAAGTATTGAGAAAAGAAGAAGAGGAGACGGTGTGTACACTGTATGTCATGGATGCACTTTTTTAGGGTTAGGTACTTGGGTAGTGAAACAATACATTATACAATGAAACGAAAAAAATAAAATGATCCACTAATAACTCTTTATTTTCTAATATATTAATTATTATTTTTATGAAGAAAAAAAAGAGATGCAAAGTTATATAATTATATATTATATAATAATATATTATATAAGAGTTAAATAATATGGTCGGGGTCGGGGAATCCGCGGGGCGGAGAGCACTTCCCCGATCCCCGCCCTGAAGTGTCATCAGGGGAACATTTCCCTACATCTTCATCCCCACAGGGAAAATAATCTCCGACTTCGGAGCTCCACGCAGATAATCTCCACAGAGATCCCATTAACAGATGCAAATTGACATCCCTAATGTGAATCATACACATGATTAGAGCTGTCAAAATGGATCAGGCCCACTGGACCAGCCCATAAGCCTTAAATTTTAGTACGGGGCGGACCATAAAAAAGTATTAAAAAAATACAAACCTATCTTTTGGGCCAGCCCGTTGGGCCGATGTTTTTTATGGGTCGGGTCGGGCCGGCAAAAGTGGGCTTCGGGCTGGCCCATTAAAAATACTAAAAAATAATAATTTGTTTTGATAAAAAAAATTAGAAAACAATTTTTGTTAATTTTGAGGGGATATTGGGCTAAAATATGATTTTGTTAATTTTAAGGTTGGATGTGTGTACTAGATGGAATGTCACATATATGTTGCTTGAAAGTACTATTAGGTATCGACATGCATTCATTAGCTTGAGTTATAATGATAAAAAGTATAATATTTGTCCAAGCATTGAAGAGTGGGATAAAGCAGAGAACATTTGTAATTCCTTGGCTCCATTTTATAATATTACAAACTTAATTTCTGGATCATCTTACCCAACCTCAAACTTATACTTCATGCAAGTCGGACTTATAGAGATGGAATTGAATATGGCTAAGGGGATGAAGGAAAAGTTTGATAAGTATTGGAGTGAATATTATGTTACTCTTGCACTTGGGAATGTTCTTGACCCAACATCAAAGTTGGACTTTTTGAATTATTAGGTAATTAATTATTTGATTATGTATGTGTGAATGTATTATATAGTCTCTATAGTTACACTATGTGATAATTGTTGGATTCACCAAGTGTTCATGGGACTTGCCTGAAAAATTGTCTACTAGATAGTTTATTTTTATATCAAATTTGAATGGTTAAATGAGTAATTATTTTGTTATGTATGATTGTATTTTATTGTCTCTAAATTTAAAAATTATAATTATAATATTGAAATATATAGGCGGGCCTGCCGCATCGGGCTGCATGGCCTATACGGAACAGGATCGGACTCAATTTTGATAGCCCATGAAGTAATCGGGTCGGCCCACTCCAGCCCATTTATAAGTGTTGGCCCACCAGACCAATGCAGGCTGGGCCGGGCCACTTGACAGCTCTACACATAATAGGATATGTCTTATCCTGTCTATATATATTATCATATCGTTGTCTTGTTTTATATCAAATCATATCTCTATCATATATGTCTATTAAATGCTTCAAATATTTTCTTTTATCGTTAGCCTATTAGAGTTAATAAGAGATATTTTAGGTAAAAAATGTGTATTTTGTTTTTATTTATTATCATCCTTTTATAGTTATATTGTAAGATTTTGGAATATAGAATGCATAAAATAGTTTTTTAATGGATATTTATTACTGTAATTTGATGGTTTTATTCACATTTATTAGATGTTTTTCGAAGGTAGGATCACACATTTTTTCGAAGTTTTAGGATTTTTTTTTCTTCAAGACATCTTATCTATGACTATATTTCAATAGTTGGGATCAAATTGAAACTTCTTCATTACTATATTTCAATAGTAGGAATCAAATTGAAACTTCTTCATTACGAGCTAACACTCTTACTGAACATTTTAAATATTCTCGTCAATCTATGCGGGATCAGTAGCCTATCAAATCTGGTCTATTGGAGCCGAGGCATAACTTATAATATAGGTCGCTCTCCCTAGCGTTTTCTCGATCTCCTTAACTTATCTTGTCAATCTTGATCTTTACTACTCTCACTTTCTCTTATCATGGCCTAATGGAACTATTTGAGAACTATTGTCTTTATCCGGTTTCACGTGTCGTTTAAGGTGTGTGGAGTGATAGTTTATTGATACGGGTGGTATGATTATTGCATGAAATTCATAATTGTAATTATTTCTTTGATGATGTCACTATTGCATATGCGGCCCTCAATCTTATTTTTTTACTATTGGATCGTTGTCTATTTTTTTCTAATAGAGAGAGTCGTCTCAATTTTTTCCGAGGCCTTGTGCAGAATAGTTATACTTTAATCATTGAAAAACAAATAGAGGCCCTATCTAACCATTGTATAGTCGTTACAAATATTTTGTGAGACCCTATTTAGCCACGGATCAACTGTGACAAATTTGAGACCATATGCGGTCACCCGCCTTGCACGCCCTCAAAGAAGGTCATATATATATATATATATATATATGAGAAATGCTAACATACACCAAAAATTGGTGGACTCCATACAAAAATACACTACATCTATTTTCTTTCTATTTTTTTCTTCATCTTTCTAATGTGGGTCCCACGAAAAATTGGTGGGCCCCACATAAAAATACACTAAAGTGTATATTGCTAATGCACACCTACATGGGTGTGCATTAGCATAACCCATATATATATATATATATATATATATATATATATATATATATATATATATATATATATTCAAATGAGTTTTTTTTTTTAATTTTTAACTTTTCTATTTTCATTTTCTTTCTATTTTTTATTGTTATTTGTGTTCTCCTTTAAGTGTTCATGTTATTAGACATTGGATTATTCTCCTTCGAGGCATTTTCATTTTATACTCTTATAAATTTTATATTAGTAAGTTTTCTGGTGCCTCCAAATTTACCATTTGTTATGCTTTCTTTTATATGTGAGTTATTTCTTTTTGTTGGGCGCAATAATGGTTAGCTAGGAATATGATTTTTTTTCTTCCTCGAATCTTCACTCATACTTGATGATGTTTAGGGATGTTGCTTTTGTTTTGCTTTGATCACTGGTATGATTCAAATTCATTATCATGTTCTTACATAAGAGTCTGTTTGGTAAGACCAGAAAAAGAGCTTTTACCTTATAGCTTTTAGCTTTTCAACTCATTTTGATTAAAAAGCTCTGTTTGGTAACTGCATTTTAGTTTTTATCTTATAGTTTTTTAACTAGCTTTTAGCTTTTTTTTCAAAAGCTATTTGAAGTAGCTTTTGACCTTGTAGCTTTTAGCTTATGATTTTTTATTCCAATTATTCCCTTATTATTTTAACTATATATATACTATTAAAAAATTGATTTTAAAAGATTGAATTTAGGGAGATTTTAAAGAATGTTATAGAAGATTTTTACTATTTTTTCTACTTTATTAGACATTATTTTTATTTATTAAATATAAATTATATAATTAATTTAGAAATAGTGTTGATAATGCTCAAGTTAGTAAAACACCGGAGGAAAATAAAAAAAATCAATAAAGGTGAAGAAAATTCATAATATTATTATAGTTTTATTGTAAAATATTAAACAATATATTTATTTTTGTTATTATTTTAGATTAATATAACTAAATTCAAAATTACAATGTTATTATTTCACATATTTTATTAAATTTCATTATAAAATTAGGAAAAAAGTTATATTTTACGAAAGAATGAATTAACCAGACTAAGAATTATAGTTATTAGGATTACTTTTATTTTATGTCTTCATAAATGACTTTATGAAATACCTCTGCTTTATGTATGGTTTGCTGGTTCTTTTATTCATTGAATTTCGTTGTCAATATATTCATACTAAATAGCAAAGCTCATAAAACTTATATACAAATTTATATATTTTGATTGTCTCGAGGTGCTCGTGGTCCTCGGTGTCCGTGATGTTTGTGGTCGTGACCCTATTGCCCGGTATTCGGGGAGATAAAATGTCAGACATAATGGGAAACGTTGGGTTGCCACGTGTGCATCGAGCCCTGTGTAGCAGTTAATAGGTAATTATGGCTAGTGGGCAGTCATTATTGCCTACACACGCGCCCCTCAGTATAAAAGGGGGAAGGTTGTCCCATTTTGCACTTTTTCCCTTCTGATTTCTCTTCGTCGTCATCAACGTTCTTGCCCATCGCCGTCTTCAGAGCAACCAACCACCGTGCCAAGTTTCGAGCAGTCTCCCTCTCCTACTCAAATCAAGTAAGTTTTCTGATTTCCAGCTTGTTTTACTTTCTCTTGTTGTTAGTGGTAGATTGCATGCGGCTAGGGTTAGCTTTAGGTGACAAAATAGGTAGGTTTTCGACGAGTGTTGGTGGTGGGCGGTGGTTCTGGCCTTCTGCTGCCTCAAGCATCTCGCCGGAGTAGGTAGCGCGTTCGGTGAGCGCGGTGGTCCACGTCGTGTTTGCGAGTCGTGACCACCACGTCTTATTATCTTCTGCTGGAATGGTGAACTTTTCGGTGGAACGTTTTCAGATTCCGGTGGAGCCTTGCAGTTTCTGGTGGAGCTTCAAATGGAATCTGGGCACGAGCGCGTGGAGGTTCTTCGCAGGAAGATGGCATATCTCGGGCATCTCCTCGCGGGGAGGTTTTTCGTTTGATGTTAGGGCTTAGGTCGGGGATGTTGTCCTTATCCTTTTGCGCATCCTTTCACTTGACTTGGCAGTGGAAGGGTGGATTTGATTTTCCGTCGAATTCACTGTCTTTCTCTGCTTTTTCAGGTGATCGTAATGGCGATGGAGCCAGAGAGAGAAGTTATCCCAGTCACATCCGAGGAGGAAACTGTCTCCAAGGAGGATAGCAGCGCAACAACTTCGATTTCTGCGTTTTCGAGCTCGGCGGCATCGAGCTCCTCGAGCGAAGTTGAAGAGGAAGAGGATTTGGATGTCGTGGAGGAAGATGTAGAAGGGTTTTGTCCGGAGGAGTGGGAGGTGGCCGAGCCTTCCGAACATATTTCCACGTTCTCCAGATCTGCGGCGGATGCCTTTACAGAGGTGGACCCACCGGGGGATTGGAGAGTGCATTTTCCCACCGTGGACGAGCGGGTCTGCTCGGAGTTCGGGGACCGCTTCACGATGTACGAGTACGCTTTCAAGGAGTTGGGGCTGAGGTTGCCCTTCACTGACTTCCAGCTATCGGTATTTGAGCATCTCAAGCTGGTACCTTCGCAACTCCACCCTAATTCGCTGGCCTTTATACGGGCATTTGAGTTAGTGTACGAGCACCTCACACTGGGGACCACTCTCCCTCTATTTTTTACTGTTTTCCATCTTCAATGGCAGCTGGCGGGGAAGAAGTACGGATGGGTTTCCTTGAAGCAGCCCAAGAAGTTGTTTAAGCCGTTCTCGGAGTCAATATGAACGTTCAAGGGATAGTACTTCATCGTTGAGCCAGTGTCTGAAGCTGCCCAAGACAGCACGTATGTCTGGGAGATAGAGGTCGATGAGAACGGAAAGGAGCTACTCAACGAGGAGGGGAAGTATATCGGGGAGAGGTTGTACAAGTTCCTGATCCGCTGGACACCTGACCATTTCTCAAAGAAGCCCAGTGCTTACTTCTTTGAGCCGAGCGCGCTACGCGGGCAGGATGCCGCGTCTAATGAGGCGCTGGTGAAGTAGGTCAACTCCTTCAGTCTTGCGAGCTGCTGGACGAGCAAGGGTAACCCTATCTTTGAGGAGGATGGTAGCCAGAGGGTCGAGCGCAGGTTTATCAATGTGAAGGCACTGCTGGAGTGCAAGACTCCCGCGGATGCTGAGAAGCTGTTCGGTAGTCATAGTTGTTTAGACTTTGTTTGTGTTATTTTCTTTCCCTGTAACTAACGTGCTTATTTTCATTTGTGCAGGTGAGATGCCTCAAGCTTGTGATCGTGTGGTGAGGAACGCCATGGCGAGGGGTAAGGCTGGAGCGGCTCCCCCTAAGACCCGGACTGCTGCTGGTACTCGTGCTCCTTCCTTTGTTCAAACTGCTCCAAGGACCTCTTCTACGCCCTCTCCAGGTCCGCGGGATTCTCCATTGCCTTTGACAGGGCGGGCGAAGCGGCCACGGACGTTAGATTCTGTGGACCTGACTCGGGCGCCTGAGAAGGGGAAATTTGAGCTCCCCCCGTGCATCCTTGACAGGAGATTTTTTGAGGGCAACACCCTGGTCGTTCCTCGGGCGGAGTCTCTTAGTTTGGAGAGCATGGACTGGCCGAGCAAGAGGGCGCTGGTAGCCCAGGATGCTTCTGCCCTTGTGAGGATGCTGGAAATGGCGGCCGTTTATGCGAAAGGGGACACTGCGCTTGAGGCTGAACTTACTGCTGCCCGGGATTTTGAGACTGCCTTGAAGGAGGAGGTCAAGGGTGCTCGTGAGGCTAGGAAGAAGGCCGAAGAGGAGACGACCAAGCTGAAAGAAGAGGTCACCAAGCTGAAGGCGAAGAAAAAGGCTGCCGAGGATTTGAACAAGGAGCTGATGGCGGCCAGTGCCCCGGGTGTTGATGAACCGGGTGAGATAAAAGTGTTGAAAACTAGGGCTGATCTGGTCGCCAGCATTCTGCAGGCCGAGGATGACGGTATCGCCGTGGCAGTGGAGTCCTTCGAAAGTGTCGTGGCCCAGTTGCGGGTGGTGAACCCTGGGCTTGAGATTTCGACCGAGGGTATCCACTACCTTGCGCGAGTGGAGGATGGTCATATCGTCTTGCCCGCAGGCCTTGTTCTTGATACCCCCGAAGTTCAGACCGAGGACCAGCCCGTGGAAGAGCAGGGACCTGAGCCCGCGTCGACCGAGCATGCGGAAGAATGAGTAGTTTTGGTGTTCTGATGTTGTTGTATTTTGTCTGGCCTGCGTGCCGTTAAGTTGTCTGTAATCTTATTTGATTTGGGGGGGGCGTGGCCCTCTTTTTTATGTAATACGCACATCTTTGTCCCTTGTGGCCTTTTTTTTTATTTCATGCCCGGTTATTTATACAATTTTTGTTTATATTGCTGTACTCTATATTAGTTGTGCATGTGTGACTGCCCGTCGGAGGGTGCGTCTGTTAACGAAGTTTTCTTTTGAGAGATAGCTCGTCGTGTGTGAATTCGTCAGTGCGGAGAACTGGTCGAATAGTCGGGGAAGGTCCTGGCTAGGTTGCGTATCTCAGGTCGCGATTGAGGCCTGAGGTCGCGGCGTGAACGTCCCATTGTGAGTTGGGGTTCTACCAATCATGGTACTTGGGCGAAGGCGATGCTCGGTTGAGGACCGCCGACGAGCAGAGCTCCGGCTCATTCACTTGAGTGGGATTCTACTTTGTGCGTATGCGTCGTTTGTACCTGGATGAGCATGATGATCGTTAGGTGGTCCTTTGATGCGAGGAAGCCTATAGTTACTTTAGTTGTGGTATTGCTTAAGTTTTTCTGCGTTCCACGGTCGAGGGATTGCGTCCCCGTTGAGGTTTTCGAGGAAGTATGCACCATTCCCCGTTTTGGCACGGACTCTGTATGGCCCTTCCCAGTTGGCTGCTAGTTTTCCTTCGCGAGAGTCCTTGTGGTTTCTTCGTAGGACAAGGCTGCCCACATCGAACTCTCGTCGTAAGACTTTTGCGTTGTGCCTGATTGCTATTTTTTGCTTAAGAGATACTTTGCGGAAGGCTGCTCCTGTTCAGATTTCCACGACAAGGTCGAGCTCCTCTCTTATTGCTTCGTCATTCATTTCCTCGTCTAGAGGTGATTCGGTCATCCTGGATGGTACGTGGATTTCGATGGGTAAAACAGCCTCCGTGCCATATGCTAAGCGGAAAGGTGTTTCCCCGGTGGTGGACTGGGGAGTAGTACGGTATGCCCATAAGACGTTGTGGAGCTCCTCGACCCAGGCTTTCTTTGTTTCATCCAATCTTGGCTTGAGGCCACGTAAAATGACACGATTGGCCGCTTCTGCCTGCCCGTTGGTCTGGGGATGTTCTACCGAAGCGAAATGTTGCTTTGTTCCAAGATGGGCGACAAAGTCCTGGAACTTCTTGTCCGTGAATTGCGTTCCATTGTCCGTGACAATTACTTGGGGAATCCCAAAACGGGCAAGGATATTCCGCTTGTAAAAGCACAGAATGTTAAGTGCTGTTATCTTCGCTAAGGCTTCTGCTTCTATCCATTTTGTGAAATAATCTACGCCCACTATCAGGTATTTGTTTTGGCTGGACCCCGTCACGAAGGGTCCTAGGATGTCTAGGCCCCACCAGGCGAATGGCCATGGGGAGGTCATGCTCTTTAGTTCGTTAGGTGGAGCTAGGTGCATGTCCATGTGCCGTTGGCATTTGTCGCATTTCTTCACATGCTCCTTGGCGTCTTGCTGCATGGTTGGCCAATAATACCCTGCCCGGAGGGCCTTGCGGGCAAGGGACCTTCCTCCCAGGCGTTGGGCGTTAATGCCTTCATGGATTTCTCGTAATACGTGGGGGACAACCTCCTCCTCTATGCACTTGAGTAGTGGGATGGAGAAGCCCCGTCGGTAGAGTTTGTTTTCGAGGATGACGTACGAGCATGCTCTTCGTCTGATTATGCTGGCTTCCTTGGGGTCATCCAAAAGTTCGTCCCTGGTGAGGTAGTTGTACACGGGCGTCATCCAGCAATTACTGTCCCTGATCGCGTGCACGTGTAGGGTCGAGGATCCCTTATCGATGTTGGACCGGGGAAGTATCTCTTGGATGACTGACATGTTTCCGCCTTTCCTCTTAGTGCTTGCTAGTTTGGACAAGACGTCTGCTCGTACATTGTGTTCGCGTGGAACATGTCTTACTTCTACCGTTCTGAACTTCGACATTTTCTCCTTGACTAGGGTGAGGTATTCGGAGAGACTGTCGTTTTTGGCCTGATACTCCCCGGATATCTGGTGGGCTACGAGCTGAGAGTCTGTGTAGATGACGATTTCTTCAGCCCCTAGGTCTTCGGCTAGGCGCAATCTGGCGAGGAAGGCTTCATATTCGGCCTGGTTGTTCGACGTGGGAAAGGACAATATGAGAGAAGCCTCGACTATGGTCCCTTCTTCGTTCTCCAGAATTACTCCTGCCCCGCTGCCACTCGAGCTGGATGCTCCGTCCACATAGATGGTCCATCTGTTTGCTATGTGGGATGAGGAGTCTGAGAAGGTTACCTCCGCTACGAAATCAGCCAGGGCCTGAGCTTTAAGAGCTTTTCTGCTTTCATACTGGACGTCGAATTCGGACAATTTTAGTGACCATTTGAGCATTCGCCCGGCCATGTCTGGTCGTCCCAGTAATTGCTTGATGGGCTGATCCGTCCTTCCCACGATCGTGTGGGCCAAGAAATAGTGTCTCAGTCATCTGGCAGCATTAACGAGGGCCAATGCTACCTTCTCTATCTACTGATATCGTAACTCCGCTTCCTGCAACGCTTTGCTTATGAAGTATACTGGCTTTTGCCCGACAGGATTCTCGCGAATGAGAATGGCACTAACGGCCTCGGCAGTGACGGCGAGGTATAGGAACAAGACTTCCCCGGCGTCCGGCCGTTCTAATACTGGCGATTTCGACAGAGCTTGCTTCAAGTGAAGGAGGGATGCTTCACATTCCTCGGTCCACTCAAACGCTGCTTCCTTTCGCAAGAGCTTGAAGAAAGGAAGGGCGTGTTAGGTGGACTTTGCAACGAAGCGGGACAACGAAGTAAGTACCCCCGTTGGGGGACTGGATGTTCTTCTTAGACATGGGCGTTGGGAACTCAGAGAATGCCCGACACTTGTCGGGGTTAGCTTCTATTCCTCGTTCTGTCAGGTAGAAGCCAAGGAATTTACCTGCCCGTACGCCGACCGTGCACTTCTCTGGGTTAAAACGCATTCAATACTTTCTGGCTTGCTCGAAAATTTTGCGAAGATGGGCGACATGATCTAGTTCCTCGTGAGACTTGACGATCATATCGTCCATGTATACTTCGACCATGTCGCCTATTTGTCCTTGGAAGACTTTATTCATCATTCGTTGGTATGTGGCGCCGACGTTCTTCAGCCCGAAGGGCATTATGTTGTATTAATAGTTGCCCGATTTGGTCATGAAGGCCGTGTAAGTTTTATTGCTCGTGGCCATTGGTATTTGGTTGTAGCCTGAGTAGGCGTCGAGGAACGATAAAAGTTTAAAACCTGTTGAGTTATCTACGAGCTTATCTATATTGGGGAGGGGGTAGGCGTCCTTCGGACAGGCCTTGTTAACATCGGTATAATCAACGCACATCCTCCATTTGCCATTATTTTTTCTTACAAGTACAACATTTGAGAGCCATGTAGTGTATTTGGCCTCAGAAATAAACCTAGCTTCTAGAAGGTCTTTGACAGCTTTCTCCGCGGCTTCTATCTTCTCCGGGGACTGTTTCCTTCTGCGCTGGGCAACTACTTTGACGGCCGGATCAATAGTAAGCTGGTGGCAAGTGATAGAGGGGTCCAATCCTGGCATTTCAGCAGCGCTCCATGCGAACAAGTCTGCGTTCTCCTGGAGGCACGCTTTTAGTTATCTCTTGGCCAGGTCGGGAAGGTCTGCTCCGATCTTCACTCCCCGTTTGGGGTCTTCCCCGAACGGAACGATCTCGAATTTGCCATCTGGGACGGGGCGTAGGAGATGACCACCATTGTCAGACTGGCTGCCCGAAGTCGTTGGGCCTTTGGTGTGATCTTCCTCGCTGAAGCGGTTGTCCAAGTCGATAGATTCGACCTGGGGGAGCGGTTTTGGCTGCTCGGAGCTGCTGGGTAGAGGGGGACGACCAGAAGTCCTCGGTCTTGCTGAGATGGTGCTTAGTCCTTTTGATGCTGCTTCAAAGCATCGACGGGTAGCTTCGATATCGCCGTGGAGGGTGGCGACCATCCCTTCAGAAGTGTAGTACTTCATCTTGAGATGTACAGTGGAAGGCACTGCAACCAACTCTGCCAGGGTTGGCCTTCCAAAAATGCACTGGTATAGTGACGAGCATTCAATTACCAGAAACTGTGCTTTAATTGCTCGAGTTGTCTTTCCTGAACCGAAGGTTACGATGAGCTATACGTAACCCCGGGGCCTTGTCACTGCTCCGTTGAATCCCTGCAGTTCGGATCCAACGTATGGAGTAAGGTGAGAGTCGTCCAGCTACAACGTTTCGAACATGTGGTTGTACATTATATCAACTGAACTGCCCTGGTCCACGAGTATTCTGTGAACGTCAAAGTTCGCCATCCTTGCCCGGATGAGCAGCGGGATGCTCGAGTTCGGTGCCCCGCCGAGGAGCTCCTCTTTGTAGAAGGAAATAGGAGCGGATCCTTTGTGAGTGGTGTCTAGCGTGGTGACTTTGTTGGAGCTTTTGCTGATCAATTTATCGAATCTCCTCTTGACTGAGCCGACCGAGATTTTGTTGAATCCACCACCAGAAATGACCATGGCTGACGGGAAGGCCTCCCACGGGCTGTGAGCAGCGAGGAACGTGGAGACGGGCAGACCATCGGGGATGTGGAAGTCCTCTGGCTGAGTTATGGACATAGTGACCTGTACGTTGGTGTCATCGGAGGGCGGAGTCTCTTCTACAACCTTTTTGCTCTCCTGGGTTTCTTGCCTGGGAGCATCTTTCTTTTTCGCAAATTGCTTCAGGTGGCCGTCGCGAATAAGGATCTCTATGGCATCTTTGAGGTGGATGCATTCTTCCGTCGTATGATCGTGACTCTTGTGGAAGCGGCAATACTTAGATTTGTCCACACCCGGTCTGGCCGGCAGCTGTTTGGGGAAACGGACTCCCGCCTGCTTGAATTCTGAGTTGGCACATTTGGACAAGATTTTCTCCCTCGAGGTAGTGAGGGGGTATAATCATGGAACCGCCCAGAAGGTCCCTTCTGTTCGCGTGCATCGCGAGGCCGATCGTCGCGTCTTTTATCTCCTCGACGGGATGTCGAGGGTTCTTCAGCTCTAGATGACCGGGCACCTTCTTGGTTTCGAGATGCTCGGACAGAGTGGGCAGCGACCTTTTCCTCGTATTGTATATGCGACTGGGCTTGGAGGAGAAAGGCGTTAAGGTTCCTCGGTGGGTCGAGGCCGATGGATTTCGCGAAGTCTGAGCCAGGACATAATCCCTGCTCGAGCAGGAATTTCTTCATCTCGTCGGTCGTTGGCACTTGGACGGCCTCCTTGTTGAACCGCTCAATGTAGGTCCGAAGAGGCTCATCTCTTCCCTGTACGACGGCTCCGAGGGACGCCTCGGTCTTTGGATGGCGTCGTGATGCAGTAAAGTGGCGGGAGAAAATCCTCCCCAGATGCCTCCAGGATGTAATGGATTCTTCTGGCAGCTATTTGTACCATGTCATTGCTCCCTTCCGGAGCGTGGTTGGGAACAGGCGGCATTTGATGGCTCCTCGTACACCTCTGTAGTCCAAAAGAGCATCTATGTTTTCTATGTGCTCGTCTGGGTCAGTGGTTCCATCGTAAGTCCCTAGAGACGGAGGCTTCTCAAGTCCTTTAGGGAGACGGGTGGCCAGGATCCTGCGGGACAACGGGCTGCGAGGCTCGTCGTCGCTGTCTGAACTTGGAGTTGATGGTGACCGTTGTCTGCGCTCGCGGTGGTGGTCTCTGCGAGGTGAGGGCGAACGGGGCCAGTCGCGAGGTCTGACCGATGGAGAATGCCTATCTTGCCTCGTTCTCTTGTGTCTTGGTGGGGATCGATCTCGCGGGGAGATCTGGTCGCGCTTGCGAATGTGTTGTGATTCAGGCTCATGCCGCGTCATACGGTCTTCCCGCGCCTAGGTGGCGGGCTTCTTGATTTCCGGTGTTTACTCTTGGGAGGAGAGGATCTTGGAAGAGATGCTTCTTCGAGGGCTCATATCCTTTCTCCTTGCTGCAAGATAAGGAGGTTTGTGCGGTTGACAGCTTCCAGAAGGGCTGCAACGGCCAAGTCAGTGCTGGGAGTGCTGGGAGGACGCAGTGGCCCCGTCTCGAAGGAAACGAGGATCAGAAAGTAACAACGAACTGCCGTCAACGTCCATCTTGTTGACGGGGACGAGAATCGTAGCGTCATCACCTTTTGCGGAGTTCTGAGCGGCCATATGTGGGCGGATCAAAGAAAGTATGTTTTGATCTTTTAGTTTCCGAGGAGGAAAGTAAGAAGGGGAGAACAAGGAGTTCCCACAGACGGCGCCACTGATCCGGGGTATTCGAACAGGTCCACGTAAGCTGGTCATCAGATGGCAAGGTTCTCGGACGGATGCTGATCGTCAGGCGTGCAAGGTGTTCGGCTTGTGAATGAGGAGAGGAGGGGGTGTACCTGCAAGGCACTCCGACGCTCAAGTAAGAAAAGGTCAGAGAAAAGGGGCAAGTACAAAGTGTATTCTTAGGGTGAAAATGTGATACCTGACCCTCTCAAGCGATAGGGTTTATATAGAGCCCCCAGCGCGTGGCCAACGGTCCTATTTTCGGGGCGAAATAACCGTTTTCCCCAAAGAATAGGTAACTGCCCAAACTAGCCGTTATGTCGGGCAGGGTGCCAGAAACTAGCCGTTGTGCCGGGCATAAGCGCAGTTCCGGGCACCTGTCCATTGCTGTTCGGGCAGCGAGGAAGCCGTGCGTAACGGGCATAAAAGCCGGGGAGGACGTTGTGTTCCTTGCCCGGTTGGAGGGGCAAAAATGTCGTTATTGCTCCTCTGTGGATTGGGCTTAGGCAATTTGGGCCGCTCTGGAGCAGAGGCGGATTGGGCCAATTCTAGCCATTGGTCCAGTCCAGAACAATATATATATTTGGTATTTTGCGTGAATTAGGGATGTCAACGGGACAGAGAATGTGCAGAGGATGTTTCTCCACTCCCTGCCCTGTCCCCTAATATTTTCCCCATCCCCATCCCATCCCCATTCCCCAGCACGAAGGAATATAATTCCCCATCCCAATCCCCACAGATCTCCACAGAGAATCAGTGATCCATAAAGATCAAGTGTTAAAAAAACTTTCTATATTTTTCGATCAAAACTATGACACTAGTATTTCGTTGCTTCTTCCTTTTTATAAAAGATACATTTTGCATCTTTTTTTATTTAAACAAAAACACATCTTATATCAATAAAAAAAAATTCAAAAAGACTTGCAGTTACGAAAACATAACCACAAATTTACTAATTGAATGAAAAACATGTTAATAGTTGAAGTATAATGAAGTTGAAGAGTAATTACCATAAACACAATGAACAAAGGATAATGGTTGTTGTGATGATGATGTTGAGAATAAAGAAGATGAGAAATTGAGGAGACAAAGAGAATTGAGAAAAGAAGAAGAGGAGACGGTGTGTACACTGTATGTCATGGATGCACTTTTTTAGGGTTGGGTACTTTGGTAGTGAAACAATACATTATACAATGAAACGAAAAAAATAAAATGATCCACTAATAACTCTTCATTTTATAATATATAAATTATTATTTTTATGAAGAAAAAAAAGAGATGCAAAGTTATATAATTATATATTATATAATAATATATTATATAAGAGTTAAATAATATGGTCGGGGTCGGGGAATCCGCGGGGCGGAGAGTACTTCCCCGATCCCCGCCCTGAAGTGTAATCGGGGGAATATTTCCCTACATCCCCATCCCCACAGGGAAAATAATCTCCGACTTCGGAGCTCCGCGCAGATAATCTCCACAGAGATCCCATTAACATATGCAAATTGACATCCCTAATGTGAATCATACACATGATTAGAGCTGTCAAAATGGACCAGGCCCACTGGGCCAGCCCATAAGCCTTAAATTTTAGCACGGGTCGGACCATAAAAAAGTATTAAAAAAATACAAACCTATCTTTTGGGCCAGCCCATTGGGCCGATGTTTTTTATGGGTCGGTCGGGCCGGCAAAGTGGGCTTCGGGCTGGCCCATTAAAAATTTTAAAAAATAATAATTTGTTTTGATAAAAAAAATTAGAAAATAATTTTTGTTAATTTTGAGGGGATATTGGGCTAAAATATGATTTTGTTAATTTTAAGGTTGGATGTGTGTACTAGATGGAATGTCACATATATGTTGCTTGAAAGTACTATTAGGTATCGACATGCATTCATTAGCTTGAGTTATAATGATAAAAAGTATAATATTTGTCCAAGCATTGAAGAGTGGGATAAAGCAGAGAACATTTGTAACTCCTTGGCTCTATTTTATAATATTACTAACTTAATTTCTGGATCATCTTACCCAACCTCAAACTTATACTTCATGCAAGTCGGACTTATAGAGATGGAATTGAATATGGCTAAGGGGATGAAGGAAAAGTTTGATAAGTATTGGAGTGAATATTATGTTACTCTTGCACTTGGGAATGTTCTTGACCCAACATCAAAGTTGGACTTTTTGAATTATTAGGTAATTAATTATTTGGTTATGTATGTGTGAATGTATTCTATAGTCTCTAAAGTTACACTGTGTGATAATTGTTGGATTCACCAAGTGTTCATGGGACTTGCCTGAAAAATTGTCTACTAAATAGTTTATTTTTATATCAAATTTGAATGGTTAAATAAGTAATTGTTTTGCTATGTATGATTGTATTTTATTGTCTCTAAATTTAAAAATTAAAATTATAGTATTGAAATATATAGGCGGGCCTGCCCCATCGGGCTGCATGGCCTATAAGGAACAGAATCGGACTCAATTTTGATAGCCCATGAAGTAATCGGGCCGGCCCACTCCAGCCCATTTATAAGTGTTGGCCCACCAGACCAATGCAGGCTGGGCCGGGCCACTTGACAGTTCTACACATAATAGGATATGTCTTATCCTGTCTATATATATTATCATATCGTTATCTTGTTTTATATCAAACCATATCTCTATCATATATGTCTATTAAATGCTTCAAATATTTTCTTTTATCGTTAGCCTATTAGAGTTAATAAGAGATATTTTAGGTAAAACATGTGTATTTTGTTTTTATTTATTATCATCCTTTTATAGTTATATTGTAAGATTTTGGAATATAGAATGCATAAAATAGTTTTTTAATGGATATTTATTACTGTAATTTGATGGTTTTATTCACATTTATTAGATGTTTTTCGAAGGTAGGATCACACATTTTTTCGAAGTTTTAGGATTTTTTTTCTTCAAGACATCTTATCTATGACTATATTTCAATAGTAGGGATCAAATTGAAACTTCTTCATTACTATATTTCAATAGTAGGGATCAAATTGAAACTTCTTCATTACGAGCTAACACTCTTACTGAACATTTTAAATATTCTCGTCAATCTATGCGGGATCAGTAGCCTGTCAAATCTGGTCTATTGGAGCCGAGGCATAACTTATAATATAGGTCGCTCTCCCTAACGTTTTCTCGATCTCCTTAACTTATCTTGTCAATCTTGATCTTTACTACTCTCACTTTCTCTTATCATGGCCTAATGGAACTATTTGAGAACTGTTGTCTTTATCCGGTTTCACGTGTCGTTTAAGGTGTGTGGAGTGATAGTTTATATATACGAGTGGTATGATTACTGCATGAAATTCATAATTGTAATTATTTCTTTGATGATGTCACTATTGCATATGCGGCCCTCAATCTTATTTTTTTACTATTGGATCTTTGTCTATTTTTTTCTAATAGAGAGAGTCGTCTCAATTTTTTCCGAGGCCTTGTGCAGATTAGTTATACTTTAATCATTGAAAAACAAACAGCGGCCCTATCTAACCATTGTATAGTCGTTACAAATATTTTGTGAGAACCTATTTAGCCACGGATAAACTGTGACAAATTTGAGACCATATGCGGTCACCCGCCTTGCATGCCCTCAAAGAAGGTCATATATATATATATGAGAAATGTTAACATACACCCAAAATTGGTGGGCCCCACACAAAAATACACTACATCTATTTTCTTTCTATTTTTTTCTTCATCTTTCTAATGTGGGTCCCACACAAAAATATACTAAAGTGTATATTGCTAATGCACACCTACATGGGTGTGCATTAGCATAACCCATATATATATATATATATATATTCAAATGAGTTTTTTTTTTTTTTTTTTTAACTTTTCTATTTTCATTTTCTTTCTATTTTTTATTGTTATTTGTGTTCTCCTTTAAGTGTTCATGTTATTAGACATTAGATTATTCTCCTTCGAGGCATTTTCATTCTATACTCTTATAAATTTTATATTAGTAAGTTTTTTGGTGCCTCCAAATTTACCATTTGTTCTGCTTTATTTTATATGTGAGTTATTTCTTTTTGTTGGGCGCAATAATGTTTAGCTAGTAATATGATTTTTTTTCTTCCTCGAATCTTCACTCATACTTGATGATGTTTAGGGAGGTTGCTTTTGTTTTGGTTTGATCACTGGTACAATAATGGTTCTATCTTTATTCCTTTCATGCAAATCGGAGGTGTGAACAGGTGGCATTAAGTATCCTTTATAATCGACGAGGAAATGCGCCATCATATCATTGGGCATATGGAGCATGTAGTGTTATATTTGTAAAAAAAACTTTTTGAGGGTGGGAGATGTGTCACCCCAGGAAGGGTACTACTATGAAATATACATATCGGAACATTTTTTTATCTCAGTTAATCAATCAACTAAAGTAATAACTCACATTTAGGCACTTTTATTTTATTAAAAGATCTATCACAATGACTCGTAATAACAACTGTGGTTACATATTAAGGCTTATAGGCTTCGAATCCCAACACCAACATTTTTTCATTTCTTCTAAACAACAAATAGTGTTTCCACTAATTTCTATTTTTTTATAAAAATTAAAATTAATTTTACCAGGGTTGTAGTTGTCGCTCGTGGTTATATCTCACCTAAAATTAATATGTTTTACTATGGTTGGTCATTTCAACCGTGGTGAAATATTTTTTTTAAAATTAACACATATTAGATTTAGCTTATTTCCTTCAGAACATAAGTGCCCTAGCGAAGAACACAGACGAAAGTGTTAGCGAAACTTTCAAACTTCATCACCTTTATCACCATTTATGTTTTTCAGCTTATTGTTATCGCACATGCACGAAGGTTGAGTTTTTGCGAAGTCCTTAAGGTACACGATGGTTTCTTGGTCACAACTTATTCTTCAGTTTACGATATGTTATCTATTTCATCACCTTTATCACCATTCGTGTTGAGTTTTAGGTTTTGGTGTTGTTAAATGTTATATTAATGTTGTGAATAGAAATCGACTAGAAAACAATATTCTTATGTAGTGTGTATGAACCTCTAGAATGTTGTGTGAATGCAAGTTGTATATATTTGAAAGTTTCGTTGTATATATGTGTATGTAGCATATTAGTATGTGAGAATGTTATGTGAATGTTGTTTTATAACGATCTTAGTATGTGAGAATGTGTGTAGCATTAGTGTGCCATTTGTTTCATTGTGATTGAGTGATATTGAGATTCTTTTTTATGTTGTTGAAATGTTATATATTATTGTGATTCAATGATATGAAGATGAATATTGTTTCATAACTTATTGCGTTATTACATTTTTAAATAATTCTACAAGCTTTTGATATAAATTTCAAATTTTTGATGGATCGTAGTTGGATGAAAACAGATAAATTAGGTTCTGTGTATGAGAAATGAGCTCTTGAATTCCTTGAATACGCGGAAAAATATATTCCCAACAATAATGGACTCTTTTATTGTCCTTGTATTATATGCAAGAATATCGAAAAATTTCCAAAGAAAAAAAAATATTTTATCACCTTTGTTGTGATGGAATTTGTCAAAATTATACAATATGGACGTGGCATAGTGAAGTGGATATAAATCAAAATGCGACGTCAGAAAATCACGAAGTTGATGAAGATATGGATGATCGATTAGAAGATATAATGCGTGATATTGGAGCATCTTATTTTAGGAAAGCTCGTATTTATGATACTTTATGTATTGATAAGGATGCACATTTATACAAAGGGTGCACAAGTTTAACACGATTGTCTGCGGTGTTAAAATTATTTAATTTGAAGGCAAAAGTGGGTGAACGGATAAAGGTTTTACGAAATTGCTTGAGTTGCTAAAACAAATGCTACCAGAAGATAACAATTTGTCGGATTGTTGTTATGTGGCCAAGAAGATATTATATCCAATGGGTTTGGGGTATATCAAAATACATGCATGCCGTAATTATTGCATATTATATCGGAAAGAGCATGAAAATTTGGATCAATGTCTTGAATATGATGAGTCACACTACAAGGTGAACGACAACAGTGGTGATGTCTATAGTGATATAAGCAAGAAGCATCCTCCTGCTAAAGTGTTATGGCACTTTCCAATAATTCCAAGGTTCAAACGACTTTTTTCTAATGCAGATGACGCAAAGAATATTTGATGGCATGTAGATGAAAGACAATGTGATGTAAACATTTGTCATGTAGTTTATTCTTTGTAATGGAAGAAAATTGATTTGTTGTTTTTTTATTTTGGCCTTAAGCCAAGAAACCTTAGGCTCGGGCTTGCCACGAATGGAATGAACCCTTTTGATAATATGAGTACTAACCATACTTTGTGATATGTTCTTCTCATGATTTACAACCTATTTCCTTGGTTGTGCATAAAGCGCAAGTGTATCTTGTTATCTATGGTGATTTCTGGACCAAAACAACCTAGAAACGACATAGATGTTTATCTAAGTCCATTAATTAAAGATTTAAGAGTTTTGTGGGAGGAAGGCATTGACGTTGATGATGCGTATTCAAGTGAAAAGTTTAAGATGTGTGCCATGTTATTTTGTAGAATCAATGACTTTCCTACATATGGTAATTTAGTTGGATATAGTGTCAAGGGACATAAAAAGTGTCCCATATGTGAATCTAATACCTATTTTCACCAACTTCAGTTTTGAAAAATACTGTTTACCTTAGGCATTGAAAATTTCTAAAACCCAGTCATTCTTATTGTAGATAGCAGAAGGCTTTTAACGGAGAACAAGAGTTTGAAATTGCTCATAAACCTTTAACGGAAAATAAAGTTTATCAACGACAAAAACACCCTAATGTTGCCCTTGGAAAGAATAAAAAAGGTTTCGTTGAGAGAAATAATTGGAAAAGGAGATCGGTATTCTTTGATCTTCCATATTGGTCTAGCCTCGATGTAAGACATTGTTTTAATGTGATGCATGTGGAGAAAAATGTGTGTGGTAGTTTTATAAGAATGCTTCTAAACATTCCAGGCAAGACTAAAGATATTAAGAATTCTCATTTATATATGGTGGAGATGTGTATACGATAACAATTGGCTATAGAAGAAAGAAGAAAACAAACTTATTTGCCTCTGGCATGTCACACTATATCTAAAAAGGAAAATAAAAGTTTACGAGAGTGTTTTCATGGCATAAAAGTTCCTCAAAGTTACTCATAAAACATCAAGAAATGTGTATCAATGAAAGATCTCAAGTTAATTGGCATAAAATCTCATGATTGTCATGTCTTGATGCAACAACTTCTACTAGTGTTTATCCGTGGCATCTTACCAAAAAATGTAAGAGTAAATATAACCAGATTGTGTATATTCTTCAATGTTATATGTAATAAAGTTCTTGATTTCAAAAAATTAGATGATTTAGAAGATGAATCTGCAGTAATCGTGTGTCAATTGGAGATGTATTTCCCTTCATCATTTTTCGACATTATGATTCACTTAAATGTTCATCTTGTCAGAGAAGTCAGATATTGTGGTTCAATTTATTCAAGGTGGAAGTATCCAATAGAGCAATACATGAAGATCTTTAAATGATATTATGGTTTGTTCTTCTCACGATTTACAACCTATTTCCTTGGTTGTGCATGAAACGCAAGTATATCTTGTTATCTATGATGATTTATGAATCAAAACAACTTGGAACTGACATAGATGTTTATCTAAGTCCATTAATTGAATATTTAAGACTTTTGTGGGAGGAGCGCATTGACGTTAATGATGTGTATTTAGGTGAAAAGTTTAAGATGTGTGCCCTATTATTTTGCACAATCAATTACTTTCATGCCTATGATATTTTTCGGTATAGTTTCAAAATTTCCGACACAGACACATACTTTATAAAAAACCGGTAACTTTAGACAAATATATAACAGTAAAAGCACACATATTATGGAGTGTCAGTTATAACGCGAGGATGGCGGATTAAATTCTCGAGAATGATGAGAGAGATGTAGCCCAAAGGCAATGGTGCCTTTCAGGTACCTAAGAATCCTCACCACCACAATCCAATAGGCCTCAAATGGATGGAGCATAACGTAACAATCTTTTAACTTTTTGGAACTGTGTGGTGGAATTGTGAACCTTTTTAATGGAAAAATCATAATATCAACAAAAAAAAGTCTAGAAATCTAAAATTAAATACTTTGTATAGTGATTTATATTAGATACTTTAATTCAAATATGATTTGAATAGTAAATTTTAATGTAATAAAGACACTTACACTCAAAAGCTAAAAGTTCTAACTTGATGAAAAATCAATTCTTAAGGAATAATACACTAAAACATGTGAAAATATAAGTATTACTAGAAAGAAGAGAAGAAGAGTGGTGATTTTTGCATGATACGTACACATAATCAAGATAATAGTACCAAAGTCGTGTAACAGTAAAGTCACTGAAGCCATATAGGGATAATCACATGGACTAGATTATTTACAGTAGTTTCTTTTTGAACCTCTCCTTGAAAGAAGAAAGAAAATAACTACAAACAAAAAAGCTAGAAGCAAAATTAAAACAGGAACATCAATTGAAATAGTAGAAATATTAGGCAACCTAAAATCACAAATTATCCCTATATGGCTTCAGTGACTTTACTATTATGCGACTTTGGTACTTCGATGCTCAAACAGAGGAAACTATCCTTTATATAGAGGTCTGGTGCTTCAAAACCGTCTCCCAACGTGCAGAATCAGTTGAGAAAAAGTAGGGACGTGGGGAAGAGTCAGTCACAATGGGCCTTCATGTATTTTGTTTCTGGGACTGAATGGCGACCATCATTATGCTCATTGTCGTGTATATAAAGGATCGAAAGATGATTGTTATCGAAATATGACATAATAAATGACCGATTATTAAAACAACAATCTTCCGCTTTCTCGAAGAGGAAGAAGAGTCGCATGCGGTCTTTATGTAAAAATCTCTGACCCTCTTTTTATCAGGGGATTCTCCATGTATACGTTTTTTTAATGTTTCGTTGCTTGAACATTGTTTAACTAAAACCAGATTGTCGTTGATAGGCAAGTGGCAAATGAATATGGTGTCTTGTAAGGTTATCCTTAATTTTTGGTCATTTATCAAAAACGTGTTTGAATTTGGATGAAAATACTTCAATAAGTTTCTGATAACCGACATTAAAATACTAGCTTCTGGTTAAAAAAGAAATTGATAGAGACCTCCGCTAGCATGAAGTTCATTTTGAAAATTGATATTTAAAGAATTACATAGCGAGGACAACATCTCAAGGCGTCCACCCATGATTACGTCATCAATTGCTGGAAATTCCTGTTCTTGCATAATGTTTTTTAAATAATAAATAATCAATGCCTTACTAAAAGAACGTGTGTTATGTCATGGTTTCGCATTAAGAATCACATTCCTAAAACTATGAAGTCTATAGTACCTGTAATTTCTCAGTCCCGGTAGAATTGACAGTTTGAATGTGCGTAAAGGTTATCTTGATATCCAACATATGAACACTTATAGAACACAGATTGATCTAAGCTGAATCAAAATGCTACAACTTGGTGCTTAGATGCACCTGCAATGTTCACGAATTTTATGTCCTTGGCAATAAACCTCTAGCTTTAAACCGCTGGGAAAAAATCAACACGGACCTTATTATTATGAATGCATCAAGATCTTATATTGAACTATAGTATCATATTAATTGTTAGAAGCTATTTTTCTGCATATCATGTTGGTGTAACCGGTTACCGAATATGTGGTAACCGGTTACCACTCCTTTGATCATAATGGGTTGACTGCTGCAATTGATGGTAATTGGTTACCCAAAATGTGGTAACCGGTTACACTGGGAACATTTTTCAGTTTTTACCTTATTTTTAAGTTGTTTTGCTTTTCCCATTATTTTGGACATGTTGTATAAAAGGCCTTTAGTGCTCCAAATTATTGTTAATGTCAATTTTCATTTTCACCCTCAATTACTCTCTCTCTATTTTTCTCTCTCAATTCTTAACTCCGTCTTTTCCAAATTACCCTAATTCACCTTAATTGATTTGTGTGTTTTAACATTTGGCATCAAGAGCTCTGGTTGTGATCCAATTTTGCTGCAACAATGAGTATTGTTTCCCATGATATAATCCCTACCAATCTTCTGATTATTGATTCGAAGAATTATGACAAATGGTCAAAGCAAATGAAAGTGTTTGTGTATCAAGAAGTTCTTGAAGTGATCAACAATGGAGTTACACCACTTGGGGTAGAAGCTACAGAGGCACAAAAGACTACATTTAAGGAAGAGAAGAAGAAATATTACAAGGCACTATTCTTGATTCATTCTTGTGTTGATAGTGACAACTTCGAAAAGGTTGGAGATTGCGAGTCGGCAAAGCAAGCTTGGGAGATATTGGAGAAAACTTATGTCGGGGCTGTTAAGGCGAAGGTGATGAGGTTACAAACTCACAAGAGGCAATTCGAGATAACGCAAATGAAAGAGAAGGAAACGATCAACGATTATGTGACACGTATTACGCGTTTGGTGAATCAAATCAAGTCTTGTGGAGAAACAATTTTGGAGCAAAATATTGTGTCGAAGATTTTGCGTTCTTTAACGTCAAAATTCGATAATATTGTAGTGGCTATCGAAGAATTGAAGGACCTTACAACGTTGAGTAAAGATGAGATTCAAAGCTCTCTTGAGGCTCATGAGCAAAGAATGGATGAGAGAGGAAGCGATAAAGCTAAAGCAGAGATTGCTTTACAAGCACGACTCAACGAGAAGAGTAAAAGATCGAAAGGAAAATGGGCTTCGAAGGGGAAGCAAAATTTCCAGAATTCGGGTGGAAATGATCCACAAAATTTGAAGGTTTTAATGGGGCAAAAGCGTGAGAGCAGCTCCAATAGATATGCTGATCGAGGCAACGTTAGAGGCGGAAAACCAAGGGACAAAAGCAAAATTCAGTGCTGGAAGTGTCAATAGCTTGGACATTTTTCAAATGAATGTGGTGTAAAATAGAGGGATTCCCAAGGAGATGAAGCTAAGGTTGCGAGGCAAGAGGTAAATGATGAAAATACGCTATTGGTAATGATCACGGAGGAGTTTTATGGCAGTAAAGAGGCGTTGGGCAGCAGTAGTAGCAACTGCAAGTTGCGGGACAGCAGCTGCAACAGTTTGAAAACGGGGCAGAAACGCGTTCGGAACAAAACATAATGATTACGGTGTGAGATGGAGTCCAAGGCAGCGATGAATGGTACTTGGATTCGGGTTGTTCAACGCATATGACGGGTAGAAAGGATTGGTTTGTGCAAATCAATCAAGCCGCGAAAAGTAGAGTAAAACTCGCGGATGATACCACTCTTGCGGCCGAAGGTGTCAGTGATGTTTTGATAAAAAAGAAGAATGATGGACATTATATGATCAAGGATGTCTTGTATATATCGGGAATTAAATGTAATCTCTTGAGTATTGGCTAATTGCTTGAGAAGGGTTACAAAATTCGCTTGGAAGACAAGATTTTGCGCGTTGTGGATGCTAACGGAGTGTTGATCCTTAAGGCTTCTATGGCTTCCAATAGGACTTTCAAAGTGGAGTTGAAAGTGATGGAACATAGGTGCTTACTACAGTGGCAAGTAGAGAAGAGTGGTTGTGGCATTACCGTCTTGGACATCTCAATTTTCGTGATCTTAAAGCGTTGCAACAAAATGGTATAGTTACCAGGCTGCCACGAATAAATATTCCAACTGAGTTGTGTGAAGAATATGTGAAAGAAAAGTAACACAAGACGAGTTTTAACAAGGATGCGGGTCATAGGACCAAGACTCACCTTGAGGTGGTGTATTCCGATGTTTGCGGGCCGATGCAAGTTGACATATTGGGTGGCAATAGGTATTTTGTCACTTTTATCGACGATTTCAGTCGAAAGCTATGAACTTACCTTATCAAGAGGAAGGATGAGGTGTTTGATGTGTTCAAGAAGTTTAAGTCTATGGTTGAAAGGCAATGCGGTCAAAAACTCAAAGTGCTCAAAATAGACGGTGGAGGTAAATACGTCTCAAGTGACTTTGGGAAGTTTTGTGATCAAGAGGGGATAGTGCATGAGGTTGTACCACCCTATACACCACAACAAAATGGTGTTGCCGAGAGAAAGAATCGATCGATTATAAACATGGTTCGAAGCATGTTAAGTGGGAAAAACTTGTTGAATGAGCTATGGGGAGAAGCGGTCTCTACAACCACCTATTTGTTGAATAGGTGCCTTACTAAGAAGCTGGAGAAGCTGACACCGGAAGAGGTATGTTCCGGATTCAAACCGAATCTAAGCCATTTGAGAGTTTTCGGTTCGGTGACGTATCGCCTTGTGCTGGGTTGACTTAGAATAAAGTTGGACGACAAGGGTGAGGAGAGGATTTTGATTGGATATCACTCTACTGGAGGATACAAATTGTTTGACGCGCGAAATCGGAAGATTGTGATAAGTTGAGATGTAATTTTTGATGAAATTAGTGTTGTTAGTCCTAGGGTAACCGGTTACATGCATACAGTGCAATCTAATGTAACTGGTTACATGCAGAGAAATAACACTTCCAGGTCTGCAGAGCAGGGTGTAACCGGTTACACCCAGCCAGTTCATTCTGGTGTAACTGGTTACCAGCAGAACAAAACCTCCAGTAGCTTTATTTTTTATGATCCTGTCAGTTTCGAAATCGTTGTGCAACCACCAAATTAGGTTCGAAACGAAGAAAATATTAGAAGATCAACAAGGCAAAAGATGTTGCCTCAAAGACTCCAAGAATGTGAGAGATTCCAAGACAACGAAATCAATTATGATGGTGATTTCGTTCACTTTGCGCTTATGGCTGAATCCAAACTGGTGAACACGGGGGAGACTCTAAGCGATCCAATGTGGATCTGTGCAATGAAGGAGAAGCTGGAATCTATTGAAAAAAATGATTCTTGAGAGTTGGTTGATTTACCGCTGGAAAGAAGCTGATTGGTGTGCAATGGGTCTGTAAAGTGAAGGCAAATCCCAAAGGCGAGGTAATCAAGTATAAGGCTCGATTGGTAGCAAAAGGATTCTTGCAACGTGAAGGTATAGACTTTGAGGAGATTTTTACACTTGTGGCTAGAGTTGAAACCATCCGATTAGTTGTTGGCATTGCAAATAACAACGATTTGAAGATATTTCAAATGGACGTCAAATCTGCCTTTTTGAACGATCCACTTGATGAAAAGGTTTATGTTGAGCAGCCCCCAGGATTTGTAGTAAAGAATCAAGAGATGAAGTACTACAAATTGCATAAAGCGTTATATGGTTTGAAACAAGCTCCAAGAGCTTGGAACAAACACATTGATGGCTTTCTTGTTGACATTGGTTTCAAGCGGTGTGTGTCCGAACACGGAGTTAATATGAGATTGGATGCAAATGATGGTGTGATCATCCATTGCTTGTATATGGATGATATATTGATTACCGGCAGCTGTGATAAGAGTATCTCTAAGTTCAAGAGTGAACTTATGGATGAGTTCGAGATGACGGACCTTGGCATCATGACGTATTTCCTTGGCATAGAGTTCCAAAGGTTAAAAACGGGACTGCTCATGCATCAAATTAGATATGCTCTAGAGATCTTGAAGAGGTGTGAAATAGAGCATTGTAATGCGGACATTACACCATGTGAAACAATGTTGTAGCTGTCCAAGAGTGAGGATTAGCAAAATGTGGATCCAACGCAATATAGGAGATTGATTGGATCATTGTGGTACTTGTGCAATACGCGACCGGACTTGACATTTAGTTTCGGTATTGCTAGTAGATTCATGGAGAGACCTAAGGTGTCTCACTTGGCAGCAGTCAAAAGGATCCTTAGATATGTTAAAGGAACTCTTGGTTGTGGAATTCTCTTTCCAGCATCGGATACGGGCCAAAAATGTAATTTACTTGATTTCACTGATTCCAATTGGTGTGGTGATAAGGATGATAGAAAGTCAACGGCTTGATACATCTTTATGTTTGATAGGACACCAATCTCTTGGTGTTCGAAGAAGGAACCGGTGGTAGCACTCTCATCTTGTGAGGCCGAGTACATTACAGCTTCGTTATGTGCATGTCAAGCCATGTGGCTCATGAATATATTGAAGGAGTTGGATAGCAATGAGGATGAGACTACTACACTTGTTGATAATGTTTCTACGATCAACCTTGCGAAGAATCCGATAGCACACAGAAGGAGCAAGCACATAGAGATGCAGTTTCATTATTTGAGGGAGCTAGTGAGTGAAGGCAAGTTACGATTGTGGTATTGTCAAAGCGAAGACCAAGTAGCAGATTTGTTGATCCAAATGGGTAACAAATGAGATGTTCAAGAGGTTGAAGATGAGCTTAAGCATGCTGGACTTGGACCAACTGAAACGAGGTGACTTGTTAGAAGCTGTTTTTCTGCATTTCAGGTTGGTATAACCGATTACCGAATATGTGATAACCGGTTACCACTGCTTTGATCAAAATGGGTTGGCTACTGAAATTGATGGTAACCGGTTACCCAAAATGTGGTAACTGATTACACCGGGCGCATTTTCAGTTTTCAGCTTATTTTTTAAGTTTTGTTTTTCCCATTATTTTGGATATGTTATATAAAAGGTCTTTAGTGTTCCCGATTATTGTTAATGTCAATTTTCATTCTCACCCTCAATTACTCTTTTTATTTTTCTCTCTCAATTCTTAACTTCATCTTCTCCAAATTACCTTAATTCTCCATTAATTCACCTTAATTGGTTTGTGTGTTTAAACATTAATGATATATAGTGTGCAATGTGAGATTAATTTAATCCCATTTGAAAGTGACACTGCAAATAAGAGACTTGTTTGTTTTAGCTTTAAAAAATAAAAAATTTCTTTGTATTTTCAAAAACCGTTTTCAAAATATTACAAATTTTTCTATATTAATTTTTTCTAAGTTGCAAGACTAATTTTAATATCATACAACATAAACATACATTATTGAAGATCAAAACACAGTCGAAATCTTAATTTAGAAAAAAATTTGTATCTCAAAAATAATTTTTATGAAAGACTATTTGAAATAACTTCAAAATTAAATGATTTTTTGAAATTTTGATATTCAAATTTTTTTTCAATAAAATGTTGATATATCTAAAATAACATTTTAAAAATAACTATTCAAACCAAAATTTCATTTGAAATTTTTATAAAAAGTTTTTTTGTAAATTTTTTTCTACAAAATTTTATTACACTATAAAAATTATTTTTAAAAAAGACAAAACAAACGGCCCAGGATGTTCATTAAGTGTGATGCTGCAAATAAGATGTTCACTAAGTTAACATTAGGAAAATTTTGCATTAACAATCAACATCGTAGTTAAAAAAAAAAAAAAAATTGTACAGAAGCACAACCATGTTTAATGTTTGGATAGACAGTGACTTCTGTCAAACCACGGTGTGGCACACTGGTTCGAGAAAATCATGGTGCTACTGTGATTTCACCAAACAGTCCAAATCAAACCAAACACGTTTGTGGATAATAAGATATTATTGCTGCCATGGATGTAAAACAAGAATCTATATGGGAGGGTATGCACATTGAAGATGAGAAAAATGCCTAAATAAAATATTTTGCTTGTCTTAGTCATAGGTATTTGAAATGCGTGGTTTATTACCTATTCTTCTACAATGGTTGTTAGATATAGTGTTACTAGAAAAATTATTACCTATTCTTCTACAATGGATGTTAGATATAGTGTTACTAGAATAATCAAAATGAATATATTACAGAAACCATTTCCAACAAAAAAAAAAGTAATATAGTGATTGAAACGTAAATACAAAAATATTACAAAGACGAGCAAGGTATTTAGGTGTGATGTACAGCTTATATTTACTCGTAAGTGGTTAGTCTTACTCGTTAGTGGTTAGTCGATCAAATGTAACAAATGGAGCTAAAAGCTCAACAAGGCGAAGCGAAGTATTTAAACTCAAGTTGTAATATTAAACTCTAATCAGCTATTAATCAAAATCACAACATTTTTCTCTATCAAAGACGTAGGCACAATCAACGGGACTTTGTGATCAAATCATGTCTCTAAACGAAACTGTTGAGGCAAATTATGATATAGGTCTAGCACATACACATTCATGCAAATCAAAATCATTTAATTACATCACCAAGCAAAGGAACATCACAAAAACCAAACACAGAGACATTAGCGCATTACCTGCATTACCTGTTGATATCAACAATCAAGGGGTTTGCTTAGATGTTGGAACTTACTTCCGTTTACCATCTTAGCTCTAAATTCACAGGGCATTTTGAATTCACCAAAGCATCCTCGTCTCTAACCACGTAAAAAAATCAATCAAACCAGTATAAAAAAAACCTAAATCAATGAAATCAAAACAATAATGAGTACATTTCAGGGTACTAAGGGGATTAATAACCAATGTGAATTCAAATAAGATGAAAGGAATCCATTTATAATCCTATTGATTCCTATAACATGAAGATTTATAATATGTGAATTCAAATGAGATGAAAAATAAAAGTTGATTTTAGAAAAACTAGAGATTAAAGAGAAATGGAGAGAGAAGAGTACCATTGTTCTGTGGTGGAGAAAAGTCGGCGGTGGCGCAATGGGTTGACGGTGGCGGTGAAGATGAAGCTTTGCTGAACAGAACAGGTGAATGAGTCTTCGTGCTACAGATGAAAATGAGTCTTCGTGCAAGTTTTTCGAATATGATGAACGAAGCGTCAGTTACTTTTTCACTCTCTTTTAAACACTCTCCAATACAAATTGCCACGTTTACTTGTATGAAGAAGAAAAAACCACTAAATACAAAGTGCAAATTTTGGACCAAGAGTATAATTTGTGAACTGGTAGGCAAATGACAGTGTCAGACTATCATATCAGCCCCAAATGTCTCAAATCCTCTTGATTAATAATTATACATGAAGTTCATATTCTACCAAAGGAAATTGATGACAGAAAAAAATGTTCTGGTTCTACTGGACTGGACAAAGATTTGATCAATCAACAAAATGTAAAGTGATATATATGTCAACTTTAGACATTTCTTCACCTCAAGAAGCACCAACAACAATTTAAGGTTCTGGCCCTGAATATTAAGCTTCACTTTCTTAAAATTACAAACAATAGGAGACTGTCCCATTACCTACTTCTAGATGTTAACCAAAATCCCAGAGAATTCCATAACCAATTTCTCAACAAATCTCAACTAAAATCTCAGCTCAAAAAACTTAATCTAAGCCTTAAATAGATAGATATTTTCACACACAACCATCTCAATTCTGAAAACAGGATTTAAAATTTTATTCACCTTGGATTGCAAAGCCTACCTAATGGAAGGAAAAATAAAGCAATGTGTATAACTTTAGGACCTACAAAGATCCAATTTCCAAATAGCATAGTAAACCATATATAGCACTTGGAATTATACTAACCGTAAGGACAACCACTTCTCTGAAAAAAAAAAAGCTATATTTAAAGAAAATTGAAGAGGGGGAAATGGAATTAAAAACTATTTTTACCAATGAAAACCATTCTGTACTATAAAATTGGCAACACAAACTAACAAATGGAGTTATACCAATCATATCATTGTAAAAAAAATTGTTGTTCATGACCTGTAAAGGACTAATAGATTGGAAAGCATACACTTATAACCCCTAACGATGTGCTGTTCTATGCTGGAAACAAAAGTACAAGCATTAATATGCAAATCACTCTAATGATACATAAACCTACATCACCCAGTAGCACTACCCTCAGAGTTCAAATTAACAATACAATAAATACATGAAGCAGACTAGTAAATTGCTTCTGATTGGTGGTAGACGTGTGAATCTCAAAATTGGATAATGATCACAAGTATGTGCTTTAACCGTGCATAATCCAATATTTGTAAATCAAAAATGAGATACAGGTTGAATATTAAAATTTACATGAGAAATCAGAAAATATATTCAGGTAGAAGTGATATACTCAACGAATGCTTAGTCACCACAAATTTTCTCCATACAACTCATGCTTGTCAAAAAGCCAAGAAATACTTGTGGACCAATATAATACTAGTAATATTCAATTTAGCTTTTAAATTTACAGGATCTGCAGCATTAGGCAAGAGTGACCATGAGTTACTACACTATCAGCTCAAAATAATAAGATTGAACGAGTATCATTACTACAAAAGAGATGACTCATGGAACACTATCTCTTAACTCCATTCACAAATTTCCTCGTCAACAAAAGCACTATTACATACATATCTAAAGCCTAACCTCATATCATAAAATCCCTTGTCAATGCCGGTTCATGAGAATCAAAACATCATCAAATTTGTGGCAGTCCCAACAATAAACGGTTCCATTAGCAATCTAGTCAAGAAATAGAAAAGCATACCCAATGCAATCGAAATCGGGAGCGCGGGCAGAGCATGACGATACACAGACAACAAAATAAGAGTGCAGCCAAGTCCAGATATAATTGCAAGATAACAAGCATAGACAGTCATGAGATCGTACATTGCAGCTCTACCCACAAGAACACTGTAGAAAACAAAGTCACCAAGTCCAAGCTTAATACCTCTCTCAGTAACTTCTTCTGCTTCTCTCGCCGCCATTTCTCTCTCAGTCCTATTCACCTCAACAAGTGGAGACCTTTCCTCCTCACGATCAACATTCCCAACCAATGGAGATCTTTCCCCTTCATCGTTACTAAGATCCTCAGCCCTAACAACAGCAACAGAATCACCAGCACTATGAGTGTTTCTATTACCCTCATTCTGAGTAGGGACCACCTGAAGCTCAATTGACGACGATCCCGATCCCGATCTCGATTCGGTAGCACTGGCTACCAAAAACCCTAATGTAGCAGCCCTACCGGTTGGGGCAACAGTAGGGCGAGCTTCATAGATCAAAGCAGGAAGCTCCTCGTTCCGGCTCGAAGCCAAATCAACAAGAAGCTTCAACGGACCACCGGGAGCCAAAACGGCGACAAGATCGTAAACAGCGAGAGCCACAAGTAAAGTCCAAGTCGTCCATTCAGGAAGCTTAGTAAACCACGCGGCAACGATGATACCGAGACAAACCATATAACACTGCCGGAGAATAATCGGAATAGCAGAAGAGAAAACGGAGAGAACACCGACGATGGTAAAATTAAAGAGAAAAACAAAGCATGTGATGGAGTCTAAGGGGATAGAGAAACGCTGAATCAGCGAAAGGAAGATGGATCCACCCATGGAAGCGAGAACAAAGAAAGCGGAGAAGCGAACGTAGTGACGGAGGAAGGATGTGCAGTTGTAATAGTAGAGCAGAACGAGAAGGAAAGTGACGATGGCGATTAGGATAACGAAAACGACGGCGTTTAGGAGAGCGCCTTCGAGTTTTTGCGCTGTGGTGTCGGAGGGATTCTCGGCGTAGACGAGATTTGCGGCGGTGCGGATAGTGAGGTCAGGTGAGGATGAGGTGGAAACGGAGTAAACGAGGAGGACGACGAGGAACATGCAGATTGATACCGGCGACATTACGCCGATTATTTCAACGCCGATGCATTCCAAAACGCTTGACTCCATTTTTTTTGTTTTGATTCAGTGATTCAAAATCTCATTGTTGTT
The DNA here is from genome assembly GCA_022829125.1 of Lathyrus tuberosus. NCBI lineage: Eukaryota > Viridiplantae > Streptophyta > Magnoliopsida > Fabales > Fabaceae > Lathyrus > Lathyrus tuberosus. Next base: position 4,969,519 of record JALAZF010000397.1, read on the forward strand.
TTGATCTCTTTCATGGTTTCTACTTTTTTTTTCCTTCAACCACTCTAGTGTTGCGTAGTGTATAATAGGGGAGAGAAGAGTTGTGCTTGAGTTTTTCTTTACTTCTTCTGGATGAGTTTCTGCGCGTTATTAACTTAAACTTATTATCCGATTTGGGTCTTGAAAGCTACATATAACTTTCATTTTACTTTTACTTTTACTTTTATCTTTTACTTTTATTTTTACTAATAACATGGTTAAATTTATTTGATATAATCATTTTAAAATAAATAATATATAAATTCAATTATATTAAAATACAAAATGAAAAAAATATGTGAGATGAAAGAAAAATGAATATTTAATATTTAAAAATAAATATTTTATCTTTTAAATTAAGGTAATTGTTGATTAAAATAAAATATGTATTGTACTAATAATGATAAGTGAAATAGAAAGTATATTTTATCCAATATAAAATGTATTTATTTATTATAAATTTGAAATTATTACTTAATTGTAAAATAAAAAATAATTATATAAACTCAATTCTATTAAATAATTATATTAACAGAAGAAAAAAAAACTCGTGAGAAGAAGAAAGAAAAAAAATGAAATTTTGATATTTTAAAATATTTTTTTTCTTTTAAATAAAGGTAAATTGTTGATTAAAATAAAATAGACATTGTGATGATCATGACTCGTTAGATCAAAAAATTATTTGATACGATATGAAATGTATTTAGATATACATGCAAAATTTGAAGTGATTTACTTAATTGTAAAATGAACAATATTCATATAAATTTAATTGTATTAAATAATTATACAAAAAGAAGAAAAAAAAATTTTGTAATGGTTAAAAAAATATATTTAAAAATAAGAATTTTGTACTCAAATTAAGATAATGATTGATTAAAATAAAATAGATATTGTGTTGATAATAACCAGTAAGATAAAATAAATTGTTAATTTTATTAAAATTAAAAAAAAAAGATTATTAGTATTTGAAGTTATAATAAATAAATAGAGAAAAAAATTAAAAAGAAAGTGAGAAAGTGTGGAAAAAAAGTGAAAGATATTTGAAATTTGAATCAAGAGAAAGAATGAGTGAATGTAATATTTAATTGTGATTTAATTGGTGAAGGTTTGAAAATGAATGTCACAAGTCATCAACTACCTACCCATTAACAAAACATACACTCATTCTCCCTACAATACCCTTTTCAATTAAAATTATTTACACTTAGTCATGCCCTTTATTGTAATTGACTAAATGCAATTGTATTGCCCAATCAAACTCATGCCTTTTGCCAAGTGGCGTACCATTTGCTCCTTCTTTTCCATTGTTCAAAAATTTTGTGTATAACCCTTTTAACCGGTTAAAAATTGCCTCCATCAATTCATATCTTTTTGCTAAATGTGTACTTTACCTTCAACATCATACGTTCTCTCTCATCACTTTCTCACTTTCTTTCCTTTGTTCAGACCAAGTTTGCACATCAGTATCCTCTGATCTCTCTCATCACTTTCTCACTGATTTCCGCCTTCCCTTCATCCATTTCGTAGAGCATCGAATATCGTCTCAGGTTATTTCATCTCATAAATGTTCATACAAGTAACTATGTTTCATTTGAACATATGGGTTTCTTCTTTCCAGATCAATAACATGATAGCTGTGAAACATTTTTAGCCCATTAGATTAAAACATCACATTTACTCATGAGAAATCTCTTGTGCTTAATCTGTTTTTCTCAGTTTCATGTTCATGTTTCTTTGAGTACATTTTCAGCAACACTTGTACAACCGGATATGTTTCATATGTTAGAGCAAGAGTTGTCTCTACAAGTCGTCTCTATGTTTTGATGATAACAATGGTATTTATGAAAGAACCATTTTATGTTCTAACGTGTGTTGTGTGCAGATCATAATCATAGAAGATATCAGATCCAACAAGCACACCAGCCAGATGTGCGCAATTGATTATATGCGAAGTCACTATGTGTGACACAAGTCGCAAGAAGCAAGTATGCTTCTATATCTGATCATGATCAGTCAGATCCAAGGATGCCGATATTGCTGTTGCAATACTCTTGTGGATGCTCTCTGAGAATGGTTAAAATTCTGAAGAGATAATGTTATAGAGAACCGAAGTGCTGAAGATTCCAATGACTTGAAGTTCTGAAGGCTGAAGGCTCTGAAGACCAAGTGCAGAAAGACTCTGAAGACTTATGTGTTCTGAAGGATTATGGTTCCAAAGGTCAAGTTCTGAAGACTCTGATGACAGATTCCTAATGGACAAGCTCTGAAGTTTTGGAAGACTTGAAGCAGTAAAGGATAACGGATTTAAAGACAAGTGTTGAAGTTCTGAAGGTTGATTCCTAATGGACGACTTCAGAAGACTGAACACTTGGAGTTTCAGATATCCTGTTAAGAAGTCTCTACTCATGCTTCAATCAAATTACCATCAAAAGTCTCTGAAGATCTGAAAACAAATGTTACCGTTAGCAATGACTGTACACCGTTCTAAAAGACCAATCCCATCACTTCTACAGTAAAAAGAAGATATGACAGTACAACTTTAATCATTGCATGACGACTCTTTTCAAACGGCCAAAAGCTCTCCAACGGCTATATTTTACTTGGCTATTTATTGAATGGAGAAAACGCTTCTGGGCATCGATTCTGTTGATCATGTCGATTGGCTGCAGAATTGATCAAGTCATTGTGTGAAGATAGCAACAACGATGAGTTCTCGTTGTAACGCTTAATATCCAAAGTTATCACCATTTACACATGACCATTGTTGTTGAAGCTCAAAGATCAGAAATCAACACAACAACAATTAATTGGTACAGAAGCTGTTGATGAAGAAGACAACATTGCAAATCAGTCAAGTCATCAACCACCTTCTCGTCTGAGCTACATTGAAGATCTGAAGCAAGGAGTTCTTGCTCGAAACTTGCTTAACAAAGAAGACGACGAAGAAGAAGAAGAAGATCTACAAGATGTCATCAACTGTCAAATCAACATACATCTTTGTAGTATATGAAGAAAGCAAGAAGCTGCTGCTCAAAACTTGCTTGAACACTTGTGTGTTCTTATGTACTTAAACTCAGGAGTTATCTGCTTGTTAAGAAGAATCTTGTAATCTCCAGTTTAACTAAATCTATGTGAATTAGGATTCCTTGAGTGGTCAGTGTGACCGGAGACTCAAGAAGACAATGGCTTGGTGTCATTGTGGAAAATCCTGGAAGAATGGTCAGTAAACATTATATTCATTAAGTTGAATCCATGAACGTTTAGCTGTGAAATCCTGACAGTAGATCTTGCGAGATTGGAACCTGCAGGTCAATGTTCGTTATATTCATTACGTTGAATCCCTGAACGGTTCATTGTGTGTTAGTCACAGCTGCGGTTGTGCAGGTTGTTAGTCACTGGAAGTTGCCCGTGCATCTGTAATCGAGATTGATTATAGTGGATTAAGTCCTTGTGGTCAAGGCGAAATCACCTGAGGAGGGTGGACTGGACTAGCTTGGGAATGGCTCAAGTGAACCAAGATATATTGTGTGTTCTTTACTCTTGGTTATGCTTTGATTTATTGTTTATGTCTTACTCTAAATTATTAGATCCTTACATAAGCAAATCAAAACCTTGCATCTTAACTTTGATAAGCTTCCGCACTGCAAGTTCTGAATGATGCATATTTTATTCAGACTCTCCCTGTCATATATGCTTTACGCTTTGACAAGTCTGAATGCTACTTCGCAAGTCAGAGTCTCTCAATGAACTCTGATGATTCTTAGTGCTTTAACGATAAGAGGCGAAAAGATTTAAGAGTGAAAACACAATTCAAACCCCCCTTTCTTGTGTCTTTCTCGCACCTTCATCATGTTCACAGTTGAATATGTTTTTTTAATGTTTTTCTCTGCTTTTATATGTTTCCAGACACGGATCTTCTTGTGTGATTAATCTTTTTTTATCTGTTGTACCCTGGTGTTGTGTCCATGTTAATGTTCGTGTTCTGTTTCTTTATTTGGTATGTCCATGTTAAGATCCATGTTGAGAAATTTGGTTTCTTTATTTGTTATATCCATGTTAAGATTCATGTTCTGTTTTATTCATTTGTGGATGTGAGACATGTGTTGAGGATTGTTCTTAATCATAGTTATGACATTTCCATGTTCACTGATTACAGATCTTATCAATGAAACTAGCAGCAGTTAACCCAAAAATTTATTTTAACTTAGACAGGTTATTGGTTATTGTTCTTATTTGATCCTGTTGGCATAACATGGATAACATTTTTCAGGAGATTAATTACACCAAGGAAGCTGCTAATGCTGAGCTATTTGCAAGAAACTTTAAGAACATGGATTATGTGAAAGTCCCTTCAATTTACTAGGATTATACCACCCCACAGGTTCAACCTATAGAAATACACATTCTTACCACTATTACTATTCTTCATCCATAATTTAACTATTTTTTGCATTGCATAATCTGATAATGGAGTATGCTCCAAGGATTAAAATAAACAAAATTGAAGCTTTAGATCAGCTAGGTGTTGACCGTAAAAGGTGAATAAAATCTGATTTTATGTATGCAAAATCACTATTGGCATGTTAATACCTTTTGTTTCTATGCACATCTTAATGACTGATATAGGTATCTACTCAAATCAATTCAATGTTTTCTTATCTTCAAGGCTAGGGAGATATGATGTTGAATCTTACTTAGAGCAGATTCTCTTGCATGGTTTCTTCCATGTCGATCCTGTATGTTATTGTTTCTAGAATTGCTTGATCGATTTGAATTCATGCATGTATTTTATGATTGCTTAATCTATTTGTTTACTTTTATATTTTTATGAAGTTTTGGCTTTGAGGATGAGTTAGACCTTTATTTTATTTTAGTTAGTGTTTTCTATCGAAATGTAAGAACTCAACAACAAGAACTTACACCTGAAGATATTCATAGATCAAGTACATGAGCTTACCAATGATATATCAACACATCAAAGTCCCTTTTCGACATGAAGTTTGGTGTGCTTGTATTTGTATGGTGTTATAAAAATTATAACATGAACTAGATTACACTAAATGGTAATGACGCTTCTTTATATTTTACCGATTGAAGTTGAATATGTTGTTTTAAGATGCCCTTATCCTGAAACTACACTTTCAGAATTGTGGAATGAAGTGGTGTTAATAGTCAGAAATCTGAATGTGTTTGTCCGACTTGTATTTTGTAGAATAGTTGACGAATTTTGCAAAATAGAAACCTTCCAATCTTTGATAATAGTCTGATTTAATCTCTTACTGATAAAAATGAATGCAAAATGTATTTTCCGAACAAACCCTTAAAGATATCTCCCTCTTACTGATTGATTCACAGTGCACTGCACGGTATATGACAACACAATTGTATTGTTTTTAGAGAGAGTCTCTTTCTTTACTGTACACTTTGTATAGTATATTTTCAATAATCTGGATTATCAAATGGTTCATATTCTACTATGATATACAAAATCTTTACTGAATTTTATAATCATTTTTAATGGTACTCCATCAACATCGGTTTATAGCCAACATCAATAATAAGTTAGAATCCAGAGCAAGGAACTTGTAAATGTTGTGGTTATATTTCAAGTCGGGTATTTTCCTCGCTCCCCCACATGGTTGAATATTAACATAGGTTCATATATACAATGCTACTTTTCAATCCAAATTGATGGTTTCCTTTGAATAAGATTGTTTCAGCTAATCTTGCTTTCATACCACTATAAACAAATGTCAATTTGAGTAACCTTATGGCTGGATTAAGTTATTATTTTATATTGCTAACTTGGTTTTTCAACTTTGATATTCTTACTCATTTCAAAAGAATTCCAAGTGGTTTAAGGCTGAGAAAGCATTCAAGCAACATAATTCATCATGCAAAGAAATAAAAACGTGTAAAAGAAGAAAAACATGTAGTTCAAGAAATGATATTTAAAGCTAGATGATCAAAACACTTGGGACAATATTAGATTACTGCTATATGTCATATCCACTTGGACAATACTTGTGTTTGAAAAGTACATTTGCTCCAACTTAATTATATCGTTTATGGCCCATCGAACTATACTTATCACTCTCTGTGATAACATCACCATAAAATCTATACATGTGCATGTGCTTATTAATCTACATGGAATATAAGATTATTAAATATATCTTTAAAGTATCAGCAGATTTGTGTGCAAGATAACATTGCTAATTTCTTTAGTAAAAAAGTCATTCGATATCATTAGTTTTATTTTGGAGCTTATTTGTAAAATATTGTCTTGCAATAACAATACACATGAAAGAAACCTAACACATGGGTTGCTTGATTCATATTCTACTTGTAGTTCTATTGTTGCAAATGGAATCTAAACAATTGTTTTAATATTTTCAACAAATATATACATCTTGATTGACTTGAAAAAATTTGCTCTGAGTGTTAATGAAAAATTTGTACATTGTTCTCGATCAAATTTGTAAAACAGTGTCTGTTATGTCAACTTTGGTACAATAGTTTCACCTTATTTTTGTAGAGTTCATATATATATATATATATATATATATATATACACACACACACACACACACACAACACACTAGCCAGCTAAGTATACATACCATGCCCTTACCTTCCAAAAAGTAGTTGTCAACATCAACTGAGTGAGATTCTGCATACAGTAGCAGCAGACCTACCCCTAATTTGCTCTGTTTTTCAAGCCTGGTCTGAACACAATGTTGCCTTGCCTTGGTATGCAGTTGCTATTTACGTACCAGTTTAGTTAAACTTTAACTTATTATTAACTATGGTACAAGGGATTAGTTGAACACACTTTAAAAAATAATGTCAAACTTTCTTAGATTATATGTTTTTTCATAAGAAATACATAAAGATTAAGTTTTGACGTTTTTATTCATGTTCTTAAATGATAGAGAGTGATATTAGATATTTTATTTAGTAGTTTTAATATATTATTTAGTATTTTAATATTTCTATAATGTTCTTAAGGTTTTGAGATTATGCCACATGTATAGCTATTATGCATTTAGAGTTCTATATATTAAAGTGTAATGTGTTATTTAGGAATGAATCAAAGAAATCAAATGTTATCTTTATCTTTTATTATCTTTTAGTTTTATCTCTCTTAGTTTTTATTTGTCAATTTAAAGTTTTTATTAGTTTGTTAGGGTTCTATTTTTTAGCTTCCTAACATTGGTGCTTTCATTACTGCACTCAATCTCCCTTCCATGGCATATTCTTACTACACTCATCCATTTTACCCTACTTTCACTCACTCATATTATTCCACTACAACAACCATTTCTGCTCCACCATCCATAAAACCATATCCTGCAAGTTCCTATTCATAACCTGAAGCACCTCAATCTCAAGATTTCTATTCACAGCTAGAAACTCTCAAACAATATTTGATTGAAACCCATGAGATATCAACCAAATATAGAGAAGAGTTGAAGGAACAAATTCAAAATTTGAGGTATTCTTTCAAAGCATCATCAAAACAATATTCTGATTCACAACAGAAATGGAGAGAAAACTATTCTATTCAGAAAACTATAGAAAAACAGACTGAAGAAGTAGAAACTTCAGATTCACTAAAATTTTCTCCGGAAACAGTTCCGTCATCTTCTCCGGTGAAATATTTGGCGGATTCTCCGACAACATTTCCGGCAAGATCTCCGGCGATATCCCTTTCTAGTCTACCACCATTAACATCGAGACTTGATCAACCTTTGGTAACTCCGCCGCTCCTAACAAAAACAACTTTGTCGCCACCACTTCCAAAGCCACCAGATCGATGTTTAGAGAAGGAGCTCACCAAGCTTTCACCATTGTCTGTTAAAACAAAGATAACATAAAAAAAAACCAAGTACTATATAGTAATATTCCATTTTTTACTATTATCTCTTTAAAACCGCAAGATCCAAAATATTCTCCATCTGATAATCAAAACCATACAAAGGGAAATCCATCACCACCGCTTGATCAAAATTGTGATGCATCACGCGGTCGTGATCTCTCCACATGCCCACCTACTACCCATAAGCCAATGGTCCAATCCATTCTTCCCACGCGCCTGCTGCACATCAATCAGCCAGCTGCCAAACGCCTGCCACCTGTGGTACGTCCGTCAGCAGAGTCTTTCACACTGCACAAAGATTCCTTCTTATCTTGTAAGCTTCATCACACACCTATTGCTACAGTGAACGCATCTGTCCCACCATCACCACTCATAACAATTCAGCAATACTTTCTCTCTCTCCATACAAAATCATGTGGCCCAGCAACTTTTGAGCAACAGCAGGTTGCATCCCAACCATACACATGTTGTCTCATACCCTCTACTTCATCTTCACATGATTTCACCTACAAAACTCCTAAAGCCAAATTCAATCAAACATACAAACATATTTTTCCCACATCAACCGACACAGTTTCAACCTCAGTACCTCATTTCATTCATTTTCGAATGATCCACAACCACTCATCATCCTTGATTCCTTCAAGATTGTTGCTTCCTTTAACTATAGATGAATCTTCTAGAAGGAATTTCATGGCTCTAATGCTCCGTGCACCCTTCAAAATCCTTGAGTCTCCTAGAAGGGAAATCTTCATTGGGAAGAACGAACCTGTTCATTCATCTGACCCCCAAATTCATGTTCACAAAAAATATTGTTACGAACAAGCTCATGAGTGTTTTCGAGAAATCCATATTGCTGGTATTATTCATGATTATGTGACTATTATGGCTATCGTTGTTGTTTGTGTTGATATGGGTGCACCCGGTCTTGAACTGCGAGTATGTAGACTTGCGATGAAGAAAGAGTTCAGAATCAATGTTAGAGTTTTCAATTTGTTGATAGACAGGTGTATTCGTTATGGGTGCATAAAGATTGCTCGTAAGGTGTTTGATGGAATGACTCAACGAACTGTTGTGTTGTGGAATTCAATTATTGTTCATTTTGTGCAAAATGAATTTGGAAACGAGGCTCTGAAATTTTTCTATTCGATGAAGAAAGAAGGGTTCGAGCCAACTGGAGTCAACTTCACGAGCTCACTCATTCTATGCGGTCATGCTGGGTTGATTGAAAATAGACTTCAAAATGTCGTTGCTTTGATTCCAACAATTGCTATTCACTCTCTATGGTTTGCTTACCTATCATTTAATTTTCACATACTAGAGGAAGGGAAAGAGCAGCTAAGGACAAAGATTTGGGGGCACATCATGGGAAACAAAAACTTGAATCCAGACTATGTTGTTCCTCAATGGATACCACAATTTGAATGCAGAAGTGAAGCTCGAACGTTGGTTGTCCTAGATGATGTTTGGTCACTCTCGGTTCTTGAACAACTTGTGTGTAGAATACCAGGTTGCAAGTTTATTGTGGTTTCGAGGTTCAAATTTCCAACAATATTCAATGAAACTTATGATGTTGAACTATTGAGTGAAGAGGATGCTTTGCCTTTGTTTTGTCAGCATACTTTTGGACAGAAATCAATTTCTTTTACGGCTAATGAGACTTTGGTTAAACAGGTTATGAGTGAGTTTGGGGTTGATTTGAGAGGTACTAATGTCAATGACAACCGTTATTTTAACTGCTTTAAATAGTGGGATCCTGGAAAAGTTTCTATTATGACATTATTGTTACAACCTTGAGGACAAGGTTGATTTTGAAGGGGTAAGTAGTGATAGAGAGTGATATTAGATATTTTATTTAGTAGTTTTAATATATTATTTAGTATTTTAATATTTCTAGAATGTTCTTAAGGTTTTGAGATTATGCCACATGTATGGCTATTATGCATTTAGAGTTCTATATATTAAAGTGTAATGTGTTATTTGGGAATGAATCAAAGAAATCAAATGTTATCTTTATCTTTTATTATCTTTTAGTTTTATCTCTCTTAGTTTTTATTTGTCAATTTAAAGTTTTTATTAGTTTGTTAGGGTTCTATTTTTAGCTTCCTAACATTAAAAGTCAACTATTGGATAGGTATGCTCTGAGATAATCTAACTTCACTTTTACTCCTACCGTTGAACTCGACCTTGCACATACATGTTTTTTGTTTCTGCTTTGAGATGTTAATTTGTTACATTCCCGTATATAAATTATATGATATGATATATGTATGACATTTAGAATTGTTCTTAGACAGACAATACTGAGTCATGAGCTTGGCCAAGAATGTGAACTCCTACAAACATACTAAGTAACATATATACAAAAGAACTGAGTTTTTCTAACTTAACTATTTTGATTTCTAAATCAAATAAATGATTGAATGTTATAGTGTTGTTTTGAATTTTATATACGGTATAATTGAATTATGTTCGGTGTGTATTAGAACCTTTTTATTTTCTAATACCAAATTGTGGTAATTGTTGATCTTAAGTAATAATGTTGAGATACATTAATAGTGCAGTGTTGAAATATGCTTATGCATTTCCCTTATATTTTAAAATGATGAATAATTTGAGACTAATATTCTAAAGCAAGTATTTAATATGAGATGGTTAGAGTATCAAATTAAATCAAGCTATCTTAATAAAAACACATTCACTTTTTGCTCCAATCTCAAAATAAAGCAACTTTTCAATCTTCATATTATTTATTTCCCAGTTCTATTCTATGTCCTTCTCGTGCTGGTTAAGGGATGTGAGAAATCTGAGGTTATTGGAATCTATGATATCTGGTAGTGTCTAATTTGTTACAATAGATTCCCGCATCCATGTGTTTGTATGGATCAAACTCCTTACCATGATGGTTGTATATCCGACTTAATACATCCTAAATGGTGGCTGTATATTCTTGATGTAGAATCTACATATGCTATTCTAGAAGCTTACCTTAAGTCAAAAACACAAAAGAGCCTTTGTAAACTTGGTGATGCAATTGTTTATCAATTGGAAGTATAAATTATTTTAAAAACATAATGCCTGGATGATATAGTTTGTATATGAATTATGTATAACTATTAATTAATGAATGTCTTTCTTTCTAATAGAAATAGAATTTAAGTTGATATATCACTTTTAGTTTTTTTTATATATGTTGATCACTTTTAGGGACATAAGTGATCACATAGAATTTTAAGTTTTTATTAATGATTAAGAAAACTTTCATGAAGTGACACAGGACATAACCATTTAGATCAAATAAAAAGCATAAATATATATTTTAATGATGAAAGGTCTTAAATTTTGATATGATATTATGTATTCTAATATTTTCACTGTAATATGATTGAAGAAGTGTAACGCCCATATATAAATACATACATCAAAGCATATATCATACATGAATAATACGTTTGGTACTGAAATACATAAGTTCCTAGTAACACAGTATACATATAAATGCCAAAAAAACTAATACAACCACTGGAATGTTATATATACAAGATGTTCAAAAGATAAAACTAAGAACTAGATCACTAATGATCTAAAAAAAAAACTCCACAATGGAAGCAAAGCCATCAGATAAGTAAGGATAATCACACAACCTTATCCTTACCCTTCGCGGAACCTGTAGTACCTGTGATGTAAACAACAACAGTGGGGTGAGATACATCAAATCTCAGTGAGTTCGCTATCTTATAGTCCTCTCGGCTTTACAAGGTTCTAATAACCTAACTCAAGTCAAAAGGGAAGGGAAGTGACTTTGAGTACACACACAACATATGCATCCACACTCAGGAGCCTGTTAACTCACACTAGTACTAAAGTACGTCCTGAGCCTGTTAACTCAAGAATCTCGCTAATCAATAACCGTACCAAGGCATCCCCTTTTCCCCTCCGCTTCTACGTCTAGAAGATGACCCGAGTCATGGATCCTTGAAGTTACTTGGTATACGAAATGGATTCGGGATCATCGGCCTGTTAGCCGTGAACCGTCACTTCTCATGGCCTGTTAACCATCACAAGTCTCTTTACCATATAGGTTCCATTCGTACTACACGCGGGAATCAAACCTGCCAAGTAATTGTGCATACGTTTCAGAGGAGGTGCTCGAGTCTCATGAAATTACACCGTAAGATAAACTGGTTATGATTACTAGACACACGCCTCAGCCTCTCATGCGCGAGCGTTGTCACTATGTCATTTCACACTTTCCGACATTATTTACGGTAATAGTCCTCACTCTACCTATTTCGTATTTTAACATGCATACATATTCAAACATGTTTAACAATAAGAGTATAGGCAAATAATCATCAATCGCATAATGGAAACACATAATTCAACATCTCACACATTACACCAATTCACGGTTCCCTCCGATTTATTTAATCAGGTGTAACACCCCAAAATTTGCCTTCTTGCTTTTAGCTAACTGGCTTATGTTTCTTTGCATTTCTTGCATTAGCATTTGTGCATAGCATTGGTTCTTAGCATGGGATCAAGGTACTTGGTTCACCTCAAAGGAGTCTCGAGCCTCAAGGTGGTTTGAGGAGTTCATCACATCTTCATAAGATCAAGAATGGCAAAGGATTTCAAGTGAATCTTTCCCTCCTAACCAGAGGGACCAAATTAGGGTTTTTGACCCAAAGGAATTCTTGAAGGGCTTTGTGGATTCAAGCATGTTCTTATGGTATTCCATATGCTCACAAGTGTTCATGGATAGAGACTTGGCTAGTGGTTCATTGTGGGAGATGTTCAGTGGATCAGTTACTTGTGAAGTAAGCAAAAGTCAACTGTAAGGAGGAAAGTCAACCATGGGATTTTGAGGTCCTCTTCATGATTTTTAAGGTCTCACATCCTCATATGGTCCTCAAATGTCAAGATTCATGTCACTCATCAAGAATCAAGAGTTTGTGCAAAAATTACTAAATTTGGAAAATGACCTATAATGAGAACTTTCCATTTTTTGCAGTTTTTCCACCACATTCAACTTGACTTTTCATCATCAAGGAAGCTTCAAATGAATTTTCCTACAAAATGAAAGTTGAATATCTTTCTCTCCCATTTCCAAAAAGTACTAGATGGTTTCCATATCATTTGTAGAACTCAAGTTATGGTCAAAACAATGCAAGGTGCTTTTTAAGGTTTTTCACATATACCACTTTTTCCACCTTTTGCATTTTGGTACAAATTGACTTGTAATTGGTTCTATTGCTTCAAGTCACATTCTAATATCCAAGTACACATCATAAGGATCATTTTTGGCCTTTGAATCAAGAGATTTCGTGCCATGTACCTCACTTATTTCACAAAGTGTAAATTGGCAAGATGGATTAAAACTTACAAACCAAGCCACCACAAGGCCCAATTCCAATTGAGATGTGATCAGCAAGGGAAGTATGAGTGATTCATCATGAAAAGCATGAGCTTGCACATGTGGATTAGTGGGTTGATCACATATTGCAAATTTGCAATTCACATCAAAACTCATTAACCAAGGGATTAACCAAACTTTAATCATGATCAGAGGTCTAATGAGGTGTATATAAGCTAACTCACACGTCCAAAGCTAGGTCATGCACTCATTCTTGCTCAGAATTTCATTTTTTCTCTCACACTTTCTCTCCTTCGAAACTCTCTCATCTTAAGGGTTTCTGAAGATTTTTTTCATATTTTTGATCTACACACTCCATAGAACAAGAATCAACCATTGTTTTGAGCTGAGAGCAAGGTTTTCATCAAATTGATTTTAAGAGGGTTCAAGTTTAAAATCGTAGATCTAGCCAGATTCAAGTCTTTATTTGCATTTATTTTGCAAATAGAGCTCAAAAGAGGAAGATCTGCAGCTTTTGGAAGGGTTGCTTGGTGTATTTCGAGCTCTGCAATCTTCAGGTTAGCTCACTTTTCATGATCATATAACTTGAATTTTAAGCTTGCGTGATGATCTATGATGTTCGCTAATGATGCTGATATGTTTGGTTTTGATTTTGGACGTGTGAATTGCTTGAATTTTGAGATTGAAGGTTTTAGATCCAAACTTATTTCTTTCGATTTGACTTGTATGTTGATCTTTTGGTGAAATGGACATGATATTTGAGATCCTTGTTGAATTCTGGTCAAGATAGTGTACTCATGTGTGTTTTCTGGAGAATTTTAAGTTGATAGTCGCCGGAAGAGACGACCGGAGCTAGGGCTCCGGCGTCTGGTTTGTTTCTCAGGTCACCGGAAGCTGAAGGAGGAAGATGAAATCACAGCCGTCCAAGGGTTTGATCTGATGGTGCTGATCTTGCCACCTCTTTTAATTTGCTTGAGTTTTATTTAATGTGTGTGTGCTAGTCTATGCGTGTTATCGTGTGCCTCAAATCATAGCCCTTGATCTTGCATGCTTTTTGAATTTGTTGACCTGATCTAACACGTTGATGTAATATAATGGTTTGGATTTGGCCAGCGCATTAAAAAAACACATGTCTATCACGTGCCTCCTATTTTATTTCTGAGTAATTATGTGTGTGCGTGTGCATCATTATTATCACGTATTTTTGATCTGAGCCTTCCATCCTGATTACTATGCACTCTTGTTGACTGATTGCTGCGCGTGAGATTGATCTTGTGATCCTGATTGACTTTGACCTTTGACTGAAATCCATGTGTTTCTTATTTGACTACGCTTTTGGACTTTTGATTTGGGCTTGATATCCACACCCCCTTTACTGAGCCCATTTTCCTTTCTAACGTGAATCCCTTGCTATTGACACCCCCTGACTGTTTATTTCTTTTCTTTTTATTTTATTCTTGTTGCATTTTCATTTTTAATTTTTAAAAATAGTTTTATGCATTCAAAAATCACCAAAAAAAATCAGGAAGCATGTTTTTGCATTTAATTAATTTTGGACATTTTTTATTTCTGACTTTGGTCATTTTTCATCATATTTTTGGCATTTTCTTTTATTTTCTTTGAAAATTGTTCTTATTTGCACACTTCAACTTTGAGAATTTATTTCTCATAGCACATAAAACATTTTGAGTCCATTCTTTTTGCATTATTTCATCAACATATTGAAGTACATAAAAAAAATTTTCTCATATTTTAAAACTCTTTTCATATTGCATTTTAGCCCTCTCTTTTGCATATTGATTCATAATCCTTTATGTTCTTTGTCTAATTGATTGAAGCACTTATCTTGTGAATTTTTGCTTGAGATTTTGAAATTTTGTTTGCCCCTGGTTAAGGAGTCTTGATAATTAATTTGTTGATTTTTGAAGATGATTTACTAATTGTTTGATTGCTCTTTGTTTGAGGTCTTCTTTTGTGCACATCTTTGATCATGTTTGATTACTTGTTTGAGAAGGCACTTGTGCCATTGTATGAGGTTATTTTCTTTGATTTATTAAACCATTTTTTAATCATTATAGGTCATTTTATTGCAATTATAGGTCATTGGTGTGAGATTGTTGCATATTTTGTGCACATGTTCCATGTTTGTTTCATATGCCTCTTTTTGACTTATCTTCTCACTTCTTCTCATCTATGCCTCTTCTTGGTTTGTGTTTGGTTTGTGTATGCCATGCCATATCATTTCTTTGCATCTCATTTGATGTATGTTTCTGAACTTGGATCTTTGCATTCATTTCATATGTTATTCATGTTTCATTTTGCATCCTTTAACATGTTTCACTTACATGCTTTTTCTTCTTCTTCTAATGATTCTTAATGCTTGGATACTTGCTTGTATGCCTTATGTGACACTTGTATAGCATGTTTAGGCACATGTTTAGGTCATCCACTTCTGACTTTGATATTATTTGAAGCATTCTTGCATGATCACCTTGCATATCCACTCATTCTTCTTCTACTCCTTCTTTGATGACTTTCTTGTATGTTTGGCTACTTGTTTGCATTCTCTTTGCTTGAGTTTGTTTGGTAAACATTATGGGTCACCTATAAGGTGTACATTCTGACTTGGTTGAGTTTCATTTGGTTTATAACCATTTCTCTTTGGGTTGTGATTTGTTTGGGTTTCATTCGTCTTATTGTTGCTTATGTTTGTTTTTGCTAACCATGTAGGGACTAATGGTAAGTGAATGGGATGTGGATAGTTATCCACATTCTAACTTCTCCTTTCTCTTTTAAGCTTTCATACTTGTGTTTGCTTTAGCATTTAAGATGCTACTTTCTTCTCTTTCACTCTCTTCCTCCCATGGATCTCAAGACTTGTTTAAGTCTTGGATTCTCTCCCTTTAGAGCTACCTAGTCCAACTTAATTTTTGATTAAGCTTGGAGTAGGATTAACATTAGGTTTTAGGTAGTCGTCTCTCCTAAGCCTCACTAACCATAGGTCATCCATGCATGATAACATTAGGACTCTTAGTTTCCCTTTAGAGTTTCCTTTGGGTCTTCTCTCTTCTTATCTCAAAACTTCTTGAAAACACTTAATAAAGATAAAGTGTATTGCGCACGAGCCTTAAGCGTGGGGAATGAGAAATGAGGGGCTTCTTCTCATCTTTCTAGAGTGCTTAGCGAGCGTCCTGTCTTGGGACGATTCGTTAAGTATTTGTCCCTGTGCCCTAGACTTTGGTGCAATGCAAGTTATGAACTAACTTAAAAAAACACTTCTGTCTAAAAAACACCAAACAAATTCAAATATTTTTATCCTTCGGGATTGTTGGGTTTCAAACTTCCTTTTTTCAGAAAAGAGCTCGTCGCTCACGTAAAAAACACTTACCCATCCGTGGTCGTACCCACGAACTACATTAGCTCTGATTCCTCTCTCTCGTCCGATTGAGGATATGTAGGCACAAGACAGCGATTGTCTTGGCGAGCAACCTTCCCTCACAGTTCCCGTCCGAACTACGTTGACTCTGACTTTCCCATTGCACCGAGGGAGTACGTAGGCCTAGGACAACGATAACGTCCTATCGAGTCATTTTTTTCTTCTTCGTTCCTTCCGTTCTCGTTTCTTCTCCGGTCCAGTAGCAGTGGAGCTCCAGACGACGACACCCTTTGATGCAGACGACAAGCGTGGATCCCATCGAGTACGATGGACGTGTTGGGTGCTAACACCTTCCCTTCGCGTAACTGACTCCCGTACCTGTTTCTCTTGGTCGTGAGACCATGCTCTTTCCCTTCTTTCAGGTTTATGCAGTGTTTCCTTTCCCTCTCTCGGGATAAATACACATTGCTGGCGACTCTGTGTTTTCTACGCCACTATCGGGTTTGTACCGTTGGATGCGAATCTTTCGGGAGCGACAGCTGGAGACTCTGCTGGGGACAGGTTGACCTCTTGCTGGTCCATCCCCTTTTGCGAGTCAATCCTAGCGCTTGTCTGTTTTATTTCATTGGGTGTTTTTTTTGTGGTGCTTTGTTTTGTTGTATATTACTGTATTGCTGTTTACTGTATTTTTTCTTTGCTGCTTTACTGTTTTTACCACATTTTACTGCATTGCATTTCACTGTTATGCTGGACTGTGCTGCGCTGTGCTGGTTTTCTGTTTGGCAGGTTGGGAGGTTCTGAGAGATGAGCCCACTACCCAGGCTCGAGCATACACATAGGTTTTAGTGTGGGCAGGCGTGACGCTCCCGTGGTGTTGGCCACTTGCGGGTGATCACGATCCCCACAGTCATAAGAGGTTCTATCGAGAGATATCTGCTATTGTATGTTGATACAGGCCAGTAGTTATTCTCTTGAGGAACTGTCAACTCTGATGACCATTCCCGAGGACTCAGTAACGACACTCCTCCCGAGAACGATAATGGCAGACCAGAAATGGCAAACCCATTACGATTCTCGACCCGAGGACCCAATGCTGGGAACTTGCCATAGGATCTTTTTTTGAAAGTGAATCAGTGGAGGCGCTCCTCGATTGGCGATAGTACTGTACCCCAAGGGATGAATGTACTATTGCTTCTCGACCTCAGTGCCAGAAGCTGAGGACCTTTCGTTTTGGAGAATCAGTTGAGGCCTCCTCGATTGATGATGATGCTAAACCAGAAATGGTGAACGTATCATCATTTCTCGACCTGAGAACCCGAGATACTGAGGATCTTAGTACCCACATGTGAGAGGGATGGGTGTTTGCAGGTTTGCAGGTGACCTTGACCTTCAACCTACCTGGTTTTCTAGTTTTATCACTATGGTTGCTTTTGTTCTGGGTTTTGGTACAGAGCCTTGATTTGTTCAGTCAGCGCAGTGCAGCCAGTTTGTGTGGATACCTTGATCCCATGCTTCGCATTGCATTCCATTTTTCTGACATTCATGTTTTTGCATTTCCAGGTAGTATCTAGTCTTTTGATTCCAGTCAGAGGGCGTTCATAGGGATGGACACTAAGAGAGGTAAGAAGCACATTATCGTCTACAAGTTCCCGAAGATCACTCTTGGTCCGTTGAACAGTTTACAGAGTATGGCTGGTCCAGAAGTTTTGGGAGTCTTTGAAGAGAAGTATGATTGGATATTATCCCTGGTTCGGAGCCTCAATGAATATGAATATAATGGGCTACACACCTTGATGCAGTTTTATGATCCTTCCCTGAGGTGCTTTGTGATGCCAAATTATGTGTTGGTTCCTACCTTGGAGGAGTACTCCAACCTTTTGAGGATTCCTGTCAAAGAAGGTGTTCCTTTCTGTGGTTCCCAAGGAGATTGTGATTTCCAAGCAGTGGCTGAGGCTCTTTATTTGAGCAAATCGACAGTGGAGGCTGACTTTTCTAAGAAGGGAAAATCCCGAGGCTATCACTTGGAGTACTTGGTGAAGAGGGCTTGAGAAGAAGCTAATGAGAAGAGGTGGATGACTTTCAATGCAATATTGGCTCTGTGTATATATGGCATTATGTTATTCCCTAATGAGTCTGATTTTGTCGATACGGATGCTATTCAGATATTTACAGCTCAGAATCCGGGTACCGACTTTGTTAGGTGATCTCCACTATGCCCTATACAACAGGAATGAGAAAAGACGAGGTGGGGTGGTTTGTTATTGCGCATCTCTTTTTTACAAGTGGTTTACCAAACGTTTACCCCGGTCAGGTGCCTTCATGGATTCAAATACTTCTTTAGAGTGGAGTAAGCGTCTGATGGGCCTAGCTGCTAAAGATATTCTTTGGGTGGATAAGGGATTATTAGGGACTGATATTTTGCATAGCTGTGGCAAGTATCCTAATGTACCTTTGATCGGAAGAAAAGGAGGTATTAACTACAACCCGTCTTTGGCTATCAGGCAGTTTGCATACGCCCTAAAAGATCCTCCAGCTGGAAAAGATTTGGAAGAATCTTTGTATTTTCATATGACTGATGGTGTGGCTATTGTACAAGAAGCTTCTGAAGCTTGGCTCAGTAGACAGAAGAGAGGTAAAACCATTTTGGGTAAACCCAATAATCAAGCTTTCGCTCCATATGTTGAATGGGTAAAGAAGAGGGTAGAAGAGTTCTATTTACCTTTTGATCGGGCGTCTCCCTTGTATCCAGCGATGGTGGAAGAGAGACTTACTGTACCACTCGAAGAATTCGACAAGAAGCGAAAGTTGGTATCTGATCTGAGGGTGGAAAACCCTGATATGAGTAGTCAGCTACAGAATTCTCTACATGACAACTTGGAGTTGAAATGGAAAGTTCAAGACATGACAGCGCATCTAGAAAAAAGAGAGAAGGATTTCGCCGACAGAGCTCAGTAGTTCAAAAAGGTCAGTATGGCTGCTGAATCATCAGGCAAAGCTAAAAGGAAAAACAAGAAGCTTTTGACTAAAGCAGAAGACAAGCTTGCCACGTATCAGGATATGTGGGAGGAGGTCAAGATTGAGAATGGAGAATTGAAAGAAGAACTTCAGGTAGTGAAAGCAAGGAAAGATCGTTACTTTGCCAAGTGGAAAGAAGCACAGAAGGAAATTGAAGAGCTCAAGTTGCAAGCCGAGGTCAAGAAGTCGAGGCGCGAGGACCACAATGCTGAAGAGCAAATTGTTAAATTGAACCAAGAGATTGCAAAAAGAAACAAGTTGATCAAAGGGCTGATGAAGCAACCTGCACATCCTGACACTTTGGACCTTTTTGAGGAAGTTGAAGCTAGTTTGTTTGGAATTGATTTGTAGTTGATTTTGTTGTTTATCTTTCTTTTTTTGGGATTACCATCAGGTTTGTTGATGGAGTCACCTTTGATTATGCTTGATTTTGTCTGTAAGAACTACTTTGTTTTCAGTAATGGAATATTTAGTTTAACTATCTGTGCTCTGGCAATTCTGGTTTTCAGAGAGGGTTTGTCCCTGTGGTTTGATCCGGTGGTATTTATGGGTTCGGATTTATTTTCTGATAGTGTGTCTAATCCCTTGCCCGGTTTCATGGAATGGAATCAAAACGGATGTGTCTTGGAAATGTTCAAATATGTTTGTTTGCATTTTTGCATTCGCATTTGCATAATCATAATCATTTTTGCATTGCAGGTTATCTCAGATTCTCTGGTTTTCTTATGCTCTCTCTTTTTATCAGTCAGGATTGATCAACCAACTCATCGGTATCCTACCAGGCTTAATCAAAGCAGAGTGATGGACAAAGTTCAGGCAGACATGGCAGCTATGCAAGCTCGCATCGATCAATTTATGGAGATGATGCAAGGGGTGGTGCAGAGTCAGAATGAGTTCAGAACTCTAGTTCAGCCCTTGGTGTCGCAGGTTGATGAAAATGGTATCTTACACGGTGGTTTTCTTAATCGTGTTATTCCTCCGGACGGAGGTGGTGCTGGTATAAACATTCCTATTCCTGGCGCTGGTGGACAGGGTGGGATTCCTTCAGTGGTTGGAGAAGGAAGTACTGTTCGAGCTATCCATGGCCATCGTATTGATGATCAACAGGATGATGTTTTTTCAGTCATAAGCTTGGACGCTGGCCTACCTGTGGTCAGTGATGAGAGGATCCGTTTAATTAAGGCGCAATTGAAGGGGGTTGTGAAACAGGATGATTTGGGAATAGATTTGGACGACCTAGGGTTGGTCCCTGATATTGTCATTCCACACAAGATTCAGATTCCTACACTGGAGAAGTATAATGGTTCTACTTGCCCGAGAACTCGTGTAAAGGCTTATACCAGGAAGATGGCTGCCCATGCCAAAGATGAATAGCTAATGATGCACTTTTTCCAAGACAGCCTGTCTGGCGCGTCTTTGGAATGGTATATGGCACTGGAGAGTAAAGATGTTCGTACTTGGAGAGAGCTAGCTGCAGCCTTTATTAAGCATTACCAGTACAACACAGACATGGCTCCCAACAAAACTCAGCTGTTGAGCATGTCCCAGAAAAGTGATGAAAGTTTCAAAGAATACGCACAAAGGTGGCGTGAATTGGCGGCTAGGGTACAACCACCAATGCTGGAAAAAGAGATGTTGGATATGTTTATGGACACACTGCCTAAGCATTATTATGAGAAGCTATTGCCTTGTTCTCTAGGCAAGTTTGCAGATGTGATTGCTATCGGACAGAAGGTAGAGGTCATAATTAAGGTTGGAAAGGTTTCTAGTGGTGACGGATCATCTTCCGGGCATGGAAAGAAGCCTTTTGATGGTTATAAGAAGAAAGGAGAGGCCAATGTTGTATCATCCCACAGGGGAAAAGGGAAACAGCGTCAGAGCAATAATCAACAAGTAGCATCGGTAACTATCCCAACAACGTTACCTCCACCACAGCAACAAAGGAATAATGGTAATCAGAATAGGCAGCAGGGCCAGTATCAGAACAGACAAAGGAATGCAGAGAGGCATTTTGATTAACCACCAATGTCATATGCATAGTTGTTGCAACATTTGCTGCAGTTGCGTCTAGTTGAGCTCCGTACCCTGGCTCCACCAACAGAGGAACTCCCACGAGGCTACAATGCTAACGCACACTGCGATTTTCATTCTGGTGCTCCGGGGCACACTGTGGAGAAGTGTAGGGAGTTTCATCACAAGGTGCAGGACCTTGTAGACTCCAAGGCTATCAATTTCTCGAATGTTGGGCCCAATGTTATTCAAAACCCGATGCCTGATCATAATGGGCCGAGGGTGAATGCGATAATTGAGGAAGGTGAAGCTTTGAATTTAATCATGGATGTTGAGGAATTGAAGACTCCGCTGGCTGTGGTTAAAAACAGGTTATTGAAGGGTGGCGTCTATCCGGGTTGTGATGAGAACTGCTCAGTTTGTTTGACGAAGGATAATGGTTGTGATTGGTTGAAGATGGGTATCCAGAGTATGATTAATGAGGGCTGTTTACAGTTTGATCGGTGTAATCAACAAGAAGAGGTTGTTAGTGAGAAGGTTACCACTATCACCATTCCGTTCAAAACGATTACTATTTCTGGTCCGGCAAGGCCACCTCCAGTTATTATCACAAGGGCTGGACCCATTCCATATGAAAACACTAAGGCTATTCCTTGGAATTACGGTGCAGAGGTGTTTGTCAATGGACAAAAGCAGGAATTATTGACTACTTCACCAGTGAGTTCTAGTCCTGAAGTTAAGGTTGAAGCTGGTGCTATAACGAGAAGTGGTAGAGTGCTTACTCCTGTTAATGATCAACCCAGTACTTCTAGTCAAGATAAGGGAAAACAAGTAACGGATGGTTCTGTTCAGACTCCGGTGGTTACTGATTCTACAGTAAAGCCGGTTGATGATGCTTTTTCTGAAAATGTAGAGGAGTTTATGAGACTCATCCAGAAAAGTGATTACAAGATCGTGGACCAGTTACATCAGACCCCGTCCAAGATCTCTATTCTGTCTTTGTTGTTGTGTTCTGATGCTCACATGAATGCTCTTCTGAAGGTTTTGAATGCAGCCTACGTTCCTCAAGAGATTTCTGTTAACCAGCTGGAAGGGGTTGTAGCGCACGTGAATGCGGGTAATGGCTTGGGTTTTACAGATGTTGATTTGACTCCTGCTGGGAGGAATTATAACCATGCCCTGCATATTTCGATTGAGTGTCGTGGTTCACTGATGTCACATGTATTGGTTGATACTGGATCATCGTTGAATGTATTACCCAAGAAAGCATTAATGAAGTTAGATACCAGGGGACTTATTTGTACACCAAACGACTTGGTGGTGCGAGCTTTTGATGGCTCAAAGAGATCTGTCTTTGGTGAGATTGTGCTTTCGATCAAGGTTGGGCCGGAAATCTTTGATGCAACGTTTTATATAATGGATATTCAGCCAGCATACAACTATTTGTTGGGTCGTCTTTGGATCCATGGTGCAGGCGCTGTAACCTCCACTTTACATCAAAAGCTGAAATACATGGTTGATGGTCACGTAGTGACGGTGTGCGGGGAGGAGGACATAATGATTAGTAAGCTGTCAACCTTCAAATACGTGGAAGTGGATGGTGAAATCCATGAGACGTTGTGTCAGGGGTTTGAAAAGGTGAAGGTTTCTGAAGAGGTTGTCCAGTCTGAAGCTATAGAGCAGCCTGCAGTGGCAAATCAGCCTGAAGTTTCTATGTCTTCCTTTAAAGACGCCAAAGCTGTGGTTGAGGTTGGTAGCTCACAGAGGTGGGGCCAGGTGGTTGAAGTTCAGGAGAAGAGGGATACCTATGGATTAGGGTACAAACCACCTAGGCGCCAGGAGGAGCCTCCCAAATTCTATGGCCTAGTCCGTTTCACTAGTGCCGGTGTTTTCTTCGACAGAGTTAATGCCATTGAGGAAGAAGGGGCAGTGATTGTGACATGGATAGCTGGATCCGCCCTTGCGTCCCAGGAGAAAGTCTGTGCAACTGGTCTTCTGAGAAAGTCATTCAAGTGACTGGCTTCGAGTAATTGCTTTGTTTTCCTATTATGTTAATCCTGCGTTCTGCCCAAGACGTAGTGATTTTATTTGTAGGGCTTTTAATTGTTGCATGTTTTACTTTATCATCAATAAAGGACTTTTCACACTCAAATATTTCAATCTCTGTCTTTCTATTTTTATTTTTATGCATTAAAAACCCACATCAAAATGGCAATGTGTTTCTTTTGTTGCATACATAATAAAACATACCTCATCAATCATGCAGGTCTTTTTGTTCAGATGACACCGATCATGACTCAGCTATAGCTCGGTATGACTTTGACAATCCAATCTATCAGGCTGAAGAAGAGACTGACGAAGATTGTGAACTGCCCGAAGAGTTGGCCAGATTATTGAAGCAACAGGAGAGAGTCATCTTACCTCATCAGGAGGAAATTGAGATTGTGAATCTAGGAACCGAGGACGCCAGAAAGGAAATAAAGATAGGGGCTGCATTGGAAGACAGTGTCAAGGGAAGATTGATTGGAATGCTCCGAGAGTATGTGGACATCTTCGCCTGGTCTTACCAAGACATGCCTGGGCTCGATACTAATATCGTTGTACACCGGCTACCACTTAAAGAAGGTTGTGCTCCGGTCAAGCAAAAGTTGAGAAGAACTAAACCGGAGATGTCTGTCAAAATCAAGGAAGAGGTTCAGAAACAGCTAGATGCCGGTTTTCTTGCCGTAACAAATTATCCTCCATGGGTTGCTAACATCGTGCCTGTACCTAAGAAGGATGGGAAGCTCAGGATGTGTGTTGATTACAGGGATTTGAATAGAGCAAGCCCAAAGGATGATTTCCCGCTCCCTCACATTGACGTGTTAGTTGACAATACTGCTCAGTATTCGGTGTTTTCCTTCATGGATGGCTTCTCTGGGTATAACCAAATCAAGATGGCCCCAGAGGACATGGAGAAAACAATATTCATAACACCGTGGGGAACTTTCTGCTACAAAGTGATGCCCTTTAGATTGAAAAATGCAGGGGCAACTTACCAGCGGGCGATGGTGACTCTCTTTCATGATATGATTCACAAAGAGATTGAGGTCTATGTTGATGATATGATTGCGAAGTCACAGACGGAGGAAGAACATCTGGTGAATCTTCAAAAGCTATTTGAAAGGTTAAGAAAGTTCAGACTGAGGTTGAATCCAAACAAATGCACCTTCGGGGTGAGATCAGGAAAATTACTGGGGTTCATTGTTAGTGAAAAAGGTATCGAGGTTGATCCTGCAAAGGTAAAAGCCATACAAGAAATGCCTGTGCCGAAAACAGAAAAAGGGGTTTGTGGTTTCTTGGGGAGATTAAACTACATTGTTAGGTTCATCTCGCATCTCACAGCCACGTGTGAACCAATCTTCAAGTTGTTAAGAAAAGATCAAGCGGTCAGTTGGAATGAAAATTGTCAAAAGGCGTTTGAAAAGATAAAAGAATATTTGCAGGAACCTCCGGTCCTCATGCCGCCAGTGCCAGGAAGGCCTTTGATTATGTATCTCACGGTTCTTGAGAATTCAATGGGTTGTGTGCTCGGTCAACAAGACGAGTCAGGTAGAAAAGAGCACGCCATCTACTACTTGAGTAAAAATTTTACTGATTGTGAGTCAAGGTACTCGATGCTGGAGAAAACATGTTGTGCACTCGCTTGGGCCGCTAGGCGTTTGAGGCAGTATATGTTAAACCACACAACCCTATTGATTTCGAAGATGGATCTGATCAAGTATATGTTTGAAAAACAAGCAATTTCTGGTAGAATAGCCCGTTAGCAGATGGTTTTGACAGAATACGATATTCAGTATGTTTCCCAAAAGGCGATTAAGGGAAGTGTTTTGTCAGAATATCTTGCCGAACAGCCAATTGAGGATTATCAACCGATGAAGTTTGAATTTCCGGATGAGCACATCATGTATTTGAAGATGAAGGATTGCGAAGAACCTTTGCCTGATGAAGGACCTGAGATTGGATCCCAATGGAAGATGGTTTTTGATGGAGCTGTTAATTCATATGGCAACAGAATCGGGGCAATCATTACGACTCCACAGGGTTCTCATATACCCTTCACTTCCCGATTGGCGTTCATATGCACCAACAATGAGGCAGAGTATGAAGCATGCATCATGGGGTTAGAAGAAGCAATTGATATGAGAATCAAGAACCTCGATGTTTATGGTGATTCTGCGTTGGTGGTTAACCAGATTACAGGTGAATGGGAGACTCATCAAGCAAATCTTGTTCCATATAACAACTATGCCAGAAGGTTGTTACCTTTCTTTGATAGAGTGGACTTCCATCACATTCCCCGGATAGGGAATCAGATGGCTGATGCGTTGGCAACGTTGTCATCAATGTATCAAGTGAATCGTTGGAATGAAACTCCTTCAATCAGAATCATGCGCTTGGACAGGCCTGCTTTTGTATTTGCAGTTGAAGGGGTATCAGACGGCAAACCTTGGTATCATGACATCAAAGTCTTCTTGAAGAGTCAGGAATACCCAGCTGGGGCATCTTCCAAGGATAAAAAGACATTGAGGAGGTTATCAGGAAACTTCTTTTTGAACAAGGATGATGTGTTGTACAAGAGAAACTTTGACATGGTCTTGCTACGTTGTGTTGATGAACACGAGGCAGGCCTGTTAATGGAAGAAGTTCACAAAGGTTCCTTCGGTACTTATGCCAATGGGCATGCTATGGCTAGAAAATTGTTGAGAGCGGGGTATTATTGGATGACTATGGAGTCTGATTATTTTAAATACGCCCGAAAATGTCATAAATGCCAGATTTATGCTGATAAGGTGCACGTACCACCTACTCCGCTGAATGTTTTGTCGTCACCTTGGCCTTTCGCCATGTGGGGCATTGACATGATTGGAAAGATCGAGCCGACTACTTTGAATGGACATCGTTTTATCCTGGTGGCTATTGATTATTTCACGAAGTGGGTGGAAGCAGCATCGTATGCCAGCGTCACCAGGCAAGTGGTAGCCCGGTTTATTAAGAAGGACATCATCTGCCGGTATGGAGTCCCGGAGAGAATCATCATTGACAATGGTTCAAACTTGAACAATAAGATGATGAAGGAGCTATGCCAGAGCTTTAAGATCGAACATCACAATTCTTCTCCCTATCGTCCGAAGATGAATGGGGCTGTTGAAGCAGCTAATAAGAACATAAAGAAGATTGTGTAGAAGATGGTAGTGACATACAAAGACTGGCATGAGATGTTGCCTTACGCTTTGCATGGATATCGTACTTCGATACGCACATCAACTGGGGCACTCCTTTCTCACTGGTGTATGGTATGGAAGCAGTTCTACCATTAGAAGTTGAGATTCCTTCTTTGAGAATTCTGACAGACGTGAAGCTTGATGAAGCTGAGTAGGTGCGTTCCCGGCTGAATGAGCTGAACCTCATTGAAGAGAAGAGATTGAAAGCCATTGCGCATGGCCGGTTGTATCAGAGCAGGATGAAAAAAGCATTTGATCAGAAAGTGCGTCCTCGGTGTTTCCAAACTGGTGAATTAGTTCTGAAAAGGATCACTCCTCCTCAAACAGATCACAGGGGCAAGTGGACTCCGAATTACGAAGGGCCGTATGTAGTAAGACAAGTTTTCTCTGGTGGAGCCTTATTACTCTCAACTATGGATGGCGAAGATTTTACGTCCCCTGTGAACGCGGATGTAGTAAAAAAATACTTTGCATAAAAGAGACCCGCTGAACATAAAAAGAAGGTTCAGGCAAAAATGGGGCATCCTGGCGAACCATAAAAAGAAAAGGTTCGGGCAAAAATTAGGGATAAAAAGAAAAAGAAATAAACCCGCAAGGTTGAAAACCTGAAAAGGCAACCTTGGCAAAAATGGGTATCCCGGTGGATTGAAAACCCAAAAAGGACGATCCAGGCAAAAGTTAGGGATTTAAAAGCAAAGACTACGATCCGCGTTCGATCTGTGATCACTATTCACGCTTGGAAAATTCGAAGGAAAGGAATCAGTCCAGTCAGACACCTTCAAAGGCCAAAGCATCTGCTGATAAACAAGTCATATGGGTTATAGATGAGTCGAGTCATGGTGGATGTCTGTTCCCCACATTGCCGACATCTGTATTTTCTTTTGCTTTTTTGCGCAATCACCTCTTTTCAGGAATTGCTTCCAAATGTAAACGCCTATTTACAGGCTGATCATTCAATAAAGTTTGCATTTCAATCAAAGAGCTTTTGTTTTACCTATTTTGTTTGTGAAAATGTCCGATATTTTTGATAAACATTACATGCTAAATGTTGAGCTTTATGAAACAAGTTGGAAAAAAGTGGCAATTGCTTAGGCGTCAGTCACTATGATGATAATCAAAGTTATCATTTTTGCGCGTAGACCTTTCTGTTGGTTTTGCAGGATGACAGGTGTACCTCCCCAGTAGAGTTGCTCTCTCTAATTTTGAAGCCTGATCATCCTTAGCAGTTTGCTGCTCTCCCCAGTAGAGTTTTGCTCTCCCCAACTTTGAATTCTGATCATCCTCAGCAGTTTATTACTCTTCCCCATCAGAGTATCGAGGATCGTCTTCCTCAACGGAGTATAAAGAAGTAATTCCCTAAGCGGAGTCGTTGAGGATCATCCCCCTCAGCAGGATATAAGAGGTTCACCCCAGCCAGAGTTGTGATTTGGCTCACCTTTCCTCAGCAGGTAGCCAGAAATTGTCATTTCTGCAGCCTCTCCAGCAAGAGATTGATGGAGCATCTTCTTTGATCAAAGATGGTGTTTCCCCACAGGATATGGGGCAGTCATTTTTTCCTCAGCTAGTCAGGAAACAGTGTGTTTATCCCCTAGCAGAGTGGATGTTGACAACTACTTTTTTTTCCCAAGCAGATGTGTCGACGAGGATCGTCCCCCTCAGCAGGACATAAGAGGATTGTCCCCCTCAGCAGGAGTACAGAGGATTGTATACCCAGCCGAAGTTGTGTTTGGATTACTATTCCCCAGCAAGCGTTTAGAAGTTGATTGCTATAAGGTGGATGCTGTGGTATCTCCAGCAGGAGATTCGTGGACAAAGATGTCATTATACCCACAGAGTTCTGGTGTCTACTTTCCTCAGTTGGTCATAAAGTACAGTCTCACCGACAACGGCTTGATTTAATCCCCAGCAGGGTGAGGGTAAAGTTATTTCCCTAACAGCAGATTAAGCTCACTGACATCCCCAAGCAGAGTCTGGTGGTGATTGGTATCCCCAGTAGGTCTTAAGTCCAATCGTTTTTGGCAGGCGTTAAATCCAAGTTCTGAAGTATTTGGTGATCCCCAGCGGAGGAGTTTCCATCTTCAGTATTCATCCCCCTCCCCAGCTGAGTGGGTATTCTCTCGGAGTTTCGTCTATCTCCAGCAGAGTTGTTGATCTTTCCGTCCCCAACATAGTGGGTATTCTATCGGAGTTTCGTCCATCTCTAGCAGAATTGGTGATTGTGGTCTTCCCTAGCAGGGTGAAGTTTTCCTCAACATTTTCTTTGGTTTGATGACAATGTAGTTTGTCGTCCTCGGTGGAGCTGCTTCTGTTCTCAACGTTTATTTCGCTGGGACGGTCTTTTTGCATTGCATAAGCATCTTTTTGCATGGCATCCTCCTAAATACGTAGCATTTCCACTTCGGGTGGAGCATTACGGTAAAATTCAAACCTATGCATCCGAAGCATAGGCCAGATTTGAGTTTTCCTTCGTTATTCAAATTGTGCTTGTGTTGGGGAGTGTGGAAAAGACGAATTAGTGTCGCATTTGTTCTTCGAATGTTCGATTTTGGCGAGAGTGTGGTATAATGTTTGTCGTTGGTTAAATATAGCAGTGGTGTTCCATAATGATAGTTTAGCACGACGGAAGCAATTTGAAGGGCTGTTGGGCAGAAATAAAGATATCAGAAATAAGCTTTAAGTCATTTGGTTTGCGTGCATTTGGTCGATTTGGAAAGCTCGAAATGATAAGTTATTTCAAAATAAGAGCATAGAATTAGAAAGCTTGACGGAGAAAATTAAATTGAATGCTTGGAATTGGTTGAAAGTTAAAGGAAAGGATATGAATCCTAGTTTATCTTTATGGTGTTCTAACCCCAGAGCAACCTTAGGCTTGTTGGATGATTAATGGTCTGATATAGTTTCGTTTTTATCGGTGCTATGTTATTTATCGTTCGAACATATGCATCCGAAGCATAGGCCATTTAAATTACTTCGGCAAAATTCAAACATATGCATCAGGAAAGCCGAATTTCAGGAAGATATCATTCGAATTTACTCCATGAGTGTTGGGTTTAGTCATTCAAAGCAATATTTGACATTCCTTCATCCAGGTGGTCCTTTGGTTTATCCTCTCAAGGTTTTTACCGTCTGACACTCGTCCGTGTTTCCTTCAGCACCCGTCTGTGTACCTTTTCAATACCCGTCCGTATTGACCTTTTGATGACACCCGTCTGTGTTGCCTTCTATTCCCTAGCAAGATTAATTCCCAGTAAATTTATCCGTTACACCCGTCCGTGTACCTTTTCGATACCCGTCCGTATTGAAACCTCTTTACACCCGTACGTGTGCCTTTTCGATACCCGTCCGTATTGAACCTTTACACCCGTCCGTGTACCTTTTCAGTACCCGTCCGTATTGAATCCTTTTACACCCGTCTGTGTACCTTTTCAGTACCCGTCCGTATTGAATCTTTTTACACCCGTTCGTGTACCTTTTCAGTACCCGTCCGTATTGAATCCTTTTACATCCGTCCGTGTACCTTTTCAGTACCCGTCCGTATTGAATCCTTTTACACCCGTCCGTGTACCTTTTCAGTACCCGTCCGTATTAAAACCTTTTACACCCGTCTGTGTACCTTTTCAGTACCCGTCCATGTTGAATCCTTTTACACTCGTCCGTGTACCTTTTCGATACCCGTCCGTATTGAACCTTTACACCCGTCCGTGTACCTTTCTGATACCCGTCCGTATTGACCTTGTTACACCCGTCCGTGTATCTTCTCAGTACCCGTCCGTATCTGATATCTTTGATTCCTTGACACCCGTCAGTGTCTATTCCCAGCATAGTTAACACTCGTTTGTGTTTATTTCATGACATTTCAATACATTGTTTGTATTGGTTTCCAACACTCGTCCGTGTTGTAACGGTGCAACAGTTTTTGCTTGTTCCCCAGTGGAGTCGTCCCTCCTTTGAGGATTGAAAATTTCAGGTGTCTTTTGGTATTCAATCTCCGTGAATCCTTTGAATGCATGACAGCCGTTGCTATCATACCTTCAGGACCAAGTTGATTGAATAGGGGCAGCTGTAACACCCCAAAATTTGCCTTCTTACTTTTAGCTAACTGGCTTATGTTTCTTTGCATTTCTTGCATTAGCATTTGTGCATAGCATTGGTTCTTAGCATGGGATCAAGGTACTTGGTTCAACTCAAAGGAGTCTCAAGCCTCAAGGTGGTTTGAGGAGTTCATCACATCTTCATAAGATCAAGAATGGCAAAGGATTTCAAGTGAATCTTTCCCTCCTAACCAGAGGGACCAAATTAGGGTTTTTGACCCAAAGGACTTCTTGAAGGGCTTTGTGGATTCAAGCATGTTCTTATGGTATTCCATATGCTCACAAGTGTTCATGGATAGAGACTTGGCTAGTGGTTCATTGTGGGAGATGTTCAGTGGATCAGTTACTTGTGAAGTAAGCAAAAGTCAACTGTAAGGAGGAAAGTCAACCATGGGATTTTGAGGTCCTCTTCATGATTTTTAAGGTCTCACATCCTCATATGGTCCTCAAATGTCAAGATTCATATCACTCATCAAGAATCAAGAGTTTGTGCAAAAGTTACTAAATTTGGAAAATGACCTATAATGAGAACTTTCCATTTTTGGCAGTTTTTCCACCACATTCAACTTGACTTTTCATCATCAAGGAAGCTTCAAATGAATTTTCCTCCAACATGAAAGTTGAATATCTTTCTCTCCCATTTCCAAAAAGTACTAGATGGTTTCCATATCATTTGTAGAACTCAAGTTATGGTCAAAACAATGCAAGGTGCTTTTTAAGGTTTTTCACATATACCACTTTTTTCACCTTTTGCATTTTGGTACAAATTGACTTGTAATTGGTTCTATTGCTTCAAGTCACATTCTAATATCCAAGTACACATCATAAGGATCATTTTTGGCCTTTGAATCAAGAGATTTCGTGCCATGTACCTCACTTATTTCACAAAGTGTAAATTGGCAAGATGGATTAAAACTTACAAACCAAGCCACCACAAGGCCCAATTCCAATTGAGATGTGATCAGCAAGGGAAGTGTGAGTGATTCATCATGAAAAGCATGAGCTTGCACATGTGGATTAGTGGGTTGATCACATATTGCAAATTTGCAATTCACATCAAAACTCATTAACCAAGGGATTAACAAAACTTTAATCATGATCAGAGGTCTAATGAGGTGTATATAAGCTAACTCACACGTCCAAAGCTAGTTCATGCACTCATTCTTGCTCAGAATTTCATTTTTGCTCTCACACTTTCTCTCATTCGAAACTCTCTCATCTTAAGGGTTTCTGAAGATTTTTTTTCATATTCTTGATCTACACACTCCATAGAACAAGAATCAACCATTGTTTTGAGCTGAGAGCAAGGTTTTCATCAAATTGATTTCAAGAGGGTTCAAGTTTAAAATCGTAGATCTAGCCAGATTCAAGTCTCTATTTGCATTTATTTTGCAAATAGAGCTCAAAAGAGGAAGATCTACAGCTTTTGGAAGGGTTGCTTGGTGTATTTCGAGCTCTGCAATCTTCAGGTTAGCTCACTTTTCATGATCATATAACTTGAATTTTAAGCTTGCGTGATGATCTATGATGTTCACTGATGATGCTGATATGTTTGGTTTTGATTTTGGACGTGTGAATTGCTAGAATTTTGAGATTGAAGGTTTTAGATCCAAACTTATTTCTTTCGATTTGACTTGTATGTTGATCTTTTGGTGAAATGGACATGATATTTGAGATCCTTGTTGAATTCTGGTCAAGATAGTGTACTCATGTGTGTTTTCTAGAGAATTTTAAGTTGATAGTCGCCGGAAGAGACGACCGGAGCTAGGGCTCCGGCGTCTGGTTTGTTTCTCAGGTCACCGGAAGCTGAAGGAGGAAGATGAAATCACAGCCGTCCAAGGGTTTGATCTGATGGTGCTGATCTTGCCACCTCATTTAATTTGCTTGAGTTTTATTTAATGTGTGTGTGTGCTAGTCTATGCGTGTTATCGTGTGCCTCAAACCATAGCCCTTGATCTTGCATGCTTTTTGATTTTGTTGACCTGATCTAACACGTTGATGTAATCTAATGGTTTGGATTTGGCCAACGCATTAAAAAAACACATGTCTATCACGTGCCTCCTATTTTATTTCAGAGTAATTATGTGTGTGCGTGTGCATCATTATTATCATGTATTTTTTATCTGAGCCTTCCATCCTGATTACTATGCACTCTTGTTGACTGATTGCTGCACGTGAGATTGATCTTGTGGTCCTGATTGAGTTTGACCTTTGACTGAAATCCATGTGTTTCTTATTTGACTGCGCTTTTGGACTTTTGATTTGGGCTTGATATCCACACCCCCTTTACTGAGCCCATTTGCCTTTCTAACGTGAATCCTTTGCTATTGACACCCCATGGCTGTTTATTTCTTTTCTTTTTATTTTATTCTTGTTGCATTTTCATTTTTAATTTTTAAAAATAGTTTTATGCATAAAAAAATCACCAAAAAAAATTGTGAAGCTTGTTTTTGCATTTAATTAATTTTGGACATTTTTTATTTCTGACTTTGGTCATTTTTCATCATATTTTTGGCATTTTCTTTTATTTTCTTTGAAAATTGTTCTTATTTGCACACTTCAACTTTGAGAATTTATTTCTCATAGCACATAAAACATTTTGAGTCCATTCTTTTTGCATTATTTCATCAACATATTGAAGTGCATAAAAACATTTTTCTCATATTTTTAAACTCTTTTCATATTGCATTTTAGCCCTCTCTTTTGCATATTGATTCATAATCCTTTATGTTTTTGTGTAATTGATTGAAGGACTTATCTTGTAAATTTTTGCTTGAGCTTTTGACATGTTGTTTGCCCCTGGTTGAGGAGTCTTGAGAATTAATTTTTTGATTTTTGAAGATGATTTGCTAATTGTTTGATTGCTCTTTGTTTGAGGTCTTCTTTTGTGCACATCTTTGATCATGTTTGATTACTTGTTTGAGAAGGCACTTGTGCCATTGTATGAGGTTGTTTTATTTGATTTCCTAAACCATGTTTGAATCATTATAGGTCATTTGATTGCAATTATAGGTCATTGGTGTGAGATTGTTGCATATTTTGTGCACATGTTCCATGTTTGTTTCATATGCCTCTTTTTGACTTATCTTCTCACTTCTTCTCATCTATGCCTCTTCTTGGTTTATGTTTGGTTTGTGTATGCCATGCCATATCATTTATTTGCATCTCATTTGATGTATGTTTCTGACCTTGGAGCTTTGCATTCAGGTCATATGTTATTCATGTTTCATTTTGCATCCTTTAACATGTTTCACTTACATGCTTTTTTTTTCTTCTTCTAATGATTCTTAATGCTTGGATACTTGCTTGTATGCCTTATGTGACACTTGTATAGCATGTTTAGACACATGTTTAGGTCATCCACATTCTGACTTTGATATTATTTGAAGCATTCTTGCATGATCACCTTGCATATCCACTCATTCTTCTTCTACTCATTCTTTGATGACTTTCTTGCATGTTTGGCTACTTGTTTGCATTCTCTTTGCTTGAGTTTGTTTGGTAAACATTATGGGTCACCTATAAGGTGTACATTCTGACTTGGTTGAGTTTCATTTGGTTTGTAACCATTTCTTTTTGGGTTGTGATTTGTTTGGGTTTCATTCGTCTTATTGTTGCTTATGTTTGTTTTTGCTAACCATGTAGGGACTAATGGTAAGTGAATGGGATGTGGATAGTTATCCACATTCTAACTTATCCTTTCTCTTTTAAGCTTTCATACTTGTGTTTGCTTTAGCATTTAAGATGATTCTTTCTTCTCTTTCACTCTCTTCCTCCCATGGATCTCAAGACTTGTTTAAGTCTTGGATTCTCTCCATTTAGAGCTACTTAGTCCAACTTAATTTTTGATTAAGCTTGGAGTAGGATTAGCATTAGGTTTTAGGTAGTCGTCTCTCCTAAGCCTCACTAACCATAGGTCATCCATGCATGATAACATTAGGACTCTTAGTTTCCCTTTAGAGTTTCCTTTGGGTCTTCTCTCTTCTTATCTCAAAACTTCTTGAAAACACTTAATAAAGATAAAGTGTATTGCGCACGAGCATTAAGCGTGGGGAATGAGAAATGAGGGGCTTCCTCTCATCTTTCTAGAGTGCTTAGTGAGCATCCTGTCTTGGGATAATTCGTTAAGTATTCGTCCCTGTGCCCTAGACTTTGGTGCAATGCAAGTTATGAACTAACTTAAAAAAACACTTCTGTCTAAAAAACACCAAACAAATTCAAATCTTTTTATCCTTCGGGATTGTTGGGTTTCAAACTTCCTTTTTTCAGAAAAGAGCTCGTCGCTCACGTAAAAAACACTTACCCATCCGTGGTCGTACCCACGAACTACATTAGCTCTGATTCCTCTCTCTTGTCCGATTGAGGATATGTAGGCACAAGACAGCGATTGTCTTGGCGAGCAACCTTTCCCCACAGTTCCCGTCCAAACTACGTTGACTCTGACTTTCCCATTGCACTGAGGGAGTACGTAGGCCTAGGACAACAATAACAACCAATCGAGTCACTTTTTTTTCTTCTTCGTTCCTTCTGTTCTCGTTTCTTCTCCGGTCCAGTAGCAGTGGAGCTCCAGACGATGACATCCTTTGATGCAGACGACAAGCGTGGATCCCATCGAGTACGATGGACGTGTTGGGTGGTAACACCTTCCCTTCGCGTAACCGACTCCTGTACCTGTTTCTCTTGGTCGTGAGACCATGCTCTTTCCGTTCTTTCAGGTTTATGCAGTGTTTCCTTTCCCTCTCTCGGGATAAATACACATTGCTGGCGACTCTGTGTTTTCTGCGCCACTCTCGCGTTTGTACTGTTGGATGCGAATCTTTCGGGAGTGACATCGGGCAATAAACAGATATTTCTCACTACCATTAGCTAGAGGATATTCATAGCTTCATAACGACACCAAGAATACTCACATTGGATAAACGAGTCAAAAGTTATGGAAATAACAAGAAATGGTATCGCGAAAAAACATAATTCTGCACCCTCACTGGCCGTACGCGTATTGCCCTAAGCCATACGCGTATTGCCTTGCTCACCCGCCCATCCATACGCGTATTGCCCAAAGTGATACGCGTATGGGCAGAGACTGATTTTTCCCAAAAATTCCTTTTAAAACCCCAATACGCGTATTGCCTCACTTCATACGCGTATTACCCAAATTCCTACGCGTACCATTACGCAAATGAGCAGATGGCCGAGAAAATGGAACTCCATACGCGTATTGCCCATATTTATTCATTGCCATATGCGTATTGCCTTAACCAATACGCGTATTGCCTTGGGTGATACGCGTATGGGCAGTGGAAAACCAGAATTTTTCCTGCATAATGGGTTCTGCGAAAATGATCCATTTTCCCTTCTAAATCACTTCTAAACAACAGAAAATACCAATTGGATACACAACAACACATATCTAACATGTATCAACCACAAGGAATATTAAAACATGATTTTAGTGTAAAATTTCTCATTTTCTAACGATATCAAACTAACTCTAAAACTCAATAAAACTCTACTCTAAAGTGTCTAACTAGAACCCACCTGGATTACAAGATGAGGACGATGAAGCTGAGATGAAAAGATGAAGATGGGTTGATGATTCTAGTCCTTGAGCTCTTGAGAAATTTTCCTCTTCTTTTCCCTTCCTTTTTCCTTCTCTTCCAATTCTTTCTCCAAGTTACTATCTTTTTCAAATAAAGGAAAAGGAAAAGGAAATAGACATAGAAAACATTAATTGGTAATACTACTAATTATCCAAATTATTTTAATTGCACCAATTAATAAAATTCCAAGCTAAATAATATTAATCTAATCAGTCTGAGTCCGTCAGTTTACTCTAATTATTTTATCCAACAATTGCTCAGAGTACCCCGGAACCCAGTTGATCATAATAATATTATCCAAAACATTCAGAATTTTACGGGGTATTACATCCTCCCCCCCCTTAAATAGAAATTCGCCCACGAATTTAAATCAATTACCTGAAAAGATGAGGATAGACCTCTCGCATTTCCGATTCCAATTCCCAAGTTGCATCGCCCGGATGCGTCTCATCCCACTGAACCTTAACAAGAGGAATCTCTTTATTCCTTAACACTTTAGTTTCTCTTCCTGTGATACGACTCGGTTGAGGCTCAAACGTAAAATCAACTTCTATCTCAATTATATCTGGTAATATTGGCTGAAGAGGATCTGGGACAAATTTCCGAAGCTGAGGCACATGAAAAACGTCGTGCATCTCTGACAGAGAAGGTGGTAAGGCTAATCTGTAAGCTACTTCTCCAATTCTTTCTAAGATTTGATACGGTCCCACGTATCTTGGACTTAACTTCCGCGATTTAAATGGTCCTTTCAATCTCAATCTCGGAGTAACCTTCAAAAATACATGATCCCCCTCATCAAACTCCAACGGTCTCCTACGGTTGTCCGCATAGCTTTTCTGACGATCTTGGGCTTGTTTAATTTTCCCATGAATCATTCTAATCTTTTCCGTGGTCTCGTGAATAATCTCGGGTCCCAAAATTCTATCGTCGCCAACCTCCGCCCAACACAATGGCGTTCTACACTTCCTACCATATAACGCCTCATAAGGTGCCATACCAATACTTGCATGATAACTGTTATCATAAGAGAATTCGATCAACGGAAAAAGTTCTATCCAATTTCCTCCCCTTTCAAGTACACAAGCTCTCAACATGTCCTCCATAGTCTGTATTGTCTGTTCCGTCTGACCGTCCGTTTGCGGATGATTCGACGTACTCAAACATAACCTCGTTCCCATGGCTTGTTGAAAAGCTCTCCAAAATCTTGATGTAAACATTGGATCTCTATCCGAAACGATACTAGTAGGAATACCATGCAATCTCACTATCTCCGAAATAAACAACCTTGCGAGATGACTCGCCTTGTAGGTAGTCTTCACAGCTAAGAAATGCGCGGATTTCGTTAACCGATCCACGATTACCCAAATCGAATCATGACCACCTTGCGCACGGGGTAATCCCACTGCGAAGTCCATCGAAATACTATCCCATTTCCACATCGGAATTTCTAAAGGTTGTAACAAGCCACCCGGTCTCTGGTGCTCAATCTTCACCTGTTGGCACACCGCACATTCCGGCACATACACCGCAATATCCTTTTTCATCCCGGCCCACCAATAGTCCCTCTTTAAATCTTGATACATTTTTGAAGACCCCAGATGTATAGTAAAAACACCCTTATGCGCTTCTTCCAAAATCCTCCTTTTTAACTCCGTGTTATCCGGAACACAAATCCTTTGGTCAAACGAAATGATTCCGTCGGTAGTTCGTACAAAACCCGGTTGAGTCAACATCTCTTGTAACTTCTCATTCAACTCTTGTCCTCATCGGATTTCCTCCCTAAGAGTAGAGGTGACATTCAAATTCCCCATAATTACACAATTAGGAGTCCAGTTAAATTGAAGATTTAGATCTCTAAACTTTTCCATTAAGGCATACTCTAACATCATCAACTCGGCATTATGCAACACCTTCCTACTCAATGCATCCGCCACCTTATTTGCTTTACCCGGATGGTATTTTAACTCCAAGTCATAATCCTTCAAATATTCCATCCATCTCCTCTGACGCATGTTCAACTCTTTCTGATCAAATAAGTACTTTATGCTCTTGTGGTCGTTAAACATCTCCAAACGTACACCATACAAATAGTGACGCCACACTTTCAAAGTAAATACAACTGCCGCCAATTCTAAATCATGCGTTGGGTAATTCTCTTCATGGACTTTTAACTGTCGTGAAGCATAAGCCACTACATGTCCATCTTGCATTAACACACCGCCTAATCCCTTCTTCGATGCATCACAATATACCTCACACGACTTGCTAGAATCAGGAATAACCAAAACAGGAGCGGTCGTCAATCTCTCCTTCAAACTCCTAAAACTTCTTTCACAAGCCGAATCCCACTCATACGAATAATCCTTCCGAGTAAGTCTTGTCAATGGTAAAGCCAGTTGCGAAAATCCCTTGATAAACCTTCTGTAGTACCCTGCCAATCCCAAGAAACTTCTAACTTCAGAAGCATTCTTCGGTCTCTCCCAATTAATCACTGCTTCAACTTTTGATGGATCGACCGCTACACCTCCCTGGGATATGACATGACCAAGAAAATTAACCTCAGACATCCAAAACTCACACTTACTTAACTTAGCAAAAAGTTGATTCTCTTGTAAGATGGATAAAACAATTCTTAGGTGTTCTCCGTGCTCTTGAAGATCACGAGAATAAATAAGAATGTCATCAATGAAAATCACCACAAATTGGTCCAAGTAAGGTTGAAATATCCGATTCATATAATCCATGAAAACTGCCGGAGCATTCGTCACACCGAAAGGCATCACCAAAAATTCATAATGACCATAATGGGTTATAAACGCAGTCTTTGGTACATCCGAACTCTTCACACGAATCTGATGATAACCCGACCGTAAATGAATCTTCGAGAACACATAGGTTCCTTTCAATTGATCTAACAGGTCGTCTATCCTTGGTAATGGGTATTTGTTCTTGATGGTGACCTTATTCAACTGACGGTAATCAATACACAACCGCATTCCACCATCCTTTTTCTTTACCAATAACACTGGAGCTCCCCAGGGCGAAACACTTGGTCGAACAAAATGCTTAGCCAACAATTCTTCCAACTGATCCTTTAGTTCCCTTAATTCAAGTGGTGCCATCCGATACGGAGAAACGAATATTGGAGCCGTTCCCGGTATCAGGTCAATAGAGAATTCCACTTCCCGCTCCGGAGAAAGAGAAGTGATATCCTCGGGGAAAACTTCAGGAAAGTCACAAACTACCAGAATACTCAAAACTTGGATGTTACTACTCTCCTCCTTAGTAAGAATCAAAAGAACAAACTTTTCCTCCTCAAACAAGAAATTAATCATTCCAACCGTACCTTCTAAAATAGTAGTTAACACATCCTTCGGAGTAGCCTCATCGGATGGAATAATGATCAGCTTTTCTTCACACCCAATAAACACCGAATTAGCAGAAAGCCAATCCATTCGCAGAACAACATCCACTTTCTTAAGCGGTAAACAGATAAGGTCAA
Organism: Lathyrus tuberosus; assembly: GCA_022829125.1. Classification (NCBI taxonomy): domain Eukaryota; kingdom Viridiplantae; phylum Streptophyta; class Magnoliopsida; order Fabales; family Fabaceae; genus Lathyrus; species Lathyrus tuberosus. Next base: position 5,009,657 of record JALAZF010000397.1, read on the forward strand.
TCTAGAAAACTCTATCATTCACAGACAAAACACAATTTTCACACATCAACAGTGTCTCAACCATCTCATCCATGGCGGTAGTAACCACCATAGGAGGAAACAAAGGAACAACTTGCAACCCAAGTCGCTTCACACATTGCGTTGACACAAAAGAATGTGTTGCCCCACAATCAAATAAAACAAAACAAGGATGTCCATTTACGAAACACGTACCCGCAATCAAGGAGTTGTTATTCTTTGATTTCCTCGCATCCAAGGTATACACTCGGTCGGTACTCCTCCCTTGTGTCTGATTCCTACCCTGAGGACAATCCCTCGATACATGGCCCACCTTATTACACTGATAACACCTTATTCCCTCCAAACTGCACCTACCATAATGATTCTTTCCACAAGTACGACATACCGGAGGCACACTAGTCCTAGAACTCTGAACTTGCTTCCCTTTGAATGATTGCTGCCTTGGTCTAACTTGTTGATTCTGTCTCCCTCGATCACTTTGATTCATCCTACTCAAATCTCCTTCCATTTGTACCTTCTTCAAACTATGCTCCGCCACATAACACTGCCTTAACAATTCGGCATAGCTAGTGAATTCCCGCTGAGATACGCTTTGTGAAATTTTAGCCCTTAAACCAAACAGAAACTGGTCAATCTTCCACCTCTCATCAGGAGCATACATGGCTTGTCTAGAATAAGCGGCCATAGTCTCAAATTTCTCTGCATAAGAAGCCACAGTCAAGTTGCCTTGTCTCAATTATTGAAACTCAAATTCATTCTGAGACCTTAAGGAACTTGGAAAATATTTCTCCATAAAAGTTATCTTAAACTGCTCCCATACTTTCGGTACCTCTTGAATTGTCATTAAGGTTGAAGCGCTTTCCCACCACCTCATGGCAGGACCCTTTAACAAGTGAGAAGCGAATACCACCTTGTTTTCCTTACTGCACTGAACTATTAAGAAAATCCGTTCCATACCTGATATCCATTCATGAGCCTTTACTGGATCTAACACTCCCTAAAATTCCGGAGGATTCATACGAATGAAATCCCTAAAGTTTCCTCCTACAACCTCAGGAACAACCACTGGAGGATGTAGACCACCTGCTATCTGCTAAACCATTTGTTGCACAAACTGATTTTGTTGTTGCTGCATCTGTTGCATAAACTGGTATAAAGGGGCATTCCCTTCGTCACCTGGCGGATTAGTCCCTACTGGAGTGGTTCTCGGTCTACCACGGTTGTTTCTGCGCCTGTCAGCCATGTTCCTGAATTTCATACAGATAGGATTAAGTTGATCAGACTCAATACCATAAATATAACACGCAAGACCAATGGCGACACGCCGCATATGAAACGGAAAGAAAAAACTTATTCTATTTCATGGCTAGGTCGAGGATACGACCTGCTCTGATACCAACTGTAACACCCATATATAAATACATACATCAAAGCATATATCATACATGAATAATACGTTTGGTACTGAAATACACAAGTTCCTAGTAACACAATATACATATAAATGCCAAAAAAACTAATACAACCACTGGCATGTTATATATACAAGATGTTCAAAAGATAAAACTAAGAAATAGATCACTAATGATCTAAAAAAACTCCACAACGGAAGCAAAGCCATCAGATAAGTAAGGATAATCACACAACCTTATCCTTACCCTTTGCGGAACCTGTAGTACCTGTGATGTAAACAACAACAGTGGGGTGAGATACGTTAAATCTCAGTGAGTTCGCTATCTTATAGTCCTCTCGGCTTTACAAGGTTCTAATAACCTAACTCAAGTCAAAAGGGAAGGGAAGTGACTTTGAGTATACACACAACATACACATCCACACTCGTGAGCCTGTTAACTCACACTAGTACTAAAGTACGTCCTGAGCCTGTTAACTCAAGAATCTCGCTAATCAATAACTGTACCAAGGCATCCCCTTTTCCCGTCCGCTTCTACTTCTAGAAGATGACCCGAGTCATGGATCCTTGAAGTTACTTGGCATACGAAATGGATTCGGGATCATCGGCCTGTTAGCCGTGAACCGTCACTTCTCATGGCCTGTTAACCATCACAAGTCTCTTTACCATATAGGTTCCATTCGTACTACACGTGGGAATCAAACCTGCAAAGTAATTGTGCATACGTTTCAGAGGAGGTGCTCGAGTCTCATGAAACTACACCGTAAGATAAACTGGTTATGATTACTAGACACACGCCTCGGCCTCTCATGCGCGAGCGTTGTCACTATGTCATTTCACAATTTCCGACATTATTTACGGTAATAGTCATCACTCTACCTATTTCGTATTTTAACATGCATACATATTCAAACATGTTTAACAATAAGAGTATAGGCAAATAATCATCAATCGCATAATGGAAACACATAATTCAACATCTCACACATTACACCATTTCACGGTTCCCTCCGATTTATTTAATCGGGCAATAAACAGATATTTCTCACTACCATTAGCTAGAGGATATTCATAGCTTCATAACGACACCAAGAATACTCACATTGGATAAACGAGTCAAAAGTTATGGAAATAACAAGAAATGGTATTGCGAAAAAACACAATTCTGCACCCTCACTGGCCGTACGCGTATTGCCCTAAGCCATACGCGTATTACCTTGCTCACCCGCCCATCCATACGCGTATTGCCCAAAGTGATACGCGTATGGGCAGAGACTGATTTTTCCCAAAAATTCCTTTTAAAACCCCAATACGCGTATTGCCTCACTTCATACGCGTATTGCCCAAATTCCTACGCGTACCATTACGCAAATGAGCAGATGGCTGAGAAAATGGAACTTCATATGCGTATTGCCCACATTTCTTCATTGCCATATGCGTATTGCCTTAACCAATACGCGTATTGCCTTGGGTGATACGCGTATGGGCAGTGGAAAACCAGAATTTTTCCTGCATAATGGGTTCTGCGAAAATGATCCATTTTCCCTTCCAAATCACTTCTAAACACCAGAAAAATACCAATTGGATACACAACAACACATATCTAACATGTATCAACCATAAGGAATATTAAAACATGATTTTAGTGTAAAATTTCTCATTTTCTAACAATATCAAACTAACTCTAAAACTCAATAAAACTCTACTCTAAAGTGTCTAACTAGAACCCACCTGGATTACAAGATGAGGACGATGAAGCTGAGATGAAAAGATGAAGATGGGTTGATGATTCTAGTCCTTGAGCTCTTGAGAAATTTTCCTCTTCTTTTCCCTTCCTTTTTCCTTCTCTTCCAATTCTTTCTCCAAGTTACTATCTTTTTCAAATAAAGGAAAAGGAAAAGGAAATAGACATAGAAAACATTAATTGGTATTACTACTAATTATCCAAATTATCTCAATTTCACCAATTAATAAAATTCCAAGCTAAATAATATTAATCTAATCAGTCTGAGTCCGTCAGTTTACTCTAATTATTTTATCCAACAATTGCTCAGAGTACCCCGGAACCCAGTTGATCATAATAATATTATCCAAAGCATTCAGAATTTTACGGGGTATTACAAGAAACAATTTATTCTCATTTTCAAGATAAGTTTTTTGTTATTTGGTAGGTGTATACCCATGTTTGTTCTTCATTTAAATGTCCCCATCTATACCCAAGTGACATAGTATGTCACTGAAAAGATAATTATTGACTTATGGACAAATTTTGTCTATGCTCTGATCATTCCATGTCTAAATTTTTCATTAAATCTAATTTCATTTCAAATAAATAATTTAAGATATAAATTCTTTTACCCATGCGGACGCACTGGTCTTCTACTAGTGATTTTATAAGAGATGAGAATGTAAAAGATTAACATTACTTGATTACTTAAATACCCTTCTACTTCAACCCTTCAAAATTCAATTGCATTACTTTACCAAAAAGCCCTTACACTAATTTTAATTTACACCACCAAAAGGACAAATTGGTAATCAACAAATGGCAAAAAAAAAAGACACTACCAGCCCTCTACTAACATGCTAAGTGTCATTCATCCTTTGTCTATCCTCAAACAAATTATTTTTCCCTCCTTACCAACAAAACCAAATTACACGACTTCTCTCTTTTGTCACTAACTTTCCTATGCTTCTCTCTTTTGTCACTCGTTTCCTATATTTCTTTCAGCATCTCATTCTCTCTGCTTCTAAACATTTGTCTTTTTATTTTTTTCCATTGTTTCTCACCGACGGTTCCACCTCTCATCGTCGATACAAGTTCCACTACTGGTTCAAGCAAATGTTTGGTTCTTAAATATGATGGTTTATTTATTCTTATATGATTAAATGTCTGAAAAATCCATGATTTATTGATGTTGGCGCAGATTGATGAGTGAGTCACAAAATATTTTTTACACGGTTCAATAGTTTACATTTTGTATTTCATACTTCTGGTTTTTCTAATAAGTTTCATCTGTTTGAAACACAAATATTTTTGTGAGATAAACGTGTTTTTGTCAAATGAGGCTTTATGAGATAACGATGACTACCACTGATATTTCCATATGTCCTAGCCTATTTCTTCTGAGTTTTTAATTGAATTTTCATCTGTTTGAAACAAATATGTTTTTGTAAAACCACCATTTTTGTAGTTGTTTTCTCTAAGGTGTATATATGTTATGTGAAGCAAGTGTTTTTACACCCTACAAAAAACTTTTCTCATCATTTTTATACCCTGTGAGTATTTATTTTCATGATTTTTGTATTCAGTATTTTTATATGAAGTAGTTATTTTCTCATGCTATTTATACCCTGCAAGTATGTTTATCATTGGTTCTAGTGTTAGATCCATTCAAAACCTTATGATTTCTACCGATATAGAAATCAAGAACAAAACTCTAAAATAATTCCTATAAGTCGATATAGCATCAACTTTTATACCTTAAACCCATACTAGAATTTAATTAGAGAATGAAGGCGGAAGCGTACCTGAATTTGCCACTGAAATCATTGAAGGTTTCGGGTATGTGATCTTCCGATTTGTAGAGTTCCTTAGGGTTCCTTGAATCTGCTCTGATGGGGATAAAGAGAAAAACCCTGATAAACCTTATTTTGATTGTACTCTACAAATGGGGACCATAACCCATTTAAATAACCCTAGGGTTATTTCTTAGTTTTCAATATTCTAATTTGCCCCCTCATCAAATTAGATATTGACTTACGGTATCTACACAATAACCTGACCTTTCATGACATTTATGCTTTTAGCCACAAACTTAACATTTTATTAATTAGACCTCTTTAAGTCTTGACTAATTAAAATAATGGCACTAACACCTTAAATATTACATTTGTGACCCAAAATTCTAACAATCTCTCACTAGTCACATATGTAACTTTACACATGTGTTAGACTTTATGAGCTCAAAATTTGCCATTATATTCTTTTAGCATACCAATATACAGAATCAAGGTGATTTTCATTATATCAATCATAACTAAATCCATCAATGATCACCGATAGTGACACAACTAAATGACATAGATCCATCATGAAATGTGTAGCATGAAAATCACATGAAGTTGGTCTCTATATGTCGATTTTCAACTAGTCCTACTTTACTTTAGTGAGATCATTCAATAACTTTATTGTACAAAATGTAAACTACTAAATATCAAACTTTATTAATTGGAAAATATCCAAAATCATAGTATGCATACATAATACCTAACACAGAACATAAAATTCATAATCGACTAACTCCTACTAAACCAAAGACTCCTCTAACGATAAAACACCCATGCGAGCAGTGTGCTCATGAAAGACCTTGGGTGGAAGGCCTTTTGTAAGAGGATATACTATCATGGAGTTTGTCCCCAAGTGTTCTATGGAAATCTGTCCACTTTGTACCCTTTCCTTAACAACTAGGAACTTGATGTCAATATGTTTTGACTTAGTCGAGCTCCTATTATTGTTGGAATACAAGATGACTGATTTGTTGTCATAGTATAACTTAAGTGTCCTTTCAATTCCTTCCACAATTCTCAGCTCAGTGACAAGATTCCTCAGCCAAATCCCATGGTTGGATGCCTCATAACATGTTATAAACTCTGCTGCCATGGTGGATGAAGCCGTAAGAGTTTGCTTAGCACTACGCCAAGAAACTGCACCACCAGCCAACATGTAAATATAGTCTGAAGTGAATCTTTTACTGTCTTGGCATCCAGCAAAATATGAGTTAGAGTATCCAGTGATCTCTAACTGGTCTGATCTCCTATATGTGAGCATATAGTCTTTTTCTCTCTTTAAATAACTCATAACCTTTTTTGTTGTTTTCCAATGATCCATTCCTGGATTGCTCAAATATCTTCCTAACATCCCAACTATGAATGCAATATCCAAACGCGTGTACACTTGGGCATACATCAGACTCCCTACTGCTGATGCATAAGGAATCTTTTGCATTTCTTGAATTTCAGAGTTTCCTTTTGGGCACTGACTGAGATTGAATTTGTCTCCCTTAGTAATTGGAGTATCTCCTAATTTACATTCCTGCATGCCAAACCTTTTAAGTACCTTTTCGATATAGCTCCTTTGTGATAATCCTAGAATACTACGAGATCGGTCTCGATGTATCTGAATTGCTAATACAAAGGAGGCATCACCAAGATCTTCCATTTCAAAATTTCTTGATAGAAATTTCTTAGTTTTGTGCATCATTCCTATATCATTTGTGGCAAGCAATATGTCATTGATATACAAGACCAAGAAAATGTACTTGCTCCTACTGAATTTGTGATACACACAATCTTCAACAACATTCACCTCAAAACCAAATGAGAGAATTACTTCGTGAAACTTGTGATACCACTAACGAGACGCCTGTTTTAGTCCATAAATGGATTTTGTCAATTTGCAAACCATATTCTTTGAGTCTCTTGACACAAAGTTGTCTGGTTGTATCATATAGATTGATTCATCAACATTGCCATTGAGGAAAGTGTAGCGAGCGATTTTGGACGCGGTTCTTAAGCGCTGGTCACTCTCTGCGGTTTGAGCTTAAACTACAGGTCGATTCATTTTTTATCCTATTGTGAGCTGAATAAGGAAGGGAAATAGATGTCTCCAATTAACCCTGCTTGCATACTGAGTTTAAACAGCGGTCTGTTAGGTTACGGATGCGATCAATGTGGGGGGGGGGCCTTTGTACTGGTTATTTGTATTTTCACCAATACTGTTTTCTTTCTTTTTACCTTGACAGAAGGTTTCTGGCGGGGAACAAGGATTAGGATGTTAGGACTGATGTTTTTGATAGATACATGAGAGTATGGGATTTTGGGTTTTCGTTTAGTGTGCTCGCTAAGATTTTTCTTTCAATCTTATGCCTACATATTCCCGTTTACCGAAACAGGGAAATCAGAGCGTTCGTAGTTCCTCCTATTCTATGGAAGGAAATGGTTATTTTTGGTGTCTTGTTCAAAGCCCAAGACGTGAAGCGAAAGGTAGTTGTATCTTGTTCAAAGCCCAAGATGTGAAGCTAAAAGTCCTGACTTTAGAGAGAATTTGTCATCTCTAAAGAGGGGGGTTGTATGTCACAACTGTTTTATAAGGGAGAATTACTTTAACCGAGATATGTGAATCCGGCAATGCCATAATTTCCTTTATAGGGGATTTTAACCTGAAGGAGAAAACTTTAACTCAGTGTAGAGTAATGCCATCTTTCCTTAGAAATTTCTCATACTAAAAGAGGGACATTGGCATGGATGTAGATGATCCAGAGGCTTGCCGCTTACAACAGTTAGATGGAGGGGGAGGAGTTGTTGATGTTTGTGTACTATGAACGAGGCACAACTTTGATGCTAAAAGGTTGATTGGATCAACCAGTGGTTTTCTTATACAAAGCCTAAGAGGAGGCTGATATGTATCTCGTACAAAGCCCGAGAGAAAGGCTAAAAGGTTTTGACTCAACGAGGGAATCTTTTGGTATCTCGTATAAAGCCCGAGATGGAGGCGGAAATTCGTTTGGCTCAGGAAGAACCCTTTTGTATCTCGTATAAAGCCCGAGATGGAGGCGAAAGGGTGATTGAATCAACGAGGGAGTCCCTTACGTGTCTCGTACAAAGCCCGAGAGAGAGGCTAAACGTTGTTTGACTCCGCTGGGGAGAATCATTGTACAAAGCCCAAGAGGGAGGCTATGTTTACTGTTTCAGTTGAGTGACAGGTCCAGTATACCAATTTTAAAGAGAAAATCAGTTCTTATATGAGTAACACTGTACTCATGGATTTGATTCAAGGATCCGGGTTATTCCTGTTCTTTAAGGAAGCGGGAAATCCAAAGGGTATTGAGACTGTTCGAGTCTGTGGGTTTCCTTCCTATTTAACGAAGGGGTCACTTAAGAAAGTCTTTGAGACTCAAGGAGGTTAGACTGTCTAAGTCTAGAGTTTTATCTTTTGTACCATGCTTTGAGAAATAGTAGTAGACTCTATGAAAGGACTTTTCTATGAAGATGACTAAGTTTTGTTCCTATACCTCTAGGAGGTCGTCGGGACAATTTGTACGATGCCCAAGAGGAGGCTGGAAACTTTTAAGAAGCCGATCGGTCCTTGTACTAAGCCCAAGAGGAGGCTATCATTCCCGGAGGAAGAGATCATTATACGAAGCCTAAGAGGAGGTTGTGAATACTTCTAAGAAGCGGTAGGGTCCTTGTACTAAGCCCAAGAGGAGGCAGGGTTGCTTTTAGGAAGCCTGTGGGTCATTGTACGATGCCCAAGAGGAGGCCGATGCTTTTAGGAAGCCGATGGGTCCCCAAACCCCGAGAAATTCAAGGCAAGCTATTCACGAGGAATAGATCAAGTCAGGAAATTTCGAGAATTTGGAAGAAACTCAAAGATGCCATTCACGGAGAATACATTCATATCTGGGAATAGAGTTTCTTGACAATTCCTAATGAGGACAGCCGAAGAGAAGACTGTATCTGGTGATCCTATTGGGGATCTAGTTGTCTATTTCTACGAACAAACGAAACGGCGTCACCTAGTTCTAGACATAGTTGCCGGGGAAACTCGAAATATCTATACTATTATTACACAGTTGATATGAGTTTATGAAAGAAGACTTACAGTGAAACAGCCCCACAATACAGGTATATGTATATGAAAGCAGTAAATGAAAGCAATAACCACTTACTCGGTTGTAGAGCTTCCATACTGTTTGGTTAGTTGTTCAACAAAGATAGATTGAAAACAACAGTATATTCAAAATCAAAGGAGAAGGTGCTTTGAAAAAGAAAGATTTGGGGCTTACAGCTCAAGGAGAGGCCCAGGGTTTTATCAGTGAGCGCTTGAATTTGTACAGAGGGACTTATACAAGTGACTGAGGCCCAAAATGTTTTTCTGTACAAAGGGATGGGTCTTACACTCTCTCAAGAGGCTCAAATATTTTAAATAAAAAGAGTGGGGCTTATAACACGAGGGTAGGCCCAGATGATTTTTCCGTTTAAAATGGCGATCGCGCCGAGGTTTTCTTTTAACACAGAGGGACTTACACAATAAGTGAGGCCCAAAATGTTTTGGTTAAAAGGGGATTGGGTCTTACACTCTATTAGAGACCCAAAAGTTTTGAATGGGTCTTATAGCTCGAGGAGAGGCCCAAAAGGTTATTTTTCAAAAGGCGACGATCGCGCCATTTGTTTTTGACGGTATTGGGACTTATACAATACACTGAGGCGTAAAAATGATTTGGTCAAAAAAAGGATTGGGTCTTACACTCTATTAGAGGCCCAAAGTGTTTTGAAAATGATTTATGAGGGTTGAATTAATCCAAAAACCCTAATTTGTTTTCAAAAATGTATTTAATTGAATAAAAATTCAATTAAAATGATCAAAATTGTTTAACATATGGAAAACAAATTGTGATCTTGGATTAATGCTTCAAAAATTAAGTATTGACCTACAAAATAATTAGAAAGCATTAAAAGTTGCAAAATCAATGTGGAAAAAATATTTAAAATGTCAAAAACAATTAAAATATTAATTCTTTGCAAAAATATCAATTATATGAAATAAATAATATTTTGGGGATTTTTTGGGAAAATAAAATATTCTAACATTTTTGTGAATTATTAAAAAAAGAATCAACTCAAAATCATTAAAACTCAGAGAGAAATTAATTTTTGAATCAATTAAAGAAAAATCACAAAATTCAAATATTTGAAAATTCAAAAAAGGCGCCAAGAACAGCTGAAGAACACGCGCGTGTTCTGGGTTTGGCTGATTTGCATTTTCTATCCAATCTCCCTGAATACTTGATTATAACATGCAATCCACATATCATTATGCTCGTCTCAACCTCACGATCATGTCTATGTCCATTAATTTCATTTAAATTAAACATATAACAAGAAATCATGAAAAATCCTCAAGAACCCTAATTTCTGCATGAAGGCTAGGATTTTTGATACACGATTCAAACAATGCAATAAATTAAGGGAAAACATTCCATGCATGATTATGAACATATGGCCAAATTATTGTGCGAGGAAATATGCATAGATTGAGAGATGATCAAGTGTATGCTTACCTCTAGGCCGTGACAGCAAGTGCGATGTGATTTTTGATTTGGAGGTGTTACAGATGAGTGGTGATGATCTGAATAGCTTCCTTACACCCTATGGAGTGTGTTTGAATGCCTGGACTTGATTGAAAATGGCTGGAACGATTTGTGGTACCTCAGCTGCAACTTGATTAAAAGTTTGAGCAACCAGCTGGTGATTTTGTGAAATCTGTGTTCCAGATGTTATGTGAGTGTTTGGATCACTTCTATATGATGTATATGAGGTGTGTGAGTGATTGGTTTGATTGGATAAGCTCTCAAACTCAAAACCCGATAGTGACTTGCCTTAGAAGGCAAAATTGGAGTGAAAGAAGAGATTTTGAGGAAAGCATCTGTTTGATGGCTTTGGTGTACTCAAACTGATCACAATTGAGCTCTATTTATAATAGAGCAAGTTTGTTTTGCAAGGAATAGTGAATGGCAACTGGTAAGTAGGTTTGGCCAATGTTGGCAAATGAAAATCCAAGTCTCCTCTAGCCATTGACTAGAGGTTAGGGCACAGAGCTTTGGTTCCCTTGGTCTTGGATAAGTCTTGACTGATTTTAGATGAGAATGGCTCAGTCCATGCCACCTTGATGCTTCCATTGAATGCTTCAATCCAAATTTGGAGTCTTGTCCCTATTTTGGCCATTCTAGGTTCAACATGCTATTTCTTGTTCCATGGACTTCGGAGGCATGGCTCAGTGATTGTCCCCTTTGGATTCAATCCTCAAATGTGTCCAAGTGGATAGGAGCATTTAAATTTGGATGATTTTGGTAAATCGAGCAAAATTGCAAATTCTGCCTTGCCCTTGACAGATTTCAGCAAGACAACTTGCCAATGTCATATCTCATGGTGTAAGTTGAATTTGGTAATGTTCTTGACCATTTTGGAAAGCCCTTACATGATACAACAACTGTTTGAACATGTTTGGTTTTGATCTCTTTTGAATCCAAGTGAAAAATCCCCCTACATTTGGCAAAAAGTGAAGGCAGATTCTGACTTAGTGAAAATTCCACTAAGTGTTGGAAAAAGTGACATTTTCACTTTTCACCCATTTTGATCACTCCATAACTCCAAATCCTTAATGAATTGGACTTAGGTCTAGTTGAAGTTTTTGTAGAGGGTAATGAGGGCTACAAATCCATCTTTGGATGAAAAAAATGGCTTTGTGGTTTAGGAGTTATGATCCTTCAAAGTTGGTGCCCTTGTCACTTTATTTTTAACTTAGAAAATTTTCTAAGTTTTTATGGTTACCCCTTTTACAAGTTATCCAACTTTTCTTGATTTTTCTTGATGAATGATGATTCAAATCATACATTAACATCATTTTAGGGTTAAAAAACCATTTTGGTGAAAAATCTCAAAAAGTTAAAGTTGACTTTTGTGCACAGTTGACTTTTTATCAGATGAATTCCAAACTGTGCAATTCTTCAGGAAATCATGTCCTTGACCTAAATCAAACTTGATGGACATGTTCCATGGGTGTCATAGGGCATATTGAATCATGTCTTAGGGCTTGGGAGCATGTCCTGGTCAAAAGTCAAAGTTACAGTTGACTTTTTCCTTAAAACCCTAATTGTTGTGCAGATGAAATTGAGACTTGTTGCTCAAGCTTCTTGGATTAATCCATTGTTAAAAATGGATCAATGCAGTTCATTAGAGACCCTCAAACCCTCTCTTGAGGTCTTGGTTCATGATTTGTCCCAAAAGTCAACTTAGGGGTGAATTAGGTCAAGAAACCCTAATTCCTGATTTTTGATGAGTGCAACCCCTGAGGCAAAATTGACTTGATGAATGGGTCCATGAGGTTCCATGGAGTACATTAGGTTGTGTTTTGGATCATTGGCTCATGCCCAGATGAAAAATTTCCATCTGGAGGCCTTGGTCGACCAAAACCCTAATTTGGTGACACTGTCGATCTTGAGGCCTGATCCACCTAGAAGGGAGCATCCTTGTGCTTAATCCTGGAAGTGGGAGTCCTTTTGATCCTTTGTGGATGCTTGAGAGGTTAGACAAGTTGAAGATCATGTCATTCCTTGACTGATCCTTTGTCTAAGCACTCAGAGAGGGCTTGAAACCCTAGTTTTGATTGTAGTGAATGCTCACCCATCTTTGGGGAGACTGATGAAGTATGATGGTTCTTCCATATTGTGATGATGATTTTCACAATGATGGGAAATCTTAGTGGTCAAAATTTGGGGTATGACAGATGCCCCTATTTAATCTTCTTGGACCCGAATGTGTGAATGACGAAGGCATTCGGGCATTCGGGGTGCAAGAGGATTAAATATCGGAATACTCGAAATTTTGATTGCTATGAATGGTAGCTTGCGCATTCATCTTCTTCTGCTAAGCAATGATGCTTAGAAAAGGCAAACTTCCCCTCGATCCTGGTCTTCAGCCAAGGAAATGGTCTTAGTTTTCTTTTGTCAACTTCCCCTCGTTCTTGGTTTCCTACCAAGGAACTGGTCTCAGTTGCTGGAACAAACTTCCCTTCGATCCTGGTTTCCTACCAAGGAACTGGTCTTAGTTTCTGATGTAAACTTCCCCTCGATCCTGGTTTCCTACCAAGGAACTGGTCTTAGTTTCTTTTGTCAATAAACTTTATTGACAAGGAACGCTATTTGTAGCGGATTTCCCTCAAACTTCTCGCCGAATTTTCCTGGGGAGATGCCATTTGATGGAAAAAGCTTTGATGTCAGACTTGCTGGAGAACCCAGTCGTCTGAATTGTAGAGGTACACAAACTTCTCTGTTAGAGACGCCATTTGTCGACTCTATCCGGGGAAAATGAGTCTCTTGAGAGACTTCTTCCGCTTGGGGTCTTACATCATACTTTTCTCAGGATCTTCCAGGAGAAATGCCATATGATGGGCTCCAATTTTGAGGTGCCGATGACCTTTTCATCAGCGGTTCTTTCAGAGCGAAACTGGCATGCTACCGAATCTCTGATTACGAGGCTTTCTCTATGGATTTTCCTTAATCCAGGAAAGCAAGGATATCATCTTCAATGGAGAAGAGTGACATCGGTTGAAGGTTCTCTGGTCTTTCAGAGGTTCAAGTTATCAAAGTGGTCAAAGGCCAACTTCCTCTCAGAAATAAACTGGAGGCGAGGTTGTTCAAACGCATCGTTTCCTGACGAGGCAAGAACTGACAACTTGATTGAGAGGACTGTTATCACTAGGGGACAAGAACGACTAGAGTGATAGTGATGCAATATGAAATGTGAATGCAAATCAAATAATGCATGATGCATGTATGTATATGCTGATAAAACTGACGCAACATACAAACTGACGGGTGAACACGAATGGATACTCGGCCATTGCGGGGCGTATAGAAATATCACTGGTTCAAGATAGCAATTCCACCTTGCTTAGGAGAGACATTCCCTGTTGGGAGCTACCGTTGATCGGGCTTAGGAGGTAAGAACTCGGCCGAGGTGTGTCAGACGAAACAAGGTCTCTGACACAGTTGATCCCTTCATTAAGGCGTACTGGGCCTAGAAGGAGTACTTTGATTCTGCACTTTGAAATTCGCTTACTTCTAGAGAAGCGACCGATGTTCCTTTGATGTTCAACAGTCAAAAGAAACTGCCGACTTTATTTTAAAAGCAGAAAAAGTTTTAATAGGTAAATTCATTTTTGTTTTATTTCAAGAATTGTTAATCATGTTAACAACGTCGTTCTGTAAAGCTAAAACAAATAAGAATTACAAACAAAAGCACAAAGGCTCAAATTTTATTGATAAGATGGAGATCGGCCAAACGCGTGATTCCAAAGAGTATATACAAAGTTTGAAAATGGTAATTTACAGGGAAAAGGGCTACGTTGAAACATAACGACCACTATCCTTCTACCAACTTTGAATTCGGGACATCCTGAGCTTCTGTCGAAGATGACCTTGACAGGAGTTTTCTGACGGACGATGTAACTGCTGCTGAGGGACCTGCCTCTGTTTGAACATAATTACTTGCCATTATCCCTAATTTTTGCCTGGATTGTACTTTGATGTTTCCAATCCACCGGGATGATTTTTTTTTTAGTTTAGGCGAAGTATTTCTTGACTACATCAACATTCGTGGGGTAGGCAAATTCCTCTCCGTCCATGGTTGCAAGTCTCAAGGCGCCGCCTGAGAAAGCTTTCGTGACCACATAGGGGCCATCATAATTTGGGGTCCATTTGCCCCGAGAGTCAGTGAGAAATGATTGTATCTTCTTGAGCATGAGGTCCCCATTTCTGAAGACACGAGGTCGGACCTTTTTGTCAAACGCCTTCTTCATTCTCTGTTGATACAACTGACCGTGGCATAGTGCCATGATTCTCTTTTCTTCGATCAGATTCAGTTCGTCGTGTCGGCTTTGACACCATTCAGCTTCGGTGAGCTTAACTTCCATCAATACTCGGATTGACGGGATCTCTACTTCTATGGGGAGCACTGCTTCCATGCCATACACTAGAGAGAAAAGGGTTGCCCCTGTTGAAGTACGGACAGATGTGCGATAACCGTGAAGAGCAAAGGGTAGCATCTCGTGCCAGTCTTTATAGGTCACAACCATCTTTTGAACGATCTTCTTGATGTTCTTATTGGCCGCTTCTACCGCTCCATTCATCTTGTGTCGGTAGGGAGATGAGTTATGGTGTTCGATTTTGAACTCTGTACACAACTCTTTCATCATCTTGTTGTTCAAGTTAGATCCATTATCAGTAATGATCTCGCTTGGAACATCATAACGACAAATGATATTGTTTTTGATAAATCGGACCACCACTTGTCGGGTTACATTAGCGTATGATGCTGCTTCGACCCACTTGGTGAAGTAGTCAATGGCTACCAGGATGAACCGATGTCCGTTTGAAGCCTTAGGTTCAATCATGCCAATCATGTCGATTCCCCATATCGAGAATGGCCATGGGGAAGAGAGAACTTTGAGATGTGATGGCGGTACATGAATTTTGTCGGAGTATATCTGACACTTGTGACACCTCCTCATGTACTTGTAGCAGTTAGATTCCATTGTCAACCAATAGTACCCTGCTCTTAGAATTTTTCTCGCCATTGTGTGTCTGTTGGCATGAGTGCCAAAGGATCCTTCATGAATTTCTTTCATAAGCATGTCTGCTTCTGGTCTGTCTACGCATCGGAACAAGACCATGTCAAAATTTATCTTATAGAGAGTGTCACCGCTCAGGAAGAAGCTTCCAGCCAATCTTCTGAGGGTTTTCCTGTCTTTTCTTAGTGCCCCATGTGGGTACTCTTGTTTCTGAAGGAAGCATTTGATATCATGATACCAAGGTTTGTCGTCTAGGACTGCTTCAACCGTGAAGATGTAAGCGGGCCGTTTAAGGTGCATTATGTCGATCTTAGGTAGGTCATTCCATCGACCTACACTAATCATGGAAGAGAGAGTGGCAGCCATGTGATTCTCTTCATGAGGGATGTGATGAAACTCAACTCTGTTGAAGAAAGGTAACAACCTTCTTGCATAATCTTTGTAAGGAATCAGTCCTGATTGGTATGTGTTCCAATCTCCTTTTATCTGATTAATAACCAAGGCTGAGTCGCCGTATACGTCCAAGTTTTTGATCCTTAAATCAATCGCTTCTTTGAGACCCATAATACAAGCTTCATATTCGGCCTCGTTGTTCGTACACTTGAATGTAAGTCTAGCAGTGAAAGGAATGTGGGTACCCTGAGGGGTAACAATGATTGCCCCAATTCTGTTTCCGTAATGATTAACTGCTCCGTCAAAGATAAGTCCCCATTGGGAACCTGGTTCTGGCCCTTCACTGGGTAACGGTTCATCGCAATCTTTCATTTTTAGATACATGACATCTTCGTCTGGGAAGTCAAACCCGATCGATTCTTGATCATCAATCGGTTGAGGAGCCAAATGATTGGCTAAAATACTTCCCTTAACGGCTTTCTGAGCATGGTACTCTATGTCATATTCTGATAACAGCATCTGCCAATGGGCGATTCTTCCCGTGAGAGCAGGTTTTTCGAAAACGTACTTGATTGGATCCATTTCGGAGACAAACCAAGTAGTATGACAAATCATGTATTGGCGAAGACGTTTGGCTGCCCAAGCCAAAGCGCAACTAGTTTTCTCAAGCATCGTGTACCGAGTTTCGCAGTCGGTAAATTTCTTGCTCAAATAGTAGATGGCAGACTCTTTCCTTTTGGTTTCGTCATGTTGGCCAAGTACACATCCCATTGAGTCCTCCAGGACTGTGAGGTAAATAATCAGTGGTCTTCCTTCCACTGGAGGTGATAGAATCGACGGATTCAACAGGTATTCCTTAATACTGTCAAAGGCAGTTTGGCAATCTTCTGACCAAACGCAATCCTGGTTCTTTTTCAGTAATTTGAAAATCGGCGCACACGTGGAAGTCATAAGGAATATGAATCTGGAGATGTAGTTCAACCGTCCCAGGAATCCTCTGACTTGTTTTTCAGTTTTCGGAGAAGGCATTTCCTGAATAGCCTTGACCTTGTCAGGATCAACCTCAATTCCTCTCTGGCTGACGATGAACCCTAATAGTTTCCCTGAACAGACACCGAAGGTGCACTTGTTCAGATTCAAGCGGAGCTTGAATTTTCTTAGACGTTCGAATAATTTTGACAGATGTTCAACGTGCTCACTCTCTGTTTTTGATTTTGCAATCATATCATCGGCATACACTTCAATTTCTTTGTGTATCATGTCATGAAACAGATTAGTCATGGCCCTTTGATAGGTTGCCCCAGCGTTCTTCAAACCGAACGGCATTACCTTGTAACAAAAGGTGCCCCATGGTGTAATGAACGAAGTTTTCTCCATGTCTTTCGGCGCCATTTTGATCTGGTTATAGCCCGAGAATCCATCCATGAAGGAAAAAACTTTGAACTTTGTTGTACTGTCCACCAGCATGTCAATGTGTGGTAAAGGAAAGTCGTCCTTTGGACTTGCCTTGTTCAGATCCCTGTAATCAACACACATTCTGACCTTTCCGTCTTTTTTGGGAACGGGTACAATATTGGCTAACCATTGAGGATATTCAGATGTAGCGAGGAAACCCGCGTCAATCTATTTCTGCACCTCCTCTTTGATTTTGATGGCCATGTCCGGGTGAGTCCGTCTCAACCTTTGCTTTACTGGCGGACATTCCGATCTCAACGGTAAGTGATGTTCCACGATACTGGTATCCAACCCTGGCATATCCTGATAGGACCAAGCGAATACATCGAGGAATTCTTTGAGAAGCTTTATCAAACCCTCTCTGGCAGTTGGACTGAGCAGTGCCCCAATCCTGATTTCTTTTCTCTCTTGCTCTGAACCCAAGTTTACCGTTTCCAACGGTTCTTTGTGAGGTTCAATGGACCTTTCCTCTTGTCTGAGTAGTCGGGAGATCTCTTCTGGAATTTCGTTGTCATCTTCTTCTTCAGCCTCGAATACCGGGAACTCAAAGTTGGGAGAAGGCATCAGATCGTATGTTTCAACGGGGTTTAAAACAAGCAATCTGCATGACGTGATGATTCGTGTTTAGAAGAGATAGAGGAAAATGCAAGTGTGTGCAGTGTATATTTTTTTTACTGCTTGTTTTTATTATTGAATTGTTTTTTAGGATTACCATTTTCTGAAAAACGAAAAGAGAAAACATCAATTAATGCGGAAATTACAGAACGACGTTATTTTATTAATGAACAAGTCGATTCTTGAAACTACAGCCCTACAAAACAAAACTCTGTCGCTTCGGGCTAAGCGAAGAGGGAAAATTTACAGAAAACGAGCCCTATCAAAACATCTGTTTCACCTGGGCAGGGTGAAAGGTTAAAGATGGCAATTACTTTGACTGATGAACGATCTTCGGAACATCGACGGCAACCCATTGGCGGCGAACTCCTCGGTGAATCATAAAGTCTGGCACCTTCCTTGATTTGTCTTCAGAAATAACGCTGATTTCTGGTGGAGCAGGATCATTGGAATTTGTCTCCCAGGCAGAATTGTCGTAGGAGAATTCCTCTGTTGCATTTTGCATAGCATTTGTGCTCTCAGCTGTACCTCCCCATCCAGTAGGCTGGATATCTTCGAGCTTGATACGAGAGCTTTCGGGAGCGGTGTGCTTGACCATATAGTCGTATTTTCCACTTGGTTCTCCCAGAGTGTCCCAAACCTCTTTGGAACTGGAGGAGTCATCCCCCTCGATGACGTTGACCTTGGGAAAAGCATAGTTGATGAATTCAAGTCCTGCAAACATTGCGAATTCATCTTCATGTTGAGTAGTTTCTGAATGACCTGAGTGTTGATCCCATGACATGGTGGGGACACTGGTATTCTGTTCAATGACGGTCAGCTGAGTTTCACTGTTCGGCTGACTCTCTTGCCCCAAGTCTCCAAGGTAAGGTTGCCACATTGGCAGACCATCCATTGGGCCATAGTAATTGTGGTCAAAATTGTCTTTCATCAGAGTGTCCTCCTCTAATGAATTTGGCGGAGCACGGCATCCTTCCGGATCACAATCTCCATAGATCATTTCGACGTCTGACCGTGGTATAAATCTCAGACTTTCTATGGGAAAGTAAAAAGGCATAGGTACCTCTTCCTGAGACATATAACCGTCCTCATTAAGATAGGATTTCCATTCTTCATCTGTGTCAGAGGGACCTTTCTCATTGATAGCATGTACTGCTTGAGACACTGGATGAAGGAAACCTCCACTGTGGAAGAAATTTTGAAGGGGATGAAGACTTTCATCATTGGCAGCTGTCTGGGTACAGGTTGCGGAAAAACCAAGACCCTTCTTTGTTTTATTGCTAGTAGGAATGACAAGCTGTCCCCATCCTGTTGTATCGGTACTCTCGACCGCTTTGATAGCATCGTTGTATGAGGAAATCGAGGTTCCTCCTCTGAACTGATTGTTCTCGCTCACCGGCAGTGCTTGGAACTGAGTTCCAATAACCTCCTCGGGTTCTATACCAGTAGATGATGACAAGTTGCTTACAAGCAAGGCTTGTTCCCCACAGACTGTGACAAGTTGATCATTCTTGACGAACTTTAGCTTTTGGTGGTGGGTCAAAGTGACCGCTCCAGCCTGATGTATCCAAGGTCTTCCTAATAAACAATTGTACGTTGCCCGGATGTCCATGACCTGGAAAGTGACTTGGAAAGTGTGAGGACCGATAGTTATGGGAAGATCAACTTCGTCGATAACTGTTTTTCTGGATCCGTCGAACGCTTTGACGACGACCTCGCTGATTCTCATCGGAGGGCCCTTGAATGATAATTGCATCAAAGTGGACTTCGGCATAACATTTAGGGTTGACCCTGCGTCTACCAGTACGCTGGCTAAAGCATCGTCTTGGCAGTTAACTGTAATGTTGAGCGCCATGTTATGACGACGACCCTCTTCGGGTAATTCCTCATCACTAAATCCCAAATTATTGCAGGAAGTGATGTTAGAGACAATGCTATCGAACTGTCTGATTGTTACATCCTGTTCCACAAAGGCTTGCTCCAAGACTTTCTGTAGAGCCTCCCTGTGGGCTTCTGAACTGAGTAACAACGATAATACCGAGATCTTTGAAGGAGTTTGTAATAGTTGATCGACAATGTTGTATTCACTCCTTTGGATGAGCTTCAGCATCTCATCATTATTTTTCGAAAGGTCGGGATTACTGGATTGACCGACTGGTGGATCGGGAGCTTCTGTCTGAAGTTCCTTTTCTTTGTTAAGTTCCCCAACCCCTCGGTTGAAGATTCGACCGCTCCGTGTTACACGACTGATGTCTGCAATATTCACGACGGAGGGTAATGGAATTTCCTTTCCATTTTCAACTGTCGTTGCACCGTATTTGTAAGGGATAACCTTAGCTGATTCATACGGTAGTGGTCCCAATAGATAGATAACTACAGAAGCCTTCTGATTTTTCTGACCATCATAAGTAATCTCGGTCCGTTCCCGGTTGGGAACTTTAGATTCGTCAAGTAGAGGGATAATGGCACAAACGTCCCTGGTCCTGTGATGACCAGAGATCGTGACAACATCCTCAATTTGATCGACAAGGTAGTTCGGCGCCCAGTTGATGGGTCCAGAACCCGGATCTGGGCGAATTTCTCCGCGATCCACCTGACCCTGAAGAGATGCTCTCACAAGGTAACACCCTTGGTTACTTTCCGAACAGACGCCGCAACGTTCATAATTGTGCGGTGGCACCTGGCCACGCCCACTTTGAATACAATGTAACCTCACTAGGTTAGCTTCCACAGATCGGACATCCCGACTCTGACGCCGAGTGGGGTTTCCGTTACTGATACTAATTTGCTGAGTATCTTCATCCATGTAAATTGGCATCCACCAGTGATTTAACAAGTGCTGAAGTACCTCCTGGACAAGGGTACAACCTCGATCGTTTTCATAACCCGCTTTACAGCTTTGATAGTCATGTGATATTAAGAATCCGAGTCGGACCTGCTCAGCATGTAACTCTACCAGGTTGGTATTCATCACGCGAATATCGAAGATCTGAACCATGTTGATCTGATAAGGGTTCCTATCATGGTAGTCTTGGATCCATCCAAGATCCATCTGACGCTGGAGGGCCTCTTGTATGAAAGAGCATCCCTGTTTGTTTACCGAGCAAGTCAGATAGGAACTGTAATCGTGCCGCGGTATATTATGATATTGGCCTTGCCTTGAGTGCATTGCCACCAAGTTGACATTCATTGCACGGATGCCGTGGTTCTGAATGACGTTAGAATTCGTATAAACCATGTTAACTCCACGAACTCGGTGCTCTTGTATCCATCCGAGATCCATCTGTTCCTGTAGAGCTGATTGCACTACCGAACATCCTTGGTTATCTTTAGAGCAGATATCACATTGATGATAGTTATGAGGTGGCACATGGCCATATCCACTCTGTCTACAATGCATCTTGACCAGATTGGTTTTCAACAAGAGTACATCGTGAATTTGATAGACATCGTTAGTCTCTCCTTCTATCAAATTGACTGCAGCCTTCTCATGTTGAGGCAGCGGGTTTGTGAGAACATTAGGATTCGTATCCTTGAAGGATAAGACCCCGCTCCTAACAAGTTTTTGCACGTCGGACTTGAAATTGAGACAAGTCTCTATGTTATGCCCTGAACCTCCTTGATGGTAAGGGCAAGCTTGATCCACCTTAAACCAAAAAGCGGATTTTCCGGTACTGTAAGAGGAGATTTAGTCTGAATGTGCCCCTTAGCCAGTAGTAATGGAAACAACTCTGCGTACGACACGAGTATAGGATCAAATCCTGGTGGCCGTGTTGTACGGTTGTTGTTATATGGAGGACGAGCCTGCTGAAGAGGATGTTGTGTCCTTTGTTGATCAGGCTGGTTCTGCGCAACCTGAGGTTGATACGAAGGAATAGACGCAGGGTTGATAGCAGGAGTCACAGCTGCTACCGGTTGATAACGTCGCCTTTGCTTTCCGAGAGAGATATTCCCAATATCTTGCTCTTTTTTCTTAGGGAGAGTACTACCGTATTTTTTAATACCGCTCGTCGATCCAGTGTCTTTTACCAAACGTCCTTCTCGGACGGCTTCCTCAAGACGTACGCCCATGCCGACCATCTCGGTGAAATCACTAGGTGCACTGGCAACCATTCGGTCATAGTAAAATGAGCTTAAGGTCTTTAAAAAGATCTTTGTCATCTCTTTTTCCTCAAGAGGTGGACAAATTTGAGCGGCAATTTCACGCCACCTTTGAGCATACTCCTTAAAGGTTTCATTGTCCTTTTGCGACATCGATCTGAGTTGATCTCTGTCGGGTGCCATGTCTAAATTGTATTTGTATTGTTGGACGAAGGCAGTGCCAAGATCTCTGAAAGTGCTGATCGTGGCACGGTTTAAACCCATGTACCATTTTAATGCGACACCAGTTAAACTATCCTGAAAGTAGTGAATCAGCAGGTCCTGATTTTCCGTCTGAGCTGACATCCACCGAGCGTACATCACCAGATGGCTTTGAGGGCAAGAGTTACCCTTGTACTTTTCAAAGTCGGGCACTTGGAATTTGTGTGGGACTTTCACATTTAGGACCAAGCAGAGGTCTGCGGCGTCCTTTCCAAATAGATCCTGACCGCTAATGGCTTGCAGTTCCTTCTGCATTTCCAAGAACTGCTCCTGGAATTCCTCCATTCTGTCAAACATAGTTTCCTTCTTACCAGAAGATGTCTGTGGAATCTGTCCTTCCGGGACAGTGTGCACCACAGGGGGTGGTACCATTACTACGGCAGTGAGTCTTGGTGTCTCCCGAAGTTTGTAACCTTCAGGAGTCTTCAGTATACCCCTGGCATCTTCGCTTTCCCGAAGTTTGTAACCTTCAGGCCCAGCGGCTTCTGTTGTGATTCCCTGATCTTCAGTGATCGGCGGAACATATCCTTCCGGGATATAGTTAACAAGCATGCCCCAAGGACGATCTTTCGGTATCTGATACCTAGGATCATACTTCTCCACTATGGGCGTTGAGGTGATCTCTGAGATCACAGTTCTTTGTAGCTAAGCTTCTGCCATGGCTTGCATGTCGTTACGAAGCTTTCTCATATCCTCTCTTAGAGCGTCGATCTCTTCTTTCAATTCTCTATTTTCTTCCTCAAGATCATCCATCTTTTTCTGACGATTGGCCCGAGTATTATACGAATGAGACAGTTTGACTCTAGAACCGAGACACAAACGTGAGATTCGTAGGTAAGAAGAATACGCGATGCGAGAATGATGAATGCAATGATTATATTAATTGTTTAAGGTTTAATCAAAATAAACTTCAACAATTAGATTGCAAATATTAAACGGTGGGGGAAACCCTTTTTTATTGAATTCAAAGCATTACAGAAACGGAAATACAGTAGATTACAAAGTGCAGAAACAGAAACCTAAGCTAATGGGTCCCGAGTCCTCTCTGAAGAGAAATCGGGTGCTGATTTTGGTATCTTCCTTTTCTTTGACCGGGGCTCTTGGGCCGTTGTCGGGTTGTCATTCCTTTGCCAGATGAAAGGAGCGAGCAAATTCCTTTGGTCATCCTGATTATCCATAACATGTTGCTCCAAAATTTCAATCAGAGCATCTTTCTCTTTTAGTAATTGCTGTATTTTGATGCACTCTATGTCGAGGGTGCGGTACTTGTTCTTCCAAGACCTTCTCTCCTTTTGAACTTTGTTGAGAGTAACCTGAAGCTTTTCAGTCTCAGTTATGAAGTACATGACAGATTCCTTTGGCGGAAGAATTCTGTAACGAGGATAAGGCATCTTTAGCTTGAGAGCTCTAGTCTGTACCCAATGGAGATAAGGCTCCACCGAGACACAGTCCGGTTTTCCTAGAGACTCTCGTCCTTTCTTATGAACATGCTTCCAAGCGTGCACTATTTCCATCTTTAGTGCTCTGTCATTTTCTCCTTCCTTGAAGAAAAGACCTTCCAGATGAATACCCAATGGGATGTGCCTCATCGGGTATCCAAATTGACGACGAACCAACACCGGATGGTAGTTGATTCCTCCTTTAGTTCCTATGAGGGGTACGTTGGGGAAGTTTCCATAACAGTCAATGATTCTGATTCCCTCATAAATCCTATTGCACCAATCTATATCAGAGTTGGTAAGAGACATGATCTTCTGCGACCAACGTATGGCACTCTTACAATCCCAAAAAGCAGCAGACTTGGGCAAGTGAGAGATAAACCATTTGTAAAGCAAAGGTACACAGCATGTGATCTCCCCTCCGCTGTACAAATTTCCCAAGTGTACAGAATGATACGCATCTGCGAGCAAAGTCGGCACAGGATTTCCAATGAGAAAAACCTTAATGGAGTTAATATCGACGAAATTATTAATGTTGGGAAACAAAAATAACCCGTAGGTGAGCAAGACAAAGATGCTTTCAAAAGCAGTCACGTTTCCTATACTGGCAAAATACAGGGCTTTCTTTGTCAAGAACTGGGCTGGCAAACCTTGGATGCCACCCTTAGTGGTTATGTGAGTCCTGACCTCAGACTCATCCAAATGAATTGCTCTTGCAATGGTCTGATTCTTTGGAATTTCTTCCAGTCCCGAAAATGGAGCTTGATCTGTGATATGTAGATCAATCAGATGAGAATACTCCTCCAGCGTTGGTGCTAGCTGGTAATCCGGGAATGTGAAACAGTGATAAACTGGATCATAAAACTGAATGAGCGCATCCATGATTCCCTCAATCACATGGACTCTTAACAGCGGTAGCAAACTTCCGTGTTTGGCTCTGAAAGCCTCTGGGTTAGTGATCATCCTCGCTAACCTTCTCAAATCCCCTAGTTTTGGAACCTTGAAGGTGTACGTATGAGTTCTCCTTCTACCGAAATCCATTAGTGCAATCCCTTTCTCTGATATTTGCAATCACAGTCTTAGTTTAATTTGAAAAACAGAGAGACTAGAAGAGAAGATTTTTTTGAATGTTTTAATGTTTTTTAAATGAATGCAGCACACAAAAACATAGAAAAAACATGGGGTCAAAGGGTCGTTGTCATGAAGTCAAGGCTCTACCCATCCCCAAAGGTTTATACTAGGGTGATTTTTGTACCTGTACTCATTATCATCAGCTCCTCCCAGGAAAGAAAAACAACAAGCGGATCGCCAGCGAGTTGTAGAGCAATCTTAGAGTAAGTGCCATTCACCGAGAATATATCACCAGCCTCAAATGAGGGTAGTATCGCGTAACAACTATTTCCGATAGTTTCCGCACTACGAAAGGGTTTGGCTCCTCAGCTTCTCAGACTTAACAACCGACCCATTGTCTAGGTGAGAGAATGGGTTGCGTTGGTCAGCCTCCACTGAGGTTGATGGTCGACCCCATCGCCATCACTTATCTTAAGTGTATACTCAATCTTTCCACATACGGCAACACCCGCATTCCCATTAGCAGAAAAATAAACATGTATAACAATTAGGAAAAATAGTATATATATTTGTCCTAAAACATCCTAGACCTTTTAAAGCTATGAATCCTAAGTTCCTGACAGAAATGGGTTCCCCGGCGGAAGCCCCAATCTATGGTATTCACACAAGAGGTGAAAAGAAAGACCGTGCCTAGATCTAACTTTGAACGACCCCACGGTGGGCGCTATTTTTCTGTTGGCGGTCACCACCATGAAAATGACTTACCCAAGGTTTAAATTGTAAGAAAGAAAGAACCGGCCCCACGGTGGGCGCCATTTTTCTGTAGCGAGCAATTTTGGACGCGGTTCTTAAGCGCTGGTCGCTCTCTGCGGTTTGAGCTTAAACTACAGGTCGGTTCATTTTTTATCCTATTGTGAGCTGAATAAGGAAGGGAAATAGATGTCTCCAATTAACCCTGCTTGCATACTGAGTTTAAACAGCGGTCTGTTAGGTTACGGATGCGATCAATGTGGGGGGGGCCTTTGTACTGGTTATTTGTATTTTCGCCAATACTGTTTTCTTTCTTTTTACCTTGACAGAAGGTTTCTGGCGGGGAACAAGGATTAGGATGTTAGGACTGATGTTTTTGATAGATACATGAGAGTATGGGATTTTGGGTTTTCGTTTAGTGTGCTCGCTAAGATTTTTCTTTCAATCTTATGCCTACGTATTCCCGTTTACCGAAACAGAGAAATCAGAGCGTTCGTAGTTCCTCCCATTCTATGGGAGGAAATGGTTGTTTTTGGTGTCTTGTTCAAAGCCCAAGACGTGAAGCGAAAGGTAGTTTGTATCTTGTTCAAAGCCCAAGATGTGAAGCTAAAAGTCCTGACTTTAGAGAGAATTTGTTATCTCTAAAGAGGGGGGTTGTATGTCACAACTGTTTTATAAAGGAGAATTACTTTAACCGAGATATGTGAATCCGGCAATGCCATAATTTCCTTTATAGGGGATTTTAACCTGAAGGAGAAGACTTTAACTCAGTGTAGAGTAATGCCATCTTTCCTTAGGAATTTCTCATACTAAAAGAGGGACATTGGCATGGATGTAGATGATCCAGAGGCTTGCCGCTTACAGCAGTTAGATGGAGGGGGAGGAGTTGTTGATGTTTGTGTACTGTGAACGAGGCACAACTTTGATGCTAAAAGGTTGATTGGATCAACCAGTGGTTTTCTTATACAAAGCCTAAGAGGAGGCTGGTATGTGTCTCGTACAAAGCCCGAGAGAAAGGCTAAAAGGTTTTGACTCAATAAGGGAATCTTTTGGTATCTCGTATAAAGCCCGAGATGGAGGAGGAAATTCGTTTGGCTCAGGAAGAACCCTTTTGTATCTCGTATAAAGCCCGAGATGGAGGCGAAAGGGTGATTGACTCAACGAGGGAGTCCCTTACGTGTCTCGTACAAAGCCCGAGAGAGAGGCTAAACGTTATTTGACTCGACTGGGGAGGATCATTGTATAAAGCCCAAGAGGGAGGCTATGGTTACTGTTTCAGTTGAGTGACAGGTCCAGTATACTGATTTTAAAGAGAAAATCAGTTCTTATATGAGTAACACTGTACTCATGGATTTGATTCAAGGATCCGGGTTATTCCTGTTCTTTAAGGAAGCGGGAAATCCAAAGGGTATTGAGATTGTCCGAGTCTGCGGGTTTCCTTCCTATTTAACGAAGGGGTCACTTGAGAATGTCTTTGAGACTCAAGGAGGTTAGACTGTCCAAGTCTAGAGTTTTATCTTTTGTACCATGTTTTAAGAAACAGTAGTAGACTCTATGAAAGGACTTTTCTATGAAGATGACTAAGTTCTGTTCCTATACCTCTAGGAGGTCGTCGGGACAATTTGTACGAAGCCCAAGAGGAGGCTGGAAACTTTTAAGAAGCCGATCGGTCCTTGTACTAAGCCCAAGAGGAGGCTATCATTCCCGGAGGAAGAGATCATTATACGAAGCCTAAGAGGAGGTTGTGAATACTTCTAAGAAGCCGTAGGGTCCTTGTACTAAGCCCAAGAGGAGGCGGGGTTGCTTTTAGGAAGCCTGTGGGTCCTTGTACGATGCCCAAGAGGAGGCCGATGCTTTTAGGAAGCCGATGGGTCTCCATACCCCGAGAAATTCAAGGCAAGCTATTCACGAGGAATAGATCAAGTCAGGAAAGTTCGAGAATTTGGAAGAAACTCAAAGATGCCATTCACGGAGAATACATTCATCTCTGGGAATAGAGTTTCTTGACAATTCCTAATGAGGACAGCCGAAGAGAAGACTGTATCTGGAGATCCTATTGGGGATCTAGTTGTCTATTTCTACGAACAAACGAAACGGCGTCACCTAGTTCTAGACGTACTTGCCGGGGAAACTCGAAATATCTATACTATTATTACACAGTTGATATGAGTTTATGAAAGAAGACTTACAGTGAAACAACCCCACAATACAGTTATATGTATATGAAAGCAGTAAATGAAAGCAATAACCACTTACTCGGTTGTAGAGCTTCCATGCTGTTTAGTTAGTTGTTCAACAAAGATAGATTGAAAACAACAGTATATTCAAAATCAAAGGAGAAGGTGCTTTGAAAAAGAAAGATTTGGGGCTTATAGCTCAAGGAGAGGCCCAGGGTTTTATCAGTGAGCGCACTGTTTGAATTTGTACAGAGGGACTTATACAAGTGACTGAGGCCCAAAATGTTTTTTGTACAAAGGGATGGGTCTTACACTCTCTCAAGAGGCCCAAATGTTTTAAAGAAAAAGAGTGGGGCTTATAACACGAGGGTAGGCCCAGATGATTTTTCCGTTTAAAATGGCGATCGCGCCGAGGTTTTCTTTTAACGCAGAGGGACTTACACAATAAGTGAGGCCCAAAATGTTTTGGTTAAAAGGGGATTGGGTCTTACACTCTATTAGAGGCCCAAAAGTTTTGAATGGGTCTTATAGCTCGAGGAGAGGCCCAAAAGGTTATTTTTCAAAAGGCGACGATCGCGCCATTTGTTTTTTACGGTATCGGGACTTATACAATATACTGAGGCCCAAAAATGATTTGGTCAAAAAAAGGATTGGGTCTTACACTCTATTAGAGGCCCAAAGTGTTTTGAAAATGATTTATGAGGGTTGAATTAATCCAAAAACCCTAATTTGTTTTCAAAAATGTATTTAATTGAATAAAAATTCAATTAAAATGATCAAAATTGTTTAACATATGGAAAACAAATTGTGATCTTGGATTAATACTTCAAAAATTAAGTATTGACCTACAAAATAATTAGAAAGCATTAAAAGTTGCAAAATCAATGTGGAAAAAATATTTAAAATGTCAAAAACAATTAAAATATTAATTCTTTGCAAAAATATCAATTATATGAAATAAATAATATTTTGGGGATTTTTTGGGAAAATAAAATATTTTAACATTTTTGTGAATTATTAAAAAAAAGAATCAACTCAAAATCATTAAAACTCAGAGAGAAATTAATTTTTGAATCAATTAAAGAAAAATCACAAAATTCAAATATTTGAAAATTCAAAAAAGGCGCCAAGAACAGCTGAAGAACACGCGCGTGTTCTGGGTTTGGCTGATTTGCATTTTCTATCCAATCTCCCTGAATACTTGATTATAACATGCAATCCACATATCATTATGCTCGTCTCAACCTCACGATCATGTCTATGTCCATTAATTTCATTTAAATTAAACATATAACAAGAAATCATGAAAAATCCTCAAGAACCCTAATTTCTGCATGAAGGCTAGGATTTTTGATACACGATTCAAACAATGCAATTAATTGAGGGAAAACATTCCATGCATGATTATGAACATATGGCCAAATTATTGTGCGAGGAAATATGCATAGATTGAGAGATGACCAAGTGTATGCTTACCTTTAGGCCGTGACAGCAAGTGTAATGTGATTTTTGATTTGGAGGTGTTACAGATGAGTGGTGATGATCTGAACAGCTTCCTTAAACCCTATGGAGTGTGTTTGAATGCCTGGACTTGATTGAAAATGGCTGGAACGATTTGTGGTACCTCAGCTGCAACTTGATTGAAAGTTTGAGCAACCAGCTGGTGATTTTGTGAAATCTGTGTTCCAGATGTTATGTGAGTGTTTGGATCACTTCTATATGATGTATGTGAGGTGTGTGAGTGATTGGTTTGATTGGATAAGCTCTCAAACTCAAAACCTGATAGTGACTTGCCTTAGAAGGAAAAATTGAAGTGAAAGAATAGATTTTGAGGAAAGCATCTGTTTGATGGCTTTGGTGTACTCAAACTGATCACAATTGAGCTCTATTTATAGTAGAGCAAGTTTGTTTTGCAAGGAATAGTGAATGGCAACTGGTAAGTAGGTTTGGCCAATGTTGGCAAATGAAAATCCAAGTCCCCTATAGCCATTGACTAGAGGTTAGGGCACAGAGCTTTAGTTCCCTTGGTCTTAGATAAGTCTTGACTGATTTCAGATGAGAATGGCTCAGTCCATGCCACCTTGATGCTTCCATTGAATGCTTCAATCCAAATTTGGAGTCTTGTCCCTATTTTGGCCATTCTAGGTTCAACATGCTATTTCTTGTTCCATGGACTTTGGAGGCTTGGCTCAGTGATTGTCCCATTTGGATTCAATCCTCAGATGTGTCCAAGTAGATAGGAGCATTTGAATTTGGCTGATTTTGGCAAATCGAGCAAAATTGCAAATTTTGCCTTGCCCTTGACAGATTTCAGCAAGGCAACTTGCCAATGTCATATCGCATGGTGTAAGTTGAATTTGGTAATGTTCTTGACCATTTTGGAAAGCCCTTACATGATACAACAACTGTTTGAACATGTTTGGTTTTGATCTCTTTTGAATCCAAGTGAAAAATCCCCCTACATTTGGCAAAAAGTGAAGGCAGATTCTGACTTAGAGAAAATTTCACCAAGTGTTGGAAAAAGTGACATTTTCACTTTTCAGCCATTTTGATCACTCCATAACTCCAAATCCTTAATGAATTGGACTTAGGTCTAGTTGAAGTTTTTGTAGAGGGTAATGAGGGCTACAAATCCATCTTTGGATGAAAAAAAATGGCTTTGTGGTTTAGGAGTTATGATCCTTCAAAGTTGGTGCCCTTGTCACTTTATTTTTAACTTAGAAAATTTTCTAAGTTTTTATGGTTACCCCTTTTACAAGTTATCCAACTTTTCTTGATTTTTCTTGATGAATGATGATTCAAATCATACATTAACATCATTTTAGGGTTAAAAAACCATTTTGGTGAAAAATCTCAAAAAGTTAAAGTTGACTTTTGTGCACAGTTGACTTTTTATCAGATGAATTCCAAACTGTGCAATTCTTCAGGAAATCATGTCCTTGACCTAAATCAAACTTGATGGACATGTTCCATGGGTGTCATAGGGCATATTGAATCATGTCTTAGGGCTTGGGAGCATGTCCTGGTCAAAAATCAAAGTTACAGTTGACTTTTTCCTTAAAACCCTAATTGTTGTGCAGATGAAATTGAGACTTGTTGCTCAAGCTTCTTGGATTAATCCATTGTTCCAAATGGATCAATGCAGTTCATTAGAGACCCTCAAACCCTCTCTTGAGGTCTTGGTTCATGATTTGTCCCAAAAGTCAACTTAGGGGTGAATTAGGTCAAGAAACCCTAATTCCTGATTTTCGATGAGTGCAACCCATAAGGCAAAATTGACTTGATGAATGGGTCTATGAGGTTCCATGGAGTACATTAGGTTGTGTTTTGGATCATTGGTTCATGCCCAGATGAAAAATTTCCATCTAGAGGCCTTGGTCGACCAAAACCCTAATTTGGTGACACTGTCGATCTTGAGGCCTGATCCACCTAGAAGGGAGCATCCTTGTGCTTAATCCTGGGAGTGGGAGTCCTTTTGATCCTTTGTGGATGCTTGAGAGGTTAGACAAGTTGAAGATCATGTCATTCCTTGACTGATCCTTTGTCTAAGCACTCAGAGAGGGCTTGAAACCCTAGTTTTGATTGTAGTGAATGCTCACCCATCTTTGGGGAGACTGATGAAGTATGATGGTTCTTCCATATTGTGATGATGATTTCCACAATGATGGGAAATCTTAGTGGTCAAAATTTGGGGTATGACAGAAAGCTGTCTTGACATCCATTTGATGGAGTTCCAAATCATAATGTGCAACAAGAGCCATGATTGTCCTAAAAGAGTCTTTCGATGAAACCGAAGAGAAATTCTCTTTAAAGCTAATCCCTTCCTTTTGAGTATAGCCTGTAGCAACAAGACGAGCCTTATACCTCTCCACATTACCGTTAGAATCCTGTTTGATTTTAAAAATCCATTTGCAATTAATGGGTTTCACACCTTCTGGTAATGGGACAAGTTCCCAAACTTTATTGTCTTGCATTGAATTATACTACTCCTTCATTGCTTCAATCCACTTTTCTGAGTTGGAATCCTGCAGGGCTTGACGGAAGTTGATTGGATCATCTTCCAGCATACCATTATTTTCCTCATGTTTTTTTTTGGAGAAAGACTATGTAATCATCCATAATATCATTTCTCATTTCTCTAGTGGATCTCCGCAAAGGTATCAGTTATTGTAACACTTGTTCTTGAGGATTTTGAGTTTGTTCTTCATAAATTACCAAATCATCTTGAGTTTGAGAAATTGTAACAATGTCTTGTGCAGGTTCCATACTTGCTTGATCAAAAGCAACTATATGAATCGGTTCTGGAATTATTATCGATTCTTCCTCTAAGACAAAGTCTCTAACCTTATTCTTCCCCCCAAACTCAATATTCACAAAGAATGTGGTTGTTCCTGTATCAAAAATTGAATTTAATTTGGGATCATAAAATTTGTAGCCCCTAGATCTTTCAGAATAACCAATAAAGTAGCTACTCACTGTTTGGGAGTCCAATTTCTTTTCATTTGGCCTATAAGGCTTTGCCTCAGCTGGACATCCCCACACATGAAAATGTTTGAGACTAGGCTTTCACCCGGTCCAAAGCTCATAAGGTGTTTTGGCAGCTGCTTTTGTTGGTACTCTATTTAGAATATAAGCAACAATCTTTAGTGTCTTTCCCCAGAGTAACTCTAGAAAGGTAGAATAACAAATCATACTCCTTACCATATCTTTAAGAGTCCGATTTTGTCTTTCAGTAACACTGTTCATGCTATGAGATCCTGGCATGGTGTATTGTGGGACGATTCCACATTCCTCTAGGTATTTGGCAAAAGGCCCTTAATGTTGTTCACCTGAACCGTCATATCTACCGTAATATTCATCGCCACTGTCGAATTTGACTTTCTTAATTCTTTTCTCAAGTTGATTCTCAACTTCAGCCTTAAACAATTTGAACACATCCAATGACCGACGTTTTTCATGTATAAGAAATATGTATGCATATCTAGAATAATCGTCTATGAATGATATAAAATATTATTGACCATTCCAAGAAGGTGTCGGAAATGATCCACAAGTGTTTGTATGTATCAATTCTAAGACATTTGTAGCTCTATATGTACCAAATTTATTTATTTTGGTCCGTTTTCCTTTAACGCATTCAACACAAACATCAAAGTTTGTGAAGTCAATGGAATCCAAAATTCCATCTGACACTAGTCACTCAACTCTATTTTTAGAGATGCGACCTAGGCGTTTGTGCTATAATGCTCCTGAATTGTTATCCTCAATTTTACGCTTAGTACCACGTGATTCCACATTCAAGGATTCACCATAGGTAGCTATTGCGTTAAGCAAATATAGATTATCATGACCCATAAGTGAACCAGTCTCATTAATATTTGAATTGAAAGACAGTTTGGACATATTATTTTTAAATGAACAAAAATAACCTGATTTGTCCAAATAAGAAACTGAAATCAAATTTCGTCTAAATGACGGAACCACAAAAGTATCTTTCAAATCCAAATAAATCTGATACACATTAATAATCTAAAACGCCCTATAGCTTCCACCTCCACCGACTTGCCATCTCCAACATAGATGTATTTTTCAACATCATTTGGCTTCCAGTAGTTCAGGAAACCCCTCATTGAGACACTGATGTTAGTAGTTGCACCAGAGTCTAACCACCAAGTGTTTCCAGGTACTAAAGCTAAATTGACCTCAGAACAAATCAAACCATGACTCATGCGATTGGAGCGATCACACTTCTCATAATCTTTCCTCTATTCAGAGGTACCAAATTCCATAGGAGAAGGAGGTTGCCTCATCCTTAATGCAAGGTCAAGATCCATGCAGCCAAGAACAATTTCCATGTTCTCATTTTAATTCTTAAAATCTATCCCATTCAGGACCTGAACCTTATTCATATTAGCAGATATTGAAGCAGTTGTAGCTGAAAAAGAACAAAAAGTAAACATTTTAAATATACTCACATAAATAAAAAATCGAATCATCAATGTTGTTCAAATAAAGGCATCACCCATCTCAACATACCCAGTGCACCACCAATATCAAGTCTTTAGACAGTAATATCGACTTCTAATGGTACTATTGTCGTAACGATCAAACATTGATAATAAAAACATGTCGAATAATAAACCCCTCTTTGGATTGATTTATTATTCACATGTAGGACCTCATAATTATCACATGTTTATCATCACAAGCGCGTATGAAAACCGACCAACCACCAATTATCTTTTGGGTCAATTCATACTCGCATGAACAAACATACACACAAACCATAAAAATATTTAACATTTTTCATATGCAGTTGTTATAAAAGAGGTCACTTTGGCGACTTTTTCATTTCAACTACTTACCTAAAAACTATTAAATTACTGTATAAAAATACATTTCGTCGCCAAATTCGAACAAAATTGAACCAAATAAAAATTTAAATTTAAATCCAAATCAAAAACACCAATGCATTTTATTGTACTGTTACGACATTATACTAAGATTAATTTCAAAATATAAAATCACATATATTATTTATAATAAATAATAAATATTATAAAAAAACATATAATTCTTTTAAATCAAAAAAAATTTATAATGCAGTTATTAAAAAGAAAATTGATCCTTGTTTTTATCCTTATACACCGCATAGAAATACATGGAAAAAAATTCAACAAAACAATGAACAGTTTCATTACGAACTGAAGAAGGAACCATATCGTCAGTTTTATTACCTTTAGCTGCAGAAGTGTTGGTTGTTAGGTACAACAACTCTATATATAGCATTATCCTTTGTTATGCATCTAAGTGCAATTCACATAGGAAATATTTATTTGATAAAAAATATAATATTTAATAATGGTTAGAATATAAACAGAAGAAAATAGAGAAAGATATAGATGAATCTAGTCGTCCAACAGAATAACTATTATTTGGAGATTATAAGTGGCAAAGAGTGTTCTAGTCAAAACCAACAAAAGGCACTATTATAATAATAACAAAAAAGTGTAAGAGCAAAAAAAAGTTTCCGTATAGTAGCAAATAAAATTGACGATAAATTCAACCTGACATTTAATTTCAGATTCAAGATTTTGAGCACAAAAATTTTGTAAGATCAAAATGAATCTCAATTTTAGAACCCTAATAATAAAACCTCATAAACACAACATATATTGATTTATACAATTGGAAGATCAAAGGATCTTAAATAACCCATAAAACAAATTGAATCAGATATGGGAGGCTCTGATACCACTTGTTAGCTTCGTTCAAAACCTTATAATTTCTACCGATATAGAAATCAAGAACAAAATTCTAAAATAATTCCTATAAATCGATATAGCATCAACTTGTATCCCTTAAACCTATACCAGAATTCAATTAGAGAATGAAGGCGGAAGCGTACCTGAATTTTCCATTGAAATCATTGAAGGTTTCGGGTATGTGATCTTCCGATTTGTAGAGTTCCTTAGGGTTCCTTGAATCTCCACTGACGGGGATGAAGAGAGAAAACCTGATAAAGCTTATTTTGATTATACTCTACAAATAGGGATCATAACCCATTTAAATAACCCTAGGGTTATTTCTTAGTTTTCAATATTCTAATTTGGCCCCTCGTCAAATTAGATATTGACTTACGGTATCTACACAATAACCTGACCTTTCATGACATTTATGCTTTTAGCCACAAACTTAATATTATATTAATTAGACCTCTTTAAGTCTTGGATAATTAAAATAATGGCACTAACACCTTAAATGTTACATTTGTGACCCAAAATTTTAACATTTAGTTGTAGCTGGTATGTTACTCATGTAGGATGTTTCTTTTAGTTGTAGCTGAAACTTGTGTTCAATGGAGGAACTACTGTTTCCAAAATGGCAATACCCGAAATACTGCCACACCGATACAAGTTTATGTCAATTGTTGATTTTCTTAGTGGAAAGTGCAACAACAATTTCTTATATGGTGAGCATTCATTTCATGTTTACATATATTCTGTTTTGCAATATATGACACTTGATGTGTTACATGTCATATGTGTTCTACATGACTTAGTGCCTTTTGATCTATTTTGAATTCAACTTCATGAATACATTGTAACTTTTACTATTTTTCAACTGTTTTACATCACAGAGGTGTTCGACAACACTTGATGCATTTTTTTATCAAGCTTCATTTCAACTTTAGCTATACATTATAACATTTTCTGTTTCTATTATGCTATAGATGTGATAGGTGTTCTGCAAACACATGGAATGGATCGAGACTTCATATTAGCTTAATCCATCCTCAAGTTCACGCTTTTACATCCAAGTATGAAATCTTTGGTTGACACTTATCATTTAACCCATACTTTACTAATATTCAGTTTACAACATTATACTTCATGAGCATAACATTTTCATCTTGGCACAAGTTAACATCAACCTAATCTACAGCTGCACCATCTCATTCTCTCACCCAAACATCGGATTCATTTGTACAATCTGGAAGCAAAAGCTGGACAAAACCAAATGAGGTCAAGAGCATCCGTCAAATAACTGAAATAGGCAAGGTGTGTTGTTGTTTTCGGCTTTCAATATTGATTGTCTTATTGATATATTTACTCATTGACTATGATATCAATATAGGATTTTTTTATGGCAACCATTGGCCTCACTTTTATGACTAACTCCAATGCAATCTGCAACTAATATCAAGCACATCAACAAGGAGTAATCTTATAAATCAGGCCTTACTTGCTTTCATATGTTTTGTTGACAATATAATTGTAAGGCTGATTGCCATTCTCTAAGAACTTCATCTATTTAATGGTGTCTTTATGTGTTTTGTGTAACAATGCAATGTTACTTTTAACATTTGGAGCTACCACTGATTCATGTTTTTTTATGTCAGGACATATGATACTTTGTTGATCTAGATATTTGGCTTGGGTTTTGTCTTTCACATTAAGTATATCCTAATCAATTTGGGTCATAGTCATAGTTAAACTTTAAATTGTGAATATGACAGCAGTGATTAATGTACCTAATAGTAGAAAGTAATGCATTATGTGTGAAAACCATTTAACATTTTTATAATTTGTTTAAACGCTTAACCAATTCATATTGCATTATGCTTGCATTAATCTACAACTTAGCAACTAAAACAACAGAGGCTCTAACATATGATAGGTATATCATCTATATTCTTCTATATAATAAAATCCTCATTAGGAAACATTGAATGCATAGTTATATAATTTATATAATTTTGTTTTTAGGTGTAATTTTTGAAGGCAACTTTAAGACTCATGATACTTTTGCAAATTTTTTGTTATTTGTTTGTAAGACATGTTGAAATTGCACTTATATTTTGAACATAATGGAGATATTACTTATATGTTGTCAAGTTATCAATTTCTTTTAGTGAAATTCAATACAATTTTATTGTTGCAAAAATTTAATTTCATTGCTCTTTGTTATGATTTCTCTGTTCAATTGAGCATTATATAGGTATATTGATATATTTAATCTTTATTATTACATGTTACACACATGTATTCTACTAGTTTCTTAGTGTAAATAATTTATAGTGAAAGGGCAATTTAGGAAGTGCACGCAATTGATTTTTAATGGGTTGATGGTTGACTAGTAACATCTAGACCATACGGTTAAGGTGTTCGCAAATGTGAAAATATAATTCGTGTGAAATATTTAAAATATTTTAAATTTTAAAAAAATCAAATATATATCATTTTTTATTTAATTTAATTTAATTTTAAATTATTTATATAATAATAATATATATTATATTTTTTTGGTTTTTAATTTAAGTTAATGTTTCACTTTAGTCTAAAATTAGTTATTTTCATTAAATTTTTAAAAAAAATGTTACCTTCTACCTATGTGGCAATGTTGATGAATTTTTAATATCTGACATGATTTTTTGATTTTTTTATAAATTAATCCTTAATTCTTATACATTTGAATAGAGACCACAACACCTTGTTTCCCATATTTGATTCTTGAAACAACATTATAGCCTCAACTTTATTAACCTCTTACAACCACATCAATTATGGTTGAAGATTGTCTTTTTATGAGAAAAAACACAGTGAATTTTTCAGAATACCTTAGTCCAAGAATATGGTGTAAGAAGAGTGAAGTCTTCTTTGGAATCAATATAACTCCAAATTCCAGATGAAATATTTTGTTTGGATTTCAAAGTTTTAATTTTTATGGTTTTTTTTCTAGATGTAGCAAATGAGTCTTGTTCTTGTTCGTTTTTTTTTTTGTAAAGCTTCAAATTTTATAGGTTTTTCTTCAGATTTAGCAAATTAGTCTAGTTCTTATTGGTTTTTTTTTAATGAGAAACTTAATAGGAAGTTTGTGTTTGTTGAGGAAAATTCCCTTTTAGCATGATCAATTTGACATTTATTTGTTTATAATATTGATATTAGTTTGTGTTTGTTGCAGGAACACATTCTGATTTATCAATCCAAAATCAAGGCTCGGTATCTTCTATGTCTTCTGGTGAAGCAGTTCAAAATTTCAAGTATAGGTGCACCGTAGCTATGAGGAATCAAACTTCTAACCTATGCCCCTTACTACGCTTAGGGAAATGGTCAAGTCAAGGTTGCAAACAAGGTCAAAATTAGCCTGATCGAAAAGCATGTAGGCCAGAAACCAAAGAATTGTCATAAGATGTTAGATCAGGCGCTTTGGGCTTGTCGAACGTCACCTAAAGAGGCAACTAATTATACACCTTTTTGACTAACTTATTTGTATGATGTAGTGTTTCCTGCAGAGATACACTTGCAATCAGTAAGAATCCAAAGGCAATGATAAATTCCTGCCGACCACTATTGGAGCATAACGATGGACAAAGTGGTCTACGTGGATGAAGAAAGCTTAGTCGCCTTAGACGTTCTTATTAGACAAAAGGAGCAAGTATCCACCTGATACTTAAGCTTAAAATACCCACTCTTAGACGACAGAGTGGGAACTATTCAGGGAGACTGACAAACAACTCGTGAATATTATCTAAGTAGCCCAAAGACAGTCGGAGAAGAGCCTACATTAGTTGGCACCCATCCTTCTAAAGTTACAAATACTTACTTTAAGGGTTCGGACCCCAGATTAGGCGCAGAGGCGGAGAGACTCACATCTATAGAAGACTTGAAGGAAGTCCAAATATGGCCTCACGTCCATTAGGTCATAAAGATAGGTACCTCCTTGTCTATAGGGGAGGAGCAATAGCTAGTTGACAAACTAAGAAGAAACATAGATCTGTTTGCTTGGGCCCCCTCAGACATGCCAGGTATGGACACCAAAGTCATGATCCAGGCCAGGCCAATTGCCTAAAGAATGAAAAAAGTTGGTGAAGAGAAAAAGGTCGCCATTAACAAAGAGGTGGAGAAGCTATGCAACTTCGGGTTCATCATTGAGGTGAGATACCCTACTTGGTTGGCCAACATGGTCATGGTGAGAAAGGCCAACAACAAATGGCGTATGAGAACAGACTTCACAGGCCCGAATGTCACCTGAACTAAGGACCCATGTCCATTACCAGACATCAATTGCCAGATTGACAGGTTATCGGGCTACCAGATGTTGAGTTTAATGGATACCTACTCATGATACAACTAAATTAAGATGGATCCAGTAGATGCCCCTAAAAATACCTTTATGTCGAACCAGGGAAGCTACTATTACAACGTCATGCCTTTCAGCATAAAAAACATCGCCGCCACCTGCTAGCAACTCATGAGCGCTGTGTTCACCCATAAAATTGGCAAAACCTAAAGGTATATGTCGACGATATTATTATTAAATTGGCAGAAGGACACAACTATGCCAACGGCCTAGAGGATATCCTGCAATCTGTGAGAAAGTATGACATGTGCCTAAACCTCAGAAAATGCTCTTTTGGAGTATAGAGAGGGAAATTCCTGGGATTCATGCTGACGAGGAGGGGGATTGAGGCCAATCCCGACAAGTATTATGAGGTCATCGATATGAGGAGCCCTACTAATGTAAAGGAAGTACAACATCTTACTGGGCGCTTAGTCGGCCTTTCTCGCTTCCTCTCCTGTGTAGGGAACAAATCCTTCCTTTTCTTTGTAGCCTTGAGAAAAAATGAAAAGTTCGACTGGATAGCTGAGTGTTATGAAGCTTTCACCAAGATTAATGAGTTCCTCACATCACCTCCAATCCTCACTCGTCCGAAGGAAGACTCACCTATGCTCTTGTACCTCGCCATCACTGAACGGGCAGAGAAACTTGTGTATTTTGTAAGCAAAGTGTTCAAGGGCACCGAACCGTGCTACTAAAAGATTGAAAAGCTCACGCTGGCCATTGTCACCGCAGCAAGAAAACTCCGACCTTATTTCTAGGGGCGTAACATCATAGTAAAAACTAACTATCATATCCGCCAAATATTGAAAAAACCTGACTTGGCGAGTAGAATGGTATTCTGGTTTGTAGAGCTCTCGTAATATGACATTCAATATCTAAGGGGGAGCATCAAATCACAAGCCCTGTCCGATTTTGTTGTCGAACTTAGTTCGCCTGTTGAAGAGGAGTCACTCCCGGAATGGGCGTTATTTATGGATGGTGCCTTCAACATGAAAGCAAGTAATGCATGAATAATACTTGATGGACCAGAAGATATAGTTATTGAGCAGGCATTGAAGTTTAAGTCCACCGCCAGCAACAACCAAGTAAAGTACAAAGCACTCATAGCCGATATGACCCTCACCTTGGAAATGGGGGCTACCAGATTAAAAGCCAAGAGTGACTCTCAGCTAGTAACCAACCAGGTCTCAGGATAATACCTGGTCAATGAGCCTATGTTGATGAAATATCTGTAAAAAGTATGACATATGTCCTCACATTTCATTTCTTTTGAAGTAGAGCATTTCCCCCATGAACAGAACTTCAAGGCAGACCTATTGTCAAAACTAGCCACCTTGAAAGTCGTGGGGGTTCAATAAAATAATCATATAGAAACTCTGGCCTCCCTCAACATCAAGACGAGTGAGGTATACTCCATGGAATTTGTCTTCGAGTCTAGTTAGATTTCGCCCATACTGCGCTACATGCAGTTTGGCAAACTCCCACCCGATGTGGGAGAAGCAAGAAATATTAGAAGAAAAGCTTCCAAATACACCATACTCTTAGTAAGAATTTACAAAATGAGGAAGGCTTCTCCCATGTTAAGGTGCCTGGAGGAAAGCGATATCGCCTTAGTTCTCGCAGAAGTCCAAAAAGGGGTCTGAATAGCCATATCGACGGGAAAGCTCTCGTCCATAAGTTATTAATGGCAGGTTACTACTGGCCCATATTAATGAAAGACAACATCGCCTTTGTTATGAAATACGATCAATGCCTAAGACATGCTGACCTTCAACACGGACTGACTTAATTCCTCGGTCGATGATCTCACCCTGGCCATTCTACCAGTGGGGCATGGATATCCTGAGCCTGTTCCCTTAGCGCCAGGACAATTGAAATTATTGATAGTAGAAGTGGACTACTTCACTAAATGGATATAAGCGGGGGTAGTGTCAAAACTCACGACAAGAATAGTGAAGAGCTTCTACTGGCAAAAAATCATATGTCGATATGACCTCCCTGATGCCATTATTTCGAACATTGGAACCCAATTTTCCAATATCGTGGTTAATGACTTTTGCAAAGATATGGGCGTACAAACAAAGTTTATATCTGTAATACATCCTCAAACCAACGGACAAGCCGAATCTACAAACAAGGTGATCCTCAAAAGACTCAAGAAGAAGTTGGACGACGCCAAGAGCCTGTAGGCAGAGCTGCCACCACCAAAGAAACTCTATTTTCCATGGTTTATGGGGCAGACACAATGCTTCTCTTAGAAATCAAGGCGCTGTCATGACGAAGAGCCCATTTTGACGAAGAAGCAAATCAAATAGAATTGAAATGTACAGCGAATCGTGTCGACGAGCTGCAAGAGGTCACCCATGTATGAGAGTTTACTGCCAAACATAGAGCTTCCAAGAGATACAACTCCAAGGTAAAGCCAATGGATATGCATGAGGGCAACCTGATACTAAATAAAGTGGTCATACCCGTACAACAAGGGAATCTATAAACTAACTAGGAAGGGTCGTACCACATATACCAAAAACCGCCTCACGGAGCATACAAATTGCAAGAACTTGAGAGAACACTCCTACCCCAGACCTGGAATTCACTCCACCTACGATATTACTATAGTTAAAATTATTTGTAATTTTCTAGTACACATTATGCCTATGTAATTTCAAAGGATCATTGCAATGTTTTGTTTCGTCATGGGCCCCCCATCTCTTTAAAGTAAATTTTATGCTAGACCTTCATGGAGGATCCTTGGCGCCCCTTAAGACAATTGTATGTTGGGCCTTCATGGAAAGATCATTGCCTCCCATCGAGGCAATTGTATTATGGACCTTCATGGAAGGATCCTTGCCTCCCTTAAGGCAATTGTATGTTGGAACTTCATGGAAGGATCCTTGCCGCCTCTCGAGGAAATTGTATGATGGACCTTCATAGAAGGATCCTTGCCGCCCCTTGAGACAATTGTATGATGGACCTTCATGGAAAGGTCATTTCCGCCCTCGAGGCAATTGTATGCAGGACCTTCTTGGAAGGATCCTTGTCGCCCTCGAGGCAATTATATGATGAATATTCGTGGAAGGATCCTTGCCGCCCTTCGAGGCAATTATATGTTGGACTTCCACGTGAAGATAATTGTCGTCTCTCGAGGCAATTACACAATTGAACGTCCATAAGGAGATTCTGGCCGCCATCCCGGGCCATACCTGAGTGAATGAAAGAAAAATATTTCGCCCAAGGAACTTAATTTCTCATCGAGAGAGAGATAACATCCAAAGTCACGCCTAATGAGTGCAACTAGTATCAAGTCCTGGAGACTTAGCGTCAAATCTTGCTAGAGGGCTCGATAGATGTTTTACCTGAAATGTTAAAACGATTCACTTAAGGGCCTCGACATTCCCCAGTCGGACTACGTGATATAATATCTGAGGGACTTAGAATCCCTAGAGCAGAAAAAGCTTTCTTCTGAGGGACTCAATATCTCCTCGGGCGAGGTATATTTCAAAGTCATGCCTAATGGGGCGCGACCTGTATCAAGCCTGAGAGAATTAGCATCAAGTCTTACTAGAGGGATTGATAGAAGTCATGCCTGAAAGGTTAAAACGATCTACCTGAGGGACTCGACATCCCCTAGTCGGGCTACGCGATATAAAATTTAAGAGCTCAATGCCTCGGTGGCCATGGGTAAGTAAAAAACTGAATTCCTAAGGGTCAACAAAGACCTCACGAAGGAAAACGTAAATCCTCGGAATACTGTCATTAATCAAGAGTGAAAAAAACTTCACCCCTGCCAAAGGACTCATTTCAGAGGGACTGTATAGTGTTATATTTGCAAATATCCCTGCATAGTGCGGCAACTCATAGCCACCCTAGGAAAGGGGTGACAATGCAAGGTCTCTCGAAGGAAGTTACCACGTCGCCCCTATGTTTTCCTCGCCCTTGGGAAGAAAAAATGTGGGATAATACATGTCTTGGATAACGGGAAAGTCAAGATAGTTATTGACCCACATATTCTTTAGAAATAGGAATTCAACGATTCATCTTATGATTGGGCAGACAACGATGTTTTCCAAGGACCCTTGAGGATCAAGAATCTCTATAAATGCCTCATCCCTCAAAGGGAGTAATATCAAGTCATATTCATTCCATACCATCCAATACTGCTCAGAGAGCACTTCATTCCCAACACTTCTAACACCAGTCATTTAACCATCCTCTTGTAGCCTAGCAGCGCCAGCCGCCAATAATGCCTCTCACCTCATGTGAGTTGGTCTCTTAAACAACCTCAAAAACCACCATACAAGGCTACTCGCCACCGCGAGCTAACCCTCATCCCATTCGTATAATATACCTACTAGGGCCTCTAAGTCTCCCTGCCTTTGTAGGGGACACACACACACACATACACACACCATGTACTTGTTTTAGACAGTACAATATTTAAACCTTCATCAATTAGATGATCCAAATATCCCGTTAAAATGTGAATCTATTATTGAATCAAGTAGAGGATCTTGAAGTCTGAAAGAGAGAAAGTGTGAAAGCTTGTTGGTCATGAACTTAGTGTATTACAGTGGTCAATTTAAATTGTAAAGGGTCAGAGTAAGTTTCTAA
The DNA here is from genome assembly GCA_022829125.1 of Lathyrus tuberosus. Lineage (NCBI taxonomy): Eukaryota > Viridiplantae > Streptophyta > Magnoliopsida > Fabales > Fabaceae > Lathyrus > Lathyrus tuberosus. The sequence goes on from JALAZF010000397.1 coordinate 5,053,778, forward strand.
GTACTAAGACACACACACAAACACACATACACATGCATATACACATACTCACACACACGCACATCCATACATACACACACACACCCACACACCCACACACACACACACCCCATGCAAACCCATCCCCCCCACACACGTACATGTATGTCTGTGTGTGTTTTAATTGATTAATTTAGCCCATGAATTATTTTCTTTTGCGGAAAATTTTTTTCTATATGATCCGGACTGGCCCAATGGCTAGGCATGACCCAATCCACTTATGCTCCCAAAATGGCTCAATAGCCTAAGCCCTGCCAATTAAGGGCAAAAAGAAGCATTCTCTCCTCTGCCCCTTCGCTAAGGAAGGCTGGTGTTCTGGAGTGGACCAATGGCTAGGCATGGCCCAATCCACTTCTGCTCCCAGAACGACCCAATTGCCTAAAGCCCAATCCGCGAAGGGCAGATTACACTTTACTGCCCTCCAACCGGGCAAGGATTACATCGCTCCCCCCGGTACTGTTGTGCGTCACGCACGGCTGCATTAATCCCAGGACACCTATGGGCAGATGCCCGAAACTATGCATTTGCCCGACATAACGGCTAGTTTTGGGCACCTTGCCCGACATAACGGCTAGTATTGGGCATTTACCTATTCTTTAGGAAACGGTTAGTTTGCCCCGAAAATAGGGACCGTTGGCCACACGCTGGGGGAATTATATAAACCCTATCACTTGAGAGGGTCAGGTATCTAATATTCATCCTAAGAACATACTTTGTACTTGCCCCTTTTTCTCTGACCCTTTCTTACCTGAGCGTCGGAGTGCCTTGCATGTACACCCTCTCCTCTCCTATAAGCATCATCATCTGCCCTACACGAAGGCCATGATGATCCAGTCTAATCACTTCTGATTAGTGGCGCCGTCTGTGGGAATCTAGCTTCACCGTCTTCTGATTCAAGATCCCCTCTTTTTCAATTCGAATACTAAAGCCCTCCTTAAACCTCTTTCGATCATCATGGCCTCCACCAAGAATGATGTTGTCCGCCAAGAAGATGTTGTCGCCGTTATAGCTGATAACGCCGACCATATCCTCGCCGGATCTGTTTTTTCTGGAAACTGACCAATGGGACGGGAAAAATGCGTCTCTGACCCCCGATGAAACGAAACCTCGGGCACAGGCTGTTGACCGTGTTTTCGAGCCTATTCCGGTTCCGCAAAATGCTGACTCCAACACGACTGCTCTCATAGCCTCCCTCAACAGATCAAACCTCTTGATCTTCCAGCAAGGTGAAAAGATCAACGCTCTCGAGCACGTCCTCCAAGAGCACCTGTCCTCTGAGAAGCCCCGTAACCCATCTCCACGTCCTCGGTCTTCCCCTCAGAAACAGAGGCGTGACAGTTCCAGAAGCTTCTCCCCTGAGAGAAGACGATCAAGATCAGAAGAGCCCGTGTCCGATCTTGGACGAATACGAGGTCGGTCTCCTCCGCGGAAGTCAAGATGTTCTCCTGCGTCAAAGAAGTCCAGGCCCTCAGAAAAGTACGAGCATCGCCGTTCGCGCAGGCATTCTCCACGACGAAGCAGGAGTCGTGGTCGTAGCCATTCCTTCTCCCGTTCCCCGAGCACAAGCAGTGACGACGACGTCCATGGCCCCCTCTCATAGGAGATCATGGACACCAGAATTCCTCGCGGGTTGGAAAATCCCCCCGCTTTAGCGACCTATGACGGGACCTCCGACCCCGGCGAGCACATAGAAAACATAGAGGCAATGCTCCACTACCACAATGTGAGTTGGACCATAAAATGCAGATTGCTCCCAATCACCCTCAGGAAGGGGGTTATGGCTTGGTTCAAGCGCCTTCCCCGAGGGTCAGTCACATCGTGGAGAGATTTGAAGAGTCGGTTCACCCGACATTTTACAGCTTCCCGACGACATCCCAAGTCGGAGGCCACCTTGGAAGCTATTATACAGAGCAGGGACGAGTCCCTGCGGGCATATATTGAACGGTTTAACAAAGAAGCCGTGGAGGTCCGTACTACGGACCATATGAAAAAGTATCTCCTCGAGAAGGGCTTGAGACCAAAAAACGAGTTTTGCAAGGCCGTCGAAATCGAGACTCCTCGAACATTAACGAAACTTCTCCAGAAAGCTGAAGCGTATATACAGTACGAAGAGAAGGAGGCCGCATATCATGCCTGGGGCGCAAGAGATTGTGAAAATACCCGAGCACTAAAAAAAGATGAGCCGGAGACATCCCGACAAGGAAAAGAGAGGCGACGAGATGATCACCCCCGATAAGGTAAAGGGCCTGCGGGCCGATTCACAGAGTATACCCTGTTCACCGCTCCTCGTGAGCGTATTCTCTCTGAATGCATCAATACGGAGTTTAAGCAGGGAGGCGGGCTCCCCAAACCAACCACGTCCAAAGGCAACGTGGATAAAAGTAAATATTGTCGTTTCCACCGTAGCCATGGCCACACGACCGAGGACTGTGTACACCTTAAAGATGCTATTGGGATCCTCATCAAGGAGGGTCATTTGAAGCAATATATCAAGAAAGGTGAGTCTTCAAAAAGGGAGGCATCAGATTCAAAGAAGGAAGCAGAATCATCCCCGTCCAGTCCTTCCCCCGTAGGTCGCTATGTCCATCACACGACCAGAGGAATTTGCCGTCCCAGATTATTTCGAGGAACCATCTCAGGTGTTCGCGCTCAGCACTTGGGACGCATTCCCTGCAGCCATGGTTATCTCATGCGGGGGGTACAACGAGCTTACAGTGGGATCTGTTAGGCAAAAGTTCGAGCAGCTTATTGATTGCGGCCCTGACCGACTATCCATACTTGAGAAGATCAAGGGGCATTCCCAGCCGATCACCTTTACCCCGAAGAGCTACCTGGAGGCTCTCCCAACTCACACATCCCCTTGCTCGCCAGGGCAAGATTGGCGAGCACCGACGTCAGACGAATCCTGGTCGACCAGGGTAGTTCTGTAGACATAATGTACACTGGCCTATTTCGGGCCCTCAAGCTGGACCAGAAGAACCTCTCACCATACGTGGGATCCGATTTGCAGGGGTTTAACGGAGCCACAGCCAGAGCCTGGGGGTACGTGGAGCTCCTAGTCACATTCGGGGAAGAAGAGGTGTCCAGGTCAATCAAGACCCAATTCCTGGTGATCGATTGCCAGTCACTGTACCAATGCATCTTGGGGAGACCGGCCCTCGCAGAGTTACTTGCTGTCCCTTCAACTGCCCACCTCAAGTTGAAGTATTATACGGAGAAGGGTCACGTTGTGACATTGCACGGGGACATAGAGGCTGCCCGCAGATGTTTCGAAGCAGCGACCCGGGGACAAAACCAAATCGGTGCAGCCCCCAAAGCAACTAAGCTGGCAAGGGAGGAAGATCATCCCTCCGACGACGGCCAATCGGACAAGAAGCCGGCACTCCTGGTATAGACTATCGACCTTAACAGCTGAATTTCTGAGGAAGGCGAGAAAGATAGCAGTGAAGGTGCGTCGGCTGGGACAACCAGTTCCTCCACGTCAGCCCTCATGCGACCAGTTCCAGACGGGGAGTTTGAAGTTATCGCCTTCAGCAATAACCCCAACAGAGGGGTAAAGATTGGTGTTGGACTGCCCGACGAGGTCAAGCAACAGCTAAAGAAGTGCCTGGGCGACAACACTGATCTGTTTGCTTGGAGTGCCGCAGACATGCCCGGCTTGGACCCTGGACCGCATGCCATCATTTGACCATCGACCCACCTGCCCGTGTCGTCGCGCAGCGCAGGAGGAAACAATCCAACGAAAAGGCACAGACTGCCGAAAAACTTGTACAAGACCTCTTATAGGCGAAATTCATTTCGGAGACCAGGTATACAACCTGGCTGTCTAATATTGTACTTGTTAAAAAGCATAGTGGAAAATGGCGCATGTGCATTGACTATACTGATCTCAACTGGGCTTGCCCGAAAGATGTTTATCCCTTATCGAGGATAGACAAACTCGTAGATAACTCTGTAGGTTTTAAACTTTTGTCCTTCATGGACGCCTATTCGGGGTACAATCAAATCCATATGGCCGAAAAGGACAAGAGGTGCACCGCATTCATGACCTCCTCGGGGAACTATTACTACAATGTGATGCCCTTCGGTCTGAAAAATTTTGGGGCCACACACCAGCGCATGATGAACAAGGTCTTCCGATCAGAGATCGGAGACATACTCAAAGTTTACATGGACGATATGATCGTGAAATCCCAAGAGGAATCCGACCATACGACCCATTTGCAAAAAGTCTTCGACCAGGCCAAGAAGTGAAAAATGTGCTTCAATCCAGAAAAATGCACCTTCGGCGTGCGTGCGGGGAAGTTCCTCAGATTCTACCTCACCGAAAAGGGAATAGAGGCAAATCCAGACAAGTGCCAAGCTTTCGCGGAGTTCCCCACGCCCAGATCAAAGAAGTACATACAATCCCTCAACGGGATGCTCGCTTCACTTTTCCGCTTCGTGGCCAAGTCTGCTCAACACGCCCTGCCCTTCTTCAAACTCCTCAGAAATGAGGTCAATTTCGAATGGACGGAGGAGTGTGAGCAAGCTCTTACTTACCTTAAGCGAGCCCTGTCCGAACCTCCTGTGCTTTCTCTACCAGAATGTAGGGAGACCTTGTACCCATATCTTTCTGTTGCCAGCGAAGCCATCGGCGCTGCACTCATTCGCAAAACAATGGACGGGCAAAAGACCATCTACTTCACCAGCAAGGCCCTGCAAGGGCCAGAAATCAGGTACACGCAGATAGAGAATGTCTCCCTTGCCCTCGTTACTGCCGCGAGAAGACTCAGACACTAATTTCTATCCCACACCATAGCAGTACGCACGAACCAACCCATCAGGCAGTTGCTTTGCCGACCAGACATGGCTGGAAGGATGCTTAAATGGTCCCTGGAGTTATCAGAATTTGACATTTACTACGAGGGCGGGAAGGCCCTCAAGGCACAAGTCCTGGCCGACTTCGTGGTGGAGATGACACCTTCATCATCCCCGCCAGGCGGGACGCAGAGATGGACCATTTACGTGGACGGGGCATCCAGCCCCTCAGGTAGCGGCACAGGGATCATCCTCAAAAACGAGGAAGGAATACTAATCAAAGTATCTCTAGTCCTGTCCTTCCCCACGTCCAACAACCAAGCCGAATACGAGGCCTTCCTCGCGGGACTACGGCTGGCAAAGGACGTGGGCGCCAAGGAGGTGAAGATTTACACAGATTCCCAGCTCGTAGCATCCCAGGTACGGGGAGAGTTTCAAGCAAAGAACGACCAGCTAGTCGAATATTTGACACTGGTGATGGAGAAAATAACCAAGTTTGACGTGTGGGAAGTACAACACATCCCCCGCGAGCGAAACATGCGGGAAAACGTCTTGTCCAAGCTGGCTAGCACCAGGAAGAAAGGCGATAATAAATCCATCGTGCAAGAAATACTCGCCTGACCCAGCATCGAGAAACTGTCGCAGCTGCCCGACGTCAATGCCATCAGGGACAATCACTGTCTGATGACCCCCGTGTACGATTACCTCACCAAAGGGGAGCTGCCCGAGGACAGCAAGGAGGCCAGCGTGACTAAACGGCGAGCTTGCTCATACGTGCTGATTGAGGACAAACTCTACCGACGAGGATTTTCCATCCCCCTCCTAAAATGTGTCGAGGAGAGTAAAGTCCCCGAAATCCTCCAAGAGATCCACGAGGGCATCAACGCGCAACATTTGGGAGGGAGATCATTGGCATGAAAAGCCCTGCGAGCAGGATACTATTGGCCGACCATGCAGCACAACGCCAGAGAGCACATCCAAAAGTGTGACCGGTACCAGCGCCACGAGGACATGCACCTGGCACCCCTAACGAGTTAAAGTCTCTATCCTCGCCTTGGCCCTTCGCCTGGTGGGGGATGGACATCCTCGGTCCCTTTACAATGGGGTCTTATTAAAACAAAATTTTGATCGTGGCCGTCGACTACTTCACCAAGTGGATTAAGGCCGAAGCCCTCGCCAAGATCATAGCCTTCAACATACTCCGCTTCTACAAAAGGAACGTCCTCGCGCAATTCGGGGTGCCCTAGGCCCTGGTGACCGACAAATTGAACCCAGTTCACGGACAAAAATTTCCAAGACTTCGTCGCCAAATTTGGCACGAAGCAACACTTCACCTCCGTCGAGCATCCCCAAACTAACGGGCAAGCGGAGGACGCGAACAGGGTAATCCTTCGTGGCCTAAAGCGAAGGCTGGGCGAAGCCAAAAAGAGATAGGTCGAGGAGCTACATAGCGTGCTCTGGGCCTACAGAACAACACCACACTCCACCACCGAGGAAACCCCTTTCCGACTAGGTTACGGAACTGAGGCGGTGATACCGGTGGAGATCAGGGAACCTTCAAGATGAACGGAGGCCCCCCTCGACAAGGAGATGAACGACGAAGCCTTGAGAGAAGAGCTCGATCTGGTCAAATAGATACGGTCGAGGATAGCTCTCCGCGAAGCTTCGCTGAAGCAGTAAATAACCTAGCGCCATGATGCTAGAGTCATAAAGCGCGACTTCCCCGTTGGCAGCCTAGTCCTGCGCAGAAACCAGAAGGATTTGCGCGAAGGAAAGCTGACCACGAACTGGGAAGGGCCCTACATGGTCAAGTCCAAAACGGGCATCAGAGCCTACTATTTAGAAACTTTGGATGGAGAATCATTTGCTCAACCATGGAACGCTGAAAAGCTCAAACAATACTACAGTTAGAGCCAACTACAAGGTCGGACTAACTGCCGATGAGATCTCCCCTAAATAGGGAGACGGCTCGGCCACAGGATCGTGCCCTAGTGTAAGCACGATCCATTTTACAACGCCGGCCAGTTTCAGCTTATAGGACGAGCAGAATCTGCGAACAACGGGGATACCTCAATCGAGCTCCGCCGTTGCCACACCAATTTGGCAGGACACCCAGCTCGCGATGGGAACCGTCCAAGCCTATGAGATTAGTACCTCAACCGAGATCCTAGTCTCATCACGGGCGAAACCACTTCCCCGACCATTTGACCAGTCCCCCTCATTGTCGAATACATCTACGTCGAGCAATTCTCTAAATCGTAAAACAAATTAGTGACCTCTGTTGCGGGCATAATAGATTATCGAGCAATAGTAAAACACTTAGAAAAATAAACAATGAAAGCCATAGGTACAAAATCGGCCATACTGATCAGACACATACATAAATAAGTTAAAGTGACCACAAGGGCCACAAGATGTGTGTAACACCCCAAATAATTATAATATTTATTTATTAAATTATTATGATTGTGCGGTGTTTTGGTGCTTTGTGATGACTTTGTGACGTTGATGAATTAAGTGATTTTGTGGGGTAGCCTTGAGTTAAGGAAACTTGGAGACGTTAGAGTTAGTAATTTAATTAGATTATTTTGTTAATAATAATATTGAAATAATTTGAATAATTAGAATATTACTTAGAGTGTTATTATTGTTGTTAATTAAATAATTAGGAGGTTATTAAGGGTAAGACGGTAATGTTGATGGGATTAGTGGAGGATATTATGGTAAACAGAGATTAAGGCCCAAAACCCCTAGGTTTAATAAAAGAAAAGTAGGGATTTGGAGATCAGAATTGAGGCGGTGATACCGGGTTAATATGTTTGATATGGGTTTAAGGTAGAGATAATTGTGTGTTTTCGTGTCTGATGATTATATGCTGATTCGTGATGAATTTTCGTGCATGTATGTATATAATTTTCTGTGATGAAATCCGTGTGATTTGCTGCAATGACGTTGAATCTGTGTAATTGATGCTGTGACGAACTTTGGGTAACCAAATCTGTAAATCGAACCTGGTAAAAACTAAATTCAGATTTAGTAATTAGGAATAATTGATGTAGATGATGAAGTAAGATGAGTAACACAGATCTGGGATGAATCGGAGTTGATTTGAGGCTGTTTCGGGTGGATTGAAGGTGCTGGGAAGAGGGATTTTGCGTGCAGATGCAAAATATGAGTTTTGGGAGGAGTCTTTGGTGATACGGGTAATGGGGAAGGCAATACGCGTAATGGTGAAGGCAATACGCGTACTGGGGGAGGCAATACGCATAAGGGGACACTCCCAAGGTGATACGCGTGGCGTACGCACCTGTCCTCAAGGGCTGATACGGCCCTATACTGATACGCGTATCATACGCGTATGGAAGTTGGGCATTACGTGTACTAGGAGGCTATACGCGTAAGGAGATCTGAAGGAGAATTAAGAGGGATGACCTCTCTGCTGATACACGTATTGAAGAGGGCAATACGCGTATGGGGTGGCGGGAAATTGAGCCATACGCGTATCGGGGTGGTCCATACGCGTATGGGCAGAGGTGTGTGCAGAATTACCCGTTCTTGCAATCTCAGTCCTGATTTCGCATGTGATGCGGTTTCTTTGAGACGTAGGGCTATGTTGAGGTAATTAGACCCTAGTAAACTAGTAATAAAGATGAATGAGATAAAAATCGGGATTTTTAATGTGACGATTATAACATGAGGAATTGTGAAATCTAGTGACAAATCGTGACTAGTAAGAAGGATGCTTGGTGGTTAGAATATGACGAATCGTGATGAATGTGAAATGACATTGTTTTATGATGAATTGATGGTGATCCATGAGTGATGGGATAACATTGTGATTTATGATGACTTTGTGATATATGTTAATAATATGTGACCATGATGATTTATGATGATTTGTGACCATGATGATTATGATGATTTGTGATGTATGTTGATAATAAGTGACCATGATGATTTATGATGAATTATGATGCATGATTTGAATTGTGATGATGATTTGAATTATGATGATGATGGTTTATGAATGATGATGCAATTGACGATTTTGTGACGATGATGATTATGACGTTTGCATCATGCATTCATAGCATTGTAGGACTTCGGCCCATTTTGGTGGCTTCAATCCCATTGTGTGGATTGAAGTGTTTTGTGACGTGCTCCAGTTCTTGTATAGAATTGATCCTAGTGGTGGGGATCTTTGGAGGGTGATGGCCCAGTGTCCATCAATTATGACGATTGGTACCACATGCATGAGTCAATGAGGTTGCATTGCATTATATTGATGTATTTGTGTGTTGATGACTTGATGATGTTTTGTGCTACTGCTTTACCTTTCATTTATATCTTATATATTGGTTCGTGATTACTCACCCTGCCTGTTTGAATGTTGCCTCCACGTGAGTAACGTGCAGATGACCAGGATTGGCTTTTGACGCGTGAAGAGCCTACTTGAAGTGCTTTTGGTTATTTTTGGTCGAGTAGAGGGTCTTGCTCTGACATGTAACATCGGGTCAGGGAGTTGAGTCGAACCGTAGTGTTCTTGTATTTGATGATATTATGATGTGTTGAGTTTATTTAAAAACCTTGAGTTATAAATTATAATGAAGTTTTTGTGAAGTTTTCCCACTGCGAAGTATTTGATCTAATTATGATGTCTTTTGACGAAATGTGACGCCCTTGTGGGACTTTTACTCTGATAAAATGGTGTTTTTATTCATGATGTTTGTTGGGTAGAAAAGGGTGTTACACTGTACATGTTACAAAACAAGGGGGTTGTGCCCCCGAAGAAAATAAGATACATAAAAAAACACGGCACGCAGGCCAGATACATTACAACAAGGTAAACTGAAATTATTCTTCCATCCGCTCCGTCTGATCCTGGACAAACTCTGACTGCTCGGGGATAGGCTGCGGCAACTGGGTCTCCTCGGGACGGGCGTGCTCAGCACCAAGGTTGAGAAACTCAAGGAGAGTTATCTTGCCGTTCTCCACGCGGCCAAGAAAGTTGGTACCCTCGGTGGAGATTTGGACGTCGAGGTTCACCAGCCTGAGCCGGGCCACGACATTCTCGAACGATTCCTCCCCAATGGAAAATACGCCCTCTTCCGCCCGAAGCATACGAGCAACTATCTCCGCCCTGGTCTTCAGCGCCTTCAAGTCTCAGGCTCATACTCAGTCGGAGCGCTTGCCGTTCTCAGCTGTTCGATCAGCTTCTCGGCTGCCTTCTTCTCCGCCGCCAGCGTGGCATTCTCCCCCTTCAACCTGGTAACCTCCTCGTCTGTCTTATTCCTGGCGTCACCAGCTTCCTTGGCTTCTTCTTTGGCCTTCCTCGCCGTCTCTTCCAAAGAGGCTATGGTAGCCCGGGCAGCTCTGAGCTCGGACTCAGTTGAAGAATCCCCCTCAGCGTAGATCGCCGCCATTTCCAGAACTCTGACTAGTGCGGAGGCATCCTGCGCCACTAACACCCTCTTGCTCGGACGATCCATGCCCTTCAATTAGAGAGACTCTGCCCGCGGTACAACCAGGGATGTCCCCTCGAAGAATTTTCTATCAAGAATACAAAGAGGAAGCTCGAACTTCCCTTTCTCTGATGCCCGGCTAAGGTCCACTGTTTCATTGGCCTTGGACCGCTTAAACCTTGAGGCCAAAGGCAAGGGGGATCCTTGGGCAGGAGTAGGTGAGGAGCTCCCCGCAACTGGATGAGGAAGAGGAGGAGCACACTGGGAAAATCGAGTCTTTGGAGCAGCCGCTCCGGGCTTGTTCCTCGCGACAACATTTTTCACCATTCGTTCGTGGGCAGAGGGCATCTTACATGCGAAAACACAACAAATATATTAGACGATGAAGAAGATATAGTTCGGGCAAGTTAAAATAACTAAAACTACCGAGCAGCTTATAAGCGTCTACGGGAGTCTTGCACTCTAAAAGCGCCTTTGTATTACTGTATCGGTACTCTACCCGCTGGCTACCGTCCTCCTCAAAAATAGGACTCCCCTTCTTCGTCCAATATTCAGCAAGTCTAAAAGAGTTCCCATAGTTCACCAGCTTATCGTAGCCGGCCAGATCCTGCCCGTCCAGCATGTTCGGCTAAGCAACGTAACCATTGGGCTCCTTAGAGAAATGATTCCCACTCCACTGAAAGGGAAATTTGAACTTTCTATCCCCGATCAGCTTCCCGTTCTCATTGCGCATGTCGTTACCATTCTCGTCAATCGACACTGCCCAAATATACGTGCTGTCCCGGGCCCTCTTCGACACAGGCTCTATAATGTAGAACCTCTCCTTAAATGTCAGGATTGACTCCGAGAAGGGTTTGAACAGCTTTCGGGGTTGCTTCAACGACACCCAGCCATATCTCCTCCCTATGACCTGCCGCTGAAGATGGAATATGGTGAAGAACAAAGGCATCGTGGCTCCTATCTTCAGGAACTCATAGGTTAACTCGAAGGCGCAGATGAACGCCAATGAATTGGGATGCAGCTACAACAGGGCTAAGTCTAGGTGTACGAAGATAGACTGCTGGAAATCAGTGAAGGGCAGCCTCAACCTTAGCTCCTTGAAGGCATACTCATACATGGAGAATCTCTCCCCGAAATCCAAACAGATCCGATCATCTTGGGAGGGGAAATGCACCTTTCATTCCCCCTCCAGTTCAACATCCATGAAAATGTCCCCGGTGAAAGTCAAAAAGATAGATTCGTGCTCAGAAGGCTCAGCCGCCAATCACTCTTCAACAGGATTTTTCTCGAGCTCCTCCCCGACTTTGCTGGGGACGGTTGAAGCTTTCGTGCTGCTGCTCTCCGAGGATCTCTCCTCGGACGAATCTATTAAAATATCCCCGTCGGGCCCTGTCGCCATCACCTGAAAAGCAGAGGACAAAAGTGAATTCGACGCAAAATCAAATCCACCCTTCCAGCGTTGGTCAAGTCAAAGGGCGTGCAAAGGGGGACGACCCTAAATTAAACAAAAATACAAGAGTCTCCCATAAGGAGGCACTCGGGGCAAATCCCTTACACAACGAGGAGTTTCCTCGAGTCACTTCCCAGTTTCCGTTTGAAGCTTCACCGGAAACTTCAAACGTTCATCAGAAACTTCATCAGAGAACCGAAAACTGGGTAGCCCCGACGGTTACTTAGGCGTCATCATCGCAACGACGCCAGAGTCCGCCCTACTCCCAGTTCTCTAAAGGGCTCCGACGGCCACGTAAGAAGCAGAGGATGGCCTAGCCACCGTCCGCCACCAACAACTGCCAGGAAAACACCACTATGTCTCCTAAATCTAACTTAACCGCATGCATTCTAAAACGAAAATGAAAAAGCTGGAAGAAGACAATGAGTTGGATAACTTACGTGGTCGGAGAAGGTAAAGGAAAGTGCTCGAAGCTTGTAAGGTGGCTATGGCGGCGGACGACGACGACGGCGAGCTAAGTTCTCTGAAGAAGACAAAGAAGAAGAGAGAGAAACGAAAATGTGAAATGGCCAAACTCTCTCTCCCTTTATACTTATGAGGAGCACGTGCAGAGGCACGCCAAACTAGGTCATAATGGCTACAGACTCGCCATCATTGCCTAGTTACTACAGCACAGGGCTCGAGGCACACGTGGCGTCCCAACATATCAGTTCCTCTTAACCGTTGGTCTCCCTATACGACGGGCAAACCAGACGTGATCACGAGCCTTACAAACACCAGGGCCCACGGGCACCATGAGACAACTTCCCCCGTCACCAAACGATGACTCCGCTACAGTTCCTCGGAACAACGGGCTATCCTTAAGTCATCACTCCCATGCTCGGGAGTAACGACTTGGGGGCTCCTATTCTGGACTGGACCAATGGCTAGGCATGGCCCAATCCACTTCTGCTCCTAGAACGGCCTAATTGCCTATGCCCAATCCACAAAGGGCAGAGTACACTTTGCTGCCCTCCAACCGGGCAAGGATTACATCACTCCCCTTGGTATTGCTGCCCGTCACACACGGCTGCATTAATCCCAAGACAGCTATGGGCAGATGCCTGAAACTACGCCTTTGCCCGACATAACGGCCAGTTTTGGGCACCCTGCACGACATAACGGCTAGTTTTAGGCAGTTACCTATTCTTTGGGAAACGGTTAGTTCGCCCCGAAAATAGGGACCGCTAGCCACGCGTTGGGGGCATTATATAAACCCTATCACTTGAGAGGGTCAGGTATCCAATATTCATCCTAAGAACATACTTTGTACTTGCCCCTTTTTCTCTGACCCTTTCTTACTTGAGCTTCGGAATGCCTTGCAGGTGCACCCCCTCCTCTCCTACAAGCATCATCATATGCCCTACGCGAAGGCCACGACGATCCAGTCTTATCACTTCCGATCAGCTGGCTAGCTGACCTCCAAGATCAGCTGCCCTTCGTCACATTTTTTCCCGTCATGCATGGTTCTACCATCCAGGAACAGTCAGGACACCCTTGCCTACGACCACGCCTTTTCTCGCAACAACGGCTAGTTCCGAGCATGTCTGTCGGTCTCAACGGCTAGTTTTTGGCAGTTACCTAGTTTTAGGGAGCGAATATCTCGCCCCGAAAATAGGGACCAATGGCCAAGCGCTGGGGGCATTATAAAAATCCTCTCATTTAAGAGGGTTAGGTATTCTAAAATCATCCTAAGACATACTCACTTTGTACTTGCCTTCTCTTCTCCCGATTCTCACTTTAGCATTGGAGTGCCTTGCAGGTACACCTTCTCCTCATCCTTGGAATCCAGCATCACAAACGAAGTCTCTAGCTTACTTCAGGTTCTGATCAACCCGAAAGATCAGTGGCGCTGTCTGTGGGAAACTCTGTTCTCCCCATCTTTCTTTCCCCGTAAATCCAAGACCAGAGCAATTCTTTCAAGATTCCGATCATGGCCAGCCATGACAACATCAACGATGCTCGCAACACCGTCGTCCTCCCCGTCAGCAAGCGTACACTTACGGGGTAACCCCCTTTCTTGAGAATGATGTTCATCAGCAGAGGGATGGAGCCACTGTGTCTTCCTCCCTAGATCACGCTGACAACGTTGAGGTCCAGCCCTCAGAGGACCATCAACTCGTCCCAGTTCTACCCAACGACGATCTGGCTATGGAAACCCTACTCGAGGCCCTCAATAAGACGAACCTTCTGATCCTCTAGCAGAATGCAAGAATTTGAGCCTCATAAGAGACCCGTCGTCCAATATCTCCCCCACCGAGACGAGAGCGCCGGAGATCTCAAAGTCCTTCTCTCAGATGAGGAAGAGACTGTCGGGTGCCAGCGGATCCAGAATCCCTGGCAGTAAGAAAATGCGACCATACTCCTCCCCGGAGCCAGCACTCCCCAAGAGCAAAGAGATCCAAAAGGGATATACAGACAGGGCACAAGCATTCGCCTCCACCCAGATCCAAGGGTCGGGCATGGACTTCTTCTCCCCGTCGAGATCGCAGTCCTCTCCCTGGACGAAGCACCCGCTCTCGTTCGCAGTCGAGCAATAGTAGTGACGACGAGCCTCGAGGCCTGTTGTCCCAAGAGATCATGGCCACACGCCTACCCAAAGGGCTAGAGAAGAAACCCCCACCCATTGGCACATACGATGGCACTACAGATCTCGACGAGCACATCCAGAACATCGATGCCCTGCTCGACTACCGTGGCATCAGAGGCGCCATCAAATACAGATTGTTCTTGACTATGCTAAGAAAATGAGCAATGTCATGGTACAAGAGCCTCCCCTTCTAATCCATCACATCGTGGAGGCAAGTGGGGAGGATATTCTCCAGACATTTCATGGCCTCTCGTTGCCACCCGAAGACGGAAGCCTCCCTTGAGGCCATCATTCAAGGGAAAGACAAATCTCTTCGAGCATATATTGAAAGATTCAATAAAGAAGCTGTCCAGGTCTCCACAACTGGCGACATGAAGAAGTACTTGCTCGAACGAGTTTCAGACATACATCCAGTATGAAGAAAAGGAAGATGCAAACACCGCCCGGGACTCGAGGCGCCCAGAGGGCGCCAGGTCCTCCAAGCACGACGACTCCCCATCAACTCGTCAGGGAACAGAGGGCCATCTGGCCATTTTCACAAATACACTCTGTTGACCATCTCTCACGAGAAGATTCTATCTGAATGCGCGAACTCAGAGTTTCAACAGGCAGACGTCTGTTTCCCGAAGCCGATATCGGCCAAGCCGAATACAGATAAAATAAAGTACTGCCAGTTCCAAAAGAGCCACGGCACATGACAGGTGATTGCATCCATCTCAAGGATGCAATTGAGATCTTGATCAGGGACGGGCACCTGAAACAGTTCACGAAGAAGAAGGACGCTCCTCGGCAGGACACCCAGGAATCAAAAAAGGTTAAAGATGAGATAACTTTCTCAGACGATACCAGTATTCAGGTCGCCATGAGCATCTCATGGCTGGAAGACTTCTATGTCCCCGATGGGCTCAACGTCCCTTCTTACTTTGTTGCACATAGCCCATGGGAAACCTTCCCATCCGCCATGGTCATCTCAGGAGGGGGATTCAACAAGGTGATCATGGGATCCATAAAGAGAAGGGTTAAGCATCTCATCAACACAAGCTCGAACCGGAGTTCCACCCTTGATAAGGTCTGGGGAGGTCTGGGTGATAGCGACTCTGGATGATGAGGTCCCGACCCCGTCGGGGGAGGAACCACTTCCTCACGGAGGCTGCTTTTCCCTATTTTCTTCCCCAGCTTGAGCTTGGCTTGGGCACTCTTCACCAAACACTCCTGGGCTGAGGACATTTTGCCTGTAAAATAACTGACACACGTTAGTAAATGAAAACAACAATACGAACAAGCTAAGATGAAATAAATGGCTACCCAAAAGTTCTAGAGCCTCCTCGCGCGTGCCGCACTCGATGTGCTCCTTCGTGTTAATGTATCGGGCCTCCACCTTAGGCCCCCCGTCTTCTTCATAAATAATGTCCCCGCCCCTGGTCACGCACTGGGCAGGGAGGAAGCCATCAACAAAAGCCACCAGCTTGTTGTAGTTGGCCCGATCATCTTCCCCCAATATGGGTGGCTTGGCTATGTACTCCTCAGACTCCCTGGTGAAGTGGTCCTCACTCTAGGAGAAACAGAACTTCAGCACCCGACGCCCCTTTATCTTGCCATGCTCGTCGATGAGGGGATCCCCACTCTCATCCGTAAGGATCTCCTAGGCGAACGTGGAGTCTTTATCCCTCTCCGACACAGACTCCAATATATAATACCTCTCCTTAAACGTTCTAATGGGCTCGGAGAAGGCCTTGAACAATTTTCTCCCCTGCTTCAGGGAAACCCATCTGAACCGTTTTCCCACGACCTGGCGTTGTAAATGGAAGACAGTGAAGAAGAGGGGGAGAATGGCTCTAATCTTCAAAAATTCGCATGTAATCTAGAATGCCCAGATGAAGGCAATCGAGTTCGAGTGTAGTTAGGAGGGCGCCAAGGCTAGGTGTCCGAAAACTGCCACTTGAAAATCCGTGATAGGCAGCCTCAACCCGATTTCCTTGAAAACGAACTCGTACATGGGGAACCTCTATCTGTAAGCCGAGCATATTCATTCGTCCTCCTCAGGAAAATGGACCTTCCAGTCCCCCTTGACCCCACTGTCGTAAAGACGTCACGAGTATGGAAGGCAAAAAGGGAGGCATACTCCCGAGGCTCAGCAGCAATCCACTCTTCCCCGATACTACTGTGAGCAGAGGTTTCATCGGCATTCCTGAGAGCAATTGTTTTTTCAGCACTGCTATCCTACGAAGAGCTCTCCTCGAACAGCTCCTGCTCTAGCATAACTTCGTCTATGGGATTGCGAGACATCTCCTTTACCTGAAAAGCAAAGGACAATAGTGAATTCGATGACCAAATTAAATCCACCCTTCCACTGCTAGTCAAGTGAAAGGGCACGCGAAGGCCCGAGGATAACGTCCTCGACCTAAGCCCTTACTAAAACAACATAACAACAGTGCGGGGAGATCGTCATTGCAATCCCTTAAACCCTCACAGGGAGATCCTCCCTGGCGCGTTACCCAAAATTTTGTTGAAGGTCTACCGGAAAACTCATGAGTACACCGAAAAATTCATAAGCTCCACCGGCGACAAACTCATTCATCATCGTAACTGTGCCAGAATCGAGAAAAAACCTAAGTTCATAACGCTCCGACACCGGTGCCGGCGGCAGAAAATGGCTTAACCACTACCAGACACCAACATTCGCCAGAATGCACCCCTACTCTACCCAGTTTTCATCCTAACTGCTTGCAATCTAAGCAAAACAAAGTTTAAACGCGTAAAACAGAGAAGGATACAAAAACTTACATGGTCAAAGAGAAAAAAAAGGTGGTCGGCGAAGCCTGGTCAGTGCTCATGTGGCGACGTTACGGAGGTGGACGACGAAGACAAAAATAAGAGAAGAGAGATAAGTGAAAAGTGAAAATGAACACTTCCTCCCTCTATTTATAGACAGATCAGATGCATGTGCACGAGTACGCGCGACGTATGGGGCATCATCATGACCATAGCTTAACCATCATTACGCATTAAATGCAGTACATGGCTCAATGTGTGCGTGGCACTCCATCCCTTCAAGTCCCATCAACCGTTGGGCTACCCGCTTGTCGGGCACGCATAACAATATTTTAGGTTCCCCCGTGTAGCGAGCAATTTTTGTCGGTGACGCGATCACCTTATCGCTGAAGTTTGGGTTTTCTTCTCGTGGAGAAAGAGTGCTACTTTCTAATTTCTTATTTATCCCGTGAAGCTGGAAGGGAAAGGGAAGCTATCTAAAACTAACCTTGCACGCGAATGTTTAACTGAACAAACACCTTAAAAGAGATTGGGGGGTTCGGGGTCAGGTTATACAATGGGTAGTTGTCAATTACCCATCCTATATGTGGTTATCCACAAGATGTTAGCTTTTAGGTCTCGCTTTGTAATTAATCGTGTTTATTTGTTAATGGGTTGGGAAAGTTTCTTGGGAAAGTGTGACAGGGAGAGTGAGTTTTGTTTATGTTTTGGGTAAGGTACTGGACCTAAGTTTTTGATTTGTATGCTCGCTAAGATTTCACAATCTTATGCCTACGTATTCCCGTTTAACGAAACAGGGAAATCAGAGCAATCGTAGTTCCTCCTATTCTAAGGGAGAAAAAAGATATTTTGGTGTCTTGTTCAAAGCCTAAGACATGAAGCTAAAGGTGATTTGTATCTTGTTCAAAGCCCAAGATATGAAGCTAAAGGGTTTTGGCTGAGAGAGAATTTGTCATCTCTAAAGAGGAATTGTTGATTTTTGTATGCCTTGATCAAAGCACAAGTTTGATGCTAAGAGGTTGATTGACTCAGCTAGGGATTTCTTTATCTGAAGCCTAAGAGGAGGCTAGATAAGACCGAATCAACAAGAGAGTGTATATGTCTTGTACAAGGCCCAAGATTGAGGCACAAAAGAGACTGGCTCTTTGGGGATATCATTATATAAAGCCTAAGAGGAGGCTAACAGTTTGACTTTTTTGGGGAAAATGTTCTTTCTTGTCTTGTACAAAGCCCAAGATTGAGGCTAAAAGGGATTTTTGACTCCGTTGGGGAGGTTTATATGTGTCTTGTACAAAGCTCAGGATGGAGGCTGAAATGAGTTTGTCTAAACAAGATAGTGTTTTTGTGTCTTGTACAAAGTCCAAGACGGAGGCTAAAAGAGTTAACTCAACAAGAGAGTCTTGCAAAGGTGATTGACCCCACAAGAGAGTCTGAAAGTTGATTGACTCAACAAGAGAGTCTTTTATACTCAACAAGAAAGTGATTTGATGTCTCGTACGAAGCCTGAGATTGAGGCTAAAAGGAGATTGACCCAACAAGAGAGTCTTTTATTCTTAACAAGAGAGTGCTGAAAGGTGATTAACTCAACAAGAGAGTTTGAAAAATGATTGACTCAACAAGAGAGTCTGAAAAGTGATTGACTTAACTAGAGAGTCTGAAAAGTGATTGACTCAACGAGAGAGTCCAAAAAGGTTAGCTCCGCTGGGGGATGATCATTGTACAAAGCCCAAGAGGAGGCTGACTGTGTTGAGGAAAGATCATTATACAAACCCTAAGAGGAGGCTATCTTACTGCTGAAGATTAGATCCATATGCAGACCCAAGGGTGGGGAACTCTCATGAGAGAGACCGGGTTTCTGCTGGAGATTTATCCAGAGTGATCGGTGTTTTTTTCTATGTTTAAAAGGAACTTGAGAATGTCTTTGAGACTCAAGGGGGGTTTAGACTGTCCAAATCTACTGGTGTTGAAGAGTTTTATCTTTTGTAGGATGCCCAAAAGAGGGAAAGGGCCTTAAGGGATGAGAATCAACCCTAAAGTGGCCTGAGGTTTGATACTAGAAAGACTGCTCTGGAAAAGGATGACTAATTTCTGTCTTATACCTTTAAGAGGTCGTTTGGGTCCTTGTATTAAGCCCAAGAGAAGGCATGAGAACTTCTAGGAAGTCGAAGGGTCCTTGTACAACGCCCAAGAGGAGGCGAGGGTGCTTTTAAGAAGCCTATGGGTCCCCAAACCAAGAGAAGTTCAAGAAATGCAATTCACAGAGAAGAGATCATTTCAGGAAAGTTCGAGGGTTTGGAAGAAACTCAAGAGATGTCATTCACAGAGAAAAGATCATCTCTGGGAAGTAGAGTTTCTTTGACAATTTCTAAGGGTGGCAGTCTGAGAAAAGGTTCACCGAGAATACTGCCTTTCTCTTTGTTCCATATTGTTTAACCCCAAGAGAAGGGAAGACTGTATCTGGAATCCTATGGGGATCTAGTTTTGTTTGTATTCAAGAGTGACCAACGGGCTTTACCTAGTTCTAGACGTAGTTGCCAGAGAAAACTCTAAATAACTATACTAGTATATATATAGTTGATATACGACGAGTATTTAAAAGGTATGAAAGAAGACTTACAGTGAAGCAACCCCCACAATACAGTTATTTATATGAAAGCAGATAAAAGAAAGCGGATAAACACTTACCCGTTGTAGAGCTTCCATGCTGTTTTGTTAGTTGTTCAAAGAAATTAAAGAAAGTTTTGATAGCAACTATACATTTGGATTCAAAATCAAAGGAGAAAGTAATTGTACTGTTGTTTTGAATTTGTACAGGGACTTATACAAGTGACTGAGGCCCAAAAATGTTTTCTGTACAAAAGGATGGGTCTTACACTCTACCAAGAGGCTCAAAAGTGCTTTAAAGAAAAGAAATGGGACTTACAACACGAGGGCAGACCCAGTTATTTGTTTGAAAATGGCGATCGCGCCGAGGTTTCTGGCGGTATCGGGACTTATACAATACACTGAGGCCCAAAATTGTTTATTTACAAAAGGACGGGACTTACACTTTACCAAGAGGCCCAAAAGTGTTTTGAAATATTTGAGTATGATTAAAAATCAAAGAAACCCCAATTTTCACTTTTTAAAAGTAATTTTTCAAAGAAAATTAATAAAAAATGATAAAAAAAACCAAATAGGTTTAAATAAACCACTTGTGATTTTTGGTTAAGGTTTGAAAAATGAGGTTTTAATCACAAGATGATTTAAAACTCATTTGGTTTTGATTTTCAAGATGAATATTCATATTTTAAATGTTTAAAAATAATTAAAATGAATTTATTTACAAAAATACCAATTATATTAAATAACTCATATAAATTTGATTTTTTTTGTAGAATAAAATATTTTACTATTTTTGTGATTTTTCAGAAAAAGAATCAACAAAAAATAATTAAAATTGAGAGAGTTATTAATTTTTCAAATCATTTAAAAATAATATGAAAAATGATAAAAAGTGGAAAAATGGTAAAAAATAGGATCTGGGGTGAGGGGGATTCGAACCCCAGACCTCTTGTGTGCAGTGCGCGCCTCCTACCACTGTGGTGGTGATACATCCGTGTATCCAAACCACCCCATGGATATATGAGGCATGCCTTGTTTTTGGCATGGCCAAGGCAAGGCAAGGCAAGATTTTGGCCAAAAACGTGAAGCTTATAACTTTCTCATTTCTCCATGGATTGGGACAAAATTTAGGTCTATCCTGTCTAGAATTTCACAAGGAATCCAATGGTGGTGGTGGTTTTTTCAGAAGAGGCTCCTATTTCAAAACCCGATAGTGTTCTTGAAATAGGCCTATAATTGCATTTTCTATGCTATCTCTTGTTACAAACATGAATTACATGATGAATTGGTTCAAACACAACATATATAACATGTATGAGATGTGCATGATCAGTGGACCTCAAAGCAATGCATATTTCAAAGAGTTCAAGTTGTGATGCTTACCTCTTTGGGAGCTTTTTGGGCAATATGTCAAGTGCTTTGTTCCAGAAACAATTTGATGCTTTGGACACCCTCAAATGATCCCTTGGAAGCTTTTAGAATGGTTGGAATCAACTAGAATCCTCAAGAATAAGTTTGAGCTCTTTCTTGCAAAAGGGGTAAAAGTGGTCAATATAGCAACTCTCTCAAATGGTGTTCCAGATGTGGGGAACCATTTTGGACAGTTCAAGGATGATATTTGGAGTGTGTTTGAGGCTTTATCTAGTTTTGAAAGTGACTGAATCAAGACATGGCTTGAAAAATGTAAAAAAGTCCAATTTTGAGGTTTTGAGAAGGGACTTTGTGATTTTGGTGTTACAGGTCACTTATGAGAGTTTGGACAGCTTAGATATGACATATTGGATGTTTTTGGATCATGAGCTGTGATGGAAATGCTCTCTAACTCAAAAACTCAGAGTTACCTTGCAAAAGAAGGCATTTTGGCCTAGAGAAATAGATTTTGAGGAAAGCAAGTGTTGTAGTGCTTTGGTGTACTCAAACTGAGCACAAATGAGCTCTATTTATAGTAGAGCAAGTTTGTTTTGCAAGCAATAGTGAATGGTGGCTGCAGCAGGCTGTTGGCCAATTGCATCACTTTGGAATCTTAAGTCTCCTCTAGTCAATGCTAGAGGTTAGAGCACAGACCTATGGTCCTTTGGTTCAGAGCTTATCCTTGACTAATTCAGTTGGAAATGGCTCAGTTCATGCCACCTTGGTGCATCCATTGAATGCTTCGAGACAAAATTGGAGTCTTGGCCTCTTTTATGCTTTTTAGGGTTTGGCATGCTACTTTGGGAATCTTGGACTTGGGAGGCTGATAGTGATTGTCCCTTGGTTGTTCCCCCTTGAGGTGTTCAGATGGATAAGCATACTTGGAATTGCACAATTTGAGCAAATCGTGCCTTCATGCACAAATCTGCCTTGCCAAGACAGTTTGCAGCAAGGCATGTTGCAGCTGTCATAACTCCTAGCTCAGATGGAGTTTGATGAAGCTCTTAGATATTTTGGAAAACCCTTATGTGATACAACATATATGTGAACATAGTTTGTCTTGAAACTTTTTGGATCCAAGTGAAAGCCCCCCTACATTTTGAAAAAAAGCAAGACAGATTCTGACTTAGTGAAAATTTCACTAAGTGTTGGAAAAAGTGACATTTCATGTTTTCAGCCATTTTGATCACTCCATAACTTAAAATCCATGAAGAATTGGAATGAGGTGTAGTTGACACTTTTGAAGTATGCCATGAGAGCTACAAATCCATCTTTGGACCAGCCAAAATGGTTGCTTAGATCTCAAGTTATGATCCTTGGAAGTTGGTACCCTAGCCACTTTGTTTTATAACTTAAAAAAATTCTAAGTTTTTTATGGTTACCCCTTTAACAAGTTATCCCACTTTCTTTGATTTTTCTTGATGAATGATGATTCTAATCACACATTAACATCATTTTAGGGTCAAGGAAGCATAATTGTGAAAAATCTCAAAAAGTCAAAGTTGACTTTTGTGCACAGTTGACTTTTTATCAGATGAATTCCAAATTATGCGATCCTTGGTGAAATCAAGTCCTTGGCCTAAATCAAACCTAATGGATATGTTCCAAAGGTGTTATAGGGTGTATTGAATCATGTCCCAAGGTTTGGGAGCATGTCCTGGTCAAAAGTCAAAGGCACAATTGACTTTTCCCTCGAAACCCTAATTGTGGTCCAGATGAAATTGAAACTTGTAGATCAAGCTTCTTCGGTCAATCCATTGTTGAAAATGGATCAATGTAGTGTATTAGAGACCCTCAAATCATGTCTTAAGGTCTTGGCTCACGTTTTGTCCCAAAAGTCAACTTAGGGGTGAATTAGGTCAAGAAACCCTAATTCCTGATTTTTTTTAGGAATGCTTCCCCTGAGGTTAAATTGACTTGATGATTAGGTTCATGATGTCCCTTGGAGTATCTTAAGTTGTGCTTTGAAGTATTGGCTCATGCCCAGAGGAAAATTCTCATCTGGAGGCCTTGGTCGACAAAAACCCTAATTTGGTGACACTGGCGATCTTGAGGCTTAATCCACTTGGAATGCTGCAGCCTTGTGCTTGATTCTTGATGTGGGAGTCCTCTTGATCTTTTATGGGTGTTTGAGAGGTTAGACAAGTTGAAGATCATGACATAACTTAATTTATCATTTGTCTAAGTACCCTGAGGGAGGTTAAAACCCTAATCTCTGATTGTAGTGAATGCTCAATAATTCCTTGAGGAGATTGATGAGGCACAAAGGTACATCCATATTGTGATGATGGTTTGCACAATGATGGGAAATCTTAGTGGTCAAATTTGGGGTATGACAGATGCCCCTATTTAATCTTCTTGGACTCGAAGGTGTGAATGGCGAAGGTATTCGGGCATTCGGGGTGCAAGAGGATTAAATATCGGAATACCCGAAATTTTGATGGTGGTTATGAATGGCAGCTTGCTCATCCATCTTTTTTTGCTAAGCAATGATGCTTAGAAAAGGTAAACTTCCCCTTGATCCTGGTCTTCAGCCGAGGAACTGGTCTCAGTTTTCTTTTGAAATAAACTTCCCCTCGATCCTGGTTTCCTACCAAGGACCTGGTCTCAGTTTCTGATGTAAACTTCCCCTCGATCCTGGTTTCCTACCAAGGAATTGGTCTCAATTTCTAATGTAAACTTCTCCTTTATCCTGGTTTCCTACCAAGGAAATGGTCTCAGTTTCTTTTGTCAATAAACTTTGACAAGGGACACTATTCATAGCGGTTTTCCTCAAACTTCTCGCCGAATTTTCCTGGGGAGATTCCATTTGATGGGAAAAATTTTGATGTCAGACTTGCTGGGGAAACCCATTTGTCTGAGCTGTAGAGGTGTATAAACTTCTCTATTAGAGATGCCATTTGTGGATTCTATCGGGGAAAACGAGTCTCTCGAGAGACTGTTTCCTGTTTGGGGATATTACATCATACTTTTCTCGAGATCTTCTCGAAGAAATGCCATGTGATGTAATCCAGTTTTGAGGTGCTGATGACCTTTTCGTCAGCGAATTTTCTGGAGAAAAACTGCTATACTTCCGAGGCTTTGATTAAAAGGCTTTCTCTGGGGATTTTCCTTAATCCGGAAAAGCAAAGATACCATCTTCGATGGCGAAGAGTGATATTTGTCGAAGGTTTTCTTGCCTTTTCAGAGGTTCAAGTTATCAAAGTGGTCGAGGACCGTCTCTAATCCAGAGATAAACTGGAGAGAGATTACTTAGATGATTCACTTCCTGACGAGGAAAGAACTAACAACTCGATTGAGAAAACTTTTATCACTAGGGGATAAGACCAAATAGAGTGATAGTGATGCAATATGAATATAAATGTAAATTAATAATGCATGATGTATGTATGTTTATGCTGACAAAACTGACGTGATATACATACTAAATACATGAACACGACTGGATACTCGGCCACTGCAGGGGACGAAGAGGTATCTTAGGTTCAAAATAGCAATTCTGCCTTGCTTAGGAGAGATAGTCCCTGTGGGGAACTGTAACACCCCCAATCTATACCCCCAATAAATAAAACGATAACAAAATTCAAAATTTCATCAGAGTATATTTAGAACATTCACGGCATAGACTGAGGGGTCACATCAATTGAAACAAATACACATAAACCTGCTCATAAAGATATGCAACAATTCAGGTAGCACATAACAAAGGAACTTAGTTCCTAACACCGACAATTCAGGTACAAAATAAAAGCGGAAAATCTGTAACTGAATCTCATATATATATATATATATATATATATATATATATATATATATATATATATATATATATATATATATATATATATATATATATCATAAAAAGTTTGTCTGTCATATACAACATCATACATGTACAATCCAAAAGATATATATACATAATACAAATAATCACATAACGATCTCCCCGACTACCCAGTGCTACATATCAGAGCCGACCGACAAAAGAATGAAGACCTAAGCTTCACAAAAAGACCTCCAGCATCTAATCTGCAATGCCTCATAGAGCATTTAAAAACAGCAGAAGGGTGAGAAACACAATCATAATATAATTGCATACAATTATATAATAACACGAAATTACACGTATAAAATATTCTCACCACAACTTATACTAGAATTCAAACACAAAACAACACAATGTATATTTCAGATATCCATCACCAAGGTATATCAACCATGCACAATACAAATATCACCAACATATATACATATATCAACTCATCAATTCCATCCCCAATTCCACACACAATCAATCCATTCATGATTTATGCAAATGCACAGAGACCGACACAACGACTCTATGCAATGCACATGCGGTACCATCCATCCATCATTCTCAACACTAGTTCACTCAGGAACTATTGGAATCATCACTTGTTACTTAGTGTAACTCCCCGTCGGGTAAACGGTGTTCCCCGTCGCTTTAGGTCCTCTTTGTATAAGGCTCACGACGTTTATGGATTGCTTTAGGTCCTCTTTGTATAAGGCTCACAATCTGATCGCTTTAGGTCCTCTTTGTATAAGGCTCACGATCGTCTATAATCATCGCTTTAGGTCCTCTTTGTATAAGGCTCATGATGTTATAGCGGATTCCCTCTAGAACCGTTTCGTCACTCACACCCACTAGGGCACACGACATCACCAACATGCATATCATGATGCTTGGCATACAATGACTCATGACATTCAAATGCACACATATATGCAACCATCTCAATCAACAATAATTATGCTTTACCATTAAGCCCAAAACAATGCATTTATTTGCCATACGACCACAAACCATCATCACACCATCTAAACACATGCATTTACACCATACAACAACACACAAGTCATACCATATCCATCAAAGACATATTGCATGATAACACAGTAAATACACACAATTAAAATGGTACAAGTTGACAAAATGACACCTTTCCCATTTCCTGACATAATTAAATCGGCCAATAATCTCAAAACCTTTTTTATAAGAAAGAACATGTCAAAAGCTTTCCAACGCACCAAACCACGCCTCAAACCGGCTCACGGATCGAAAGTTATAAAGAAAACAAATTGGGAAAAGCTGTCATGTTCGCAATGCGAAGCTCCTAGCGAGTCATTCGCTTCCTCATTCGCAGTGCGAATGTCCCAGCGAACCAAGTCAGAACTGAAAAATAGCCTAAAAAATTCCTAACGTTCACAGTGCGAACTCCCAGCGAATCTTTGCTTCCCCCTTCGCAGTGCGAGTCTCCCAGCGAACAGTGGCAGAAAGAAAACAACACAAAACAACACAAAGTTCGTAGTGCGAGTCTCTGGTGAATGCTCGCCCTCACCTTCGTTGTGTGAATTGCCAGCGAATGCTCGCTTTCCCCCTTCGCTAGGGGATTCGCAGTGTGAACCTACGAATTCACAAAACCCAGCGGTGCTGTTACACAACCTAAAGCCATATTTTCCCGACCAAAACACTTCCAAACCAACACATAGCAATCAGAACATAACCCAATCATGGTAACAAGTATTCTATCGCATTTACACCAATTTTCAACCGCGAAAACATTGATTTCTATCGTTCCGACCTAGAATTGAAAACCATAGAACACCACAAACATCCACACACACACATACATAATCATACACAAGCATAGTATAATCGAGTTTCGCACCCTTACCCGATTTAATCGTGTTTAGAAAAGTCGGTTGATCGATTCCTAGATTTTCCAAGTTTTCTCTCTTTCTTCTCTTCTTTTTTTTCTTCCTCTTTTTCTTTCCTTTCTCTTTTCTCTCTTTCTATTTCTATTCATATTTCTAACTTAAGAAAATAAATTAAAAGACCAAAATACCCCTACACTAAAATATCTCGCAAACGCTCCCAAAACGCGATAAAATATAATCTCGATGAAAAATAAAATATTTCCAAATAAAATTAAAAAATAAAATAATATAATAATAAAATAATCAAAATGACTCGATTAAATAAAAATAACTAAAACTGGGGCGTTACAACTCTCCCCCACTTAGAAATTTTCATCCTCGAAAATATTACCTGAGACGAACAACTCTGGATACGACTCCCGCATCCGACTCTCCAACTCCCAAGTCAAATTGCCCTCAGCAGCGCCTCCCCACGCAACTTTCACAAGTGCAATGTCCTTGCCCCTTAACCGCTTCAACTCGCGATCCAAAATCCTAACCGGTAATGCCTCAACCGTAAGGTTCTCCCTTACCTCAACCTCATCCATCGGAATCACATGCGACGGATCCGGAACATACTTCTGAAGCTGTGAAACATGGAACACATCATGCAAATTCGAAAGACTCGACGGCAACGCCACCCGATAAGCCACAACACCCACTCTAGCGGATATCTGGTAAGGACCAATAAACTGAGAAGTAACCTTCTTCGACTTCAATGCACGACCAACACCCGTTACCGGTGTAACTCTCAAAAATACATGATCGCCCTCTTGAAACTCAAGATCTTTCCTCCTTCGATCATGATAACTCTTCTGCCTACTTTGAGAAACCTTCATTTTCTCACGAATAAGTTTCACCTTGTCCGTAGTCTGTTGCACTAACTCCGGTCCAACCACCGCACTCTCACCAGATTCGTGCCAACACAACGGTGTTCGACACCTTCGTCCATACAACGCTTCAAAAGGTGCCATTCCAATACTCGAATGGAACTGTTATTATACGTGAATTCCACCAACGCAAGATAACTATCCCAAGCACCACCTTGCTCAAGAACACCAGCTCACAACAAATCTTCCAACGACTGAATAGTTCTCTCGGTCTGTCCATCCGTTTGCGGATGATAAGCAGAACTCAACCTCAACTTAGATCCTAAAGCCTTTTGCAAACTTTCCCAAAATCTAGAAGTAAATCTCGGATCTCGATCTGAAACAATACTCAACGGAACACCATGTAATTTCACAATCACACTGATATAAATCTCTGCCAACCTCTCCAAAGAAAAACTGATGTCAACCGGAATGAAATGCGCCGATTTAGTTAGCCTATCCACAACCACCCAAATCGCATTATGTCCCCGCTGAGTGTTCGGCAACCCTGTCACAAAGTCCATAGAAATGTTATCCCATTTCCACTCAGGAATATCCAACGGTTGCAACAAACCACTAGGCTTCAGATGTTCTACCTTCGACTTCTGACACGTCAAACACGCATACACAAACTGAGCCGCGTCTCTCCTTAACCCAGACTACCAAAAGATCTTCTTCAAATCCTAATACATCTTATTAGCTACCGGATGTATACTCAAATTACTCCGGTGTCCTTCCTCCAGAATCATCTTTTTCAACTCCGAATCATTAGGAATACAAATTCTACCTCGGAACCTCAAAACACCCTGATCATCCAATTTAAAGTCCTCATTCACACTTTGATCACCCACCGTCATCAAATCCACAAATTTCACATCCAACTTCTGTTTCTCGCTAACGGTCAACAAAAAATCATTAGTAACCTTTAAAATACCAAGCCTCACACTGTCAAACGTCAATTCGCACACCAAACTCAAATCTCTAAACGCTTCCAAAAGTTCCCACTCTTTAACCATCAAAGTGGACATATGCAACGATTTCTGGCTTAACGCATTGGCTACCACATTAGCTTTACCAAGATGGTAATTCAAGCCAAAATCGTAGTCCTTCAAAAATTCCAACCATCTCCGTTGCCTCATATTCAACTCTTTCTGATCAAACAAGTATTTCAAACTTTTATGATCACTAAAGACTTCAAATCTTGCACCGTAGAGATAATGCCTCCAAATCTTCAACACAAAAACCACAGCCGCTAATTCAAGATCATGAGTAGGATAATTTTTCTCATGCACCCTCAATTGCCTCGAAGCATAAGCCACAACCTTACCTTCTTGCATCAACACTCCACCTAGCCCAATCAAAGACGCATCACAATACACCACAAACGGTTCAGTAGGATTCGGCAAAATCAAAATCGGAGCTGTCGTCAATCTTCTCTTCAGGTCACTAAAACTTTCCTCACACCGAATATCCCAAATGAACGCTTGACCTTTACAAGTCAACTGGGTCAATGGAAGTGCTAACTTAGAAAAACCTTCAATGAACCTTTGATAATATCTGGCTAAACCCAAAAAGCTTCTAATTTCAGTAACAGATCTAAGAGCCTCCCATTGTAGAACTGCATCTACTTTAGATGGATCCACAGCAATACCGTTACCTGAAATCACATGCCCAAGAAAACTCACTTCCGATAACCAGAATTCGCACTTGGACAACTTGGCAAAAGTTTCCTTTCCTTCAAAACCTGCAACACAATGCGCAAATGCTCCGCATGTTCCTCCCGGGACTTAGAATAAATCAAGATATCATCAATAAACACAACAACAAAACGATCCAAATTCTCGTGGAAAATACGATTCATATACTCCATAAACACACCTGGCGCATTAGAAACCCCGAACGGCATCACAGAATATTCATAATGACCGTAACGTGTCCTAAAAGCCGTCTTCTGAATATCTTCCTCTTTCACCCTTATCTGATGATACCCTGACCTCAAATCAATCTTACTAAACACGCAAGCACCTACCAACTGGTCCATCAGATCATCAATTCTCGGAAGAGGATACTTATTCTTAATTGTCACCTTATTCAACTGGCGATAATCAATACACAATCGCATACTCCCATCTTTCTTTTTCACCAATAAAACTGGAGCACCCCATGGCGACACACTCGGTCTCACAAACCTTTTTTCCAACAATTCGTTCAATTGCTTCTTTAACTCAACCAACTAAGATGCTGACATTCGATATAATGCCATCTACACAGGTCTAGTACCAGGAACTAGATCTATAGAAAACTCCACCTCTCTCTCTGGCGGTACATCTGAAATATCCTCAGGAAACACCTCCGAAAAATCACACACAACAGGAAACACATCAAGTGAAACTTGACTATCCACAGTCAACGATGCAAACAACCCGAACAACTGAGCTTCATCCGCCAAAAGTTTCTTCAACTCTTTGGTAGATAAGAAACTCGATTCCTCGTCTTCTTCGAAGGAAATCTCACCAACTTATGATAACAATCAATATGAACCCGATTGAACTGCAACCAATTCATACCCAGAACCACATCTAAACCCTCCAACGGCAAACACACCAAATCCATCTCAAATTCTTTACCATAAATGGTCAAAGGACAACTTAAACAAACCAAAGAAGTAGTTACTGACCCCATTGCTGGAGTATCAATAACCATCTCTCCATCCATCGAAGACAACAAAAGATTCAAACGCTTCGCGCACTCAGACGAAATAAACGAATGAGTCGCTCTAGTATCAATAATAGCAACTAAAGGCGTACTATTAATAAAACAAGTACCTCTGATCAGACGGTATGCACTTGAAGTCTGAGTTCTCGCCAAGGCAAAAACTTTCCCACCAGCCTGAGTTTTCTTTGGTTTTGGACACTTCGTACTAATATGACCAGGTTCACCATAGTTGAAACACGTCACCACATTCTTCCTTATATAATCAGCCGCGACATGTCCTAAACCTCCACAATTAGAACACTTTCTCATATCCTTCCTAAATTCGAACTGACGATGTCCTAGATCACCACACCTAAAACATCTCAGAGGATTAGACATACCTCCCCCACTTGGTCTTTTCTCAAAATTACCTCTTTGCTTACCCTTATCAGCTGGTGTCACATAAGGACCACTACAAAACTGTTGCTTCCCTTTCCTGTCGTTCACACTCTTATAGTGAGTAGAACGAGCTTTGCTATCTTCTTCATAAATCCTACAACAATCCACCAAATCAGAAAACCTCTTAATCCGTTGATAACCGGTTGCCTGCTTAATCTCAGAACGCAATCCGTTCTCAAACTTCACACACTTAGAAAATTCCGCCGTAGCTTCAGCATAATGTGGATAAAACTGCACAAGCTCCACAAACTTAGCAGTATAATCAACAACAGACATACTACCTTGTTTCAATTCCAAGAACTCAATCTCCTTCTTTCCTCTTACATCTTTGGGAAAATACTTCCTCAGAAACTCAATGCTAAACATAACCCAAGTGATCTCTTCCTCTGCAGCTTCCAACACATGACGAGTACTAACCCACCAATCATCAGCTTCTTCCAGTAACATATGAGTACCCAGTCTCACCTTCTGATCCTCATCACAATCCATCACTCGGGAGATCTTTCCAATCTCCTTAAGCCAAATCTGAGCACCATCAGGATCATGTCTCCCTTTAAAGACAGGCGGTTTGTTCTTCCTGAACTCATCATTCCCAGCAGCATTAGGTGCACCCTGCACAGCCTGAGCCATAGCTTGCATAGCCTCAGCCAAAGCAGCATCATTCCTACCAGCCATATTCTGTTAATTTCCAATAACAGCAACTATGGTTAACAAACAGCTCACCAAACCACAAAAACCAACAAGGACTAACACAAACTGACACGGACTGGCTCTGATACCACTTAATGTAACACCCCTAATTTATACCCCCAATAAATAAAGCGATAACAAAATTTAAAATTTCATCAGAGTATATTTAGAACATTCACGGCATAGACTGAGGGGTCACATCAATTGAAACAAATACACATAAACCTGCTCATAAAGATATGCAACAATTCAGGTAGCACATAACAAAGGAACTTAGTTCCTAACACCCACAATTCAGGTACAGAATAAAAGTGGAAAATCTGTAACTGAATCTCATATATATATATATATATATCATAAAAAGTTTGTCTGTCATATACAACATCATACATGTACAATCCAAAAGATATATATACATAATACAAGTAATCACATAACGATCTCCCCGACTACCCGGTGCTACATATCAGAGCCGACCGACAAAAGAATGAAGACCTAAGCTTCACAAAAAGACCTCTAGCATCTAATCTGCAATACCCCATAGAGCATTTAAAAACAGCAGAAGGGTGAGAAACACAATCATAATATAATTGCATACAATTATATAATAACACGAAATTACACGTATAAAATATTCTCACCACAACTTATACCAGAATTCAAACACAAAACAACACAATGTATATTTCAGATATCCATCACCAAGGTATATCAACCATGCACAATACAAATATCACCAACATATATACATATATCAACTCATCAATTCCATCCCCAATTCCACACACAATCAATCCATTCATGATTTATGCAAATGCACAGAGACCGACACAACGACTCTATGCAATGCACATGCGGTACCATCCATCCATCATTCTCAACACTAGTTCACTCAGGAACTATTGGAATCATCGCTTGTTACTTAGTGTAACTCCCCGTCGGGCAAACGATGTTCCTCGTCACTTTAGGTCCTCTTTGTATAAGGCTCACGACGTTTATGGATTGCTTTAGGTCCTCTTTGTATAAGGCTCACAATCCGATCGCTTTAGGTCCTTTTGTATAAGGCTCACAATCGTCTATAATCATCGCTTTAGGTCCTCTTTGTATAAGGCTCACGATGTTATAGCGGATTCCCTCTGGAACCGTTTCGTCGCTCACACCCACTAGGGC
The DNA here is from genome assembly GCA_022829125.1 of Lathyrus tuberosus. NCBI lineage: Eukaryota > Viridiplantae > Streptophyta > Magnoliopsida > Fabales > Fabaceae > Lathyrus > Lathyrus tuberosus. The sequence goes on from JALAZF010000397.1 coordinate 5,086,544, forward strand.
ACACGACATCACCAATATGCATATCATGATGTTTGGCATACAATGACTCATGACATTCAAATGCACACATATATGCAACCATCTTAATCAACAATAATTATGCTTTACCATTAAGCCCAAAACAATGCATTTATTTTCGATACGGCCATAAACCATCATCACACCATCTAAACACATGTATTTACACCATACAACAGCACACAAGTCATACCATATCCATCAAAGACATATTGCATGATAACACAGTAAATACACACAATTAAAATGGTACAAGTTAACAAAACGACACCTTTCCCATTTCCCGACATAATTAAATTGGCCAATAATCTCAAAACCTTTTTTATAAGAAAGAACATGTCAAAAGCTTTCCAACGCACCAAACCACGCCTCAAACTGGCTCACGGATCAAAAGTTATAAAGAAAACAAATTGGGAAAAGCTGTCATGTTCGCAATGCGAAGCTCCTAGCGAGTCCTTCGCTTCCTCATTCGCAGTGCGAATGTCCCAGCGAACCAAGTCAGAACTGAAAAATAGCCTAAAAAATTCCTAACGTTTACAGTGCGAACTCCCAGCGAATCTTCGCTTCCCCCTTCGCAGTGCGAGTCTCCCAACGAATAGTGGCAGAAAGAAAACAACACAAAACAACACAAAGTTAACAGTGCGAGTCTCTGGCGAATGCTCGCCCTCACCTTCGCAGTGCGAATTGCCAGCGAATGCTCGCTTTCCCCTTCGCTAGGGGATTCGCAATGCGAACCTGCGAATTCACAAAACCCAGCAGCGCTGTTACACAACCTAAAGCCATATTTTCCCCACCAAAACACTTCCAAACCAACACATAGCAATCAGAACATAACCCAATCATGGTAACAAGTATTCTATCGCATTTACACCAATTATCAACCGCGAAAACATTGATTTCTATCGTTCCGACCTAGAATTGAAAACCATAGAACACCACAAACATCCACACACACACATACATAATCATACACAAGCATAGTATAATCGAGTTTCGCACCCTTACCCGATTTAATCGTGATTAGAAAAGTTGGTTGATCGATTCCTAGATTTTCCAAGTTTTCTCTCTTTCTTCTCTTCTTTTCTTTCTTCCTCTTTTTCTTCTTCTCTTTTTCTTTCCTTTCTCTTTGCCCCTTTGTTGGACGTAGTTACTTGCCATTAACCCCTAATTTTTGCCTGGATTGTACTTTGAGATTTCCAATCCACCAGGATGATTTTTTTATTATGTCCCTAATTTTTTCCTGGACCGCCCTTTCGGGTTTTCAATCCACCGATACGTTTTTTATTTATTTAGGTGAAGTATTTCTTGACTACCTCAACATTTGTGGGGTAGGCAAATTCCGTCGAAGATGACCTTGACTGGAGTTTTCCTGATGGATGGCACGACCGCTGCTGGGGGATTTGCCCCTTTGTTGGACGTAGTTACTTGCCATTAACCCCTAATTTTTGCCTGGATTGTACTTTGAGATTTCCAATCCACCGGGATGATTTTTTTATTATGTCCCTAATTTTTGCCTAGACCGCCCTTTCGGGTTTTCAATCCACCGATACGTTTTTTTTTATTTAGGCGAAGTATTTCTTGAATACGTCAACATTTATGGGGTAGGCCAATTCCTCTCCATCCATAGTTACGAGTCTCAAGGCACCGCCTGAGAAAGCTTTCTTGACAACATAGGGGCCGTCATAATTCGGAGTCCATTTGCCCCAGGAATCAGTGAGGAATGATTGTATCTTTTTGAGCACAAGGTCTCCTTTTCTGAAGACGCGAGGTTTGACATTTTTGTCAAACGCCTTCTTCATCCTTTGTTGATACAACTGACCATGGCATAGAGCCGTGATTCGCTTTTCTTCGATCAGATTCAGTTCATCGTGTCGACTTTGACACCATTCAGCCTCTGTTAGCTTAACTTCCATCAACACTCAGACTGATGGGATCCCTACTTCTATGGGGAGCACTGCCTCCATGCCATATACTAGAGAGAAAGGGGTTGCCCCTATTGAAGTGCGGACAGATGTGCGATAACCGTGACGAGCAAAGGGTAGCATCTCGTGCCAGTCCTTGTAGGCTACAACCATCTTCTGAACGATCTTCTTGATGTTCTTATTAGCCGCTTCTACTGCTCTGTTCATTTTAGGTCGGTAGGGAGATGAGTTATAGTGTTCAATCTTGAACTCAGCGCACAACTCTTTCATCATATTATTATTCAAGTTAGATCCATTGTCAGTAATGATCTGGCTCGGAACACTATAACAGTAGATGATATTGTTTTTGATAAATCGGACCACCACTTGTCGGGTTACATTGGCGTACGATGCTGCTTCGACCCACTTGGTGAAGTAGTCAATGGCTACTAGGATGAGCCGATGTCCGTTCGAAGCCTTGGGTTCGATCATGCCAATCATGTCGATTCCCCATATGGAAAAAGGCCATGGGGAAGAAAGAATTTTGAGATGCGTTGGCGGTACATGGATCTTGTCAGCGTATATCTGACACTTGAGACACTTCCTCATGTACTTGTAGCAGTCAGATTCCATGGTCAACCAATAGTACCCTGCTCTCAGAATTTTTCTCGCCATCGTGTGTCCGTTGGCATGAGTGCCAAAGGATCCTTCGTGAATTTCTTTCATTAACATGTTTGCTTCTGGTCTGTCTATGTATGGGAGCAAGACCATGTCGAAGTTTCTCTTATAGAGTGTATCACCGCTCAGGAAGAAGCTGCCTGCCAATCTCCTGAGGGTCTTTCTGTCCTTTTTGGATGCCCCAGGTGGGTATTCTTGTTTTTGAAGGAAGCACTTGATATCATGATACCAAGGCTTGTCGCCTATGACTGCTTCAATCGTGAAGATGTAAGCAGTCCTTTCAAGGCGCATTATGTCGATCTTAGGTAAGTCGTTCCATTGACCTACATTAATCATGGAAGAGAGAGTGGCTAATGCATCAGCCATGTGATTCTCTTCACGAGGGATGTGATGAAATTCGATTCTGTTGAAGAAGGGTAACAACCTTCTCGCGTAATCTTTGTAAGGAATTAGTCCTGATTGGTATGTGTTCCAATCTCCTTTGATTTGATTGATAACTAGGGTTGAGTCGCCATATACATCCTGTGAGAGCAAGAGTTATCTCTACAAGTCAATTTATGTTTTGATGATAACAATACGTATTTGTGAAAGAACCATTTTATGTTCTAATGTGTGTTATGTGCAGATCATATTCATAGAAGTTATCAGATCCTACAAAGCACCAGTCAGATGTGCGTTATTGATAATATGCGAAGTTACTATGTGTGACACAAGTTGCAAGAAATAAGAACGCTTATGTATCTGATCGTGATCAGTCAGATCCAAGGATGCTGATATTGCTGTTGCAATGCTCTTGTGGATGCTCTCTGAAAGTGGTCGAGATTCTGAAGATTGCGAAGCTTCTGAAGAAGAGAACCGAAGTGCTGAAGACTCTCATGACTTGAAGTTCTGAAGGCGGAAGGCTCTGAAGACCAAGTACAGAAAGACTCTAAAGACTTATGTGTTCTGAAGTTTACGGTTCCAGAAGTCAAGTGCTGAAGACTCCGAAGACAGATTCCTAATGGACGAGATCTGAAGTTTCGGAAGACTTGAAGAGGTAAAGGATAATGTTCTTAATGACAAGTGCTGAAGTTCTGAAGACTGATTCCTAATGGACTTCTTCAAATGACTGAAGACTTGACGTATCAGATATCCTGCTAAGAAGGCTCTACTCATGCTTCATCAATTTACCATCAGAAGCCTCTGAAGTTTGAAAGTCAAATGTTACCGTTGTAAGTAACTGTACACAGCGCCCAAGAAAGATATATCCCATCACTTCTCCCACAGCAAAAAGGAGATGTGTCAGTACATCTAATTATTACCCAACGTCTCTTTTCCAATAACCAACAGTTTTTAAACGGATATATTTCTACTGGGTTATTTAAAGGAAAGAGTATTCGCTTTTGAAAGTAATCGATTCACTCCACAAAAGGTGAATTGATCAAGTTATTGTGTGAAGATAGCAACAACGATGAGTTCTTGCTGTAACACTTAAAATATCCAAAGCTGTCATCAATTTACACATGACCATTGTTGTTGAAGCTCAAAGATCATCATTTAACACAACAACAATGAATTGGTACAGAAGTTGTTGATGAAGAAGGCAACATTGAAAATCAGTCAAGTCATCAACCACCTTCTCGTCAGCGCTACATTGAAGATCTGAAGCAAGTAGTTGTTACTCAAAGCTTGCTCACCCAAGAAAATGAAGAAGAAGAAGATCTACAAGATTCAATAACAGTAAAATCATTATACATCTTTGTAGTTTCTTAGGATAGCAATGAGCTGCTGCTCATATCTTGCTTGAACACTTATGTGTTCTTTGTACTTAAACTTAGGAGTAATCTGCTTGTTAAAAAGCATTCTTGTAATCTCCTGTATAACTAATTCTTGGATAATTAGGATTCCTTGAGTGGTCAGTGTGACCCGAGACTCGAGAAGACAATGGCGAGATGTCATTGTGGGAAAAGCCTGAAATAGGGTCAGTAGCGTTATATTCATTGCGATGAATCCCTGAACGTCTAACTGTGAAATCCTAGTAGTAGATCTTGCGAGATTGGAACCTGTAGGTCAATGTTTGTTATATTCATTAAGTTGAATACTTGAACGGTTCATTGCATGTTAGTCACAGTGCGGCTGTGCAAGTGGTTAGTCACCGGCTGTTTCCAGTGCATCTGTAATCGAGATTGATTATAGTGGATTAAGACCCTGTGTTCAAGGCGAAATCACCTGAGGAGGGTGAATTGGATTAGCCTTTATGGTGAACCAGGATATATCGTGTGTCCTTTACTCTTATGCTTAATGTCCTTGTTTACGTTTCTATATTAAGTATCAGAACCTTACATAAGCAAGTCAGAACCTTACAACTCTGATAAGCTTCCGCTCTGCAAGTTCTGAATGATGCACACAGCATTCAGACTCTCGTTGGTTCTTACGATTCATGCAAGGCAAGTCTGAATGTTACTTCACAAGTCAGAGTCTCTCAACAAACTCTGATGTTATCTTAGCGTCTTAACGACAAGAAGTTAAAAGTTGTCAAAAGAGTAAATACACAATTCAAACCCCCTTTTCTTGTGTCTTTCTCGCACCTTCAATTGGTATCAGAGCTCCGGTTATGTTATTGATGGATATCAAAACACTTAACAGTGTCAGAAAAAGATCCATACGCGGTGCGTAGAAATACTCTGGGTGAGATTGAAATCCACTTACAATTTCTGTAACAGTTCAGAAGATGACGGTGTACAAAATTATAATCAATCTGAGTACTTGAGCAAATCACTGATTCTGAAAGTTTTGCAGTTGTCAAACAACTAAATCTTCCTCACTTAAGTTTTATTGAAGATTGAAGAATCAACTGATAGGATAGATTCATCAGATAAGAAGTAGTATCTGTTGAATGCTGATCTTGGAAGATACGTGTGGATGAACCACATATTTGCTCAAAGTTGAATCATAAGAAAACAAGAAGTCTTGTTTGTTGAAGATCAATTCTTTATGAGTCTTTGAGATGTTTTCAAGAAATAGATTAGGTCCACCCTTGACTTTCTCGTATAAAAACTCATTCAGAACTTCTTCATGTAAAGAAGAAAGATTGTTGTTCTATGATGCTGAACTTCAGAATGAAGCATGCAGAATTCAGAAAATCTGAAGAAGTCAAACTCTTAGAAATAATTCAACATCTGAATCTTGAATGATCTAAAGGTTAAAAGATTCATGAAGAACTGGATATTGTCTTCTTGGTGAATTATGCAGAAAACTGAAAGAATATTCAGGAAGAAGAAATTAAGATACTCGATCAGAATAAATCCTAAGTCTTGGTTGAATAAACTCAGATGATCGTGTTCTGTTAACTTGAGATTCTATTTCAGTTGAACCATTTGTGATTGATCAGATTCTATCTAATGAGTTTCTCAGAACTTATTTAATCCGAAACCAGAAGATGTCAATTCAAACACTTAGTTCCTCGACTTAAAATCAAAAGAATTTAAATTACTGATGTCCTTCAGAAGGAAGAAATCAGTTAGCAATCCCTTCAGAACTAGATATATTGTTTATTCCTGATGAACTAGTTAAATCAACACAGTGAAATAAAGAAATATCATGCCATTTATGATTCATGTTGTAAACATGTTTGATGACAATTGGTTCTGAACAACGGTATACATCAGTTTGAAGAAACAAGTCAGAGGACATTATGTGATGTCAAAACCTATCAGCACATAACCCTTCAACAGTTCAGGGTATAGCCTTGAATCTAATGACCTTCCGAAAAGGCCTTATGAAAAGTCTTACTCTAACAATTAAGATTAGAGTTTCGGATTAGTTGTTCTCAGAAATCAGATGAGTAAGGTTGAACAAGAAAAGAAACCAGAATACAAGTGAATCTTGAAGAATCCAGGAACCCACAGCAGTTCATTCATACGTAAGCAGAATCTGATGGATAATGATTAAGAGCTCAGAATGGAATGCATTCATAAGAGATCTCAGCAACATATTACAACGTCAGACCACTTTGAAGGAAGCAGAAGAAAATAGATGATGATCAGAAGTCCTGAGTCAGAATTAAATGCAAAATATGAAAACAGAAATTTCAGACTATGTAAGGTATGATCTTATCTATCTTAAATATTTAAACAATAATGCATGAATCTGGTTCGGTAGAAAGAAATAAATGATCTGAAATATTCCCGTCTTACAAGAAAACTTCTTAACTATGTGTGCACTCAAAAGTAACCTCAAACATAATTGCGAATCTTTGGAAACTATAACATATCTCTGCCAACATAATCTATTCTGAAATCTTATTAAAATTCTTTAGTACTGATCTATGATTTTCCTAGACTAGGTATAACTCATCCTACCCATTTACATGTATAAAATCACGTCTCCCTATCAAACAACCTCATACTCAAAGTTCTCTATCATAAAGCCTTAAGTGTCAAAACTTTGTCTGCCATCAAGCCTCCACTAACCTTTCTTGGAGATCAAGATCTTCTTGAAATCATTTATGAAAAACAATTTGTATTCAATACCCCTCCACTTTCGAGTTGAATTGCTTGTACTCTAGCAGATGTACTTTACACTCAACAATGGACTAGATACTCCATGATGCTAGAAAAACCTATCTATGTAAATCTTGTCAAAGATTTCTGGAAACATGCTGATCTTGATCTTGAAAGCAAGTGCATCACCTCCTTTGTTTTTGAAGTCCTAATCATCATCAACCTGTTCTCAATCACTCTTACAACGGGGTGTGAGGATGTTGGAATTCCTGTTGATTTTGACAAAAACAAATTCTTTGCTGCCAAAAATTTTGCATCTCTTCATGACCTGACTTTAGGATACATACCTTTCGATCCTGAAAATCTTCTACCCATTCCCAAAGTTTTGTACAAGCTCATGTTGTCCAATTTTCTTCCCAGAGGAGAAAGTCATAACATAATCAGATTTCATGACCATGAATTCATTTATTTACTAATGAATGAATTTCAAATAAATCTACCACACACTATCTTCAACTGTCTCTGGAAAACCATCTCTGAGTCCAGAAACCTCACAAAGTCCTACATTCCTTATGGAAGAGTTTTGTCTGAGATTTTCTTTAGAGGTGGAATTATGGACATGATCAAAGAGAAAATTAAAGAAGATGATCCTGAAAGCCTTCCAGAAAACTGCTTGTTGAAGACTAAATGTGAAATTTTTAGCAACTAGAAAATTATCTTATCTCTGTTTAATCTATGTCTGGATTTTATTATTAGTCTAGGTAGTTATACTTGCTTCAAGTTGTTTCTAAACGATTTAGGGTAAATAAAGTGTCAAGCCTATCATCTAAATATCTCTGCTTCATTATTCCAAGAATATAAGACTCTCTCATGACTAACCATTAATTGGAATTAAGAAAATCAAGTATCTGACAAAGCATTAATTGATATTATCTATTGAAAGATATTTGAAAGATTTTTTAGTGGCTCAAGAAACCGTTATTATTAACTTATCAGCCCTTTGGCCACTCACTGTAAAGCAGTTGTTAACACATTAATCCTTCCCAAATAAATTAGTAATCGCTCAGCTTTCTTTTCCCATACGGTTACATTCTTTGGTATACCCTAAATTAATCATTCCTTACCTAGAAAATAGTGAACCAAATACTTTGCACCAAACCAGTCACTCTCTTCACTCTAACTCGCCTATAAATAGTTGGACTTTTCCCTTGCATAACTAATCCTCAAATCTAAACTCTTTTTCTGATATAACTCTCATTTCAACAAGATGATAATCTCTCAAAGAAATGGTCCAACCTTTTTAGGTAGAAAAGAAGACTTAGAAGTTATTCCTGAGAAAAGATCCAACCTCGCTCGTCTAGGAAATGATGGCGTAGAGATAATAAGAAGCATGCAGGCCTAGTCCTGGCAGTGTTATTACTCTCTATTAAATGGTCTTATCTTCCCTGACCTTGTCAAAGAGTTCTGGAATTTTTCTAGGGTCAGCAACGATGGAAACACCATCTTGTCTGAGGTCTACTATCACCCCATCGCAATCTCCGTATCCTCTATAGAGAAATTCACTGGCTATATCTCAGACGGAGTCACGATTGATAACTTTCAGTCTGACTTGAGCATGGTGGAAAGATACAAAATCCTGTTTGATGATTCAGTTCCTTACGAACCAAATAACCCTGAGAAGCTCCTTCCTTCTCCAAAAACGTGGTTCAAATTCTCTCTGACCAACCTTCGTCCTCGTTGGACTGCAAGGAGCACACTGACTCACGACGACAGAATCTTCATCTTCCTCCTAACTAATCATGTTATAATAAATCTTCCCAAGACCATTTTTAACCACATGAGACGCTCCATGAGAGTCTCAAGAAACAAGAGGTCCTTTCACATTCCTTATGGAAGAATAATATCTGAAATAATCTTGAAAGAAAAAGCCTGGGGATTAATAAGCAGGCTCGGACCAGGACCTACGCCAGCCGAAACTAGATGTGAAAGAGTTGATGAAGTGCAAGATTTTGATGATTAAGATTTAAACCTGGTGTATCTCAAATTGTTTTGTGTAGTTTTGTGTTGATGGTTCTATATCATTTAATCTATGAATCAATGAGGCTTCCTGTTTTATCATCTATAGTCATATCAGTATTAAAACCATAACTTATATCTTTATCATTCTCTGAGATGCTTACATTGGTTAAATAAAACATTTAAAACATTATCTAACGATGATCATTTGAATCAAAGACTGTCAATGATGCATTAACATCATTCAAGAATAATGACATCTCAAGAATCCAAAGTTTAGTGGATGCCTCCAGTTCCTGTGTGGACCCCATGGAAATAAGAAACATCTGAACTGAGTTCCATAAATGGATCTCAGAGGAAATTGTGAAAAGCAAGAGGCTGGTAATTACTCAAGCAAAAGAAAAGCTGCACACCTCAAGAATCGATGATTCTGAAAGCTTGTCCTCATCCTTTTTCATTAGGCTCCTTTTAGTCTAATCCTTAGAAACCCATCCTCATTAGGGCTATGTTTTGATTACCTTTAGGATTAAGTCTAGCCTATGCTTTATATTTTAAAACTATTTTGTGGTTCGGTGTTAATACTTCCATCTCTAATGGTGTTGATCACTAGAATTGTTTCTTATCATATCAACCTTCATATGCTTAATGCTTAAATGATAACATCCCTTGAATCTATTTAATGATAATATCAATCTCAATTATGCTCAAATGATCTACATTTTTTTATGATGTCAAAAAGGGGGAGAAAGGAAATATGATTTTGATTGGAAAGAAGAAATCTTAAAACAGAATGCAATTCAAACAAGTAATCAGTCATAAAAAAAATGCGTTACTACTAACGTTTGTTGTTTGATGTTTAACCGAGGAACTCTGAATAAGTTCACTAGGCATTCTAAGACAGGTTAAGGAAGAAGAACAGTGAAGTTCTTATGAACTATTGGTCATATGATAGAAGTTGTACACTTCGTGAACATGTGTTCAGAATCAGATCTACCCAGTACTGTTCAGAAGTTGAGAACTGTCTGAAAGTCAAAGTTTATCTTGATCTCTGTCTCACTTGGTTCAGAAGCTGTAAGCTGTCTAAAAATATGAGATTCAAAACGCAAAGAATCAGAAGAAGAAAACTCCGAAAGCAGTCAAGACAAAGTCTACATCACAAGATGCTTATTCAGAAGAACTGTGCAAATCAAGAAGTCAAAAAACTGTCTGAAGATCCGGATTAAAGATCCAAGAAGAAGTAGTTTTGATGTCTACCAAGAATCAATTATGAAGAAAATGATTTGGTATCAGACTAAATCAACAAATGGTAATCAGACTCAGTATACACAAAGATTGATATCAGACTCAGTCTGAAGTAATATCAATCAGAGCTAAGTTGTAAAATGTTTTCAATACCTTCATTGGTATCAATCTCAGCACAATAAGAAAATACCCTTCAAGTGGTATGAAAAGAATTCCTTCAGTTGGAATCAGACACAACATACTCTGGTATAATTCAGTATCAGACTAAGATTAAAACATGTGTGACAGTTTCAGAATCAAGCGTTGATTGATCACAAAAATTAACCTTCAATTGGTATCTGATCAAAAGTCAAGCTTTGATGAACCACTGAGTTGTGACAATAACAAGGTTCTGAGATGAAAACCTGTGTTCAAAAGTCAAACTCTGAAAAAGTCATGACCCATATTGGTGATTAAAATCTCATATTCATGAACTATGTTCTGAAGATCCCAATATCTTACTTATGGAAATTAGGAGGAGACTACCCTGAAGATTCAACTGCAAAATCCAAAATCTTCACAAAGTCTGAATCTCAGGGGGAGTTTATTAAAAGACAGTGTCTGTCTCTGATGAATAGTGATGCTTTGTTATCAGATAAGAACTGATCTAATTGTGCTTAAATGAATCTCCTGAAAAGTAGAAATGCTTCAGATGTCTCTGAAGATTATAAGCTCTGATACGACTACAAAAGGGAACTGAGTTCTGAAGATCTGAAGATGGAAGTTCTGATGAACTAGTCCAGATGCTGAAGACTATTTGTTTATTTAAAGACGAGATAGAGAAGTAGTCCTTTTCTATTCTTCGTTCTGGCAACTCAAGTTGTTATTCTGTATGTCTTTGGATCATATAAGATTCTAGATAATCACAGATAAAACTTTGAGGTTAACACATTCAGGGGGAGCTACTATTCCAGACTCTGAATATGTTTGTTTGGTGATTACCTTATATAAAATGTTCAATCAAAATACTTGGTTTTGTCATCATCAAAAAGGGGGAGATTGTGAGAGCAAGAGTTGTCTCTACAAGTCAATATATGTTTTGATGATAACAATACGTATTTGTGAAAGAACCATTTTATGTTCTAACGTGTGTTGTGTGTAGATCATATTCATAGAAGTTATCAGATCCTACAAAGCACCAGTCAGATGTGCGTTATTGATAATATGTGAAGTTACTATGTGTGACACAAGTCGCAAGAAGCAAGAACGCTTCTGTATCTGGTCATGATCAGTCAGATCCTAGGATGCTGATATTGCTGTTGCAATGCTCTTGTGGATGCTCTCTGAAAGTGGTCGAGATTCTGAAGATTGCGAAGCTTCTGAAGAAGAGAACCGAAGCGCTGAAGACTCTCATGACTTGAAGTTCTGAAGGCGGAAGGCTCTGAAGACCAAGTGCAGAAAGACTCTGAAGACTTGTGTGTTCTGAAGTTTACGATTCCAGAATCCAAGTGCTGAAGACTCCGAAGACAGATTCCTAATGGACGAGTTCTGAAGTTTCGGAAGTCTTGAAGAAGTAAAGGATAATGTTCTTAAAGACAAGTGCTGAAGTTCTGAAGACTGATTCCTAATGAAATTCTTCAAATGACTGAAGACTTGACGTATCAGATATCCTGCTAAGAAGGCTCTACTCATGCTTCATCAATTTACCATCAGAAGCCTCTGAAGTTTGGAAGTCAAATGTTACCATTGTAAGTAACTGTACAAAGCGCCCAAGAAAGATATATCCCATCACTTCTCCCACGGCAAAAAGGAGATGTGTCGTACAACTAATTATTACACAACGTCTCTTTTCCAACAACCAACAGTTTTCAAACGGCTATATTTCTACTGGGCTATTTAAAGGAAAAAGTATTCGCTTCTAAAAGTAATCGATTCACTCCACAAAAGGTGAATTGATCAAGTCATTGTGTGAAGATAACAACAACGATGAGTTCTCGTTGTAACACTTAGAATATCCAAAGCTGTCATCAATTTACACATGACCATTGTTGTTGAAGCTCGTCATTCAACACAACAACAATGAATTGGTACATAAGTTGTTGATGAAGAAGACAACATTGAAAATCAGTAAAGTCATCAACCACCTTCTCGTCAGCGCTACATTGAAGATCTGAAACAAGGAGTTGTTGCTCAAAGCTTGCTCACCCAAGAAGACAAAGAAGAAGAAGATCTACAAGATATCAACAACTGTCAAATCATTATACATCTTTGTAGTTTCTTAGGATAGCAAAGAGCTGCTGCTCATATCTTGCTTGAACACTTGTGTGTTCTTTGTACTTAAACTTATGAGTAATCTGCTTGTTAAGAAGCATTCTTGTAATCTCCTGTATAACTAATTCTTGGCGAATTAGGATTCCTTGAGTGGTCAGTGTGACCGGAGACTCGAGAAGATAATGGCGAGATGTCATTGTGGGAAAAGCCTAAAATAGGGCCAGTAGCGTTATATTCATTGCGACGAATCCCTGAACGTCTAGCTGTGAAAGCCTAGCAGTAGATCTTGCGAGATTGGAACCTGCAGGTCAATGTTCGTTATATTCATTAAGTTGAATCCCTGAACGGTTCATTGCATGTTAGTCACAGTGCGGCTGTGCAAGTGGTTAGTCACCGGTTGTTGCCCGTGCATCTGTAATCGAGATTGATTATAATGGATTAAGACCTTGTGCTCAAGGCGAAATCACCTGGGGAGGGTGGACTGGATTAGCCTTTGTGGTGAACCGGGATATATCATGTGTCCTTTACTCTTATGTTTAATGTCCTTGTTTACGTTTCTATATTAAGTATCAGAACCTTACATAAGCAAGTCAGAACCTTGCAACTCTGATAAGCTTCCGCTTTGCAAGTTCTGAATGATGCACACAATGTTTAGACTCTTGTTGGTTCTTACGATTCATGCAAGGCAAGTCATGTTACTTCACAAGTCAGAGTCTCTCAACGAACTCTGATGTTATCTCAACGTCTTAACGACAAGAAGTTAAAAGTTGTCAAAAGAGTAAATACACAATTCAAACCCCCCTTTCTTGTGTCTTTCTCGCACCTTCAATTGGTATCAGAGCTCCGGTTCTATTATTGATGGATATCAAAACACTTAAAAGTGTCAGAAAAAGATCCAGACGCGGTACGTTGAAATACTCTGGGTGAGATTGAAATCCACTTATAATTTCTGTAACAGTTCAGAAGATGACGGTGTACAAAATTGTAATCAATCTGAGTACTTGAGCAAATCACTGATTCTGAAAGTTTTACAGTTGTCAAACAACTAAATCTTCCTCACTTAAGTTTTATTGAAGATTGAAGAATTAGCTTATATGATAGATTCATCAGATAAGAAGTAGTATCTGTTGAATGCGCTAATCTTGGAAGATACGTGTGGATGAACCACGTATTTGCTCAAAGTTGAATCATTAGAAAACAAGAAGTCTTGTTTTCTGAAGATAAACTCTTTATGAGTCTTTGAGATGTTTTCAAGAAACGGATTAGGTCCACCCTTGACTTTCTCGTATAAAAACTTATTCAGAACTTCTTCATGTAAAGAAGAAAGATTGTTGTTCTATGATGCTGAACTTCAGAATGAAGCATGCATAATTCAAAAAATCTGAAGAAGTCAAACTTTTAGAAATTGATCGTACCTGGATTAGACAGTATTTGATGGCCAGCAACGTCTTGTGGACTTCAGCTCCGGTGCGGTTGAAAGACGGCGGGGGGGGGGGGGGGGGGGGGGGTGTACCTGCAAGGTACTCCGATGCTCAAGTAAGGCAGGGGGTGTACCTGCAAGGTACTCCGACGCTCAAGTAAGGAAAGGGTCACAAGTAAAAGCAAGTACAAGGTTAGAGAGTAAGAAAGTGTGTAACATGACCCTCTCAAGTGAGAGGGCATTTATAGAGAGCCCCCAGCGCGGGGCCAACGGTTACTTGCATTGGGCTGGATTGCCAGGCCCAATCTAAGTAACTGCCAGGGCTTACGTGGCGTAGTGAAGACCAGCACGTGGTTTTCTCCCTTGGGTAACCATTCCTAGCTCTCCGGAATTAGGGCAGACCGATTCCATCAAGAGTGGGTGGTTACGTGAGAACGTGTCCTCGTGGGGAGGACTCTTATGTGCAGACGGAGATGGATCCTCGTGGGGGAGGAGAACCTGAGTGTCGGGGAGGAGCGAGGCCAGGGAGGCTTAGCGTCCTGCCCGACGCTCTATACCGTGCGTGTGCCCGACAATGTTGAGGAGGCATATGCCCGACATGGGTCGTGCTAAGAGGCCCTTGTTGGGCCATCCCGGGATGTGTGGGTTGGGTCTGCTCGATTGAGGAGCAGACCCCGGCCCAGTCCAGAATAGGAGCCCCCCAAGAAGTTGCTCTGAGGTGTCGGAGTAATGACTTAAGGGCCAGCTATGTCGAGGACTTATCTAGTCGGGGAAGGGACTCTAAACGAGGAGCAGTTGGTAACCGGGCAAAAACGAGTCGGCCTGCTTGTGCTAGACTGGTCGTGGATGGGCGACATCGTGGGGATACGGGAAGTCTGAAACTAGGTGAATGAAAAGACGCGTGTTGGGGAATGAAACGACACGTTTGGGAGAGCGTGCACCACATGTCGCAGCTCATCATTGTCTAGGGCGGCTACGCTAGGGTAGCGTAATCGATTTCCTAGGAGCCCTCGAAACTTGTGAGAGCCCTATAAATAAGGGTCATCTCGTCCCATTTGCACTTTTGGCTCCCCCTTCGCTCAGATTCACTCTTTCTTCCTTCTCTTGTTCTACCGCCGTACACCGCCGCCAACTGCCGTGCCGGAAACCTACCGGAAGTTATTTCAAGTAAGTTTATTTCTTTTTTCTCCTTTCATTTGTCTTTTTTAGGGTGGTTTCATGGTTAACTGGTGAAGTTCTCATGGAAATCACGAAATATCCGGCGAAAACGGCGGAATTTCATAGTTTAGTTGTTGAATCTCGCGAGGAGAGACGATGAAATCCCCGAGGACACGAAGAATATCTCGGGGTCATGAGATGAACGTTTCTCAGTTCTTTTGTTGAACATTCTAGGGATCAAGGACTTGGGGGGCCGAATACCCCGGGGTCCCGCCTAATTTCGTTCCCCGCGAACCCGAGGATGGTCGCGGGTTCGTGTTCCCCGACGTTCCCTCCTCGCCCTTTCACTTGATCAGCGGTGGAAGGGGTGGATTTGATATCGGTCATCGAATTCACCATTTCCTTCTGCTTTTTAGGTAAATGGATGTATTGCCCATGGCCGAGGGATCTTTGGATATTTACGACGGGCCCGATTCACCTATGGCAGAGATAACCTGCGCCGGGGAGAGGCTTCCCGACGAGTGGGCCTGCGACGAGGCAGTGAACATGATCTCCGAGTTTGTCGACCTAAACGAGGCCGACATATTTTGTACCGTCGAGCACTGCCTAATAGGTTCACAGAAGTCGTGGAACATGTTCAGGCCTTTGCCACATCATCGAATATGCTCGACATATAGCGGGATGCGGTTTCCCGTATATGAGTTTATGTTCGACGAGGCGGGGTGGCGTTTGTCCTTCACGGATTTTCAACAGTCAGTGTTTACCCACCTGCGTCTGGCCCCTTCTCAACTCCACCCCAACTCTCTCGCTTTCATCAGGGCTTTCGAGCTCGTGTGCAAATACGTGAAGATTGGGGCGACGGTGCCCCTATTTTTTCGCATTTTCCATCTTCAACGGCAGGCTATCGACGACAAGCATGGCTGGGTGTCCTTCAAGCAGGTGAGCAGCCTGTTTCACACTTATCTGGACTCCGTGCGGGACTTCATGTATCGGTACTTCCTCATGAGGCCGGTCACACATGAGGCCGTAAATACAGTGTACCGCCGGGTCGTCGAGGAAGTGGATGGGCGGTGAGAGGAGGCCCTTGTGCCCAAGTTTTCGTTGTTCTGGACTGAAGAACACTTCAAGACGGGAACGGATAGCTATATCGTCAGCCCTGGTAAACTCTGTGAAGGGGATCGCTTGGCTCACGAGGCCATAGTCAAGTTCGTCAGTGGGTTTAACAAAGCCAAGTTCGTGACGCCGAACGGGGACTTCCTTCTGGGCGATGATGGGGCGGTCTTAACGAAGCGTCGATTGATCAACACTAGGGCTCTCCTCGAGACGTTTTTTGACGAGGAGGCTCTTTAGCTATTAGGTGGGGTGGCCTCCCCGACCTGCCTTTCCCCTTCGTCCTTCTTTTCGAATTACTGACCTCTTTGTTTTCTATGCAGGTAAGATGCCGTCTGCTGAGGAGCGCCTCAAAAAGTTGAAGGCTAACCGTGCTACGAAGAAAGGAGGCAAAAGCCGTCTCGAGCAGATTCGAGCACAGGAACCCGTTCCCACTCAGACAACCGGGGGTTCTTCTGGCTCTCACCAGGATAGTGATTCTCCCAGCCCCCAGGTCTCCTTGAAGAGGCGGCGGATTGCGGACACAGTGGCCATCGACCTTACTGAGAACGAGGGCCCCCCTGCTATAAAATTCGTGCTCCCGCCTTGTCACTCGAGGCCGAACTTTTTCATGGGGAATAATTCCCTTTGCGTGGGTGCCCCCGAAGCTCAGGCCATCTTGGGCGTCGACAAGGTCTCTCGGAGAAGGGCGCTGGTGGAGGATGTGTCCGCTGTGATGCAGGTTTGTGCGGCTGCCCTGGTTCTGAACGACGAGGCATGCCCGGAAGGCGAACTGAACAGGTTGCACGAGAGTTTCCAGTCTATCTCAGCCGAAATGGAGAAGGTGGGCAAGAAGCTGGCCGACTGCAAAAGCCAGAACTAGGGCCAGGTCGAGCTTCAAGGGGAGTTGGAGGAAAAGTTGAAAAATACTGAGGAAGAGCGGAGACGTCTCGTCGGGATTGAAGAGGAGAGGGATCGTCTCTTGGCAAGGAATGCCGAGTTGGAGGAGGTTGTCTGCCCCGCTGATCAGGAAACCGAGGAAGATAGGTTACTGACCTCGCGGGCAGCGCTCATAGCGAAGCTCCGGGAATCTGAGGAGGACAACCTCGTAGCGGCCGACATAGGATTCAGAAACGCCGTGCAGTAGCTTCGGGTTCTCAACCCCGACCTCACGACCGAAGGGATTGACCCCGACTCCGAGGTGGTCGACGGTCAGATCGTGCAGCCGATGCGGGTGGACGAGGTTCATGAACGCGAGGAGCCCGAAGGGACTGTCGCCGAGTAGGCTTTTCTTCTTTATTTTGTTCAGCCTGCGAGCCATTTTATTTATTTTTCAATACGTATACCCGGCCTGCGTGCCAGGGGCTTTTGATACTTGTTTGTAATATTTGTACAATGGGTTTCTGCCCGTTTCAATGCATTTTTCCTTATCTGCTCGTGTGCTGTTTGTATGGTTTATACTGTGTGTGATGTTATAGCATTTGTTATACTTTGTTTTTGTCTAAGTAATAAAGACTTTGGGATTTGCTCGACCTTGATAGTCCCTGACCGTGTGGAGAGCTGGTCGGGTGGTCGGAGACGTATTCCGACCTTCAACGAGGCTAAGAGCTCGGTCGAGGTCTTAGCTTCGTGGCGTGAACTTCCCATCGTGAGCTGGGTGTTCTGCCTAATTGGTACAACGACGGCAGAGCTCGATCGAGGTATCCCCGTCGGATTAAAACTCCTCGCGCACACACAACGCGGCCTTCGATCATCGTGTTCTGTATAAGGGTGTTGCGCTCGTACCTTAGTGCGTCCCCGTAATCACGGTGTTCGTGAGTCGCAGGCAGTGCTTAACTGTAGTATTGTTTGAGCTTCTCAGCGTTCCATGGTCGAGCAAGTTCTTCCCCGTGCAGATTTTCGAGGAAATAGGCTCCTGTCCCCATTTTCGAGCGGACGCGGTACGGGCCCTCCCAGTTTGCGGCGAGTTTGCCCTCTCGCGAGTCTTTCTGGTTCCTTCGTCGGACGAGGGTGCCCATCTAAAAATCACGTTTGATAACTTTGTCGTTATAACGCAGTGTTATTTTCTGTTTTAGTGAAGCTTCTCGAAGAGAAGCGCCCGAACGTGTCTCCTCGACGAAATCGAGTTCTTCCCTCAGGGCTTCGTTGTTCGCATCCCCGTTGAGGGGGGTTTCCGTCCTCCTCAAGGGTTCCCTGATTTCCACGGGGATCACCGCTTCCGTTCCGTAGGTCAAACGAAAAGGGGTATCCCCGGTCGTGGAATGTAGGGTCGTTCGATAGGCCTAGAGGACGCTGTGTAGCTCCTCGACCCACCGTTGCTTGGCGTCGCCTAATCGACGTTTCAATCCTTGTAGGATTACTCTGTTCGCCACCTCAGCCTGTCCGTTCATTTGAGGGTGCTCGACCGACGTGAAGTGCTGCTTCGTGCCTAGCTTGGAGATGAAGTCTTGGAAGTTCTTGTCAGTGAACTGTGTTCCGTTGTCGGTGACAATAGCTTGAGGCACGCCGATTCGGGCGAGGATGTTCCTTTTGTAAAAACGCAGTATGTTGAAGGCCGTGATTTTGGCCAATGCTTCCGCCTCAATCCACTTCGTGAAGTAGTCCACCCCGACGATGAGGTATTTGTTTTGATACGACCCCTGGACGAAAGGCCTGAGGATATCCATCCCCCACCACGCAAACGGCCACGGGGAGGACATTGTTTTGAGCTCGTTAGGAGGAGCAAGG
Source organism: Lathyrus tuberosus (assembly GCA_022829125.1). Classification (NCBI taxonomy): domain Eukaryota; kingdom Viridiplantae; phylum Streptophyta; class Magnoliopsida; order Fabales; family Fabaceae; genus Lathyrus; species Lathyrus tuberosus. The sequence goes on from JALAZF010000397.1 coordinate 5,105,524, forward strand.
TACATGTCCCCGTGTTGCTGGCATCTATCGTACTTCTTGACGTGTTCCTTGGCGTCCTGTTGCATGGTGGGCCAGTAGTACCCTGCTCGAAGCGCCTTACGGGCTAACGATCGCCCGCCGAGGTGCTGTGCATTGATTCCTTCGTGGATTTCCTGGAGGATGTTGGGGACCTTGGTCTCCTCGACGCACCTGGGGAGGGGGATAGAGAACCCTCGCCGATATAGCTTATCCTCGACTATCGTGTATGAGCATGCCCGCCGCTTGACCATTCCGGCTTCCTTGGGATCTTCGGGCAGTTTGCCCGTCGTGAGGTACTCGTACACGGGGGTCATCCAGCAATTGCTGTCACCAATGGCGTTTACGTCCGCCACTGGAGCGGGTTTGTCGATGCTCGACCGGGAAATCACTTCTTGTATGACGGATTTGTTCCCGCCTTTCTTCTTTGTGCTTGCCAATTTGGACAAGACATCTTCTCGGGCATTGTGCTCGCGGGGGATGTGAGTTACTTCCGCGGAGGTGAACCTTTTCATATTTTCTTTCACCAAGGTCAAGTATCCGATAAGGTTGTCGTTCTTCGCCTGGTACTCTCCTCGGACTTGCGAGGCCACGAGCTGGGAGTCGGTGAAGATTTTGACCTCCTTGGCGCCGAGGTCCTCGGCCAGCCGAAGTCCGGCGAGGAAAGCCTCGTACTCCGCTTGGTTGTTCGACATCGGGAAGGATAGTTTGAGGGATACCTCGATCAGGATGCCTTCCTCATTTTCGAGGATGATGCCCACCCCACTTCCCTTCGGGTTGGATGCTCCGTCGACATAGATCGTCCATTTTTGGGATCCGTTGGTTGAAGGTTCCGGGACGGTCATCTCTGCCACAAAGACGGCCAGTACCTGAGCCTTCAGGGATTTCCTTCCTTCGTATTGGACGTCAAACTCGGGGAGTTCGAGCGACCACCTGAGCATCCTCCCCGCCATATCTGGTCGTCCAAGGAGTTGCCTTATAGACTGTTCGGTCCTTACGACGACAGTGTGGGCGAGGAAGTAGTGGCGTAGCCTCCTAGCCACGGTAACGAGGGCCAGGGCGACTTTCTCTATCTACTGATACCTGAGCTCGGGGCCTTAGAGGGCTTTGCTCGTGAAGTAAACTGGTTTCTGTCCGTCCGGGGTTTCCCGAATGAGGACGACGCTGACTGCTTCACTCGTGATCGCGAGATACAAGAAAAGTGTTTCCCCGCTCTTAGGCCGTGAGAGGATCGGGGGTTGCGATAAGACTTGTTTTAGGTGGAAGAGCGCCTGCTCGCACTCCTCGCTCCATTCAAACTCCGCTTTTTATCGGAGAAGTTTGAAAAATGGGAGTGCGTACTGCGCCGACTTGGCGACGAAGCGGGAGAGGGCAGTGAGCATCCCGTTTAATGATTGTATTGACTTCTTTAAGTCTGGAGTAGGGATCTCGGAAAAAGCTCTACATTTGTCGGGGTTAGCTTCGATCCCTCGCTCTGTGAGGTAGTAACCGAGGAACTTACCTGCCCGAACACCGAAGGTACATTTGTCGGGAGTGAACCTCATGCGGCACCGCCTCACTGTGTCGAACACTTTCTTGAGGTGTGCGGCGTGGTCGACTTCTTCCGCCGATTTAAGGATCATGTCGTCCATGTAGACCTCGAGCATGTCGCTGATTTCAGCCCGAAAAACCTTGTTCATCATCCGTTGGTAGGTCGCACCGGCGTTCTTCAGGCTGAAAGGCATTACGTTGTAGTAGTAATTGCCCGACTCGGTCATGAAAGCCATGTGCTATTTGTCGACCTTGTCCATGGGAATTTGGTTGTATCCCGAGTATGCGTCCATGAAGGATAATAGTTTGTAACCTGAAGAATTGTCGACCAGCTAGTTGATGTTAGGCAAAGGATAGCAGTCTTTCGGGCAAGCCCGGTTAAGATCAGTATAATCAACACACATCCTCCATTTTCCATTATTCTTTTTGACGAGTACAACGTTGGACAGCCAGGTTGTGTACCTGGCCTCCGAAATGAAATTTACCTCTAGGAGGTCTTTTACCGCTTTTTCAGTAGCCTCCGCTTTTTCGGGAGACTGCTTACGCCTACGTTGAGCTATGGCCCTAGCGGCCGGATCTACTGCGAGCTGATGGCAAGCCACCTTGGGGTCGAGGCCAGGCATCTCGGAGGCGCTCCATACAAAGAGATCAGCGTTCTCCCTTAGACATGCCTTCAGCTGTTCCTTCGCCAGGTCGGGGATTCAGGTGCCAATCCTCACGTTACGGTCTGGATCGTCCCCGAGTACCACGAGCTCAAAGTCTCCGTCGGGGATGGGGCGCATTGGGTGGAGAGGCCGCCCGTTGTTTTCCGCCTGGATGTCGAGGTCCTCTGCCCCGTCTTTATCGGGTTCGCCTGGGAACCTGCTGTCGAGTTCGACCGCGTTGACGCGCGGGAGAGGTACCTGTTCGGCGTTCGGGGGTGGCTTGGCCACGGTCTTAGGTTTGGTGCCGATGGAACTCATGCCTTTGATGGCGGCGTCGAAGCATCTTCTGGTCGCGTCTATGTCCTCGTGCATCGTCATTACTCGTCCCCTGGCCGTGTAGTACTTCATTTTGAGGTAGACCGTTAATGGTACCGCCGTAAGCTCGGCCAGGGTGGTCCTCCCGAGGATGCAGTTGTAAAGGGATGGACATTCGGCCACCAGGAAGCGGGTCTTCACCTGTCGGGCTGTGTCTTTGGCCCCGAATGTGACCATCAGCTCAACGTAGCCCCATGGTCGGGTGGTGGTTCCGTTGAATCCCTGCAGGTCTGAGCCAACGTATGGGGTCAGAAGTCTCTCGTCGAGTTGGAGAGTCCCGAAAAAGTGAGCGTACATGATGTCGACCGAGCTGCCCTGGTCGACAAGGATCCTTTGAACGTCAAAATTCGCCATCTGGGCCCTGACCAGGAGGGGGATAGTGGCGTTGGGTGCTCCTTCGGGGAGCTCTTCGAGATAGAAGGTGATAGGGTTTGAGTTCCCTCGCACCTTCTCGAGAGTGGTTGTCTTTGCCGACGTTGCTGATTCCAGTTCATCAAATTTCCTCTTGATCGACCCGACAGACAACTTCTCGTAACCACCCCCGGAGATGACCATTGCCTTATGGAAGCCTTCCCAGGTGCTACGGGAAGCGACGGGGTCCTCGTGGGGGAAGGTTGCCCACATGTTGCGAATTGCTTTTGGCCTTCAATGATTACGGGGACAAAGAAATCTTCGGGTCGCGTGACACTGAGGGCGACCTGAAGGCGACTCTCGTCGGGGGGAGGTGTCGTCTCCTCGACGTTCTGGGCTTCCCGGGAGCTGGGATGAGGAGTATCACTCTTCTGGGCGTATTTCTTCAAGTGCCCCTCCTTGATGAGGATTTCAATCGCATCCTTGAGATGGATGCAGTCTTCTGTGACATGCCCGTGGCTCCGGTGGAACCTGCAGTACTTTGACTTGTCAGTGTTTGACTTGGGAGTAGTCGGCTTCGAAAAATGGACGCCTCCTTTCAGAAATTCCGAGTTCTGGCACTCGGAGAGGATTCGCGCGCGGGGAGCGTTGAGCGGGGTGTACTCCGTGAACCGGCCAGCTGGTCCGCGCGGTTCACGAGGATCACAGGGGCGATTTTCTTTCTTCTTTATCCTCCTCGTCGGGGAGGAGAGTCTTCATCTTTGTGGCCACGGGGGCCTTCCTTGCGTCTCGACTCAAGGGCGATCTGTGCTACCTCCGATTCCTCAAGCTCGATATACGACTGAGCTCGTTGGAGGAGGTCCTCGAGACAGCGGGGTCTGCGGAGGCCCACGGACTTGGCAAGATCAGATCCAAAACGTAGCCCGTGGATGATCAGATGCTTCTTCATGTCATCGGTCGTATGAACCTCGACAGTCTCTCTGTTGAATCTCTCAATGTAGTTTTGGAGAGATTCGTTCTTCCCCTGGAAGATGCTCTCTAGTAGGGGTGTTCAAAAATATGGTTAACTGAATTGTATACTAAAATTGAACTGCATTGCACTATAAAAAAACTGAAACATTTAAATGGTTAATGAACTGAACCATTTAATTAAAGCAATTCAAATTTAGTTTAAAACCGGTTCAGAACCAATTTTCTTTTATTAACTAGTTTAATTATATAATTCAATGTTGTTCTTCTCCAAACTTGAACCCTAGTTTCTCATTCTATTCATCTTCAATTTCAGTTATGTCACACTCACGCGTAGCTGCACTCGATCGTCTTCGCCCTTCTTCACGCATGCTCTCTCCTTTGCTCTCGCGAATTACCGTCGCGGTTTCATCTCTCTCGATCGATTGACTTATGGAAGGTCCCTACCCTACACTTGGTACTAAATATATGTAGTCTTTTTTCCATGCATGTCTTGTTTCGTAGAGGTGTAGAACCATTAGTTGGCTTTTTTCTATAATAACTCTGATGGAGCCTTTCAACTTCGTACATACTATTTCATTACCTACCTGGTGGTGCTGCTCTCTCACCTATCATCTTTCTTCATACTGTTGAGACCGTGAAATGATTTCCACTGTGAAAACAAATAATATGTTACTATATACAGACAGATATGCTTTTGTTGTACTTTTTCAATATGGTATACTTTTTATTTAACGGATCTATCCAGTTATGCTCTATGAGTAAAACAATTTTACACTATTTAATGAAAATCCAGTGTTGTAGTATTTTTTTATTTATTTAAATTAAAAAGTTTAAAAAAAATTAGATTTGAATCCAATTTTATTTTAAAAAATCACAAAAAACGATTTTTTTTTAATATTTAAGAAAACTAGTTTGAAAATCAGTTTAAAATTTGGTGAAAAAAATAATCCAGTTCTTCTAAAAAATTGGTTTTAAACTGGTTAAACTAAATTAAACTGATTTAAAATGGTAAACTGGTTCTAAATTATAAACTGGTTCTGAACTGGTTCTGGACCGAATTGAATTGGTTTAATAGATTAACCACTTTTTGATAAAGTGGTTTTTAAAAACTGCACTGAACCATTAATATGGTTCGGTTCAATTCAGTTCATGAACCACGAACACCCCTACTCTCTAGGGCAGCCTCCGTCTTCGGGTGTCGACGAGATGCAGTAAAGTGTTTGGTGAAGCGTTGTCTTAGTTGCTTCCAGGATGTGATCGACCCGGGTGCCAGACCCTTGTACCATGTCATGGCGCCCTTCTGCAAGGTGGTGGGGAAAAGCCTGCACTTAATAGCTCCCCTGACGTTTCTGAAGTCGAGCATGACTTCGAAACTTTCAACGTGATCGTCAGGGTCAGCCAGACCGTCGTAGGTCCCCAGTGGCGGGGGTTTCTCCATGCCCGCAGGAATTGGGGCGTTCATGATCTCCCACGACAAAGGGGTCCTCTGGTCATCGTTGTCGCTTCCGGCCGGGGATCTTGAAGGGGATCGGTGATGTCGTGGAGGGGAATTCCTCGAACGGTTCCTCGGTCTCTCCTCGGTGGTTTTGGACTTCTTGGTAGTTGCGGAGGTCCTGGGTTCCTTCCGAGGTGGGGAACGATGGCGCTTCAGGGAGACCGCCGGCTGGGGGCGTTAAAGGCGTGGACGACGGCCCTCGCGCACCGGCGAGGGGGTTTGAGATTCTTCGGATAGAGTCCTTCGCGGGGAAGGGGAGCGGCGAGGCGAGGGTGGACGACGATGTCTTTGCGGGGAAGATCGTCGTGTCCGCCCTTGCTCTAGTGCTTCAATTCTGGTATTCTGGTGTGCTATCAGCTGATTGGTCTGATTGAACACGGCAAATAGGGCCACGGTGCTCGCGTCTGCATTGGGCAGAGGACTAACTAGCTGAAAGACGGCTTGTTGGTCGTTCTGCTGGGCAGCGTTGTAAGTCGCGTCTTGGGAGTCTGGGGAGGCGGTCTGCCCGTCTCTCACGCTGCCCTCTTCTACGTGGAAGGCAGCAACGTCTTCGCGGTGGTTCCTGTTCTCTAGTTGCGCGAGGACGGTGTCCAGAGCTTTGTTAGCAGAAGGGTTACCGACCATGATGGTGATGAACGAGAGGATTGCTTTGGTTTATCGGAGGAAAAACGGGGAAGCAAAGGATTCCCACAGACGGCACCACTGATCGTACCTGGATTAGACAGTATTTGATGGCCAGCAACGTCTTGTGGACTTCAGCTCCGGTGTGGTTGAAAGACGGTGCGGGGGGGGGGGGGGGGGGGTGTACCTGCAAGGTACTCCGACGCTCAAGTAAGGAAAGGGTCATAAGTAAAAGCAAGTACAAGGTTAGAGAGTAAGAAAGTGTGTAACCCGACCCTCTCAAGTGAGAGGGTATTTATAGAGAACCCTCAGTGCAGGGCCAACGGTTACTTGCATTGGGCTGGATTGCCAGGCCCAATCAAATTAATTGTCAGGGCTTACGTGGAGTAGTGAAGACCAGCACGTGGTCTTCGCCCTGGGGTAACCGTTCCTAGATCTCCGGAATTAGGGCAGACCGATTCCATCGGGAGTGGGTGGTTACGTAAGAACGTGTCCTCGCAGGGAGGAGTCTTGCGTGTCAGGGAGAGCCGTGTCCTCGCGGGGAGGACTCTTACGTGCAGACGGAGATGGCTCCTCGCGGGGGAGGAGAACCTGAGTGTCGGGGAGGAGCGAGGCCAGGGAGGCTTAGCGTCCTGCCTGATGCTCTATACTGTGCGTGTGCCCGACAATGTTGAGGAGGCATATGCCCGACATGGGTCATACTAAGAGGCCCTTGTTGGGCCATCCCGGGACGTGTGGGTTGGGCCTGCTCGATTGAGGAGCAGACCCCAGCCCAGTCCAGAACAGAAATAATTCAACATCTGAATCTTGAATGATCTAAAGGTTAAAAGATTCATGAAGAACTGGATATTGTCTTCTTGGTGAGTTACGCAGAAAACTGAAAGAATATTCAGGAAGAAGAAATTAAGATACTCGATCAGAATAAATCCTAAGTATTGGTTGGATAAACTCAATGATCGTGTTCTGTTAACTTGAGATTCTATTTCAGTTGAACCATTTGTGATTGATCAGATTCTATCTGATGAGTTTCTCAGAACTTATTTAATCCGAAACCAAAAGATGTCAATTCAAACACTTAGTTCCTCGACTTAAAATCAAAAGAATTTAAGTTACTGATGTCCTTCAGAAGGAAGAAATCAGTTAACAATCCCTTCAGAACTAGATATGCTGTTAATTCCTGATGAACTAGTTAAATCAGCACTGTGAAATCAAGAAGTATCATGCCATTTATGGTTCATGTTGTAAACATGTTTGATGACAATTGGTTCTGAACAAGGGTATACATCAGTTTGAAGAAACAAGTCAGAGGACATTATGTGATGTCAAAACCTATCAGCACATAACCCTTAAACGGTTCACGGTATAGCCTTGAATCTAATGACCTTCCAAAAAGGCCTTATGAAAAGTCTTACTCTAACAATTAAGATTAGAGTTTCGGATCAGTTGTTCTCAGAAATCAGATGAGTAAGGTTGAACAAGAAAAGAAACCAGAATACAAGTGAATCTTGAAGAATGCAGGAACCCACAGCAGTTCATTCAGACGTAAGTAGAATCTGATGGATAATGATTAAGAACTCAGAACGGAATGCATTCATAAAAGATCTCAGCAATAGATTACAACATCAGACCACTCTGAAGGAAGCAGAAGAAAATAGATGATGATCAGAAATCCTGAGTCAGAATTAAATGCAAAATATGAAAACAAAAATTTTAGACTATGTAAGGTATGATCTTATCTATCTTAAATATTTAAACAATAATGCATGAATCAGGTTCGGTAGGAAGAAATAAATGATCTAAAATATTCTTGTCTTACAAGAAAACTTCTTAATTATGCGTGCACTCAAAAGTAACCTCAAACATAATTGCGAATCTTTGGAAACTATAACATATCTCTGACAACATATTCTATTCTGAAATCTTATTAAAATTCTTTAGTACTGATCTATGATTTTCCTAGACTAGGTATAACTCAACCTACCCATTTACATGTATAAAATCGCGTCTCCCTATCAAACAACCTCATACTCAAAGTTCTCTATCATAAAGCCTTAAGTGTCAAAACTCTGTCTGCCATCATGCCTCCACTAACCTTTCTTGGAGATCAAGATCTTCTTGAAATCATTTCTGAAAAACAATTTGTAATCAATACCCCTCCACTTTAGAGTTGCATTGCTTGTAGTCTAGCAGATGTGCTTTACACTCAACAATGGACTAGATACTCCATGATGCTAGAAAAGCCTATCTATGTAAATCTCGTCAAAGATTTATGGAAATATGTCGATCTTGATCTTGAAAGCAAGTGCATCACCTCCTTTGTTTTTGAAGTCCCAATCATCATCAACCTGTTCACAATCACTCTTGCAACTAGGTGTGAGGATGTTGGAATTCCTGTTGATTTTGACAAAAACAAATTCTTTGCTGCCAAAAATTTTGCATCTCTTCATGACCTGACTTTAGGATACATACCCTTCGATCCTTAAAATCTTCAACCCATTCCCAAAGCTTGGTACAAGCTCATGTTGTCCAATTTTCTTCCCAGAGGAGAAATTCATGACATAGTCAGATTTCATGACCATGAATTCATTTATTTACTAATGAATGAATTTCAAATAAATCTACCACACACTATCTTCAACTGTCTCTGGAAAACCATCTCTGAGTCTAGAAACCTCACAAAGTCCTACATTCCTTATGGAAGAGTTTTGTCTGAGATTTTCTTTAGAGATGGAATTGTGGACATGATCAAAGAGAAAATTAAAGAAGATGGTCCTGAAAGCCTTCCAGAAAACTGCTTGTTGAAGACTAAATGTGAAATTTTTAGCAACTAGAAAATTATCTTATCTCTGTTTAATCTATGTCTGGATTTTATTATTAGTCTAGGTAGTTATACTTGCTTCAAGTTGTTTCTAAACGATTTAGGGTAAATGAAGTGTCAAGTCTATCATCTAAATATCTCTGCTTCATTATTCCAAGAATATAAGACTCTCTCATGACTAACCATTAATTGGAATTAAGAAAATCAAGTATCTGACAAAGCATTAATTGATATTATCTATTGAAAGATATTTGAAAGATCTTTTAGTGGCTCAAGAAACCGTCATTATTAACTTATCAGCCCTTTGGCCACTCACTGAAAAGCAGTTGTTAACACATTAATCCTTCCCAAATAAATTAGTAACCGCTCAGCTTTCTTTTCCCATACGGTTACATCCTTTGGTATACCCTAAAGTAATCATTCCTTACCAAGAAAATAGTGAACCAAATCCTTTGCACCAAACCAGTCACTCTCTTCACTCTAACTCGCCTATAAATAGTTGGACTTTTCCCTTGCATAACTCATCCTCAAATCTAAACTCTTTTTCTGATATAACTCTCATTTCAACAAGATGATGAACTCTCAAAGAAATGGTCCAACCTTCTTAGGTAGAAAAGAAGACTTAGAAGTCATTCCTGAGAAAAGACCCAACCTCGCTAGTCTAGGAAACGATGGCTTAGAGATAATAAGAAGCATGCAGGCCCAGTCTTGGCAGTGTTATTACTCTCTATTAAATGGTCCTATCTTCCCTGGCCTTGTCAAAGAGTTCTAGAATTTTGCTAGGGTCAGCAACGATGGAAACACCATCTTGTCTGAGGTCTACTATCACCCCATCGCAATCTCCGTATCCTCTATAGAGAAATTCACTAGCTATATCTCAGACGAAGTCACGATTGATAACTTTCAGTCTGACTTGAGCATGGTGGAAATATGCAGAATCCTGTTTGATGATTTAGTTCCTTACGAACCAAATAACCCTGAGAAGCTCCTTCATTCTCCAAAAACATGGTTCAAGTTCTCTCTGACCTACCTTCGTCCTCGTTGGACTGCAAAGAGCACAATGACTCACGACGACAAAATCTTCATCTTCCTCCTAACCAATCATGTTACAATAAATCTTCCCAAGACCATTTTTAACCACATGAGACGCTCCATCAGAGTCTCAAGAAACAAGAGGTCATTTCACATTCCTTATGGAAGAATAATATCTGAAATAATCTTGAAAGAAAAAGCCTGGGGATTAATAAGCAGGCTCGGACCAGGACATACGCCAGCCGAAACTAGATGTGAAAGAGTTGATGAAGTGGAAGATTTTGATGATTAAGCTTTAAACCTGGTGTATCTCAAATTGTTTTGTGTAGTTTTGTACTGATGGTTCTATATCATTTAATCTATGAATCAATGTTGCTTCCTGTTTTATCATCTATAATCATATCAGTATTAAAACCATAACTTAAATCTTTATCATTCTCTGAGATGCTTACATTGCTTAAATAAAACATTTAAAACATTATCTAACGATGATCATTAGAGACAACGACTGTCAATGATGCATTAACATCATTCAAGAATAATGCCATCTCAAGAATCCAAAGTTTAATGGATGCCTCCAGTTCATGTGTGGACCCCATGGAAATAAGAAATATCTGAACTGAGTTCCATAAATGGATCTCAGAGGAAATTGTGAAAAGCAAGAGACTGGCAATTACTCAAGCAAAAGAAAAGCTAGACACCTCAAGAACCGATGAGTCTGAAAGCTTGTCCTCATCCTTTTTCATTAGGCTCCTTTTAGTCTAATCCTTAAAAAGCTTGTTAGGATTCAAATGGAGTTTGTACTTTCTCAACCGCTCAAATAGTTTTGACAGGTGGGTCACATGCTCCTCCTCTGTTTTAGATTTGGCAATCATGTCATCGACATATACCTCTATTTCTTTGTGTATCATGTCGTGGAACAGAGTAGTCATGGCCCGTTGATAGGTTGCCCCGACATTCTTCAAACCGAACGGCATTACCTTGTAACAAAAGGTGCCCCATGCGGTGATGAACGAAGTTTTCTCCATGTCTTTCGGCGCCATTTTGCTTTGATTATAGCCCGAGAATCCATCCATGAAGGAGAAAACTTTGAACTTTGTTGTACTGTCTACCAGTATGTCTATGTGCGGTAAGGGAAAGTCATCCTTTGGACTGGCTTTGTTCAGATCCCTGTAGTCTACACATGTTCTGACCTTTCCGTCCTTTTTAGGAACTAGTACTATGTTGGATAACCATTGAGGATATTCTGATGTGGCAAGGAAACCCGTGTCAATCTGTTTCTGTACTTCCTCTTTGATTTTGATGGCCATGTCTAGATGAGTCCGTCTTAGTCTTTGTTTCACTGGCGGACATTCTGATCTCAACAGTAGATGATGTTCCACGATGCTGGTATCCAACCCTGGCATATCCTGATAGGACCAAGCGAATACATCGGGAAACCCTTTGAGAAGCTTTATCAAGTCTTCTTTAACAGTTGGACTGAGCAGTGCCCCAATCTTGACTTCTTTTCTCTCTTCTTCTGAACCCAAGTTGACCGTTTCCAACGGCTCCTTATGAGGTTCAATGGACCTTTCCTCTTGTCCGAGTAATCGGGAGATCTCTTCTGGAATTTCTTCGCCATCTTCTTCTTCAGCCTCAAATACCAGAAATTCAAAGTTGGGAGAAGACATTGGATCGTATGTTTCAATGGGGTTTGAAACAAGCAATCTGCATGACGTGATGATTTGTGTTTAGAAGAGACAGAGAGAATGCAAGAGTGTGTGCAGTGTATTTTTTTTACTGCTTGTTTTTATTATTTGTTGTTTTTTAGGATTACCATTTTTTGAAAAGTGAAAAGAGAAAACAGCAATTGCTGCGGAAATTATAGAACGACGTTATTTTATTTATGATTCGGTCGATTCTTGAAACTACAACCCTATAAAACAAAACCCTGTCACTTTGGGCAAAGCGAAGAGGGATATTTACAGAAGGTGAGCCCTATCAAAACATCTATTTCACCTGGGCAAGGTGAAAGGTTAAGATAAAGACGGCAATTACTTCGACTTATGAACAACTTTCGGGACATCGACAGCAACCCATTGGCGGCAAACGCCTCGGTGAATCACAAAGTCTGGCACCTTCTTTCTTGGCTTGTCTTCACAAATGAGGCTGATTTCCGATGGAGTAGGATCGTTGGAATCTGTCTCCTAGGCAGAGTTGTCGTAGGAGGATTCCTCAGCTGCATTTTGCACAATATTTGTACTCTCAAGTGTATCTCCCCGTCCAGTTGGCTGGATATGTTCGAGCCTGATACGAGAGCTTTCAGGAGTGGTGTACTTGACCATGAAGTTGTATTTGCCACTCGGTTGTCCTAAGGTATCCCACACTTCTTTGGAACTAGAGGAGTCATCCCTTTCGATGACGTTGACCTCGGGAAAAGCATAGTTAAGGAACTCTTGTCCTGCAATCTTTGCAAATTCATCGTTGTATTGGATATTTTCTGAATGCCCTGAGTAATGATCTCATGCTTCTATGGGGACGCATGTATTCTTTTCGATGATGCTTAGCTGATAATCATCGTTCGACTGATTCTCTTGCCCCGAGTCTCCTAGGTATGGCTGCCATCCATCGGGCCATAGTAGTCAAAGTTATCTTTCATCAGAGTGTCCTCCTCTAATGAGTTAGGTGGAGCATGACATCCTTCCAGATCGCAATCTCCGTAGATCATTTTGACGTCTGACCTTGGTATAAATCTCGGACTCTGCGTGGGATAGCAAAATGTCGTAGGCATTTCATCCTGAGACATATAACCGTCCTCGTTAAGATAGGACTTCCATTCTTCCTCTGTATCGGAGGAATCACCTTCGTTGATAGTATGTACTTCTTGAGACACTGGGTGAAGGAAACCCCCACTATGGAAGAAGTCCTGAATGGGATGAAGACTTTCATCGTTGGTAGCTGTCTGGGTATAGGTTGAAGAAAAACCAAGACCTTTCTTTTTCTTAGTGTCAGTAGGAATGACAAGTTGTCCCCATCCTTTTGCATTGTTGCCTTTGATTACTTCGAGAGCATCTTTGTACGAGGAAATCGAGGTTCCTCTTTCTGATTGGTTGTCATTACTCACCGAAAACGCTTGGAACTGGGTTCCGATAACCTCCTCTGGTTCTACACAAGTGGATGATGATAAGTTACTCACGGGCAAGGCTTGCTCTCTGCAGACCGGGACGAGTTGGTTATTTTTGACAAACTTCAGTTTTTGGTGAAGCGTCGAAGTGACTGCCCCCGCCTCTTGTATCCAAGGTCTTCCTAATAAGCAACTGTATGTTGCCTGGATGTCCATGACCTGGAAAGTGACTTGGAAGGTCTGAGGACCGATAGTTATGGGAAGGTCGACTTCGCTGATAACTGTTTTTCAGGATCCGTCAAATGCCTTGACGGTGACCTCACTGGCTCTCATCAGAGATCCTCGGTATGATAATCGTATCAATGTAGACTTTGCCATCACAGTTAGAGCTGCTCCAGTGTCTACCAGTACGCTGGCTAATGCATCGTCCTGGCAGTTGACTGTAATATTGAGTGCCATGTTGTGACGGTGGCCCTCTTCCGGCAGTTCTTCATCACTGAACCCCAAGTTATTGCAAGAAGTGGTGTTGGAGACGATGCTATTGAACTGTCTTATCGTCACATCTTGTTCTACGAAAGCTTGCTCTAAGACTTTCTACAGAGCCCCCTGTGAGCTTTGGAACTGAGCAAGAGAGATAACACAGAGATTCTCGATGGAGTTTGCAACAGTTGGTCTACAATGTTGTACTCACTCTTCTGGATGAGTCTCAACATCTCATCGTTGTTATTTGAAAGGCCGGGACCATTGGACTGACCGACTGGTTGATCAGGAACTTTTGTTTGAAGTTCCTTCTCCTTGGTGGGTTCTCCAACTCCTCTGTTGAAGATCCGACCGCTCTGTGTTACTCGACTGATTCTACGATATTTACGACGGAGGGTAATGAAGTTTCCTTTCCATTCTCAATTATTGTGGCACCGTATTTGTAAGGGATAGCCTTAGTTTATTCATACGGTAGTGGTCCTGGCAGATAGATAACTACAGGAGCCTTCTGATTTTTCTAACCATTGTAAGTAATTTCAATAAGTTCCTGGTTAAGAACCTTCGATTTTTCAAGTAGAGGGATGATGACACAAACATCTTTGGTCCTCTTATGATCAGAGATTACGACAACGTCCTTGATTTGATCAGCAAAATAGTCTGGCGCCAAGTTGATTGATCCAGAACTTGGACACGGTCGAATCTCTTTGTGATCCAACTGACTTTAGAGGGCTGCTCGCACTAGGTAACATCCTTAATTATCTTCCGAGCAAACTCTACAGCATTCATAGTTGTGTGGTGGCACCTGGCCACGTCCGCTTTGTATGCAGTGTAACCTCACTAGGTATGTCTCCATTGATCGGACATCCTGACTTTGATGCCTTGCAGGGTTCCCGTTAGTCATGCTGACTTATTGTGTGTCTTCATCCATATAGATCAGAAGCCACCAGTGGTTTAACAAGTGTTGAAGTGTTCTTTGAACGAGAACACATCCTTGATTACTCTCACGACACACTGTACAGTTCTGATAATTATGCGAAATTAAAAAACCGAGCTAGACCTGTGTAGCGTGCAACTCCACCAAGCTGGTATTCATCAAACGAACATCAAAGATTTGAATCATGTTGACTTGATAAGGATTCCTATCATAGTAGTCCTGGATCCATCCAAGATCCATCTGACGCTGGAGGGCCTCTTGTACAAAAGAGCATCCCTGTTTGTTTACCGAGCAGACCAGACAAGAATCATAATCGTGCCGTGGCAGATTATGACGTTGGCTTTGCCTTGAGTGCATCGCCACCAAGTTGATATTCATCGAACGGATGTCGTGATTCTGGATGATGTTGGAATTCGAGTAAGTTATGTTGACATCACAAATTCGGTGCTCTTGGTTCCATCCGAGATCCAATTGTTCCTGTAGAGCTGATTGCACCACAGAACATCCTTGATTATTTTTAGAGCAGATATCACACTGGTGATAATTGTGAGGTGGCATATGGTCGTATCCGCTCTATCTACAATGCATCTTGACCAAGTTGGCCCTCAATAAGAGTACATCATGAATTTGATGGTTGTGGTTAGACTCTCCCTCTATCAAATTTACTACAACTTTCTCGTGTTGAGGCAGCGGGTTTGTGAGAACATTTGGATTCGTATCCTTGAAGGATAAAACCCCACTCCTAACAAGCTTTTGCACATCAGATTTGAAACTGGGATAGTTCTCTATGTTATGCCCTGGTCCTCCTTGATGCTAAGGACAAGTCTGATCCGTTTTGAACTAAAAAGGCGGATTCTCCAGGATTGCAAGGGGAACCCTGGTTTGGACGTGCCCCTTGACCAGTAGTAATGGAAACAATTCTGCGTACAACATTGGTATAGGGTCAAACCCTGGTGGTCGCGTTGTACAGTTGTTGTTGTATTAAGGACGAGCCTGCTGAAGAGGCTGTTGTGTCCTTTGCTGAAATTGTTGTTGATTCAGTTGGCTCTAAGCAACCTGAGGTTGATACGTAGGTACAAGCGCAGGGTTAATAGCAGGAGTTACTGCTGCTACTGGTTGGTACCATCGCCTTTACTTTCCGAGAGAGATATTCCCAATATCCTGCTCTTTTTTCTTAGGGAGAGCACTACCCTATCATTTTGTACTACTTGATGATCCGACATCTTTGACCAGACGTCCTTCTCGGACCGCTTCCTCAAGATGAACTCCCATGCCTACCATCTCAGTGAAGTCGCTGGGCGCACTAGCGACCATTCTGTCGTAGTAAAATGAACTTAAGGTCTTTAAGAAAATTTTTGTCATCTCTTTTTCCTCAAGAGGTGGACAAATCTGAGTGGCAATTTCACGCCATCTCTAAGCGTATTCCTTAAAGGTTTCCTTATCCTTTTGTGACATGGTTCTAAGTTGATCTCTGTCCGGTGCCATGTCCAGGTTATACTTATATTGTTGAACGAAGGCAGTGCCAAGATCTCTGAAAGTGGCGATCTTAGTGCGGTTTAATCCCATATACCATTTTAGTGCGGCACCGGTTAAACTATCTTGGAAGTAATGGATCAGTAGCTGGTTGTTCTCTGTCTGAGTTGACATCCTCCGAGCGTACATCACCAAATGACTTTGAGAGCAAGAGTTACCCTTGTACTTTTCAAATTCGGGCACTTTGAACTTGTGCGAAACTTTCACATTGGGGACCAAACAAAGGTCTGGGGCATCCTTTCCAAATAGATCCTGACCGCAAAGGGCTTGCAGTTCTTTCTGCATTTCCAGGAACTGTTCCTGGAACTCCTTCATTCTCTCATCCATACTTTCGTTTCCACCAGAAGGTATCTGTGGAATCTGTCCTTTTGGGATAGTGTGCACCACGGGTGGTGGTACAGTTATTACGGCAGAGACTCTTGGTGCTTCCCGAAGTTTGTAACCTTCAGGAATTACTGTCATGCCTCTTGCATCTTTGCTTTCCCGAAGTTTGTAACCTTCAGGCCCAGCGGTTCCTGCTGTGGTTCCCTGATCTTCAGTGATCGGCGGAACATATCCTTCCGGGATATAGTAATAGACATGCCCCAGGGACGACCTTTAGGTATGTTATACCAAGGATCATACTTCTCCACTATGGGCGTCGACGTGATCTCTGAGATCACAGTCCTTTGAATCTGAGCTTCTGCCAGAGCTTGCATGTCATTATGAAGTTTCCTCAGATCATCTTTCAGAGCATCGAGTTCTTCTCTCAACTCTCTGTTCTCTTCCTCGAGATTATCCATTTTCTTTTATTGACTGGCCCGAGTATTGTACGAATGAGACAGTTTGACTCTAGAACCGAGACACAAACGTGAGATTTGTAGATAAGGAGAAAGCGTTATGTGAGAATGATGAATGATATGCAATGATTATATTAACTAAAATTTTTGTTTAATCAAAGTAAACTTCAACAATTGGATTGCAAATATCAAACAGTGGGGTAGGCCCCGTTTTATTGAATTTAAAGATTGCGGAAATGGAAATACAATAGATTACAAAGTGTTGTAAAAGGAAATGTCTAAGCTAATGGATCCAGAGTCCTCTCCGAGGAGGGCTCAGGTGCTGGTTCTGGTACTTTCCTTTTCTTTGACCGGGGCTCTTGAGCCGTTGTCGGGTTGTCATTCCTTTGCCAAGTGAAAGGAGCGAGCAAATTCCTTTGGTCTTCTTGATTTTCTACAACATGTTGCTCTAAAATCTCAATCAGAGCATCTTTTTCTTTTAACAGTTGATGTATTTTGTTACACTCCACACTGAGAATACGGTATTTGTTCTCCCAAGACCTCTTCTTCTGTTGAACTTTGTTGAGAGTAACCTGAAGTTTTTCCGTATCACACATAAAGTAAAGGACGGGGTCCCTTAACGGAAGAACTTCTTGACGATGGTAAGACATCCTCAGCTTGAGAGCTCTAGTTTGTACCCAGTGGAGATAAGGCTCCACCAAGACACAGTCCGGCTTTCCTAGAGACTCTTTTCCTTTCCTATGAACATGTTTCCAGGAATGCACTATTTTTGTTTTTAGTGCCCTGTCATTTTCTCCTTCCTTGAAGAAAAGACCTTCCAGATGAGCATTACGCAGAACATGCCTCATCGGGTATCCAAATTGACGACGAACTAAAACGGGATGATAATTGATTCCTCCTTTAGTTCCTATGAGGGGTACATTGGGGAAATTTCCACATTTGTTAATGATTCTGATCCCGTCATAGATTCGATTGTACCAGTCGATGTCAGAGTTGGTAAGAGACTTGATTCTCTACGACCAACGTAAAGTACTCTTATGATCCCAAAATGCAGCAGACTTAGGTGAATGGGAAGTGAACCATTTGTATAGCAGGGGTACACAGCATGTGATCATTCCTCCGCTGTACAAATTCCTTAAGTGCACAGAATGATACGCATCTACGAACAAAGTCGGTACAGGGTTTCCAATTAGAAAAATCTTAATGGCATTGATATCAATGAAATTATCAATGTTGGGAAACAGAAATAACCCGTAGGCGAGCAAAGCAAAGATGCTTTTGAAAGCAGTCACATTCCCTATACTAGCGAAGTACAGAGCTTTCTTTACTAAGAACTTGGCTGGTAAACCTTGGATTCCACCCTTAGTGGTCATGTGAGTCCTGACTTCTGACTCGTCCAAATAAATTGCTCTTGCAATGGTTTGATCCTTTGGAATTTCTTCCAGTCCAGAAAAGGGAGCTTGGTCAGTAATGGGTAAATAGTCAGGTGAGAGTACTCCTCAAGTGTTGGTGCTAGCTGATAATCCGGGAATGTGAAACAGTGATAGACCGTATCGTAAAACTGAATGAGCATAGCTAGGATTCCTTCGATTACATGGAACCTTAACAGAGATAGCAGTCCTCCGTAATTAGCTCTGAAAGCATCAGGTTTGGTGATCATCCTTGCCAACCCTCTCAAATCCTCTAGTTTTGGAACCTTGAAGGTATACTTGTGAGTCCTCCTTCTACCGAAATCCATTAGCGCAATCTTTTTCTCTGATATTTGCAATCATTGTCTTAGTTTAATTTGAAAAAGAGAGACTAGAAGAGAAGATTTTCTTTGTTTAATGTTTTTTTTAATGAATGAATGCAGCACACAAAAACATAGAAAAAACATGGGGTCAAAGGTTCGGTGTCATGAAGTCAAGGCTTTACCCATCCCCAAAGGTTTATACTGGTGATTTTTGTACCTGTCTCTCAAAATCATTGATTCCTCTTGGGATAACAACAGCAGGCTGGAATCACCCGAGCGTGCTGTAGTATCTTAGAGAGAAATCTCAAATGAGGGTAGTATCGCGTGATAACTATTTTCGATAGCTTCTGCACTACTAAATGGTCTTAGTCTACTAAAAATCCTCAGCTTCTCTGACAACCACAATCGAACAATCTGCTTTCAACAACCGAAGTCGTATAGGCATTGAATCCGCAAAGGGTGTCTCCACTGATTTGATGGTCGACCGAGGTCTCTTATTTGGGAGTCACTCCCTGTAAGATTACTCGTCTAGTTCCATCACTTATCTTAGGTGTATACTCAATCTTTCCACATGCGGCATCACACGCATTCCCATTAGCAGAAAAATAAACACAGATATCAATTAGGAAAAGCAATATATATATTTGTCCTAACATCCTATACCTCTAGTCCTATGATCCTATATAGACAAATGAGTCCCCAGCAGAGTCGCCATTTTCCTGTAGCGAGCGATTTTTGTCGGTGACACGACCACCTTATCACTGAAGTTTGGGTTTTCTCCTCGTGGAGAAAGGGTGCTACTTTCTGATTTCTTATTTATCCCGTGAAGCTGGAGGGAAAGGGAAGCTATCTAAAACTAACCTTGCACGCGAATGTTTAACTGAACAAACGCCTTAAAAGAGATTGGGGGTCCGGGGTCAGGTTATACAATGGGTAGTTGTCAATTACCCATCCTATATGTGGTTATCCACAGGATGTTAGCTTTTAGGTTTCGCTTTGTAATTGATCGTGTTTATCTGTTAATGGGTTGAGAAAGTTTCTTGGGAAAGTGTGACAGGGAGAGTGAGTTTTGTTTATGTTTTGGGTAAGGTACTGGACCTAAGTTTTTGATTTGTATGCTCGCTAAGATTTCGCAATCTTATGCATACGTATTCCCTTTTAACGAAACAGGGAAATCAGAGCAATCGTAGTTCCTCCTATTCTAAGGGAGGAAAAAGATATTTTGGTGTCTTGTTCAAAGCCCAAGACATGAAGCTAAAGGTGTTTTGTATCTTGTTCAAAGCCCAAGATATGAAGCAAAAGGGTTTTGGCTGAGAGAGAATTTGTCATCTCTAAAGAGGAATTGTTGATTTTTGTATGCCTTGATCAAAGCATAAGTTTGATGCTAAGAGGTTGATTGAATCAGCTAGGTATTTCTTTATCCGAAGCCTAAGAGGAGGCTAGATAAGACCGACTCAACAAGAGAGTGTAAATGTCTTGTACAAGGCTCAAGATTGAGGCACAAAAGAGACTGACTTTTTGGGGATATCATTATATAAAGCCTAAGAGGAGGCTAACAATTTGACTTTTCTGGGGAAAATGTTTTTTCTTGTTATGTACAAAGCCCAAGATTGAGGCTAAAAGGGATTTTTGACTTCGTTGGGGAGGTTTATATGTGTCTTGTACAAAGCCTAAGATGGAGGCTGAAATGAGTTTGTCTCAACAAGAGAGTGCTTTTATGTGTCTTGTACAAAGCCCAAGACGGAGGCTAAAAGAGTTGACTCAACAAGAGAGTCTTGCAAAGGTGATTGACCCCACAAGAGAGTCTGAAAGTTGATTGACTCAACAAGAGAGTCTTTTATACTCAACAAGAGAGTGATTTGTTGTCTCGTACAAAGCCCGAGATTGAGGCTAAAAGGAGATTGACCCAATAAGAGAGTCTTTTATACTCAACAAGAGAGTGCTGAAAGGTGATTAACTCAATAAGAGAGTTTGAAAAATGATTGACTCAACAGGAGAGTCTGAAAAGTGATTGACTCAACAAGAGAGTCTGAAAAGTGATTGACTCAATGAGAGAGTCTGAAAAGGTCAGCTCCGCTGGGGAAGGATCATTGTACAAAGTCCAAGAGGAGACTGACTGTATTGAGGAAAGATCATTATATAAAGCCTAAGAGGAGGTTATCTTACTGCTGAGGATTAGATCCATAGGCAGGCCCAAGGGTGGGGAACTCTCATGAGAGAGACCGGGTTTCTGCTGGAGATTTATCCAGAGTGATCGATGTTTTTTTCTATGTTTGAAAGGAACTTGAGAATGTCTTTGAGACTCAAGGGGGGTTTAGACCGTCTAAGTCTATTAGTGTTGAAGAGTTTTATCTTTTGTAGGATGCCCAAAAGAGGGCAAGGGCCTTAAGGGATGAGAATCAACCCTAAAGTAACCTGAGGTTTGACACTGGAAAGACTGCTCTAGCAAAGGATGACTAAGTTCTATCTTATACCTTTAAGAGGTCGTTAGGGTCCTTGTATTAAGCCCAATAGAAGGCATGAGAACTTCTAGGAAGCCGAAGGGTCCTTGTACAATGCCCAAGAGGAGGCGGGGGTGCTTTTAGGAAGCCTGTGGGTCCCCAAACCAAGAGAAGTTCAAGAAATGAAATTCACAGAGAATAGATCATTCCAGGAAAGTTCGAGGGTTTGGAAGAAATTCAAGAGATGCCATTCACGGAGAAAAGATCATCTCTGAAGAGTAGAGTTTCTTTGACAATTTCTAAGGGTGACAGTCTGAGAAAAGGTTCACCGAGAATATTGTCTTTCTCTTTGTTCCATATTGTTTTACCCCAAGAGAAGGGAAGACTGTATCTGGAATCCTATGGGGATCTAGTTTTGTTTGTATTCAAGAGTGACCAACAGGCTTTACCTAGTTCTAGACGTAGTTGCCGAAGAAAACTCTAAATAACTATACTAGTATATATACAGTTGATATACGAAGAGTATTTAAAAGGTATGAAAGAAGACTTACAGTGAAGCAGCCCTACAATACAGTTATTTATATGAAAGCAGATAAGAGAAAGCGGATAAACACTTACCCATTGTAGAGCTTCCATGCTGTTTTGTTAGTTGTTCAAAGAAATTAAAGAAAGTTTTGATAGCAACTATACATTTGGATTCAAAATCAAAGGAGAAAGTATTTTGAACAGAGATCGGGGCATACAGCTCAGGGAGAGGCCCAAATTTTAACAGTAATTGTACTGTTGTTTTGAATTTGTACAGAGACTTATACAAGTGACTGAGGCCCAAAAAGGTTTTCTGTACAAAGGGATGGGTCTTATACTCTACCAAGAGGCCCAAAAGTGCTTTAAATAAAAGAAATGAGACTTACAACACGAGGGCAGACCCAGTTGTTTGTTTGAAAATGGTGATCGCGCCGAGGTTTCTGACGGTTTCGGGACTTATACAATACACTGAGGCCCAAAATTGTTTATTTACAAAGGGATGGGACTTACACTCTACCAAGAGGCCCAAAAGTGTTTTGAAATATTTGAGTATGATTAAAAATCAAAGAAACCCCAATTTTCACTTTTTAAAAGTAATTTTTCAAAGAAAATTAATAAAAAAATGATAAAAAAAAACCAAATAGGTTTAAATAAAACACTTGTGATTTTTGGTTAAGGTTTTAAAATGAGGTTTTAATCACAAGATGATTTAAAACTCATTTGGTTTTGATTTTCAAGATGAATATTCATTTTTTAAATGTTTAAAAACAATTAAAATGAATTTATTTACAAAAATACCAATTATATTAAATAACTGATATAAATTTTATTTTTTATAGAATAAAATATTTTACTATTTTTGTGATTTTTCATAAAAAGAATCAATAAAAAATGATTAAAATTGAGAGAGTTATTAATTTTTCAAATCATTTAAAAATAATATGAAAAATGATAAAAAGTGGAAAATGGTAAAAAAGAGGATCTGGGGCGAGGGGGATTCGAACCCCATACCTCTTGTATGCAGTGCGGCCTCCTACCACTGAGGTGGTGATACATCCGTGTATCAAAACCGCCCCATGGATATATGAGGCATGCCTTGTTTTTGGCCTGGCCAAGGCAAGACAAGGCAAGATTTTGGCAAAAAACGTGAAGCTTGTAACTTTCTCATTTCTCCATGGATTGGGACAATATTTAGGTCTATCCTGCCTAGAATTTCACAAGGAATCCAATGGTGGTGGTGGTTTTTTCAGATGAGGCTCCTATTTCAAAACCCGATAATGTTCTTGAAATAGGCCTATAATTGCATTTTCTATGTTATCTCTTGTTACAGACATGAATTACATGATGAATTGGTTCAAACAGAACATATATAACATGTATGAGATGTGCATGATCAGTGGACCTCAAAGCAATGCATATTTTAAAGAGTTCAAGTTGTGATGCTTACCTCTTTAGGAGCTTTTTTGGCAATCTGTCAAGTGCTTTGTTCCAGAAACAATTTGATGCTTTGGACACCCTCAAATGATCCCTTGGAAGCTTTTAGAATGGTTGGAATCAACTGGAATCCTCAGGAACAAGTTTGAGCTCTTTCTTGCAAAAGGGGCAAAAGTGGCCAATATAGCAACTCTCTCAAATGGTGTTCCAGATGTGGGGAGCCATTTGGGACAGTTCAAGGATGATATTTGGAGTGTGTTTGAGGCTTTATTTGGTTTTGAAAGTGACTAAATCAAGACATGGCTTGAAAAATGCAAAAAAGTCCAATTTTGAGATTTTGAGAGGGGACTTTGTGATTTTGGTGTTACAAGTCACTTATGAGAGTTTGGACAACTTAGATATGACATATTGGATGTGTTTGGATCATGAGCTACGATGGAAATGCTCTCTAACTCAAAAACTTAGAGTTACCTTGCAAAAGAAGGCATTTTGGCGCCTAGAGAAAGAGATTTTGAGGAAAGCAAGTGTTGTAGTGCTTTGGTGTACTCAAACTGAGCACAAATGAGCTCTATTTATAGTAGAGCAAGTTTGTTTTGCAAGCAATAGTGAATGGTGCCTGCAGCAGGCTGTTGGCCAGTTGCATCACTTTGGAATCTTAAGTCTCCTCTAGCCATTGATTAGAGGTTAGAGCATAAGCCTATGGTCCTTTGATTCAGAGCTTATCCTTGACTCATTCAGTTGGAAATGGCTCAGGTCATGCCACCTTGGTGCATCCATTGAATGCTTGGAGACAAAATTGGAGTCTTGGACTCTTTTATGCTTTTTATGGTTTGGCATGCTACTTTGGGAATCTTGGACTTGGGAGGCTGATGAATCAGTGCTTGTACCTTGGTTGTTCCCCCTTGAGGTGTTCAGATGGATAAGCATGCTTGGAATTGCATAATTTGAGAAAAATCGTGCCTTCATGCCCAAATCTGCCTTGCCAAGACAGATTGCAGCAAGGCATGTTGCAGCTGTCATAACTCCTAGCTCAGATGGAGTTTGATGAAGCTCTTGGACATTTTGGAAAGCCCTTATGTGATACAACATATATGTGAACATAGTTTGTCTTGAAACTTTTTGGATCCAAGTGAAAAATCCCCCTACATTTTGAAAAAAAGCAAGACAAATTCTGACTTAGTGAAAATTTCACTAAGTGTTGGAAAAAGTGACATTTCATGTTTTCAGCCATTTTGATCACTCCATAACTTAAAATCCATGAAGAATTGGAATGAGGTGTAGTTGAAACTTTTGAAGTATGCCATGAGAGCTACAAATCCATCTTTAGACCAGCCAAAATGGTTGCTTGGATCTTAAGTTATGATCCTTGGAAGTTGGTACCCTAGCCACTTTGTTTTATAACTTAGAAAAATTCTAAGTTTTTTATGGTTACCCCTTTAACAAGTTATCCCACTTTCTTTGATTTTTCTTGATGAATGATGATTCTAATCACACATTAACATCATTTTAGGGTCAAGGAACCATAATTGTGAAAAATCTCAAAAACTCAAAGTTGACTTTTGTGCACAGTTGACTTTTTATCAGATGAATTCCAAACTATGCGATCCTTGGTGAAATCAAGTCCTTGACCTAAATCAAACCTAATGGATATGTTCCAAAGGTGTTATAGGGTGTATTGAATCATGTCCCAAGGTTTGGGAGCATGTCCTGGTCAAAAGTCAAAGGCACAATTAACTTTTTCCTCGAAACCCTAATTGTGGTCCAGATGAAATTGAAACTTGTAGATCAAGCTTCTTGGGTCAATCCATTGTTACAAATGGATCAATGAAGTGTATTAGAGACCCTCAAATCATGTCTTAATGTCTTGGCTCACGTTTTGTCCCAAAAGTCAACTTAGGGGTGAATTACGTCAAGAAACCCTAATTCCTGATTTTTTTTAGGAATGCTTCCCTTGAGGTTAAATTGACTTGATGATTGGGTTCATGATGTCTCTTGGAGCATCTTAAGTTGTGCTTTGAAGTATTGGCTCATGCCCAGAGAAAAATTCCCATCTGGAGGCCTTGGTCGACAAAAACCCTAATTTGGTGACACTGGCGATCTTGAGGCTTAATCCACTTGGAATGCTGCAGCCTTGTGCTTAATTCTTGATGTGGGAGTCCTCTTAATCTTTTATGGGTGTTTGAGAGGTTAGACAAGTTGAAAATCATGTCATTTCTTAATTGATCATTTGTCTAAGTACCCTGAGGGAGGTTTAAACCCTAATCTCTGATTGTAGTGAATGCTCAATAATTCCTTGAGGAGATTGATGAGGCACAAAGGTACATCCATATTGTGATGATGGTTTGCACAATGATGGGAAATCTTAGTGGTCAAAATTTGGGGTATGACACCCCGGCACAGGTACCCACGAGCACCACGAAACGATCCCGTCTCAGTAACAGGCGTCGACCACGTTTATTCCTCATCGGGACCACGAGTTGCCCTTAAGTCATCACTCATATGCTCAAGAGCAATGACTTGGAGGGCTCCTGTTCCGAACTAGCCCAATGGCTAGGCAGGGCCTAATCCACTTCTGCTCCAAAAACGGCCAAATAGCCTAAGCCCTTCCAGTTAAGGGCAAAATGAAACATTCTCTCATCTGCCTCTCCGCAGAGGAAGGCTGGCCAACTGGCCTCCAGGATCAGCTATCCTTCATCACATTTCTGCCCGTCACGCATGTAACGCCCGTATTTAATTAAATATTTTTAGTTAAATAGTATTGAACATTTTCCGTATAATTGTTGAATATGTTGATTATGTTGTTTGATGCTAATAAGCATTAACCGGGTAATTAGTCGATTTAGTCGGGAGGAATTAATATTAGAAATAATATTTATTTTCGTAGGATATTAATTAATTTGGTTGGGTTAAGTGGCGTGAGAAATAGCAAAGTTGGGGGTATCGTGTAGAAGGCCCATTAAGATAATTAGTAGACCCTTTATTTTAGTAAGTTAATTAGAATGAGATGGAAGTTATGGTCAGAAAACAAAACAAAAGGGAGTAAGTCACGTAGCAAGCAGTTAAGAGCAAGGGTTTTGGAAAAACACAAAGGTTGGAGAAGAGCGAATACGTGAAGTTGTAGAGAGGAGAAAACAAGGGTTGCGAGAGATCGCGTAGAGGCTGCGAGAGAGCGAGAATTCGACCAGAAATTCGAGCTACCTTCAATCCAAGGTAAGGGTGGGGTTCGAATTCTATAAACGGGAATATGATAATTAATATGTGGGGTTGGTTTTATAGAATTCTCCTCTGTTTTGTGTAATTGATGTCGTGAATATTGAATTTGGTTTTCTGTTGATGAATTGTTTGTAGAATTTCTTATGTCTGTGTCGAAATGATTGTCGTAGAAATGTTGAAATGCATTGCGATTGATGAATTGGTTGTGAGAAACTGGTATATGTTACTTTAGGTGAAATTCGTGGGAATGTTGTAATTCTGTTGTGGCATATGTTGAAATGCACTGTCTTGGACAATTTGAAACTGATATGAATCTGAGGAAAGGTTGTGAATTTGGAAAGAAACTGGAATGAACGAATTCTGAGACGAAGGATTTTGAGGCCGTGACGATCGTGGTGGGTTGTGACGATCGTGATGGTGTTGTGACGACCGTGATGGTGTTGTGACGACCGTCACGTGTGCTGCTGTGTGTTTTTCTGTTTCTGTTATGTTCTGATGTGGTGTGTTTGTTCTATCCATCTTAATTGAGAAGTTGTTATATAATTCAATAGCATTGGACATAGAATTATGATGGAACCGATTAACCGATTTTTAGTCGAAAACTACCGATTGATTAAATGATGGATTGTGATATATTTTAGATGATGCATAATTATATATCCTAGTTGCTGTGATATTATTGTTGGAAATTATTAAGCTGTGAACGATGTTGAATTGCCTCTAATTATTGGCAAGGATTAAGCTGTGGGCCTATAGCCAATGTTGAGCTGTTGTTTTGCGGATTGATAAGTATTAGTGCTGTGATTATGATGTTCATATTTGAGTCACATGGCATAACATATTAAGCTGGCCTGGATTGGCAAATATTAAGCGAGCCTGGATTGGCAAAAATATTAAGCGGAAGGCTTATGCCTTGTTGAAGTCAATATTAATTGGCAAATTTTTAAGCTGGGAGTTCTGCTCCAATGGTACCACATGCATGTGCTTTTCGAGTCACATTTCATGTTGCATAGTTGTTGTTGTGTTGTTGATTAATGATGAAGCAAAAGTTGTTGCTGTGCTGCTCTTTTACGTTGATTGAGATGTTGTGAAGTGGTGATTGTATAATCTGATTCTAGTGTATTACTTATCATATATCTTATTATATTGTTTGATATCTCACCCCTTCTGTTTGAATGTTGTCCCTATGTTGGCAACGTGCAGGTAATCAAGAGAAATAGTCAGTTACCTTAGTTCGAATCGGTGATTGTCGCTCTGATACGTAGCACTCGGGGGGATGACGCGTGTCTTATTTTAGTTTATTTGTTTACATGCTGAATTTTTAAGTTAAATTGTCGAAGAACACTTTGTTGCTTATTTTAAAGTTGTTTATGTTGAATAAAGATGCTATTACTTTGATTATGAATCCGTTGCGTCATATTTTATAAAGTTGAGTTATTTTGGAGACTATTTGTTGATTTATGAGTTTTCTTTTCCTCGAATTTGCTATGTATCTTTCATGATTATCTGTCATGTTATTGATTTGAAAGTTGAGAAATGTGACATCCTGTTTTATGTTGAAATTTTATCACTCTGATTTCTTTATAAATGTCGGGTAGAAATGGGGTGTTACATTAGTGGTATCAGAGCAGGTTGGTCCGTCCAGCCAAGTTGTCGAGTCGTGGTTGTTTAACAATCGAGTATTGTTAACTAGTCTTAACTTTTGTTTATGTTGAAGTGACAAGTTGAGATGGCTGGAAGGAACGATGCTACGATGGCTGCTGCTATGAAAGCAATGGCCCAAGCTGTGCAGAACCTGTCGAACGCTGATGAGAATGCTGGATCTCGTAGTTTGGCGACGTTTCAGAGGTAGAATCCGCCTACCTTCAAGGGAAAGTATGATCCTGATAGAGCGTTGGATTGGTTGAAAGAGATGGAGAGAATTTTCCGTGTGATGGACTGCACTCCAGCGCAGAAGGTTCGATATGGGACTCATATGTTAGCATTCGAGGCTGATGACTGGTGGATAGAGACTCGTCAGAGGTTGGAAGCTGCAGGTGAAGGTATCACTTGGACTGTGTTCTGAAGAGAGTTCCTGAGGAAATATTACCCAGAGGATGTTCGCGGTAAGAAGCAAATCGAGTTTCTTGAGCTGAAGCAAGGAAACATGTCGGTTACCGATTATGCTGCAAAGTTTGTTGAGTTGGCTAAGTTTTACCCACACTATAACGGAGATGATACTGAATTTTCTAAGTGCATCAAGTTTGAGAATGGGTTGCGCCCGGAAATTAAGAAGGCAGTTGGATATCAGAAGATTCGTGTTTTTGCGGATTTGATTGATAGTTGCAGGATTTTTGAAGAAGATAACAATGCTCATTATAAGATCATTAATGAGAGGAAGGGCAAGCACCAACAGAATCGTGGCAAGCCTTATGATGCTCCGGCGGGAAAAGGTAAGCAGAAAGTAGCTGATGGCAAGAGGACTAGTGGGGGAGATGCTCCTGCTGGCATAACTTGTTTCAAATGTGGGAAACCTGGTCATAAGAGTAATATGTGTACTTCTGAGGTGAAGAGGTGTTTCCGTTGTGGTAAGACTGGGCATGCCATATCTGAGTGCAAGCATAAAGAGAGGGTTTGCTTCAACTGTGGTAAAGAAGGACACCTTGGTAGTCAGTGTTAGAAACCAAAGAAGGCGTAAACCGGTGGGAAAGTGTTCGCGTTGGCTGGGACTCAGACAACTAGCGAGGACAGACTCATCAGAGGTACATGTTTCATTAATAGTACTCCTTTAATCACTATGATTGATACTGGTGCTACTCATTGCTTTATTGCTGCTGATTGTGTTAAGCGAGGGTCTTATGTTGTCCTCTATGAATAGAGAGATGGTCATCGAGATTCTAGCTAAGGGACCGGTGACTACTTCTCTTGTGTGTTTGAAGTGTCCTTTGTCGATCTTTGACAGAGACTTTGCTGTTGATCTAGTATGTTTGCCGTTAAGCGGGATGGATGTAATCTTGGGTATGAACTGGTTAGAATATAACTATGTTCATATTAATTGTTACAACAAGACTCTGAGGTTTTCTACTCCTGAAGAGGAAACTGGTTTGTTGTCTACTAAACAGTTGCAACGATTGATGCAAGAAGAAGCTCATGTGTTCTTGTTGATGGCAACGTTAGCTATTGAGAACCAAGCTATAATTGATGAGTTGCAGGTGGTGCGCGAATTTCCTGAAGTTTTCCCTGACGAAATTCCTGAAGTACCGCCAGAAAGAGAAGTTGAATTTGCAATTGACCTTGTACCTGGTACCAGACCTATTTCTATGGCACCTTACAAGATGTCTGCATCTGAATTGTCAGAATTAAAGAAACAATTGGAGGATTTGATTGAAAAGAAGTTTGTGAGGCCAAGTGTATCGCCGTGGGGAGCTCCAGTGTTGTTGGTGAAGAAGAAAGATGGGAGCACGAGGCTCTGTGTTGACTATAGGCAGTTGAACAAAGTGACGATTAAGAACAAGTATCAGCTTCCGAGAATAGATGACTTGATGGATTAGTTGGTAGGTGCTTTTGTGTTTAGCAAGATTGATTTGAGGTCGGGCTATCACCAGATTAAAGTGAAAGATGATGATATTCAGAAGACGACTTTTAGAACGCGTTATGGACATTATGAGTATTTGGTGATGCCGTTCGGTGTTACTAATGCGCCAGGAGTATTCATGGAGTACATGAACTGTATCTTTCATACGTATTTGGATTGGTTTGTAGTGGTGTTTATTGATGACATACTGATTTACTCCAAATCAGAAAAAGAGCATGCAGAACCCTTAAGATTAGTATTGCAAGTTTCGAGAGAAAAGAAGCTTTATGCAAAGTTGTCGAAATGTGAATTTTGGCTAAAGGAAGTTAGTTTTCTTGGTCATGTCATTTCAAGTAGTGGCATTGCTGTGGATCCATCTAAAGTAGACGTGGTGCTGCAATGGGAGACTCCAAGGTCGGCTACTGAGATAAGAAGCTTCTTGGGATTAGCTGATTACTATAGAAGGTTTATCGAAGGTTTTTCTAAGTTGGCACTTCCGTTAACTAAGTTGACGTGTAAAGGTAAGGCATTTGTGTGGGACGCTCAATGTGAAGGAAGTTTCACGGAATTGAAGAAGAGATTGACTTCGGCTCCGGTTTTGGCATTACCTAACCCAGGAGAACCTTTTGTGGTATATTGTGATGCTTCTAAAATGGGTTTAGGAGGTGTAATTATGCAGAATGGTAAGGTAGTTGCTTATGCGTCGAGGCAATTGAGGACTCATGAGAAGAGCTATCCTACGCATGATTTAGAACTTGCTGCAGTTGTTTTTGTGCTGAAGATTTGGAGGCATTATCTTTATGGTTCTAGATTTGAAGTATTTAGTGACCATAAAAGTTTAAAGTACTTATTTGACCAGAAGGAGTTGAATATGAGACAGCAAAGGTGGCTGGAGTTATTAAAATATTATGATTTTGGTTTGAATTATCATCCAGGTAAAGCTAATGTTGTGGCTGATGCTTTAAGCCGAAAGACTTTGCATATGTCGGCGGTGATGGTTAAAGAGTTGGAGTTAATTGAACAGTTCAGAGATATGAGTTTAGTTTGCGAAGTGACACCGCAGAGTGTGATGTTAGGAATGTTGAAGATTAACAATGATTTTCTGGATAGTATCAGAGAAGCTCAGAAGTTAGATGTGAAACTAGTAGATTCGATGGTTGGAATCGATCAGTCGAAAAATAATGATTTCAAGTTAGATGAGCATGGTGTATTGAGATTCCGTAATAGAATTTGCATTCCTGATGATGCGGGGATGAAGAAAGCAATTCTTGAGGAAAACCATAGAAGTAAATTGAGTATTCATCCGGGGGCTACAAAGATGTATCAAGATTTGAAGAATTTGTTTTGGTGGCCTGGGATGAAGTGTGATGTAGCGCAGTTTGTGTATGCATGTTTAACTTGTCAGAAGTCGAAAGTTGAACATCAGAAGCCTGCGGGGTTGATGCAACCGTTAGAAGTTCCAGAATGGAAATGGGATAGCATTTCAATGGACTTTGTAACGGGATTACCAAACACTTCAAGAGGATATGATTCGATTTGGGTGATTGTTGATAGGCTTATGAAGTCGGCTCATTTTATTCCTATTAACATCACTTTTCCGGTATCGAAGTTAGCAGAGATTTATATTCGGGTAATTGTGAAGCTGCACGGTGTTCCTTTGTGTATTGTGTCGGATAGAGATCTGAGGTTTACTTCTGATTTTTGGAAGAGTTTGCAAGAGGCGTTGGGTTCTAGGTTGAGGTTGAGTTCGGCGTATCATCCTCAGACAGATGGTCAAACTGAGAGGACTATCCAGTCGTTGGAAGACTTGTTGAGAGCTTGTGTTCTTGAGCAAGGAGGTTCGTGGGATACTTATCTTCCCTTGATAGAATTCACTTATAATAACAGTTACCATTCTAGTGTTGGAATGGCCCCTTTTGAAGCACTATATGGTCGGAGATGTAGGACTCCTTTATGTTGGCATGAATCTGGAGAAAGTGTAGTACTTGGACCTAAAATTGTTCGAGAGACTACTGAGAAGGTGAAGTTGATCCGAGAAAAGATGAGATCTTCCCAAAGTAGGCAGAAGAGTTATCATGACAAGCGAAGGAAAGACTTAGAATTTCAAGCAGGTGGCCATGTGTTTTTAAGAGTTACGCCTGTGACCGGTGTTGGGCGTGCATTGAAGTCTAAGAAGCTCACTCCTCGTTTTATTGGTCCGTATCATATTTTGGACAGAATTGGGAATATTGCTTATAGAGTGGCTTTACCGCCTAATCTTTCGAATTTGCACGATGTGTTTCATGTGTCACAACTTCGGAAGTACATTTCAGATCCATCTCATGTGATTCATATGGATGATGTGCAAGTACGGGATAATCTTACTATCGAGACGATGCCTGTGCGAATCGCAGATCGTGAAATGAAGACCCTGAGAGGCAAGGAGATTGCGTTGGTGAAAGTTGTCTGGTTAGGAGCTGCCGGAGAAAGTATGACGTGGGAGTTGGAAAACAGGATGCGGGAATCCTATCCCGAGCTGTTTGAGCAAGGTAAGATTTTCGAGGACGAAAATATTCTAAGTGGGGGAGAGTTGTAACGCCCGTATTTAATTAAATATTTTTAGTTAAATAGTATTGAGCGTTTTCCGTATAATTGTTGAATATGTTGATTATGTTGTTTGATGCTAATAAGCATTAACCGGGTAATTAGTCGATTTAGTCGGGAGGAATTAATATTAGAAATAATATTTATTTTTGTAGGATATTAATTAATTTGGTTGGGTTAAGTGGCATGAGAAATAGCAAAGTTGGGGGTATCGTGTAGAAGGCCCATTAAGATAATTAGTAGACCCTTTATTTTAGTAAGTTAATTAGAATGAGATGGAAGTTATGGTCAGAAAACAAAACAAAAGGGAGTAAGTCACGTAGCAAGCAGTTAAGAGCAAGGGTTTTGGAAAAACACAAAGGTTGGAGAAGAGAGAATACGTGAAGTTGCAGAGAAGAGAAAACAAGGGTTGCGAGAGATCGCGTAGAGGCTGCGAGAGAGCGAGAATTCGACCAGAAATTCGAGCTACCTTCAATCCAAGGTAAGTGTGGGGTTCGAATTCTATAAACGGGAATATGATAATTAATATGTGGGGTTGGTTTTATAGAATTCTCCTCTGTTTTGTGTAATTGATGTCGTGAATATTGAATTTGGTTTTCTGTTGATGAATTGTTTGTAGAATTTCTTATGTCTGTGTCGAAATGATTGTCGTAGAAATGTTGAAATGCATTGCGATTGATGAATTGGTTGTGAGAAATTGGTATATGTTACTTTAGGTGAAATTCGTGGGAATGTTGTAATTCTGTTGTGGTATATGTTGAAATGCACTGTCTTGGACAATTTGAAACTGATATGAATCTGAGGAAAGGTTGTGAATTTGGAAAGAAACTGGAACGAACGAATTCTGAGACGAAGGATTTTGAGGCCGTGACGATCGTGGTGGGTTGTGACGATCGTGATGGTGTCGTGACGACCGTGATGGTGTTGTGACGACCGTCACGCGTGCTGCTGTGTGTTTTTCTGTTTCTGTTATGTTCTGATGTGGTGTGTTTGTTCTATCCATCTTAATTGAGAATTTTTTATATAATTCAATAGCATTGGACATAGAATTATGATGGAGCCGATTAACCGATTTTTAGTCGAAAACTACCGATTGATTAAATGATGGATTGTGATATATTTTAGATGATGCATAATTATATATCCTAGTTGCTGTGATATTATTGTTGGAAATTATTAAGCTGTGAACGATGTTGAATTGCCTCTAATTATTGGCAAGGATTAAGCTGTGGGCCTATAGCCAATGTTGAGCTATTGTTGTGCGGATTGATAAGTATTAGTGCTGTGATTATGATGTTCATATTTGAGTCACATGGCATAACATATTAAGCTGGCCTGGATTGGCAAAAATATTAAGCGGAAGGCTTATGCCTTGTTGAAGTCAATATTAATTGGCAAATTTTTAAGCTGGGAGTTCTGCTCCAATGGTACCACATGCATGTGCATTTCGAGTCGTATTTCATGTTGCATAGTTGTTGTTGTGTTGTTGATTAATGATGAAGCAAAAGTTGTTGTTGTGCTGCTCTTTTACGTTGATTGAGATGTTGTGAAGTGGTGATTGTATAATCTGATTCTAGTGTATTACTTATCATATATCTGATTATATTGTTCGATATCTCACCCCTTCTGTTTGAATGTTGTCCCTATATTGGCAACGTGCAGGTAATCAAGAAGAATAACCGGTTACCTTAGTTCGAGTCGGTGATTGTCGCTCTGATACGTAGCACTCGGGGGATGACGCGTGTCTTATTTTGGTTTATTTGTTTACATGCTGAATTTTTAAGTTAAATTGTCGAAGAACACTTTGTTGCTTATTTTAAAGTTGTTTATGTTGAATAAAGATGCTATTACTTTGATTATGAATCTGTTGCGTCGTATTTTATAAAGTTGAGTTATTTTGGAGACTATTTGTTGATTTAAGAGTTTTCTTTTCCTCGAATTTGCTATGTATCTTTCATGATTATCTGTCATGTTATTGGATTTGAAAGTTGAGAAATGTGACATCCTGTTTTATGTTGAAATTTTATCACTCTGATTTCTTTATAAATGTCGGGTAGAAATGGGGTGTTACAACGCACGGTTCCACCATCCAAGAACAGTCATGATGCCCTTGCCCCCAACCACGCTCTTGCTCGCAGCAACGGTTAGTTCTGAGCATGTCTGCCCGTCTCAACGACTAGTTTCTGACAGTAACCTGCTTTTGGGGAGCGAATATCTCGCCCCAAAAATAGGGATCAATGGCCAAGTGCTTGGGGCTATAAAAACCCTCTCATTTGAGAAGGTAAGGTATTCTAAAATCATCCTAAGACATACTCACTTTGTACTTGCCTTCTCTTCTCCCGATTCTCACTTTAGCATCGGAATGCAAAACCTTAGTTTTTTTTACCAAAACACCACCATAAACTTCTCTCTCAACTCCCTATTGATGTAGTTCGAAGTTTCCTTTGCCAACACTAGATCGGAACTTTTTTTACTGTTTGAAGGTTATCCTCTTTTCTTTTCTAGCGGTGTACGAAGTAAAAAAACAAAGTTCATAGATCTGAAGCGTAAGATAAGTCAAACAATAGAATAAATGACATTCTTTTGATAATGATAAATTTTGTAAACCACATGAGTGGCTTTTAAGCCTTCGATTTAAGATGTCCGAGGAGAAAAATATTTTGTTTTCATAATGAGTTTTAATGTCAGGACTTTAATGACTCTATTTATTCATCCTTAAAGGGTGACAAACAATTGCCATGAGCGAGAATACAATGAATATAACAACAGGATGAAATAATCTGCATGTAGAATAATTTCATGTTGTTTAAGCACATTCCTATTCAGTAAACGTTGTAGGAGGTTTAATTTACATTGCTGGAGGTTTCTGCATGCAAAGTGAAAGAAAATTTAAGGAAGAAAGAGACTTGGGGTAAATAGATTGGGGAGCTGACAAATATGTTTTAATAACTATTCCAAAAAAAAAATTTTAATAAACTTATTTCATGTTGTAAATTTATTTCATCAAATTAAATATACTCTAGTCATCCATTAAACGACCAACATTGCAAAAAATTTGCTAGCTGTCCTACCACGTCACATTCCGTTAAACTCAAGATCAAAAATGCGGATCCATCCCTAGTGGATACCTGCAAAATTTACCCACAGCGGGTAGGGAGAAAATCTGTAAAATGGGTACAGGCACAGACAATTACCCATTAAAATAAGCGAGTATGGACGCGAGTACGGGGTACCTTAGTACCCACCCGCCCCATACCTGCACAATATATATTGATATTTTATTATTATTATTATGTACACATGTTAATTTATCAATCTTATTAAATACATCACTATTAAACTTATACGCATTTTTATATAAATATTTGTTTATTTCTTAACTTAACAATAAAATCCTTGGATTTTTTTAGTGTTAATAAAAGCTTAAAATTAAATGATAACTTATAATTGATCAATTATTCTTATTAGAAACACAGGTAAATGGGTACAACTACGGGTACGAGTACAAATATCGGTGTCCACGAGGGTATCTGCTCGAATACGAGATTGTTTTTTCAAATTACGGATATGGAGACGGGTTCTATAGTATCCTTTCACATACCGTGTCCATAAGGGTATGCTTGGTTCAAATGAGGGGGAGGGGAGTGGAGACATTTTAACGAAGGGAAGGGAAGGGGAAGAGAGGCGAGAGAATTTTTTTAATTATATATATGTTTGGTTCAAAAGAGGGGAGAGGAGGGGAAGAAAGTGATTTTAATTCAAAATATGGAGGAATTTTATTAATAATTTATATTTTTATCCTTATGATCTTATATAAGGCATATGATATTCAAAAAGTGAAAAATTCATAAATATTTTTTTTGGTAATAACATGTGCATAAATAATTAAACACAAAATATATATTTTTGAGTGATTAAAAGAGTTATAACTTACTATACAATGTTAAACAAAATTGAGTACACTTGATTCAAAATATAATTCTCCGATAGATATTAAACTGTGTTGATAACAATTTTTAAATCGTGATGAACCATCTAATAAAAGAAATACGTAAAATAACTTATATATATATATATATTAATTGGAATACACTATCAGTGTAAAACTACTTTACACTGTCATCCAATTAGAATTAGTTATTTTGATACATGAGAAGAGAGAAACATGGAAGAAGTTGTTATTAAAATGATTTATTTATAATTTAATTTTTTATTTTTAATCCATAAATATGTGTCAAAATAACTAATTCTAATTGGATGACAGTGTAAAGTAGTTTTACACTGACAGTGTATTCCAATTAATCTCAATATATATATATATATATATATATATAGGGAAATGCTAACATACACCCAAAATTGATGGGCCTCACACAAAAATACACTAAATCTATTTTCTTTCTATTTTTTTCTTCATCTTTTTAATGTGGGTGTCCCACCCAAAATTGGTGGGTCCCACACAAAAATACACTAAGGTGTATGTTGTTAATGCACACATGGGTGTGCATTAGCATAACCTATATACATATATATATATATATATATATATATATGAAAAATACTAAGATACACCCAAAATTGGTGGATTCCACACAAAAATACACTACATCTGTTTTATTTCTATTTTTTTTCTTTAACTTTTTAACGTGGGTCCCATCTAAAATTGGTGGACCCCACATAAAAATACACTAAGGTGTATGTTGTTAATGCACACCTACATGTATGTGCTTTAGCATGATCCTATATATATATATATATATATATATATATATACAGTGGCGGAGCCAGGACCCTGGCTCAGGGGGTGCAAACTATTTAAAAAAAAATAAATAAATAATAATAATAATAATAATAATAATAATAATAATAATAATAATTATTATTATTATTATTATTATTATTATTAAATATGTATGCAACAATAAAGATTTAATTTTTTATATAATTAAATTATGAATTTTAATAAATATTTAAATAAAAAATTTAAACAGAAAAAAAAACTATTATATACATATTATCTATTATTGTATATTATCTATTATAATTAAAAAAATTAGTTTATTTTTCAATTACTTATCTAATATATAAATATCAAAATCTAGCTTTTATAGGTAGTGGCCAAGTTTGTTTCTTTTAATCCATAACTTTTATCCTACGGCATTGAATACTGTAGGTATTGAATACTGGGAGACAATAAAAGCCACTAACACCAAGAATATAGGTGTCATTGAATATATGTTCATTGAATACTGTGTATCATATAGCTTTTATTGATGGATTGATAAAAGAAAAAATTGGGTGGTCCAAAAGAGAGAAGAAAAGAAATTGGGGGTGCAACATGAATATTTGAGGGGGTTCAAAGACCAATAACACCAAGAATATAAGTGTCAAATTGAAAATTGAGGGGGTGCAGTTGCATCCCCTGGGGTGCACGTGGCTCCGCCCCTATATATATATATATATATATATATGAAATACTCAATATTTCAATATCTAAAAAGATTAAAGTCATAGCAAAAATCAATCAAGCACAGTGCGGGCTCTTCGAGATCTTTCTCGAGGGTTTTTATCAAAAACCAACTGCGAAACTCCACAACCGTTAGATTAAACAACACAAAAACCCATCTAACGGACCCTCCTTTCCCACCAATTTCATTTTCTCTTCAACTCCCAACCCAAACATCGCGCATTCGCCAATCGCTACTTGCCCCTTATCTCTCCCTTTCGTTCCACACTCTCTTCCTATGGCCACCGTCCTCCGAACTCCCACATTCCGGGCATCCCCAACGCTACTCACCACCGCCTCCGCCTCCGCCTCCTCCAATTATCCCAAAACCTCTAGGGTTTCCGTCACATCCTCCAGAAGGAAGCCGTCACCACTTAAATCCCTCCAGTTGAATCCATTTCCCTCCTCGCGGTTCGTGAAGTTAGTTCCCTTTGCTTTTGACGGAGATACCGAGGCTCCGCAAGTTCAAGACCCGCCTGAGGTTCAGGTCCCGGTGAGTCTTTTTTTCTTATTTCAACTGTATTTTTGTTTTATTTATTGATATTGCAGCTAGTAAGTCCACAATTGCTGTTGCAGAAACCCTAAAAGTTTTGTGTCGTGGCCTCAATTGTGGTCTTTTCCGCAGTTGAAGACCACAATTTAGAACTATGATTTTCAATTTGTTTTCTGTATTTTTTACTATTGTATGTACAAAACCCTGATAACAAGAAACACATTGAATAACCCCCATAATATTTTTTGTAGTGCAACTAGAAACTGAAAACAGAAAATCAACATAAAAAAAGGCATTTGTTTTCGGTTCATTTTCTCTCTTATTTTTTCTTTATAAATTAGTTGTATTATTTCACAAACAAAATGTATAGAATGTTGCATGCTTAATACCTTTTTATAGAGTCTAACCGCCAATGGCTGGTACCTATGATGTAACTGTCTTGTAGTGAAGACAGTTAGCCTTTTATAGTGCAAGCTTTAAAAGCTTTCAGACTCCACTATCTTTCAGCGTAGTGCATGCTTGTTTTTGTAGAAATAATTTTTGTTTTAAAACTGAAACTTGTAAGCAAAAACCATTAACAAGAATTCAAATTCAAATTGTTTGCTGTTATACATGGTTTATGATTGAATATTACGACAAAATTTTATGTCATTGTTTGATTTATTTTATGTAACTGTCTCTTGTCTCAATTTAGTGGGAAAAAGCTATGATGGTTGATGTTTTCTTTGTTGTAATTGTTTTTTTATAAAGTCTTCTCAGGACGCTGCAAAAAAAGAATGTATGAATATATGATTATTTCTTATAATAAGCTAATTCTAAGATGCATCCAAACTCCTAGAAATTCTAAATTATAGTAATTATTAAATTAAATTGCAGCGTCTTAGGCACAGCTTAAAAGCAATCAACTTACAAGAGAACAACTTCTGACCCGTAATCCACAGCCACCAATAATTTTATTCCTTTTAACTGCTCCTATATTAGCTACTCTCCATTAGTTTACTTGAACTCTATTTTGACAATCTTGAAGGAAAGTATTATGATTTATTAGTTTCTTCTTTGTGTTAATTTCCTGATACACATATTCAACAGGATTCTTCAGTTGGTGCGGAGGATAGTACGGAGGATAGTGCAGGTGATGAAGAGCTCAGCGATGCTGGTGAAACACCCGCTTTAACTTTGACAGTATTACTCCAGTCTTACAAAGAAGCATTAGCTAATAATGATGAAGTCAAAATTGCTGAGTTGGAAACCTCATTTAAATCCATTGATGATGAGATAGTAGCTCTTGAAGCGAAAGTGGATTCTTTATCAGAAGAACTATCAATAGAAAAAGATCGTAAACTAAGGATTGGTGCAGACTTTGATAATTATCGTAAGAGGACCGAGAGAGATCGCCTTTCACTAGTCACAAACGCTCAGGGGGAAGTTGTAGAGACTTTGTTGCCTGTATTGGATAATTTTGAGAGAGCCAAAGCTCAGATTAAGGTGGAGACGGAGGGAGAGGAGAAAGTAAACAACAGCTATCAGAGCATATATAAGCAGTTCATTGAAATTCTAAACTCACTTGGAGTTGAACCAGTGGAGACAGTTGGAAGTCCCTTTGATCCAATGGTAAGTTAGTCAGCAGTTTCAATTTATAGTTGAATTCCAATAAATCCTAGAGAAAATCTCATTATCATGCAGGTGATAACAATTTATCCACAAATGAAGTTGATAGCTTCTTTTTTTAAAGGCAGTACTGCACCTAATAGTTTATATTTACACAATGTAGATATATGTCCCATTGTTGTACGCCTGTGTAATTTTAAATAGGTGGACACTTTTTTTTGATGTGTTGTCGGTAGATATTTTACATTTACGCTAGTGTTCTTTTTTGCTTGAGTATGGTGTCACATTTGAATTATTGCAATATTGATTTGAGGTTTTAAGTAATTTTCCCCTTTCTCTAAAAGATCTCTTAACTTCGTTTTCTATATCTTGGCCCACCTCATGCTTTGTTGATATTTTTGGCATAATGCTGTCATCTATGATTTATGCAGGGACGCAAACCAGTTGGCTCGAAATTCAATCGTGTGCTTGATGAATTTTTTCAAACATTGTATAAAGTTTCTTCAGGTTTCCTGAAGACCTGGATACGTTTTTAACTCTTAAGCAATTCTGGATTGTTTCGAGCCAACTTGGTGAGTTTAAGAATGTGTCTTGAGTCAAGAAAGAGTAGGCTTTGTATCAAAATGTGTATTAGAATGTCAACACATATTTTTTAGTTAGAGTTATTTTCGGTTTGATGCTTGTAAGTTTATTTGACTCAAATATTTTTGTCTCACCCTCTGCTTCAAATGAAACACATGGCGCTTGGTCTATTTTCATCAATATTTTTAGAAAGCTTGGTTTATTTGACTCAATTTTTAGAAAATTGACATAACCTTGAGTTTTTTTTTTCTTTCTGATAAACTATGTTTTCACTTTACTTGTAAAAGCTACATGAAGCAATTATGCGTGAGGATTCTGATGAATTTGAAGATGGTATTATAATTCAAGAATTCAGAAAGGGTTTTAAACTGGGTGACCGCCTCTTACGCCCATCAATGGTGAAGGTATCAGCTGGTCCTGGGCCTGCAAAGCCGGAACAAGAAGTACCTCTGGAAGAACAAGTCATAGATGGAATTTCTGAAGAGAATGATGTTAATGCAAAAACAGAGTCTGCTTGAATAGACAAATCTTTGCCTGAATTCAGTTTTGTACAAGTATATCAGTTTAATCTCCAAGAACTTAATGATGGGTGTTACAGTTGCTCAAGAGATATTCCTGTCAAGTTTCCTTTTAAGAGGGAACTTAGTATTATGAGATTTTGAATTATGATTTCAGATTTTTATGTCCTTGCACGGTTTTGGTAGAGATGACTAAATTTTTTCAGAGGTACCATGTTTCTGAAAGGACCCCAAGTAAGTTGCAATGGATCAAGTGCTTGGCACCTGGAGTTGGGAGAATCAGGGCGAACTTTTAAATTAAGGTTTTATAATGACACTATTTCTTCATGTTATTGCACATTATGTATTATTTAGTTAACCTAGAAGCAATTCTAGTTAATGTATCGCATGAGTTTTTAAAGATCATTTCTGAAAATTTTACCCTTTGCAAACCTGATATAAATAACTTGCCCATTACTCCATTGTTTAACATATAGGGGATTTGGATTTGCTGCCCTTGGCACGATGATAATCATTAAAAAAAAAAAGACAAAATTTTGTATGTTTAAGTATTGAATAATATTAAAATTTATAGGGTTTAATATGTTTTTGATCTTTATAAAATTACCAAAATTAGTTTTTGGTCCTATTAAAAAAATAGTGTGTTTTGGTTTCTACAAAATAATTATGCACATAATTTTAGTTCTTACTGTTAAATTAATATGTATTTTTGAATGTTATAAAAAGTAAAAAAAAAAAAAACTCAAAATTTGATTTATAAATCGATAATTTTATTATTTTTATTATTACTTTTTGAAATTTAAAAAATTTATATTTAATTTTTTTTATTTTAAAAATTATATAATTTGGTAAAGAAATAATTTATAATAATATAAACACGTAAAAAAATTATTCAAAAATTTAAAAATTTAGTGATGACAAAATAGTTTTTAAAATTTTAGAAAATAACAATGATTATGCTTTGTAGGGATCAAAATATATATTTTTTTCTATAGTGACTAAAAATAATGTTTAAAATATTTATAAAGATCAAAAATATATTTTTATCATATTATCATCGGTAATAATAAGTATGTGTAGCCATCACTTAAAACACAGTAATCTTTATTTGTTGTTGCATTACTCGAATAATTAATAATGCACACATTACAATTTGTATTAAGGTTAATATTTTTTTTGTCCCCTGCCATATGAGCGAAATCTCAAAAATAATTCTGTAAAAAAAAACACAGATTCTATCTCTGTCATTTGTAGATTTCCTCGTTTTGCCCCTGAGTAGATTCAGTCAACAAAATTGATGACATGACGCTGTTTTGTTGACTTTTTTTATTTTATTTATTTATTTAATATGACGTGTCATGCTTTGATGAATTTTTATATTTTTATATTAATTACACGCGTGACATTTTTACTAATTGTATGTTAAAATGTCAAAATATGACAATTTAAAATTTTGTCACTCATGAAAATCGAACCCATGACTTAGAGCTGGCAAGGGGCGCCCTTCACCACTAGGCCATCTTGCTTGCCTTTGTTATATTATTCTATTAAAAATTATATATTACATAAATTGTTTATTAATATTAATATTAAAATGAATTATTAATATTGTAGTATTGTAGTACTAGTATGTAGTTTATTTAAACAAAAGTCTTCCAGTTCACAAAT
Source organism: Lathyrus tuberosus (assembly GCA_022829125.1). NCBI lineage: Eukaryota > Viridiplantae > Streptophyta > Magnoliopsida > Fabales > Fabaceae > Lathyrus > Lathyrus tuberosus. Next base: position 5,148,062 of record JALAZF010000397.1, read on the forward strand.
TGCACACCGGAACAGATTAAGTAAGTGTTCCGATTTTATAAGTTTACCGTAACTCAATTATTATGTCTTCCAGTTTTCATTATGTGTACCGTAACTCATTTTAGTAGTCTTCCGGTTTGTTAATATATTGATCGGGGATATGTACTAGAAAGTGTTCCGGTTCTTTTGTTTTTGCATAGCAGAAGTCTCTTCAAATGTGTTCCGGTTTTGTGATTTTTGCATTCCGAAACTCCTTTCCAATGTGTTCCGGTTTTGTGTTTTTTTGTCATTTTGATTTTATTTTTTATTTTTTTAGTGGCGCGAACACGAGGCGGTAAGATTCCAGATCGTGCTTTAGAACGGGGCACTTCATCGAGATTGGCTGGTGAGAAAGAGCATATTGGTGCATCTGCTTTCGCAGCACAGCCGATTGGCTTTCCAGGAGGGTCGTACGATACATCTCTTTTGGTTAAGTACGAGCAACATATTGCTAGACATGTATGGTTTGGTGAGGTAAGTAAACGACATGTATTTGATATTGAATAATATTTGAATTTTTAATGTTGTATTTTATAATATTCGTACTTTGAATTGTTTTCAGGAGAGAGGCCCGAAGAAAGAGCTAAAGGTTGCTGGATATGGGTTGAAGCTGACAGTGAGGGTTCCACAACAACTTCCAAAAGAGATGGAGGATTGGATTTTTAGGTCTGGTCTATCTTCACTCCAGAGAACCAGTTTGACGAAGATAGACACAAACCTGGTTTTTGTATTTGTGGAGAGATGACATCTAGAGACATATTCATTTCACATGCCATTTGGTGAGATGAACATTACTCTGAATGATGTCTCTTGTCTGCTTCACTTGCCCATCAAGGGAGTGTTCTGCCCCCTCAAGATATCACTGAAATGGTTGCTGTTGATTACTTAGGAGTGTCACAGTATAGGGCACAAGAAAAAGTCCGTCACTGCAGGGGTTCTTACTATAAGTTGGAGTGGTTATACGATTTATTCAAAGAGCATAAAGCTCCTTCTAGATGGGCATGTGCGACTAGAGCATATTTGTTGATGTTGGTGGATTCCACAATTTTTGCTGACAAGACATTTACACTTGTCGAGGCACGATACCTCTTACTATTTACGGACTTGGTTAGATTATCGGGATACAGTTGGGAAGCTGCTGCGTTGGTTACCCTTTACAGACATCTCGAAAAAGCTTTTATGTTCGGTTGCAAGCAGCTCGGTGGTTATCCTACTCTCCTACATGTCTTTATTTTAATTTAGTTTATTATGTTTTAAAACATTTTATTTAGTATATTTATTTAATTTATTTATTTTATTATGTTATAAATAATTTTATTTAGTTAATTAATAGTATTAATTTTGTAACAGTGCTGAATTCATGAGTATTTTCTAACACTTGGAAAAAGAGGAGATAATTGAATACCAGCTTATAATTATGGTCTTTCTCGAGCAATGAGATGGTCCTATAAGCAAGGAGTCTTGAAGGAGGATGAGTTGCGACCTATTTTGGACGAGCTGACACCTGCCGACGTCATATGGCGCCCATTCGAGGATCATAGAGTATGACGTCAGTTTGATGAGTTATGTCTGTACATAGGGTGTCTGAAATAGGGTGACATGGTTGTTCCATATTTGCCTGACAAATGTATATGCCAGTTTGATACAAGAAGTATATTCCACCCCACCTCCTGATTACACGATGGCTGATGATATTGATGTTAAGTGGATTGGTTACCATCAGAGCGTCCTTGCTGTGATCCGTCCGAAAACACTGACCACCACCCCATTTGAGACAAATGATGGATATCTTGAGTGGTATTATCGTGTTTTGCATTCTCGTTTAATACCACCCCCTCATGATGCGCCAAGAGAGGTGCCAGTTCCTGTTTACGATTCAGGACCATCTGATCATAGTTGGGCTTGTTGTTCTACATTTATTCATTGTTATCTCCGACAGGTTGATGCTGAAGAGGATGATCCATAATTTGCTGATTTATTTGAAGCTTTACGTATTACTCGTTCACATTGACTTGTGTTTATGTTTATGTTTATGTTTATGTGTTAACTATTAGACTTATTTATGTTTATGTGTTAACTTTTAGACTTATTGACCTTGTTGGGATATGTTTATGTTTTTTCATATGTATTAACTACTAGACTTATGTTTAATTTTGAATTCAGTTATGTGTTATTGAGACATATAAAATTAAAACTAAATGACATAATTCATTATTCATATTTTGATTACATATTCATGGTAATATAGGTGTAAGTTGTTGCCAATGTTGTAGGCGTCCTGCAAATTCTAGCATCCAAGATGTTGCTGTTGTAGAACTAAACTTCTTTCAATCTAATGTGACTAGTGGCAGTGGAAACCCTTCTTTCATGTTTACCTGAATAAAAAAAATCAAAACATTAAGTCATATGTTTAATAAAATAAATTAAATAAATGTAGTCATATTAACTAGAAATAACTAAGTACTTGAACCCAATGTTTTTGGTTTACAAAATCAATGCAATAAATGGAGACATTTGGTGAATATTAACCTGTCAAAATCACTTGTGGACACAAATCTTTCTTTACAAACAATTGTTTAAGCTTATCTAAAACCCAACAAAAAGTCTCAGTATGCTCAAACTCTATATACGCAAATGCGACAACAAAAGTCAACTCGGTTGATGCCATGCCAACAATTTTAAACAGAGGTTGCCTATATTTGTTTGTCTTGTAGGTGTTGTACATAACTAACACAATAGGAAAAAAATATTCAACAACTTAACTGAATCTGGATAGGCCCAAAATATATGTCTAATAACTTCAGACTCATCTCTTTTTCTACTACAATAAACATAACTTGCGTCCTCAATAAGCTTAAACAAGTGTTGTATCTCACTTCTAGGACCTCTTATCTATTTTTCTATCATACTCTTATGCTTATATATTTGCGTGATTTGAGTGACATTCTCTGGATCTCGCTCTTTCAAAGAAAGTAATATGTGTCTAGGTGGAACATGTCTCTTTGTCAAATCAACAACATGCTACTTCTGATCTGTGGTCAACCTACCAACAAAGGAGTGACCTTCTAATCTATCAGGTAAACCATGGTTCTGAACTTCACATTTTACATCAACCTTCCATCCATACCCATATTTCGCCGAAGTCGACCTGATTTTAAATGGACATCCACATTTTTTCATCGCACTTTGGGTTCCACTATCAGTATCCTTGTATTTCCCACATTTATCACAACCAAATATTAATTTGTTACTTCTTTCTCTCTTGTCTGTTTCAGTATCTGAACGAGTGATAATAACCGTTACTTTATTTCAGATTTCAACCTTTTTAATCCACCTTATCACCTATTCTCATGTACCAAATCTTTGAGTAGTTTAAAAAACATAAGAAGTATCTACACATATTTTTGGATGAATTTCCATACATGCAGTATAAAAAAATTGTAAATAAATACATTAAAAAAGCAAACCGGAAGTCTTATTGAAAGAGTTCCGGTACATAAAATCAAGTAAACCGGACGTCTTTCTAAATGTGTTCCGGTACACAAAACCAACAAATCAGATAACTTCCAAAAAGTGTTCCGGTACAGTTGCGTCCTAATACCAGAACTCTTTTGGTTAAACTTCCGATACAGATTTTGTGACAAACCAAAACTCTCTGGCTAAGTCTGCCAGAAGAGAAAAATAACATACTGGAATTCATGCTGGAAGTCTTCCGATGCGATCTTGATTGGGTCAAATTTTTGGAAGTCTGACATGAATAGTAAAAAGTAAAAAATAAAATGATTAAAATTAAACAAGGGTAAAATTGACATTTTAAAAAAAATGTAGGGGTATCGGTATAACTGTAGGAGTATGAGATAAAATTTTCGTGATAAGGATGGTTATTGGTTGGAAGATTGTCCACTTGAGTTGTTGCATTTGATGTTAGCTAATAGTTTGGGTTTAGGTGTTGAGCTTACTCCTTAGTCTGTTTTGTTTGGGTCGTTAGCTCTCTCATTATACAAAAGAAAAAAATAATTGAAACAAAATAAATTTACCACTAAAAATCGAAAAAGAAAAGTTATCATGATTTAAAAGCTTTTTAACAAAGAAATTATCTTATCTTTATAACAATTTTTTTAGTTAATCATATTTTACTTTGAAATTAGATTTTATCATTTAATTCAAATTGTGGCTTACATTTCAATAATTTAATCACTTCTTACCATATTGGTTTTGCAAGCGCAACACTTTAAGCAGAGCGAGACAATTGATGGGTTTGGTTCAAAATTGGGCCTAAAACTTAATCTGATATATATTGCAGTTTTATTTTCGAGGTTGTTTTTTTCACCCTTATTTGGGCATTCTACACTCTTGAAAATTCAAAAGTGTCATTCATGTGTCCGAATATGCACGCATCCAAATCACACAAGAATGTGTTATTCAGAAATCCTTCTCATTTTGTTAAAAAAAAATATCCGAAGATGTATCTTCTACGTCTTCGGACACATCCAAATCACACTAGAACGTGTTATTATAAAATTCACCCCATTTTGTTAAAAGAAAATTGTTCAGAGATGTATCCCCTGCATTTTTGGACACATCCAATTTTTCGCAAAATAAGAGTAACTCAACAATTTGTGTTGAAATATGTGTAAAAAATATTTGTCTGGAGATGCATCTCGCAACACATCCAATTTTTTGCAAAAATAAGGGTGACTCAACAAGTTGTGCTGAAATTTGTGTAAAAAATGTGCGTCCGAAGATGCACTTTTGAATGTTAGAGGCATTTGAGACTTTTCACGATGGCGTGGGAGACATAAGGGTGAAAAGAGAGGTCCTCTTATTTTTAAGGTTCAATTTTAACTAATAAAATTTTGCTTTTTGATAGATTAAGTTAAATCAATTTGGCGGGTAAATCAGGTGAATTTGGTCGGTTTAATATTTATTGGACTAAATCTATAAAAATGAATCATTTTTAATAAATTCACAAACATTATTTTTTTTTAATTTCTTTTTTATAAAAAAAACTATCAAACTTTTAGAATAACCCAAAAAATAAATATGTTTTTATTATTAAAAAAAATTATTATTACACTATAATATTTATGATATCATTTAAGATTAATTTGATTATTATCGTACTTTAAACCACAAATTAAATAGCACTAAAAAAAAGTGTTTATGAAAGTGTTGAAAGACCAAAAAGAGATCATGAAGTTCCTACCACTAAATGTACTATTGCTCAAATTATTATTCACTCATATAATTCATACTCCAATGCGGGGATTATACTCATGGTAAGTAATTATGATATATGGTCTCAGATTATGGAAATGCGTCTTGTTGAAAAATATAAGTTATCATTTATTCATGATAACAAACAACCACCTATGGAAAAAGATGGATATGAGAAGTGGTACACCGACAATCAGAAAATTAAGCTGCGGGATTATAAAGTGATATATTCGCCTAAAAACTTCCCGAGATATTTGGAAAGCTATATCGAAGGCCTTTTATGATGGATAAGATGAATTGTAAGTTTTCACATTAAATTGAATGGCAAATCAGTTTCTGTTTATTATGGAGAATTGACTGAAATTTTCAGTGAACTCGATCATCGTGACAAGATGATTATGGAATGTGAAAAAGGATGTTGCTGCTTATTACAAGTCAGTTCAACGAAAAAGGTGCACATATTCTTGTTGACAGAAGCAGTACTTTGTATATATATTTTTAGTTGTTCTAAATGAAAAATACAATCAAGTCTTGATATAGACTCAAATTTCTATTATTCAAAGAAAACAATAAAAACTAATAATAGCCCACTATCCTTTGGCTTTCCAACTACATGAGACTCTTAGATTCTCCACTAACTTATTAATAAAGACCCACTAAATAAAACATTAAAGTTTATTCAACAAAACTCCTCTGTAAACATAAATGTTTCTCCCATCCATCAAGCTTATCATTTTCTTACCTCTGTCAAAAAGTTCTTTCGACAATGGTTTTGTAAAGATGTCTGCTGCTTGATCCTTGCTAGTTACATGCTTTAATTCGACACTTCCTTCCTTCACATGTTCTCGAATGAAATGGAAACTGTTATGGACTGGACCAATGGCTAGACATAGCCCAATCCGCCTCTGCTCCAGAGCGGCCCAAATTGCCTAAGTCCAATCCACAGAGGGGCAAAAATTACCTTTCTGCCCCTCCAACTAGGCAAGGAATGCAACGTTCCTCCCCGGAATTGCTGCCCGTCACGCACGGCGTCATTGCTCCCCGAACAGCTATGGGTAGGTGCCCGGAGCTATGCCTATGCCCGACATAACGGCTAGTTTTGGACACCCTGCCCGACATAACGGCTAGTTTGGGTAGTTACCTATTCTTTGGGGAAAACAGTTATTTCGCCCCAAAAATAGGACCGTTGGCCATGCGCTGGGGGCTCTATATAAACCCTCTCGCTTGAGAGGGTCAGGTATCCAATATTCACCCTAAGTATTCATACTTTGTACTTGCCCCTTTTCTCTAACCCTTTCTTACTTGAGCGTCGGAGTACCTTGCAGGTACACCCCCTCCTCTCCATACGACCAGCATCCCTGACGCACTTGGCGACCCGATTCTACAGGATCTGATCCAGCCTTCATGATCAGTGGCGCCGTCTGTGGGAACTTTGTTCTCCCCATCTTTCTTTCCTCAGAAACCGAAGATCAAAACAATTCTCAAACATCATCACGATCATGGCCTCCCAAGATCGCACAAAGGATGCTCTCCAAACCACCATTCTCCCCGTCAACAAATCTGACGTTGACGGCCTGTCATCTCTCCTCTGAGATTCCCGTTTCCTCAGGGACGGAGCCACTGCTTCTCCTTCCCCTACCCCTGCTGATTGCAACAACGATCAACCATCACTTGACGTCCAGCCCGTTCCTGTTCCGCCCAACGCCGACCCGGCCGTGGCAGCCCTCCTAGAGGCGATCAACAAAACCAACACCCTGATCCTGCAGCAAAACGAGAGGTTCGGGGCATTAGAAGAGTCCCACCGCCCAAGATCCCCTCCTACGCAGAGGAACCAGCGACGATCAAGAAGCCCGCAGCCACGGAGAGAAATCGACCGAAGACTGCGCCAAGAGCCTGATCCTCGCACAGCCCAGAAGCGCGACCAGATCTCCCCGCGTGACCAGCACGCTCACGACCACAAGAGGACTCGGAGGAACGAGCAATCTCCACCGATCAAATCTAAAGGACGGGCCCGCTCACCTTCTCCTCGAAGGAACCGCTCACCTTCTCCTCGAAGGAACCGCTCACCCTCTCCTCGAAGGAACTGCTCACCTTCTCCGCGAAGGAACCGCGTCGCGAGCATCCCGTTCGGTCTCCATCATACACCAGTTCTAGCAGCAACGACGAGCCTCGCGGCCCGTTGTCCCAGGAGATCTTGGCTACCCGTCTCCCAAAAGGCTTGGAGAAACCCCCGTCACTTGGCACGTACGACAGGACCACTGACCCCGACGAGCACATCGAGAACATCGATGCGCTGTTAGACTACCGCGGCGTACGGGGCGCCATCAAATGCAGACTGTTCCCGACCACGCTTCGAAAGGGAGCGATGACATGGTACAAGCAACTGCCCGAGGAGTCGATTACCTCGTGGAGACAGCTGGGCAGGATGTTCTCGCGACACTTCACAGCATCTCGCCGCCACCCCAAAACTAAGGCCTCTCTTGGAGCCATAATCCAGGGAAAGGATGAGCCTCTCCGCGTATATATCGAGAGGTTCAACAAGGAAGCTGTACAAGTCCCTACGACGGACGAAATGAAGAAGTTTCTGCTCGAGCAAGGGCTCCGCCCAGGCTCCGAGTTTTCTAAAGCCATTGGCCTCGCACCACCGAGGAACATTGACGCCCTCCTCCTCAAAGCCCAAAAACATATTCAGTACGAAGAAAAGGTTGCGGCCAACAATGTCCGAGCATCACGCCATCAGGAGAATGCTCGGTCGTCCAGAGGAGAGGAAGCTTCGACATCTCGTCGGGGTGAACGGAGGCGCGAGGAACGCCCTCGTGACTCCCGTGACAGCAAAGGACCCTCCGGGAGGTTCCATGACTATACTCCCCTGACCGTCTCCAGGGAAAAGATCTTGTCCGAATGTGCCAATTCGGAGTTTAAGCGGGCAAGGTCCGCTTCCCTAAACAACTGCCGAACAGACCAAATGTGGATAAATCAAAATACTGCCGTTTCCACAAAAGTCACGGCCATACTACGGAGGACTGCATCCATTTGAAGGATGCCATTGAAATACTGATCAGGGACGGGCACCTAAAACAGTTCGCGAAGAAGAAGGACACTCCTCGGCAGGACGCCCAGGAGTCCAAGAAGATAGAGGAGGGAGTGCCCTCCTCGGAAGACGCCAACATACAGGTCGCTATGTCCATATCGCGACCGGAGGACTTCTACGTCCCGGACGGGCTCAGCGCCCCTGCTTATTTCGTGGTCCATAACCCGTGGGAGACTTTTCCCTCCGCCATGGTCATCTCTGGCGGGGGCTTCAACAAAGTCACTGTGGGCTCCGTGAAACGCAAGTTCGAGCATCTGATCAACACGAGCTCTAATAAAGTGACCACGCTCGATCAGGCCCAGAAGGGATCCGTTCCCATATCTTTCTACCGGGAAGAGCTCCTCGGCGGATCCCCGGACTCGAGCATACCTTTGCTCGTCAGAGCCCGAATGGCAAACTTCGACGTTCGCAGAATCCTAGTCGACCAGGGCAGCTCGGTCGACATCATGTACTCCCAGCTGTTCTCAACGCTTCAGCTGGACGAATCGTACCTTACCCCCTATGTAGGGTCCGATTTGCAGGGATTCAACGGATCAGTGACCAAGCCGTGGGGCTACGTAGAACTGATCGTAACTTTCGGATCAGCTGAGACGGCCAGATCCATCAAGGTGCAATTTCTGGTAATCGACTGCCCGTCGCTATACCAGTGCATTTTCGGGAGGCCAACCCTGGCCGAGTTGGTAGCGGTGCCCTCAACAGTCCACCTGAAGATGAAGTATTACACTTCGAAAGGAATGGTCGCCACCCTGCACGGCGACATCGAAGCTGCACGACGGTACTTCGAAGCAGCTACAAAGGGGCTCAGCGCCATTGCGTCCAAGCCTAAAGCGTCGGGCAAGCCAACGTTGCCAAGCAGCTCTGAGGAGGTCAAGCCTCTGCCCCAGGTCGAATCCATCGACCTCGACAGTCGCTTCCCCGAGGAGGACCAACCAGAAGAACGAGAAGCTTCGGCCAACCCGTCCACATCGTGCAGCGGAAGCTCCCATCCGATGCGCCCCATCTCGGATGGCAACTTTGAGATCGTTCTGTTCGGCGAAGACCCCCAGCGGGAAGTAAAGATTGGAGCAGACCTGCCCGACATTGCGAGGAAGCAGCTCAAATCATGCCTCCGAGAGAATGCCGACCTCTTCGCATGGAGCGCCGCAGAAATGCCCAGCTTGGATCCGTCCGTCGCCTATCACCAGCTGACAATTGACCCGGCCGTCAAGGCCGTAGCACAACGTAGGAGAAAGCAGTCTCCGGAGAAGACGGAGGCTGCTGAAAAAGCTGTAAAGGACCTCCTCGAGGCCAAATTTATTTCGGAAGCCAAGTACACCACTTGGCTATCCAACGTTGTATTAGTTAAAAAATCTAATGGAAAATGGCGCATGTGCATTGATTATACCGATCTCAATAAGGCATGCCTGAAGGATGCCTACCCCTCCCCAATATTGATAAACTTGTTGATAATTCTACTGGTTTTAAACTTTTATCGTTCATGGACGCTTACTCGGGCTATAATCAAATTCTGATGGCAATGTCCGACAAAAAATATACGGCCTTCATGACCGAATCGGGCAACTATTACTACAACGTAATGCCCTTCGGCCTGAAGAACGCCGGAGCAACGTACCAACGATTGATGAACAAGGTATTCCGGGGAGAAATAGGCGACATGCTCGAAGTCTACATGGACGACATGATCGTGAAATCCCACGAGGAAACCGATCATACTGCCCACTTGAGAAAGGTCTTCGAATAGGCCAGGAAATACAAAATGCATTTTAATCCGGAGAAGTGCACGTTCGACGTCCGGGCAGGCAAATTCCTCGGCATCTACTTAACGGAAAGAGGAATAAAGGCCAATCCCGATAAATGTCGGGAATTCTCTGAGTTCCCTACGCCCAAGTCCAAAAAATCATCCAGTCCCTCAACGGGATGCTCGCATCACTATCCTGTTTCGTGGCTAAGTCCGCCCAGCACGCCCTACCATTCTTCAAACTCCTCCGCAAGGAGGCAGCATTTGAATGGACCGAGGAGTGTGACAAGGCCCTTATCCATATGAAACGAGCACTCTCAGAGACACCAGTCCTCTCTCGCCCGGACAACAGCGAAACGTTGAACCTATACCTCGTCGTAGCAATTGAAGCAGTGAGCGCCGTTCTCATCCGCGAGACACCTGACGGGCAGAAGCCCATATATTTCATAAGCAAAGCGCTACAAGGACCAGAATTAAGATACCAACATATAGAGAAGGTTGCGCTGGCCCTCATCAACGCGACCAGAAGATTAAGACACTACTTCCTGGCTCACACGATCGTGATTCGAACAGATCAACCCATAAAGCAGCTGCTCAGATGACCAGACATGGCCGGTAGGATGCTTAAATGGTCGTTAGAACTGTCCGAATTCGACATCCAATACGAAAGCAGAAAAGCCCTCAAGGCCCAAGCTCTGGCCGACTTCACCACAGAAATGACATTCACAGACTCCCCCGCGAGCGAGGCACATAAATGGACCATTTTCGTTGACGGTGCGTCGAGCTCGGCAGGGAGCGGCGCGAGCATCATACTGGACAGCGACAAAGGAATCATTGTTGAAGTTTCACTCACCCTGTCCTTCCCAACCTCCAATAACCAGGCTGAATACGAGGCCTTCCAGGCCCTCCAGGCCCGGGGAGAATACCAAGCCAAAAACGACAACCTGACCGAATACTTGGCCCTGGTCAAGAAGGAAATGGCGAAGTTCACAACAGTGGAAGTGAAACACGTTCCCCGCGAACATAACGTGCGAGCAGACGTGCTATCCAAACTAGCCAGCACGAAGAAGAAAGGTGGAAACAAATCCGTCATACAGGAAGTACTTCCTCGACCCAGTATCGATAAGGCCTCCCCGAAACTCGACGTACATGTGATCGACGACAACAACTGCTGGATGACCCCAGTCTACAACTATATCGCCAAAGACGAACTTCTGTCCGACCCTAAGGAGACCAGCATAATCAGGCGAAGAGCCTGCTCTTATGTCTTGGTCGAAGATAAACTCTACAGGCGGGGATTCTCCATTCCGCTGCTTAAATGTGTCGAGGAGGAAATGGTCGCGCACATCCTGCGCGAAATCCACGAGGGAATCAACGCCCAACATCTCGGAGGAAGGTCCCTTGCTCGAAAGGCTCTCCGGGTAGGCTACTACTGGCCGACCATGCAAAACGACGCGAAAGAACACGTGAAGAAATGCGATAAATGCCAACGGCACGGGGACATGCACCTGGATCCACCTAACGAGCTCAAGGCTATGTCCTCCCCGTGGCCATTCGCCTGGTGGGGCCTAGACATCCTAGGACCCTTTGTGGTAGGGTCAAGTCAAAATAAGTACCTAATAGTGGGCGTAGATTATTTCAAAAAATGGATCGAAGCGGAAGCTCTAGCCAAAATAACTGCCCTCAACATCCTGCGTTTCTACAAACGAAACATCCTTGCACGTTTCGGTATCCCCCAAGCGATAGTAACGGACAATGGGACACAATTCACGGACAGGAAGTTCCAAGACTTCGTTGCCCAACTCAGCACGAAGCAGCACTTCGTATCCGTCGAGCACCCTCAAACAAACGGGCAGGCTGAAGCAGCCAACCGAGTCATCCTTCGAGGCCTCAAACGAAGGCTGGACGAAACAAAGAAGGCATGGGTTGAGGAACTGCACAGCGTACTATGGGCCTACCGCACAACCCCACACTCAACGACCGGGGAAACACCTTTTCGTCTAGCATACGGGACAGAGGCTGTAATCCCCGTCGAAGTTCACGTGCCCTCTAGGCGGACAGAATCGCCCCTAGACGAGGAGATGGACGACGAGTCACTGCGAGAAGAACTCGACCTCGTCGAGGAAATCCGAACCGGGGCAGCCCTCCGCGAAGCCTCACCGAAACAAAAAATTACCATCAGGAACAACGCCAAGGTGATACGGCGAGAGTTCAACGTGGGAAGCCTCATCCTAAGAAGAAACCACAAAGACTCTCGCGAAGGCAAACTAGCAGCCAACTGGGAAGGACCCTATCGCGTCCGAGCAAAAATGGGAAATGGGGCCTACTACCTAGAACATCTCACTGGGGAAGAACTTGCTCGACCATGGAACGCTGAACAGCTAAAACAATACTACAGCTAAATTCTCGGTTTGACCCGTCGCAACGACGAACGTCAGCTACCGACCACTATGCGCGTCTAGGTACAAGCGTCAGATACGAATAAAGCAGAACCTCACTCAGTAACGAGCCGGGTAACTGCTCGACTACGGTCCTCGATCGAGAATCGCTGTCGTCAAAGTACCATGACTGGCAGAACCCCAGCTCGCGATGGGACGTTCACGCCGCGAACTCAGGCCTCAAATGCGACCTGAGCTCCGCACCCCTCCATGATATTCCCCGACCGTTCGACCAGTTCCCATCACTGTCGAACACATCTACAACGAGCAATCCCCCTGAACTATTTGCGCAAGTTAAATACTCCCAATCACGGGCAGATATACATTTACAACGAGCATGAGTACAATACTTAGCAGAAAATAAAAGCAAGTAAAATCATGCAAACGGTAGAATCAAACATGTAATAATTTAACATAATAAGTGACCGCAAGGGCCACGATTGTACTAAATTACATGAAACGGGGGCCACGCCCCCCAAAAATAAATTACAAGCAATTACACGGCACACAGGTCGGACAGATTACAACAACATCAAAAATACAAACTCCTCACTCGTCCGCATGCTCGGCTGGCTCTGGATGAGATCCCTGGTCCTCTACGGGCTGATCCTCGGGGGTACCTTCAAGGAGACCGTCGGGCATGACAATACGACCATCCTCAACATGCGCCAGGTAGTGAGTACCCTCGACAGAAAAATCGAGCTCAGGGTTCACCACCCGCAGTTGAGCCACGGTGTTCCTAAAAGACTCCTCCACGACGACAATGCCATCATCCTTGGCCGTCAGCAAACGGGAAACCAGCTCGAATCTCATCTTCAATGCCTTTACATCCTCCGGATCATCGTCACCCGAGGCATTGGCCGCCTTCAACCACTGGATCAACTCCCCGAGAGACTTCTTCTCTGCCGCCAGCATCGAGTTCTCCTCCTTTAAACGAGTTACCTCCTCCTCAGCTTTCTTCCGAGCATCGTCGGCACCCTTAGCTTCTTCCTTGAGGGACGCCATGGTAGCACACACAGCAGTAAGTTCGGCCTCAGTCGCAGAATCTCCTTCGGCGTACACATCTGCCATCTCCAACATCCTGACCAAGGCAGAAGCATCCTGGGCCACCAACGCCCTCTTGCTCGGGCGATCCATACTTTCCAAGCGAAGAGACTCCGCCCGAGGCACAATCAGAGAATTCCCCTCGAAGAACTTCCGATCATGGATGCAAGGAGGAAGCTCGAACTTCCCCTTCTCCGACGCCCGAGTAAGGTCCACAGCATCATTAAACCTTTGCCGCTTGGATCGACCGGTCAAAGGAAGAGGAGACCCCCGGGGAGCAGGAGTAGGAGAAGAAGAGGTCCCCACAGGAGGCTGCACGGGAGGAGGAACACGGGCACCAGCAAACCGAGACTTCGGAGGGGCCGCCCCGACCTTGTTCCTCGCAAGAGCATTCCTCACAACTCTGTCGTGGGCCTGACGCATCTCACCGGCACAAACAAAATACGAGCATGTTAGATACGAGGAAAAGAAATGACTAAAACAAAATCTAAATAACTAAGACTACCAAGCAGTTTCTCGGCATCCTCGGGAGTCTTGCACTCCAGCAGTGCCTTAATATTGATGAATCGACGCTCAACCCTCTGGCTCTCGTCCTCCTCGAAGACCGGACTACCCTTGCTCGTCCAGCACTCAGCAAGCCGGAAGGAGTTAACCCACTTCACTAGCACCTCGTACGCCGCGGCGTCCTGCACGCGTAGCTCTCTCGGTTGGAAGACGTAGTCACTGGGCTTCTTGGCAAAATGATCTGGTGCCCAATGGACGGGGAACTTATAAATTCTCCGCCCGATAAACCTCCCCTCCTCGTCGCGCAGGTCATTCCAGTCTTCATCCACCTCAATCTCCCAGACATACGTACTGTCCTGGGCAGCTTCGGACAAGGGCTCGACAACATAATAACGCTCCTTGAACGTCCGTATTGACTCCGAAAACGGTTTGAACAACTTGAGGGGCTGCTTCAGAGAAACCCAACCATACTTCTTCCCCGATAGCTGCCGTTGAAGATGAAAGACGGTGAAGAACAAAGGAAGAGTAGCCCCTACGGAGAGATGCTCAAATACAAGCTCAAACGCCCGGATAAAGGCCAACGAGTTGGGATGCAGTTGCGTAGAGGCCAATCTCAAATGCTCGAACACCGACTGTTGAAAATCAGTGAACGGCAACCTCAAGCCCAGCTCCTTGAAAGCGTATTCATACATGGTAAATCGATCCCCGAAGTGCGTACAGACACAATCGTCTAAGGAAGGGAAGTGCACCTTCCACTCTCCCTCCGGCCCTACCTCTGTGAAAACGTCCACCAAGGACTTTGCGAAAGTGGACACATGCTCGGCAGGTTCGACAACCTCCCACTCCTCCGCGGAGAACCCGTCGACATCCTCGTCCATGACATCCAACTCTTCCTCCTCCCCGACATCGCTGGAAGAGCTCGAAGTCGCCGAACTAGAAGCCGTCGAGCTGCTACGATCTTCGGAGCCCGTTTCCTCCTCGGATGTATCTATAATGACCTCTCTATCTGGCCCCGTCGCCATTATAATCACCTGAAAAACAGATAAGAAAGTGAATTCGACAGCAAATCAAATCCACCCTTCCACTGCCAAGTCAAGTGAAAGGGCGCGCAAAGGGCTGAGGACAACGTCCCCGACCTAAGCCCTAACATCAAAGGAAAAGCTGACACCTTCCCACGAGGAGAAGCTCGAAGCCAATCATCCTGAGCGATGAGCTTCCCCGCACTCATGTCCAGTTTCCGTTTGAAGCTTCGCCAGAAATCGCAAAGCGTCACCGGAATCTGGGTATGTCCTACCGGAAAACTCATCACCCATTCAGATGATGAACAGACAAGGCGGTCACACATGCGTATCTGTCGCAACATCGCCGTGGACCACCCCGCTCGCCGAAACACACTACTAACTCCGACGACATGTCAGAGGTAGAAAAATGGCACAGCCACCGTCCGCCACCAACAATCGTCGGAAACTCAGTCATTTCGTCCTCTAAACCTAGCCCTAGCCACATGCAACCTACCACTGAAAACAAAAGGGAGTAAAACAAGCTCAAAGTTGGAAACTTACTTGATTTAAGAAGACTGAAGTGGTTGCTCAGAGCTTGAAGCGGTGGTCAGAGTAGCAGACGGCGGTAACGGGCAGGAATGCTGAAGGAGACGAAGAGAAATCAGAGCGAAAAAGTCCCAAATGAGACGGATTCTCCCCTTTTATACAGAGGGGCACGTGCAGTAGACGCGCTCGTAGGTCATGATGGCTATCAACTAGCCATCATTGCCTAGTAACTGCTACACAGAGCTCTAGGTACACGTGGCGTCCCAACGTTTCCAATTCTGACTGACCTTTAGCCTCCCCGAACACCGGGCAACAAGGTCACGACCAGGGGTCACGGGCGCATCAAGACAATCCTCCTCGTCTTCAAACGACGACTCCGTGCTAGCTCCCCGGAGCAACGAACTGTCCTTAAGTCATCACTCAAATGCTCGGTAGCAACGACTTGGGGGGCTCCTGTTCTGGACTGGACCAATGGCTAGACATGGCCCAATCCGCTTATGCTACAGAGCGGCCCAAATTGCCTAAGTCCAATCCACAGAGGGGCAAAAGTTACCTTTCTGCCCCTCCAACCGGGCAAGGAATGCAACGTTCCTCCCTAGAATTACTGCCCGTCACGCACATCGTCATTGCTCCCCGAACAGCTATGGGCAGGTGCCCGGAGCTATGCCTATGCCCGACATAACGACTAGTTTTGGGCACCCTGCCCGACATAACAGCTAGTTTGGGTAGTTACCTATTCTTTGGGGAAAACAGTTATTTCGCCCCGAAAATAGGACCGTTGGCCACACGCTGGGGGCTCTATATAAACCCTCTCACTTGAGAGGGTCAGGTATCCAATATTCACCCTAAGAATTCATACTTTGTACTTGCCCCTTTTCTCTGACCCTTTCTTACTTGAGCGTCGGAGTACCTTGCAGGTACACCCCCTTCTCTCCATACGACCAGCATCCCTGACGCACTTGGCGGCCCGATTCTACAGGATCTGATCCAGCCTTCACGATCAGAAACGAACATCGATGTGTTTGCTTCTTTCATGATTTACTGGATTCTTTGCTAGCTCAATTGCTGATTTGTTGTCCACTTGTATTACTGTTGCACTTTCCTGTTTTTGCTCCATTTTACTCAACAATCTTCTCAGCCATATTGCATGACAAACGCACAAAGATGCTGCCACATATTCAGCTTCACATGTCGAAAGTGTTACTATTGGTTGCTTTTTGGAAAGCCAAGTAAAAGCAGTATTTCCCAAAAAGAACACATATCCTAATGTGCTTTTTCGATCGTCTATATCTCCGCACCAATCGCTGTCGAAATAACCAATCAACTTGTAATCTTCTGTTCTTGAGTAAAACATTCTAAGTGATACAGTTCCTTGAATGTATCTAAGGATTCTTTTCAATGCCTTCCAATGTGAATGTACTGGCTCCTCCATGAATCGACTTACAATGCCGACACTTAACGAAATGTCCGGCCTTGTACATGTGAGATAGAGAAGACTTCCTACCAAGCTTCGAAATTTACTTGTTTCGACACGATCTCCCCCATCAAATTTTGGCAACTTGGCACCTGGTTCCATTGGCGTCGAAATCGGATTACAGCTTTCCATCTTATATTTCTTCAAGATTTCTTTTGCATATTTTTCCTGTGAAATAAAAATTTTTGTTTCTTCTTGTCGAACCTCCAGACCAAGAAAAAATATCATCAGACCTAAGTCTGTCATCTCAAATTCTCGTGTCATTGTGCCTTTGAATTCTTCTATCATCTGATCATTACTGCCCATAAAGATGAGATCATCGACATAGAGAGCAACAAGCAACATGTTACCTTCATTCTTCTTTAGATAAAGGGCATGCTCATAGGGACATTGCTTGAACCCATTCTCCTTAAAATATTCGTCGATACGTGTATTCCGTGCTCGCGGTGCTTGTTTTAGTCCATAAAGTGCTTTCTTCAATTTCAGCACTTTCTTCTCTTCTCCAGCTTTCATATACCCTGGTGGCTGTTCAACATAGACTTCTTCTTCGAGCACACCATTCAGAAATGCTGACTTGACATCCATTTGAAATATTGGCCATTTAAATTGAGCAGCTTGTGAAATGAGTAGTCTAATTGTCTCTATTCTTGCAACGGGAGCAAATATTTCGTCATAGTCGATTCCTGTCTTTTGCTTGTATCCCTTTGCTACAAGCCGTGCCTTATATCGTTCCACTTCGCCTTCAACATTCATCTTTTTCTTGAATACCCACTTCACACCAATGGGCTGACTTCCTTTTGGAATTTCGACTAGCTCCTAAGTGTTGTTGTGATTAATCGCCCTAATCTCTTCGTCCATGGCAGTTTTCCATTTCTTGTCTCGCAGCGCCTCTTCAAAACTAATGTTTTCCATATCTGCCAGAAGACATACAAGATGCACCTCACTTGTCGAATCATACAAATCTTGCAAACTTCGCATTATGGGTTGTAGAGGTTCATATTCATTGTCAAAATCTTCAAGATCTGTCGAAATGCTTGTTGGTACAGCGACTGATGATTCTTCAACTTCGACGATAACTTCTGTCGAATTGTTCCAGTTCCACTTGCTCGCTTCATTTATTCAAACGTCCCTACTCACTATCACCTTCTTATTTATGGGATCGAATAACCTGTACCCTTTTGTCTTCTCATCACACCCAATGAATATGTACTTCTGACTTTTGTCTTCAAGCTTCGTTCTTCGTTGATCTGGTACGTGTGCATAAGCCACACTACCAAATACTTTGAGATGAGAAACTGTTGGCTTCTGTCCGCTCCATACTTCTTGTGGTGTTTGGTCTTCTAGCTTCGAATGTGGACATCGATTCTGAACATAAATGGCACATTGTACAACTTCTGCCCAAAATTCCTTCGACATGTTCTTGCTCTTAAGCATTGATCGAACCATGTTGAGAATTGTTCGATTCTTCCTTTCAGCTACACCATTTTGTTGAGGTGAATATGGTGCAATTAGAAATCTCCTTATGTCCTGCTCTTCAAAATACTTCATAAAGGTTGTCGAAGTATACTCACCCCCTCTATCAGATATAACTACTTTGATGTGTCTATCAGTTGCCTTCTCCACCATTACTTTGAACTTTTTGAACACCTCTAATGCTTCAGATTTTTCTCTCATGAAGTAAACCCAGGTCTTTCGTGAGAAATCGTCGATAAATGAGATGAAGTACCTTTTGCCACTGAAAGATTCTGGAGTGACTGGCCCACAAATATCAGTATGAATCAATTCGAGAATATGTTTAAATTGATATTCTGCCTTCTTTTGAAATGAGGTTCTTGTTTGTTTTCTAAGCACACAATCTTCACAAAACTTTCCTTCATAGTCCATGTCTGGTAGCCAGTGTACCATGTTCCTTTTCGCTAACCTTCTCAGACCAGCATGATGTAAATGACCAAAGCGTAGATGCCACAACGACGCTTTATCTTCAACATTGACTTGCAAACATTTTCCTTGAACACTCCTCAAGTTCAGCTTGTATATTCGATTTCTCCCCTTTTCGACTTGAGCAATCAGATGCCCTAACTTGTCCTTCAAGTGTAATATTCGATCTTTCATGAATATCGAATAACCTTTTTCTGTGAGTTGTCCCAGACTCAAAATATTTGTCTTGAGATCTGGTACATAATAAACATCATGGATTGGCTCAGTCAAGTCATCCTTCTGCAAGTAACAAATCGTACCTTTGCCTTCGACCTTCACTTTCGATGCATATCTGAGAGACACATGACCATCTTCAATCTTTTGCATTTCTTTAAACAGGTGTTTGTGACCACATATATGATTACTTGCTCCAGAGTTAAGATACCACATAGTGTCATTTTCCGCGTCTTCTTCCTTTTGAGTCATCAACAAAAAACCATTATTCCCTTCGACTTCCAAAGCTAGATTGGTTATTTCTTTTACTTTCTTTTCGACTAGACAATCTTTTACAAGATGTCCCACATTACCACAGTTATAACATTTGAAGGAGTTGCAATCCTTCGCATAATGACCATGCTTGTTACATTTGTAACATTCGACATTGGAGTAGTTCGACCGATCACCTCTTTGACCACGTCCTCTGCCACGCCAATTTTGTTGACTCGACAGTCCTCTGTCAAAATTGCTGCCTCGACCACTTCGACCACTGTCACGACCTTCACGGCCACGTCCTTTTCCTCTAAAGTTTTGAGAATAGAGTACCTTTTCGTCATTGACTGACTCTTTGTCTTGATGCGTTTCCTCGACTGCTTCTTCCTTCTTTTTCATCTTTCGTTGTTCGTGTGCTTCGAGAGAACCAGCGAGCTCTTCTACTGAGAGCGTCGAAAGGTCCTTCGACTCTTCTATTGCACACACAATATTCTCAAATTTATTTGTTAAAGATCTCAGAATCTTCTCAACAACTCGTGCATCAGTCACTGCTTCGCCATTTCTAGTGAGTTGGTTCACCACGGTTTGTACACGCGTGATGTAGTCAGATACAGTTTCTGACTCCTTCATCTGCATCCTCTCCAATTCTCCACGAAGAGTTTGAAGTCAAACTTGCTTCACTCGATCTGCTCCTCTGAACACTTTTTCTAACGTGTCCCATGCTTCTTTTGACGTAGTCGAACCGACAATTTTCTCAAAGCCTGATTCGTCAACTGCTCGGAATAGCATGTACAATGCCGTCTTATCCTTTGATCGCGTCTCTTTCAACACCTTTTGTTAAGCCTCCGTATATTCCGTGGTGTCTGCTGGTTCTGCGAAACCATCCCTGGTTACCTCCCACACATCTAGAGATCCAAGAAGAGCTTTCATTTGGATACTCCAGTTCTCGTAATTTGCCTTCGTTAAACGCGGCAACGACATTTGACTCATCGTATTTGCCATTAGCTCTGATGCCAATTTGTTGACAGAAGCAGTACTTTGTATATATTTTTCTGGTTGTTCTAAATGAAAAATATAATCAAGTCTTTATATAGACTCAAGTTTCTACTATTCAAAGAAAACAATAAAAGCTAATAATAGTCCACTATCCTTTGGCTTTCCAACTACATGAGACTCTTAGATTCTCCACTAACTTATTAATAAAGACCCACTAAACAAAACATTAAAGTTTATTCAACAATTCTCACTGGTTTGGACGATGAGTTCGAACAAACCCATGGTGAAATGTTGCGCAAAGATCCTACTCCTGAACTTGAAGGATGTTACTCAATGATCAACTATGAGTCTGTTCGAAAAACAAAAATGAGTGGAGGACTTGAAAAGTGTAAAGCTTCATCCATGGTGATCAGAAACAAAACAAACCAGAATGTTGTTTCTAAAAAACAACAAGATCGAACAAGGAACAACTATTTTAAGACCCCTAGAGGTCCCTCCAAGTCCATCCTTAAGTGTACTTGTTGTGACCAATGTGGCCGTACTAGAGATTATTGTTTAGAGCTTGTTGGATACCCATAATAGTGGGACCATAATCGTGACCAACGAAAGAGGCATTCAAACTAAACTTCGGTTGTTGAAGTTGTAGAAACAAAGACTGATATGGAAGATATTGTTGGAAAAAATTCAGCATTCACATCAAGAGGAAGTAATGGTGGTAACTGGTAAGGTTTTAAATTCGATTGTATTAGTTTTTAATTATACACGAATAATTGATTTCGAAGCTACGGATCATATGATATTTGATTCTAGATAAATTTCATCTCTTATATCTTCCTCACAAAAATTTATTTCCACTACTATGGTTCTTCAACACTTGTCATTGAGGGAGAAGCTTTATCTCTCACTAATACTTTGAACTTAAATTTTAACCTTTTGTCAGATTCTCAAATCACCACTCCTTTTGCTTGTGTTGAGATTTTTTGGTCTGAAAAATATATTTTTAAGGAAATTAAAACGAAATAGACGATTTATTATGGTCACAAAGCTCAACTCATTTGCAACAGTAGACAATTTGTGTGTGTGTGTGTGTGTGTGTGTGTGTGAGAGAGAGAGAGAGAGAGGTTTTGTAGTTTTTAAAATAAAATTATTGAAGAAAAAAATTTCAAAAGTATTTTGTGAAATTTAAAAAAAAATTGTTGTAAAAAAATAATTAACTAATGTTTTCATAAAGTTAAATAAAAGGGTTAAATATGTATTAGGTCCCTACATATATTCCAACTTTCAAGTTTGGTCCCTCAAAAAATTTCATTCAAACATTAGTCCTCTGAAAGTTTTCCGTCCCTAACTTTAGTCCCTCCCGTTAGTTTCCACTAACGGAGGATGATATGGCACGCCAAGTGTGTAATAATCCCATGCCAACTGTGTATTCTTCTTATGCCACGTCAGAAATGATTTTGTCCTTCTATTTCTCCTCCACCTTCCTCTTCCACGATAAATTCCAAAGCCCTAATCCTCTTCATCATAAGGCGCGTTCATCATTCTTCATCTCTGTTGTCTTCTCGTTCCTACTCCTCCTTCTTATTCGTTATGTCCACATCATCTAGGTTCAACAAGGTCGTCTCACATCATTCCAAGAGTGTTACCAATAGTGAAGGGAAAAAGTGTGGATGCAAGGGTACTTTGATTTCCTACATGTGCAAGAAAGAAAAGAATCAAGATAGATTGTTTTGGAGATGTCCTTTTTGGAAGATTGAGGGTACTTGCAATATGTTCCTTTGGGATGATGAAATTGCAGAAGGGAAGAAAGATGTTCAAGGCGTGGATGTTTAATGGAGCAAGGATGAGAGGGATATGCAAATTGTGGAAACTTTTAAGGAGCTTTATGAATCATCAATGAAGAAGAACAATAGGTTGAAGATGAAGCTCAAGGCAGAGGAATTTTATGGAAAGTTGAAGGCTGTTTGTGTTATAATTTCAGTATTGGTCAACATGTATTTTGTTATTAGGTGTAATTACTGAATTGAATTAAGTTAGGTGTTAAGTTGTCTTAATGATATATAATGTTGTTTTGTTATGAACATCACTTTGGTGTAATAGTTTTTGTAATGTTTAGTTGTTATGAAATGTGATTTCAATTGATAAAATTTGGTTAAGTTATGATCTATAATATTCAGTTGGGTGTTGTTATGAAATTTGATTTCAATTGATAGCTGTTGTTGATAGGCTTTGTCTTAATGATTTGTATTGTGTTCTAATGTTTACAGCAAGAAATGAACAATAATAAAGTGACCATAAAATGACATAACAGTGACAATATACCAAAAGAGTTGTTATAATTGCATACCAAAATAGTAGTTAAGTACATTAGTACAGTACATCAAAATAGTAGTTGAGTACATTAGTACACCAAAATGAAATTCCCTTCATTGGGTTTGACCCTTGCCAATGCTGCAGTCATCTTCACGTATGACCACTGGATCATCAGTTTTTTTTCTGGGCCTGGTGTGTTCTTAGTAAAGCAGCAAGAGTCTCATCCAAAGTTTTTGAGTTTTCCATGACAATAGGCTCAGGTTCAATTGGATCTTTTGGCTGACTTGCATCCTTGACAGTAGGGGCAGCCTCCAAATTGACATACTTTTCACTTTTCTTTGCACTTGCTTCCTTCATACTATGATCAGTTGTTACATTTTGCTCACTTGCCACATGCACATTCTTCACAGTTGCTTCCTCCATAATGACACTTGTTTTCTTCACAGTTGCTCCTTTGACAGTTTTCGCCCCCTTAACAGCAGACTTTGAGGAAGTTCCATCCTTGACAATTGTTGCTTTTCCTGTTGCCACCTTTTGACTTTCCTCATTGGTCTTTGCTTTCTTTGGTTCTTTGTTTGTTGAACCCTTAGGCTTCCCCTGCAATATACAAGTAAACAAGGTCAGAATTAACATATTACAATGCCACATTGACACATTGTAAACAAGCACAATATTAACATATTTATCATTGTGGAACCCTTACCCTTTTTTTTGATGCATCATTGGGTTGATCATTAGCTTGACTTGCTTGTGTAGGTATTTGCTGAGTTGCTTGTGTAGGGATTTCTTGACTGACTTGAATAGAATTTGTTTTAGCTTCCATTTCTTGCATGTCCTTTTGTTATGGCCAAGTTGAAAACAGAATCTGCACCTATGGTTTGTGTTTGTTCTTTGCCATTTATTTTGGCTCTCTTCATCAGGTTCCCTCCTTCTCATTTTCGTAGGCCTACCTGGGCCACGTTTAAACTTACGTGGTAGCATTGTCTCATTCTCAGTTCTAGGTCACTTATTCTGTCCATTTAGTGGGAGGTCAGTACCCTACTACACAACACTGTATAATCACATTTCTTCTTGTCCTTACACATGACCCTACATCTATTTTTATCATTTTTTTCAAACTTAACCTCCCTATCATTCAACACATTGTGTTCTAAGATAACATCCTTGAACTGCCTTAAAGATGAAAACTCCATTCCAACTTTGAAAACATAATCCTTACACAATGAATCTTCCTCATTATACCTCAAAACACAAGGCCTTTCATCACAAATATCATCACCACCACCATTGTCCAGCTCATCAGTCATGTATTCATCCTCAATAACATGCTCCTTACCCATATCTTTAATAATAAATACCTTCTTGTCTTACTGAGTATTGCCCTCTTCAGTTGCAACATCTTCATTTTTGTGTTCTCCATCAACCCTATTCACAAACACCTTATCAAGGCCTTCCTTAAAACCTGTCATTCTCTCCTCCTCACTATCTTCAAAATGCACATCTTCCACAGAATCTTCATTAGACTCTTCACTTGATTCACTCAAATTGTCAGCATTCTCATCACATATAACTCCCTTTCCTTTCTCTCTAAACCTTTCCATAAATGTATCTTCTCCTTTAACCTTAGGCTCACAATAAATCTCAACATCACACTGATATCCTATTGCATACATGGCTAACTCAAGCACATCTCCATCATCCCTAAATGCTTTTATGTCTTGTTCAAGTAATCCCTCCTCGTGCTTCCACCACATCTTAACAGAAGTGTGATCAAACTCCGGTTCAAGCTCCTTTACTAAGTCACAAGCCTCAAAGAAGCTCCAATAATCAGGATCTTGACCCCTAAAGGCGTACACTTCCCCACCCTCATATTTTAGGTTAGTGTCTTTTACAAAACAACCCTTTATGTAAAAAACAACCGTGAACTTATCCATTACCCTGTAGAGAAAAGTTAACCAAACTTTAAATTTTACCATTTCTGGACCAAACATACTAACCCTAATTTTTACTAACCAAAATGTTTACTAACAGTAACCATCAAAACCACAAATTGAAGACATGTCATTTGGTATTGTAACACCCTTTTACCCAAATAACATCCACGATGAATATAAACAATGATATCAGAGCAAAATCCCACAAGGGCGTCACATTTCGTCATAAAACATCAAATATTAACACCCTGCTCCGTAACACGGGTTATAACATCAAGATTAAATCATTTACTACGCAGCGGAAAACTTCATAAACATCATAAGTTATAACATCAAAATGTTTTAAAACAACTTCAACATATCATAATATCATCAAATAAAAGAACACTATGGTTCGACTCAAACGTCCTGACCCGATTTTACATATCAGAGAAAAACCCTCTACTCAACCAAAATAATCAAAATACTTCAAGTAAGACCATCACGCACCAAAAAGCAAATCCTGATCACCTGCACGTTACCTACGTGGAGGCAACATTCAAACAAGCAGGGTGAGTAATCATAAACCATTATACAAGATATAAGATAAGAAATAATAAGGTAGCATGCATCACAATAAAACTACATCGTCACTATACATCATCGTCATCATACATCATGAAAATCATGTCATCAACATCATTCATTCACAATCATGCAATGCCACACAATATGAATTGTACAACACAGACTCATGCATGTGGTACAAATTCATCATGTTTGATGGACACTGGGCCATCGCCCTCAAAATATCCCCACCAATAGGATCGATTTTACTCAAGAAGTGGAGCAACGTCATACACTCCAATCCACACAATGGGATTAAAGCCACCACTGGACCGAAGTCCTAAAACTGTCATTGGACCGAAGCCCTAGAATGCTATGAATGCATGATGCAAACGTCATAATCGTCATCGTCACAAAATCGTCACATTGCATCATCATTCATAAAATTAAAACATCAGTCTTTCAAATCAAAATCACAGTCTTTCAACAATTCCAACCACCTCCTCTTCCTCATGTTCAACTCCTTCTGATCGAATAAGTACTTCAAACTCTTATGATCACTGAACACTTCAAATTTAGAGCCAAAGAGGTAATGTCTCCAAATTTTTAACACGAACACCACAACTTCCAATGCTAAGTCATGCGTAGGATAATTCCTTTCATGAACTCTCAATTGTCTTGAAGCATAAGCAACAACCTGTCCATTATGCATCAACACTCCACCGAGACCCATCTTCTAAGCATCACAATACACCACAAAAGATGCATTCGGATTAGGCAAAACCAAAACCAGAGCGGTCGTCAATTTCTTCTTCAATTCCACAAAACTCTCTTCACATGCAACATCCCACACATAAGCTTGACCCTTTCGAGTCAACTGCGTCAACGGTAACGCCAATATAGAAAAACCTTCTATGAACTTGCGATAGTAACCTGCCAACCCAAGTAGAATTCATATCTCAGTAGCAGACTTCAGAGTCTCCCACTGTAGCACAACATCGATCTTAGAAGGATCAACAACAATTCCACCACTTGAAATCACATGGCCAAGAAAACTCACCTCTTTCAACCAAAACTCACACTTCGACAGTTTTGCATATAACTTCTTCTCTTTCAATACTTGCAACACAGTCCTCAAATGCTCAACATGCTCTTCTTCAGATTTAGAGTATATCAAAATATCATTAATGAAAACCACCACAAACTTATCCAAATACTCATGGAAAATCCGATTCATATATTCCATGAACACACCAGGTGCATTGGATACACCAAACGGCATCACAGTGTATTCATAGTGACCATACCTCGTCCTGAAAACTGTCTTTGAAATATCATCAGGCTTAACCTGAATCTGATGGTAACCAGACCTCAAATCAATCTTGCTGAACACACAAGCGCCTACTAGCTGATCCATCAAATCATCAATTCTCGGAAGTGGATACTTATTCTTGATAGTCACCTTATTCAAATGCCGATAATCAACACACAACCTCATGCTACCATCTTTCTTCTTTACTAACAACATAGGAGCACCCCACGGAGAAACGCTCGGTCAAACAAACTTCTTCTCAAGCAATTCTTCTAGTTGTTTCTATAATTTACTTAGCTCAGAAGCTGACACCCGTTAAGGAGCCATTGACACCGGACTAGTACATGGTATCAAGTCCACTGCAAACTCTACTTCACGTTCTGGAGGCAAATCACTTATATCAAGTCCACTGCAGACACACCAAATCCATCACAAAACTCTTTCCAAAAATCATCAAAGGACATCTCGAACATACAAAAATAGTAGTAACATAACCATTAGTAGGAGTCTCTATTACCATACTACTATTCATATCAGACAATTTCAAACCCAATCTATTAGCACATTCAAGCGAAATAAACGAGTGCGTAACACCAGTATCAATAATAGCGACCAAATCAACGTTATTAATAAAACAAGTACCTCGAATCAAGTTTTTCTTCTTTGGAACTTCTAAACCACTTAAAGAAAACACTCTGCCATTAGTCTGAGCACCAATAGCAGTCTTCTTCGACTTCTGACACTAGGTACTGATGTGACCCTATTCACCACAGTTGAAAAAAGTCAGACCCTCATCTTTGCAGTCACTAGCTCTGTGGCCTCTCTTACCACATATGTAGCACCTCAACACACTATT
This sequence comes from Lathyrus tuberosus, assembly GCA_022829125.1. Lineage (NCBI taxonomy): Eukaryota > Viridiplantae > Streptophyta > Magnoliopsida > Fabales > Fabaceae > Lathyrus > Lathyrus tuberosus. Next base: position 5,175,493 of record JALAZF010000397.1, read on the forward strand.
GTTGCAAACTTCAGCACGATGGCCTTGCTCGCCACACCTGTAACACTTCACAGAAGCGGGGGCTGCTCCCCACTTGTCTTTTTCTCATTTGAAGCCTTCTGTTTCCCTTTGTCAGCTGGAGTTACATAAGGCTTTCCTCTGAACTATCCCTTCTCTTTCTTCTCACTAAGATGCTTGTAGTGAGCAGATCGAGCTCGGCTATCCTCATCATAGATTCTACTCTTATCCACCAGCTTAGCTTACCTTCGAATCCGTTGGTATCCAATACCCTGTTTGATATCTGGTCTCAGCCCATTCTCAAACTTAAGGCATTTGAACATCTCAGCATCAACACGATTATAATGCGGATAAAACTTCACCAGCGCCTTAAATTTTGCCGCATATTCTGCTATAGTCATGTTTCCTTGCTTCAGCTCAAGGAATTCCACCTCTTTCTTACCACGAGCATCTTCAGGAAAATATTTTCCCAAAAACTCTCTCTTAAACATAGGCCATGTTATCTCGGTACTGTAGCGAGCGATTTTGGACGCGGTTCTTAAGCGCGGTCGCTCTCTGGAGTCAGTTTACTACAGGTCGATTCATTTTTTATCCTATTGTGAGCTGAATAAGGAAGGGAAATAGATGTCTCCAATTAACCCTGCTTGCATACCGAGTTTAAACAGCGGTCTGTTAGGTTACGGATGCGATCAATGTGGTGGGGCCTTTCTTGTGTTATTTTGACAGACAGGTTTCTGGCGGGGAACAAGGATTAGGATGTTAGGACTGATGCTTTTTGATAGATACATGAGAGTATGGGATTTTGGGTTTTTGTTTAGTGTGCTCGCTAAGATTTTTCTTTCAATCTTATGCCTACGTATTCCCGTTTACCGAAACAGGGAAATCAGAGCGTTCGTAGTTCCTCCTATTCTATGGGAGGAAATGGTTGTTTTGGTGTCTTGTTCAAAGCCCAAGACATGAAGCGAAAGGTGGTTTGTATCTTGTTCAAAGCCCAAGATGTGAAGCTAAAAGGTGTTGTCTTTAGAGAGAATTTGTCATCTCTAAAGAGGGGGTTGTATGTCACAACTGTTTATAAAGGAGAATTACTTTAACCGAGATTTGTGAATCTGGCAATGCCATAATTTCCTTTATAGGGGATTTTAACCTGAAGGAGAAGACTTTAACTCAGTTTAGAGCAATGCCATCTTTCCTTAGGAATTTCTCATGCTAAAAGAGGGACAATGGCACGGATATAGATGATCCAGAGGCTTGCCTCTTACAGCGATTAGATGAAGGGGAAGGAGTTATTGATGTTTGTGTACTGTGAACGAGGCACAACTTTGAGGCTAAAAGGTTGATTGGATCAACCAGTGGTTTTCTTATACAAAGCCTAAGAGGAGGCTAATACGTGTCTCGTACAAAGCCCGAGAGAGAGGCTAAAAGGTTTTGACTCGACGATGGAGTCTTTTGGTATCTCGTATAAAGCCCGAGATGAAGGCTACTTGACTTAACAAGAGAGTTTTTTTGTATCTCGTACGAAGGCCGGGATGGAGGCTAAAATTTGTTTGGCTCAATAAGAACCTTTTTGTATCTCGTATAAAGCCCGAGATGGAGGCGAAAAGGTGATTGACTCAACGAGGAAGTCTCTTATGTGTCTCGTAGAAAGCCCGAGAGAGAGGCTAAACATTGTTTAACTCCGCTGGGGAGAATCATTGTATAAAGCCCAAGAGAGAGGCTATTGTAATTGGAGAAGGATCATTATACAAAGCCTAAGAGGAGGCTATGGTTACTGTTCAGTTAAGTGACAGGTCCAGTATACTGATTTTTAAAGAGAAAATCAGTTCTTATATGAGCAATACTATACTCAAGGATTTGATTCGAGGATCCGGGTTGTTCCCGTTCTTTAAGGAAGTGGGAAATCCGAAGGGTATTGAGACTGTCCGAGTCTACGGGTTTTCTTCCTATTTTTGAAGGGGTCACTTGAGAATGTCTTTAAGACTCAAGGAGATTAGACTGTCCAAGTCTATAGTTTTATCTTTTGTACTATGATTTGAGAAACAGTAGTAGACTCTTTGAAAGGACTGTTTTATGAAGATGATTAAGTTCTGTTCCTATACCTGTAGGAGGTCGTCGGGACAATTTGTACGAAGCCCAAGAGGAGGCTGGAAGCTTTTAAGAAGCCGACGGGTCCTTGTACTAAGCCCAAGAGGAGGCTATCATTCCCGAAGGAAGAGATCATTATACGAAGCCTAAGAGGAGGCTGTGAATACTTCTAAGAAGCCGATGGGTCCTTGTACTAAGCCCAAGAGGAGGCGGGGTTGCTTTTAGGAAGCCTGTGGGTCCTTGTACGATGCCCAAGAGGAGGCCAATGCTTTTAAGAAGCCGATGGGTCCCCAAACCCCGAGAAGTTCAAGACAGGCTATTCACGAGGAATAGATCAAGCCAGAAAAGTTCGAGAATTTGGAAGAAACTCAAGAGATGCCATTCACGGAGAAAAGATCATCTCTGGGGAATAGAGTTTATTGACAAGTGCTTTTAAGAAGCCTGTGGGTCCCCAAACCCCGAGAAATTCAAGACATGCCATTCACCGAGAATAGATCAGGCCAGGAAAGTCCGAGAATTTGGAAGAAACTCAAGAGATGCCATTCACGGAGAAAAGATCATCTCTGGGGAGTAGAGTTTCTTTGACAACTTCTACGAGTGACAGTCTATGAAAGGGTTCACTGAGAATGCTACCTTTCATATCTCCATATTGTTTAACCCCAAGAGGAGGGAAGACGTGTCTGGTAACCCTACGGGGATCTAGTTTTGACTATTTAAGAGTGATCAACGGGCTTAATGCTAGACGTAGTTGTCGGGGAAACTCTAAATATCTATACTATTATTACACAGTTGATATGAGTTTATGAAAGAAGACTTACAGCGAAACAGCTCCACAATACAGTTATATGTATATGAAAGTGGTAAATGAAAGCAATAACCACTTACTCGGTTGTAGAGCTTCCATGCTGTTTGGTTAGTTGTTCAACAAAGAAAGATTGAAAAACAACAGTATATTCAAAATCAAAGGAGAAAGTGCTTTGAAAAAGAAAGATTTGGGGCTTACAGCTCAAGGAGAGGCCCAGGGTTTTATCAGTGAGCGCACTATTTGAATTTGTACAGAGGGACTTATACAAGTGACTGAGGCCCAAAAATTGTTTTTTGTACAAAGGGATGGGTCTTACACTCTCTTAAGAGGCCCAAAAAGTTTAAAGAAAAAAAGTGGGGCTTATAACACGAGGGTAGGCCCAATTGATTTTTCGTTAAAAATGGCGATCGCGCCGAGATTTTCTTTTAACGCGAAGGGGCTTATACAATATTTGAGGCCTAAATGATTTTGGTTAAAAGGGGGTTGGGTCTTACACTCTATTAGAGGCCCAAAAATTTTGAATGGGTCTTACTACTCGAGGGTAGGCCCAGTTGGTTAATTTTAAACTAGCGACGATCGCGTCGTTTATTCGAAAATGTACAGTGGGACTTATACAACGAATGAGGCCCAAAAAGTTTTCTGTACAAGAGGGTTGGGTCTTACACTCTAATAGAGGCCCAAAGAGTTTTAAGAAAAGAAATGGGTCTTACTACTCGAGGGTAGGCCCATAAAGTTTTGAAAAGGCGGCGATCGCGCCGTTTGTTTTTTGACGGTATCGGGACTTATACAATATCTGAGGCCCAAAAATGATTTGGTCAAAAAAAGGATTGGGTCTTACACTCTATTAGAGGCCCAAAGTGTTTTGAAAATGATTTATGAGAGTTGAATTAATCCAAAACCCTAATTTGTTTTCAAAAATGTATTTAATTAAATAAAAATTCAATTAAAATGATCAAAATTGTTTAACATATGGAAAACAAATTGTGATCTTGGATTAATGCTTCAAAAATTAAGTGTTGACCTACAAAATAATTAGAAAGCATTAAAAGTTGCAAAATCAAGGTGGAAAAAATATTTTAAATGTTAAAAACAATTAAAACATTAATTCTTTGCAAAAATATCAATTATACAAAATAAATAATATTTGTGGGATTTTTTATGAGAATAAAATATTTTAACATTTTTGTGAATTATTAAAAAAAGAATCAACTCAAAATCATTAAAACTCAGAGAGAAATTAATTTTTGAATCAATTAAATGAAATCACAAAATTCAAATATTCAAATATTCAAAAAATGGCGCCAAGAACACCCAAGAACACGCGCGTGTTCTGGGTTTTCCCAGATTTGCATTTTCTCTTCAATCTCACTGAATACTTGATCATATCATGTAATCCACATACCAATCAACTCGTTTCAACCTCACGATCATATCTATGGTATTTAATTTCATTTAAATTAAACATATAACAAGAAATCATGAAAAATCCTCAAGAACCCTAATTTCTGCATGAAGGCTAGGATTTTTGATACACGATTCAAACAATGCAATTAATTGAGGGGAAACATTCCATGCATGATTATGAACATATGGCCAAATTATTGTGCAGCAAAAATTGCATGGATCATAGAGTTAGAAGAGCTCATGCTTACCACTTGCAGCTGGTGATCGTGATTTGTGTTGGAGGTGTTACAGCTAGGTTCCAATGATCTGGATAGCTTCCCTAGGTGCCATGGAGTGTGTATGAATGCTTGGAATGGATTGAAATGGTTTGGAGTTGAAGATGGTACCTCAACTGCAAAACTGTCAAGAATTTGAGCAATTGGCTAGTGATTTTGTGAAATCAGTGTTCCAGATGTTATGTGAGTGTTTGGATCACTTCTATATGATGTATGTGAGGTGTTTGAGTGATTGGTTTGATTGGAAAAGCTCTCAAACTCAAAACCCGATAGTGACTTGCCTTAGAAGGCAAAATTGGAGTGACAGAAGAGATTTTGAGGAAAGCATCTGTTAGATGGCTTTGGTGTACTTAAACTGAGCACAAATGAGCTCTATTTATAGTAGAGCAAGTTTTCTTTGGGATCCACAGTGAATGGCAACTGCAGTAGAGGTTTGGCCAATGTTGTCCAATGGAAATCCAAGTCTCCTCTAGCCATTGACTAGAGGTTAGGGCACAGGGCTGTGGTTCCCTTGGTCTTGGATAAGTCTTGACTAAATTCAGTTGCAAATGGCTCAGTCCATGCCACCTTGATGCTTCCATTGAATGCTCCAATCCAAAATTGGAGTCTTGTCCCTATTTTGGCCATTCTAGGTTCAACATGCTATTTCTTGTTCCAAAGACTTTGGAGGCTTGGCTCAGTGATTGTCCCCTTTAGATTCAATCCTCAGAGGTGTCCAAGTGGATAGGAGCATTTAGATTTGGCTGATTTTGGTAAATCGAGCAAAAGTGCAAAAATCTGCCTTGCCTTGGCAGATTTCAGCAAGACAACTTGCCAATGTCATATCTCATGGCTCAAGTTGAATTTGGTAATGTTCTTGGTCATTTTGGAAAGCCCTTACATGGTACAACAACTGTTTGAACATGTTTGGTTTTGATCTCTTTTGAATCCAAGTGAAAAATCCCCCTACATTTGGCAAAAAGTAGGGTAAAATCTGACTTAGTGAAATTTTCACTAAGTGTTGGAACAAAGTGACCACTCTTGATTTTGATCACTCCATAACTCAAAATCCATGAGGAATTTGGACATAGGTCAGTATGAAGCTTTTGTAGAGGGCAATGAGATCTACAAATCAAGATTTGAATGGGGAACAATGGCCTTGTGGTTTAGGAGTTATGGTCCTCCAAAGTTGGCACATTAGTGTCACTTTTTCCATAACTTAGAAATTTTTCTAAGTTTTTATGGTTACCCCTTTTACAAGTTATCCCACTTTCTTTGATTTTTCTTGATGAATGATGATTAAAATCATACATTAACATCATTTTAGGGTTAAAAATCCATTTTGGTGAAAAATCTCAAAAAGTCAAAGTTGACTTTTGTGCACAGTTGACTTTTTATCAGATGAATTCCAAACTGTGCAATTCCTCAGGAAATCATGTCCTTGACCTAAATCAAACTTGATGGACATGTTTCATAGGTGTCATAGGGTATATTGAATCATGTCTTAGGGCTTGGGAGCATGTCCTGGTCAAAAGTCAAAGCTACAATTGACTTTTCCCCGCGAAACCCTAATTGTGGTGCAGATGAAATTGAGACTTGTTGCTCAAGCTTCTTGGATTAATCCATTGTTACAAATGGATCAATATAGTTCATTAGAGACCCTCAAATCCTCTCTTGAGGTCTTGGCTCATGATTTGTCCTAAAAGTCAACTTAGGGGTAAATTAGGTCAAGAAACCCTAATTCCTGATTTTTGATGAATGCATCCCCTGAGGCAAAATTGACTTGATGATTGGGTCCATGAGGTTCCATGGAGTATATTAGGTTATGTTTTGGATCATTGGCTTGTGCCCAGATGAAAAATTTCCATCTGGAGGCCCTGGTCGACCAAAACCCTAATTTGGTGACACTGTCGATCTTGAGACTTGATCCACCTAAAAGGGATCAGCCTTGTGCTTGATCCTTGAAGTGGGAGTCCTTTTGATCCATTGTGGATGTTTGAGAGGTTAGACAAGTTGAATTTCATGTCATTCCTTGATTGATCCTTTGTCTAAGGCTTTGAGAGGGCTTGAAACCTAAGTTTGATTGTAGTGAATGCTCAACAATCCTTGGGAAATTGATGAGGCATGAAGGTACATCCATATTATGATGATGATTTTTACAATGATGGGAAATATAAGTGGTTAAAATTTGGGGTATGACAGATGCCCCTATTTAATCTTCTTGGACACGAAGGTGTGAATGGTGAAGGTATTCGGGCATTCGGGGTGCAAGAGGATTAAATATCGGAATACCCGAAATTTTAATGGTGTCTATGAATGGTAGCTTACGCATTCATCTTCTTTAACTAAGCGATGATGCTTAGAAAAGGTAAACTTCCCCTCAATCCTGGTCTTCAGCCAAGGAGCTGGTCTCAGTTTCCTTTTGGGATAAACCTCCCCTCGATCCTGGTTTCCTACCAAGGAACTGGTCTTAGTTTCTAATTTAAACTTCCCCTCGATCCTGGTTTCCTACCAAGGAACTGGTCTTAGTTTCTGTTGTAAACTTCCCCTCGATCCTGGTTTCCTACCAAGGAACTGGTCTAAGTTTCTTTTGTCAATAAACTTTATTGAAAAGGGACGCTATTTGTAGCGGTTTTCCTCAAACTTCTCACCAAATTTTCCTGGGGAGATGCCATTTGAGTGGAAAAAGTTTTGATGTCAGACTTGCTGGGGAACCCAGTCGTCTGAGTTGTAGAGGTGCACAAACTTCTCTGTTTGGAGACGCCATTTGTTGAATCTACTGGGGAAAACGAGTCTCTTGAGAGACTGCTTTCGTTCGAGGTCTTTACATCATACTTTTCACGGAGATATTCTCAGAGAAATGCCATATGATGTGATCCAATTTTGAGGTGCCGATGACCTTTTCATCAGCGGTCTTTCGGAGCAAGGCAGCTGTACTGCCAAATCTCTGCTTAGGAGGCTTTCTCTGGGGATTTTTCTTTAATCTGGGAAAGCAAGAATATCATCTTCAATGGCGAAGAGTGACATTTATAGAAAGCTTCTCTGGCTTTTCAGAGGTTTAAGTTATCAAAGTGGTCAAGGGCCAACTTCTTTCCAGAAATAAACTGGAGGCGAGGTTATTCAAACGCAGCGTTTCCTGACGAGGCAAGAACTGACAACTCGATTAAGAGACTATTATCACTAGGGGACAAGACCGACTAGAGTGATAGTGACGCAATATGAAATGTGAATGCAAATCAATAATGCATGACGTATGTATGTATATGCTGACAAAACTGATGCGACATACAAACTAAAAGATGAACATGACTGGATACTCGGCCATCGCGTGGCGAAGAAGTACCGTTGGTAAAAAAAGTAGCAATTCTACCTTTCTTAGGAGAAGTAGTCCTCGCGGGGAACTATGTTGGTCAGACTTAGGAGATAAGAACTCTGCCGTAGCGTGTCAGACGAAACAAGGCCTCTGACACAGTTGATCCCTTCATTCAGGCGTACTGGCTTAGAAGGAGTACTTTGATTCTGCACTTTGAGGTTCGATTACTTCTGGAGAAGCAACCGATGTTCTTCTGATGTTCAACAGTCAAAAGAAATTTCCGTCTTTATTAAAAAGCAGAAAAAGTTTTAACAAGTAAATTCATTTTTGTTTTATTTCAAGAATCGTTAATCATGTTAACAACGTCGTTCTGCAAAGCTAAAACAAATAAGAATTACAAACAAAAGCACAAGGGCTCAAATTTTATTGATAAAATGGAGATCATCCAAATGCGTGATTCCATTGAGTATTTACAAAGTTAGAAAATGGTAATTTACAGGGAAAAGGGCTACGTTGAAACATAACGACCACTATCCTTCTACCAACTTTGAATTCGGGGCATCCTGAGCTTCTGTTGAAGATGACCTTGACTGGAGTTTTCCTACGATGGATGGTGTAACTGCTGCTGAGGGACCTGCCTCTGTTGAACATAGTTAATTGCCATTATCCCTAACTTTTGCCTGGACTGTACTATGTTGTTTCCAATCCATCGGGACGATTTTTTTTTGTCTCTAACTTTTGCCTGGACCGCCCTTTCGGGTTTTCAATCCACCGAGACGTTTTTTTTAGGCGAAGTATTTCTTGACTACATCAACATTTGTGGGGTAGGCAAATTCCTCTCCGTCCATGGTTGCAAGTCTCAAGGCGCCGCCTGAGAAAGCTTTCGTGACCACATAGGGGCCGTCATAATTCGGAGTCCATTTACCTCGCGAATCAGTGAGAAATGATTGTATCTTCTTGAGCACAAGGTCTCCTTTCCTGAAGATGTGAGGTCGGACCTTTTTGTCGAACGCCTTTTTCATTCTCTATTGATACAGCTGACCATGGCATAGTGCCGTGATTCGCTTCTCCTCGATCAGATCCAGTTCGTCGTGTTGACTTTGACACCATTCAGCTTCGGTGAGCTTAGCTTCCATCAATACTCGAATTGACGGGATCTCTACTTCTATGGGGAGAACTGCCTCCATGCCATATACTAGAGAGAAAGGGGTTGCCCCTGTTGAAGTGCGGACAGATGTGCGATAACCGTGAAGAGCAAAGGGTAGCATCTCGTGCCAATCTTTGTAGGTTACAACCATCTTCTGAACGATCCTCTTGATGTTCTTGTTAGCCACTTCAACCGCTCCGTTCATCTTGGGTCGGTAGGGAGATGAGTTATGGTGTTCGATCTTGAACTCAACGCACAACTCTTTCATCATCTTGTTGTTCAAGTTAGATCCATTATCTGTAATGATCTGGCTCGGAACGCCATAACTGCAGATGATATTGTTTTTGATAAATCGGACCACCACTTGCCGGGTTACATTGGCGAATGACGCTGCTTCGACCCACTTGGTGAAATAGTTAATGGCTACTAGAATGAACCGATGTCCGTTTGAAGCCTTAGGTTCGATCAAGCCAATCATGTCGATTCCCTATATGGAAAAGGGCCACGGGGAAGAAAGAACTTTGAGATGTGATGGCGGTACATGAATTTTGTCGGAGTATATCTGACATTTGTGACACCTCCTCATGTACTTGTAGCTGTCGGATTCCATGGTCAACCAATAGTACCCTGCTCTTAGAATTTTTCTCGCCATTGTGTGTCCGTTGGCATGAGTGCCAAAGGATCCTTCATGAATTTCTTTCATCAGCATTTTTGCTTCTGGTCTGTCTACGCATCGAAGCAAGACCATGTCAAAATTTCTCTTATAGAGAGTGTCACCGCTCAAGAAGAAGTTTCCAGCCAGTCTTCTGAGGGTTTTTCTGTCTTTTCTGAGTGCCCCAGATGGGTACTCTTGTTTCTGAAGGAAGCATTTGATATCGTGATACCAAGGTTTGTCATCTATGACTGCTTCAATCGTGAAGACGTAAGCGGGCCGTTCAAGGCGCATTATGTTGATCTTAGGTAGGTCAGTCCATTGACCTACACTAATCATGGAAGAGAGAGTGGCTAATGCATCAGCCATGTGATTCTCCTCACGAGGGATATGATGAAACTCAACTCTGTTGAAGAAGGGTAACAACCTTATTGCATAGTCCTTGTAAGGAATCAGTCGTGATTGGTATGTGTTCCAATCTCCTTTTATCTGATTGATAACCAAGGCTGAGTCGCCATATACGTCCAAGTTTTTGATCCTTAAATCAATCGCTTCTTCGAGACCCATCATACAAGCTTCGTATTCGGCCTCGTTGTTCGTACATTTGAACGTAAGTCTGGCAGTGAAAGGAATGTGGGCACCCTGAGGGGTAAAAATGATTGCCCAATTCTGTTTCCATAATGATTAACTGGTCCGTCAAAGATAAGTCCCCATTGGGAACATGGTTCTGGCCCTTCACTGGGTAGCGGTTCCTCGCAGTCTTTTATTTTTAGATACATGACATCTTCTTCTGGGAAGTCGAACCCGATTGATTCTTGATTGTCAATCGGTTGATGAGCCAAATGATCGGCTAAAATACTTCCCTTAACGGCTTTCTGAGCGTGGTACTCTATGTCATATTCTGATAACAGCATCTGCCAACGGGAGATTCTTCCCGTGAGAGCAGGTTTTTCGAAGACGTAGTTGATTGGATCCATTTCGGAGATTAACCAAGTAGTATGATGAATCATGTATTGGCGAAGACGTTTGGCTGCCCAAGCCAAAGCGCAGCAAGTTTTCTCAAGCATCGTGTACCGAGTTTCGCAGTCGGTGAATTTCTTGCTTAAATAGTAAATGGCACTCTTTCCGTTTAGTTTCATCTTGTTGGCCAAGTACACATCCCATTGAGTCCTCTAGGACTGTGAGGTAAATGATCAATGGTCTTCCTTCCACTGGAGGTGATAGAATCAGATGATTCAATAGATATTCCTTGATACTGTCGAAGGCGGTTTGGCAGTCTTCTGACCAAACGCAATCCTGGTTCTTTTTGAGTAATTTGAAAATCGGCGCACATGTAGCGGTCATGAGGAATATGAATCTGGAGATGTAGTTCAAACGTCCCAAGAATCCTCTGACTTGTTTTTCAGTTTTCGGAGAAGGCATTTCTTGAATGGCCTTGACCTTGTCAGGATCAACCTCAATTCCTTTCTGGCTGACGATGAACCCTAAGAGTTTCCCCGAACGGACACCGAAGGTGCACTTGTTGGTATTCAAGCGGAGTTTATACTTCCTCAAACGCTCGAATAGTTTTGACTGGTGGGTCACATGCTCCTCTTCTGTCTTAGATTTTGCAATCATGTCATCGACATATACCTCTATCTCTTTGTGTATCATGTCATGAAATAGAGTATTTATAGCCCTTTGATAGGTTGCCCCGACATTCTTCAAACCGAACGGCATTACCTTGTAACAAAAGGTACCCCATGGGGTAATGAATGAAGTTTTCACCATGTCTTTCGGCGCCATTTTGATCTGGTTATAGCCCGAGAATCCATCCATGAAGGAGAAAATTTTGAACTTTGCTGTGCTGTCTACCAGCATGTCAATGTGTGGTAAAGGAAAGTCATTCTTTGGACTTGCCTTGTTCAGATCCCTATAATCAACACACATTCTGACCTTTCCGTCCTTTTTGGGAACGGGTACGATGTTGGCTAGCCATTGAGGATATTCTGATGTAGCGAGGAAACCTGCGTCGATCTATTTCTGTACTTCCTCTTTGATTTTGATGGCCATGTCTGGGTGAGTCCGTCTCAGCCTTTGCTTTACTGGTGGACATTCCGATCTTAACGGTAAGTGATGTTCCACGATGCTGGTATCTAACCCTGGCATATCCTGATAGGACCAAGCGAATACATCAGGGAATTCTTTGAGAAGCTTTATCAAACTCTCTTTGGCAGTTGAACTGAGCAGTGCCCCAATCCTGATTTCTTTTCTCTCTTCTTCCGAACCCAAGTTTACCATTTCCAATGGCTCTTTGTGAGGTTCAATGGACCTTTCCTCTTGTCTGAGTAATCGGGAGATCTCTTCTAGAATTTTGTCGTCATTTCCTTCTTCAGCCTCGAATACCGGGAACTCAAAGTTGGGAGAAGGCATCGGATCGTATGTTTCAACGGGGTTTAAAACAAGCAATTTGCATGACGTGATGATTCGTGTTTAGAAGAGATAGAGAGAATGCAAAAGTGTGTGCAGTGTATTTTTTTACTGCTTGTTTTTATTATTTATTTATTTTTTAGGATTAGCATTTTCTGAGAAAAAGCAAAAAGAGAAAATAGCAGTTAATGCGGAAATTACAGAACGACATTATTTTATTAATGAACAAGTGGATTCTTGAAACTACAGCCCTATAAAACAAAACTCTGTCGCTTTGGGCGAAGCGAAGAGGGAAAATTTACAGAAAGCGAGCCCTATCAAAACATCCGTTTCACCTGGGCAGGGTGAAAGGTTAAAGATGGCAATTACTTTGATTGGCGAACGACCTTCAGAACATCGACAACAACCCATTGGCGGCGAACTCCTCGGTGAATCACAAAGTCTGGCACCTTCCTTGATTTGTCTTCAGAAATGACGCTGATTTCTGGTGGAGCAGGATCATTAGAATCTGTCTCCCAGGAAGAATTATCGGAGAAGGATTCCTCTGTTGTATTATGCAGAGTAGTTGTGCTCTCAGCTGTATCTCCCCATCCAGTAGGCTGGATGTCTTCGAGCCTGATACGAGAGCTTTCGGGAGCAGTGTACTTGACCATGAAGTCGTATTTTCCACTTGGTTGTCCCAGAGTGTCCCAAACTTCTTTGGAACCGGAGGAGTCATCTCTCTCGATGACGTTGACCTCAAAAAGCATAGTTGATGAATTCAAGTCCTGCAAACGTTGCGAATTCATCTTCATGTTGAGTAGTTTCCGAATGACCTGAGTGTTGATCCCATGACATGGTGGGGACACAGGTATTCTGTTCAATGACGGTCAGCTGATTTTCATTGTTCGGCTGACTCTCTTGCCCTAAGTTTCCTGGGTAAGGTTGCCACATTGGCAGACCATCCATTGGGCCATAGTAATTGTGGTCAAAGTTGTCTTTCATCAGAGTGTCTTCCTCTAATGAATTTGGCGGAGCACGGCATCCTTCTGGATCACAATTTCCATATATCATTTCGACGTCTAACCATGGTATAAATCTCGGACTCTGTGCGGGATAGCAAAATGGCATAGGCACCTCTTCCGGAGACATGTAACTGTCCTCGTTAAGGTAGGAATTCCATTCTTCATCTGTGTCAGAGGGATCTTCCTCATTGATAGCATGTACTGCTTGAGACACTGGGTGAAGAAAACCTCCACTGCTGAAGAAGTTTTGAATGGGATGAATACTTTCATCGTTGGCAGTTGTCTGGGTACAGGTTGCAGAAAAACTAAGACCCTTCTTTGTTTTATTGTCAATAGGAATGACAAGCTGTCCCCATCCGGTTGTGTCGGTACTCTCGACCGCTTTGATAACATCTTTGTATGAGGAAATCGAGGTTCCTCCTCTTGATTGATTATCCTTGCTTACTGACAGTGCTTGGAACTGAGTTCCAATAACCTCCTCGGGTTCTATACCAGCAGATGATGACAAGTTACTCACCAGCAAGGCCCGCTCCCCACAGACTGTGATGAGTTAGCCGTTCTGGACAAACTTTAGCTTTTGGTGGAGGGTAGAAGTAACCGCCCCAGCCTGATGTATCCAAGGTCTTCCTAATAAACAACTGTACGTTGCCCAGATGTCCATGACCTGGAAAGTGACTTGGAAAGTGTGAGGACCGATAGTTATGGGAAAATCAACTTCGCCGATAACTGTTTTTCTGGATCCGTCGAACGCTTTGACGACGACCTCCCTGATTCTCATCGGAGGGCCTTTGAATGATAATTGCATCAAAGTGGACTTCGTCATAACATTCAGGGCTGACCCTGTGTCTACCAGTACGCTGGCTAAAGCATCGTCCTGGCAGTTGACTGTAATATTGAGCGCCATGTTATGACGGCGACCCTCTTCAGGTAATTCCTCATCACTAAATCCCAAGTTATTGCAGGAAGTGATGTTAGAGACAATGCTATCGAACTGTCCGATTGTTACATCCTGTTCCATAAAGGCTTGCTCCAAGACTTTCTGTAGAGCCTCCCTGTGCACTTCTAAACTGAGTAACAGTGATAATACTGAGATCTTTGAAGGAGTTTGTAACAGTTGATCAACAATGTTGTATTCACTCCTGTAGCGAGTGATTTTTGGATGTGGTTGCGAAGCACGATCGCTCTAGTACTACAGTTCGATTCATTTTTTATCCTATTAAAGCTGATGAAGGAAGGGAAATAGATGTCTCCAGCTAACCCTGCTTGCATACTGAGATTAAACAGTCAAAACTGTTGGTTTACAGATGCTACAAAGATTCGGGGTTTTTCCTAGGTTTATTTTGTTGACGAGGGGTGCTTTAGGCTATCGGTTGAGATGTTAGGATGGATATATATTGAAAGTATGGGATTTTGGGTTTTTGTTTAGTGTGCTCGCTAAGATTTTTCTTTCAATCTTATGCCTACGTATTCCCGTTTACCGAAACAGGGAAATCAGAGCGTTCGTAGTTTCTCCTATTCTATGGGAGGAAATGGTTGTTTTGGTGTCTTGTTCAAAGCCTAAGACGTGAAGCTGAAAAGGTGGTTTATATCTTGTTCAAAGCCCAAGATGTGAAGCTGAAGGGTCTATTTGTATCTTGTTCGAAGCCCAAGATGTGAAGCTAAAAGTGTTGATCTTAGAGAGAATTTGTCACCTCTAAAGAGGGGCCTGTCTGTTACAACTGTTTATAAAGGAGAATTACTTTAACCGGGATGTGTGAATCCGGCAATGCCATAATTTCCTTTAAAGGGGATTTTTAACCTGAAGGAGAAGACTTTAACTCAGTGTAGAGTAATGCCATCTTTCCTTAGGAATTTCTCATACTAAAAGAGGGACAGTGGCATGGATGTAGATGATCCAGAGGCTTGCCGCTTACAGCGATTAGATGAAGGGGAAGGAGTTGTTGATGTTTATGTACAGTGAACGAGGCACAGTTTTGATGCTAAAAGGTTAATTGGATCAACCAGTGGTTTTCTTATACAAAGCCTAAGAGGAGGCTATTATGTGTCTCGTACAAATCCCGAGAGAGAGGCTAAAAGGTTTTAACTTAACGAGGGAATCTTTTGGTATCTCGTATAAAGCCCGAGATGAAGGCTATTTGACTCAACAAGAGAGTTTTTTGTATCTCGTACGAAGCCTGAGATGGAGGCGAAAGGGTGATTGACTCAACGAGGGAGTCTCTTATGTGTCTCGTACAAAGCCCGAGAAAGAGGCTAAACGTTGTTTGACCCCGCTGGGGAGAATCATTGTACAAAGCCCAAGAGAGAGGCTATCATTCTCGGAGGAAGAAATCATTATACGAAGCCTAAGAGGAGGCTATGGCGACTGTTCAGTTAAGTGACAAGTCCAGTATACTGATTTTTAAAAAGAAAATCAGTTCTTATATGAGCAACACTGTACTCGATGATTTGATTCGAGGATCCGGGTTATTCCTATTTTTTAAGGAAGTGGGAAATCCGAAGGGTATTGAGACTGTCCGAGTCTGCGGGTTTCCTTCCTATTTAACGAAGGGGTCACTTGAGAATGTCTTTGAGACTCAAGGAGATTAGACTGTCCAAGTCTAGAGTGTCATCTATTATACTGTGCTTTGAGAAACAGTAGTAGACTCTTTGAAAGGACTGTTCTATGCAGATGACTAAGTTCTGTTCCTATACCTCTAGGGGGTCGTCGGGACAGTTTGTATGAAGCCCAAGAGGAGGCTGGAAAATTTTAAGAAGCCGACGGTTCCTTGTACGAAGCCCAAGAGGAGGCTATCATTCCCGGAGGAAGAGATCATTATACGAAGCCTAAGAGGAGGCTGTAAATACTTCTAAGAAGCCGTAGGGTCCTTGTACTAAGCCCAAGAGGAGGCACAATTGCTTTTAGGAAGCCTGTGGGTCCTTGTAGGATGCCCAAGAGGAGGCCGATACTTTTACGAAGCCGATGGGTCCCTAAACCCCGAGAAATTCAAGGCAAGCTATTCACAAGGAATAGATCAAGTCAGGAAAGTTCGAGAATTTGGAAGAAACTCAAGAGATGCCATTCACGGAGAAAAGATCATCTCTGGGGAGTAGAGTTTCTTGACAAGTGCTTTTAAGAAGCCTGTGGGTCCCCAAACCCCGAGAAATTCAAGACAGGCTATTCACGAGGAATAGATCAAACCACGAAAGTCCGAGAATTTGGAAGAAACTCAAGAGATGCAATTCACGGAGAAGAGATCATCTCTGGGGATTATAGTTTCTTTGACAACTTCTACGAGTGACAGTCTATGAAAGGGTTCACCGAGAATGCTGTCTTTCATATCTCCATATTGTTTAACCCCAAGAGGAGGGAAGACTGTGTCTGGTAATCCTATGGGGATCTAGTTTTGACTATTTCTACGAAAAAACGAAACGGCGTCACCTAGTTCTAGACGTAGTGGTCGGGAAAACTCTAAATATATATAATATTATTACACAATTGATATGAGTTTATGAAAGAAGACTTACAGTGAAACAACCTCACAATACAGTTATATGTATATGAAAGTGGTAAATGAAAGCAATAACCACTTACTCGGTTGTAGAGCTTCCATGCTGTTTGGTTAGTTGTTCGACAAAGAGAGATTAAAAACAACAGTATATTCAAAATCAAAGGAGAAAGTGCTTTGAAAAAGAAAGATTTGGGGCTTACAGCTCAAGCAGAGGCCCAGGGTTTTATCAGTGAGCGCACTGTTTGAATTTGTACAGAGGGACTTATACAAATGACTGTGGCCCAAAAATTGTTTTCTGTACAAAGGGATGAGTCTTACACTCTCTCAAGAGGCCCAAAAAGTTTAAAGAAAAAGAGTGGGGCTTATAACACGAGGGTAGGCCCAATTGATTTTTCGTTTAAAAAATGGCGATCGCGCCGAGGTTTTCTTTTAAAGCAGAGGGACTTATACAATAAGTGAGGCCCAAAATGTTTTTGGTTAAAAGGGGGTTGGGTCCTACACTCTATTAGAGGTCCAAAAGTTTTGAATGGGTCTTATAGCCCGAGGAGAGGCCCAAAAGGTTATTTTTCAAAAGGCGACGATCGCGCCGTTTGTTTTTTACGGTATCGGGACTTATACAATACACTGAGGCCCAAAAATGGTTTGGTCATAAAAGGATTGGGTCTTACACTCTATTAGAGGCCCAAAATGTTTTGAAAATGATTTATGAGGGTTGAATTAATCCAAAAACCCTAATTTATTTTCAAAAATGTATTTAATTGAATAAAAATTCAATTAAAATGATTAAAATTGTTTAACATATGGAAAAAAAATTGTGATCTTGGATTAATGCTTCAAAAATTAAGTATTGACCTACAAAATAATTAGAAAGCATTAAAAGTTGTAAAATCAATGTGGAAAAAATATTTCAAATGTCAAAAACAATTAAAATATTAATTCTTTGCAAAAATATCAATTATATACAATAAATAATATTTTTGGGATTTTTTGGGAAAATAAAATATTTTAACATTTTTGTGAATTATTAAAAAAAGAATCAACTCAAAATCATTAAAACTCAGAGAGAAATTAATTTTTGAATCAATTAAATAAAATCACAAAATTCAAATATTTGAATTTATGAAAAATGGCGCCAAGAACAGCTGAAGAACACGCGCGTGTTTCAGCTTGGCCCAGATTTGCATTTTCTCTCCAATCTCACTGAATACTTAATCATATCATGTAATCCACATACCAATCAACTCGTTTCAACCTCATGATCATGTCTATGGTATTTAATTTCATTTAAATTAAACATATAACAAGAAATCATGAAAAATCCTCAAGAACCCTAATTTCTGCATGAAGGCTAAGATTTTTGATACACGATTCAAACAAAGCAATTACTTGAGGGGAAACATTCCATGCATGATTATGAACATTTGGCAAAAGTATTGTGCGAGGAAATATGCATAGATTGAGAGATGACCAAGTTTAGGCTTACCTCTAGGTCGTGATAGCAAAAGCAAATTGATTTCTAAGTAGGAGGTGTTACAGATGAATTGTGATGATCTGAACAGCTTCCCTACACCCTATGGAGTGTGTTTGAATGCTTGGATTTGACTGAGAATGGCTGGATCACTTCATGGCATCTCAATTGCACTTTGGTTAAAACCTTGAGCAATTGACTGGTGATTTTGTGAAATCTGTGTTCCAGATGTTATGTGAGTGTTTGGATCACTTCTATATGATGCATGTGAGGTGTGTGAGTGATTGGTTTGATTGGAAAAGCTCTCAAACTCAAAACCCGATAGTGACTTGCCTTAGAAGGAAAAATTGGAGTGAAAGAAGAGATTTTGAGGAAAGCATCTGTTTGATGGATATGGTGTACTCAAACTGATCATAATTGAGCTCTATTTATAGTAGAGCAAGTTTGTTTTGGGATCCACAGTGAATGGCAACTGCAGCAGGTGTTTGTTCAATGTTGTCCAATGGAAATCCAAGTCTCCTCTAGCCATTGACTAGAGGTTAGGGCACAGGGTTGTGGTTCGTTTGGTCTTGGATAAGTCTTGACTGAATTCAGTTGCAAATGGCTCAGTCCATGCGACCTTGATGCTTCCATTGAATGCTCCAATCCAAAATTGGAGTCTTGTCCCTATTTTGGCCATTCTAGGTTCAACATGCTATTTCTTGTTCCAAAGACTTTGGAGGCTTGGCTCAGTGATTGTCCCCTTTAGATTCAATCCTCAGAGGTGTCCAAGTGGATAGGAGCATTTGGATTTGGCTGATTTTGGTAAATCGAGCAAAAATACAAATTCTGCCTTGCCTTGGCAGATTTCAGCAAGGCAACTTTCCAATGTCATATCTCATGACTCAAATTGAATTTGGTAATGTTCTTGGTCATTTTGGAAAGCCCTTACATGATACAACAACTGTTTGAACATATTTGGTTTTGATCTCTTTTGAATCCAAGTGAAAAATCCCCCTACATTTGGCAAAAAGTAGAGTAAAATCCGACTTAGTGAAATTTTCACCAAGTGTTGGAACAAAGTGACTTTTCTTGATTTTGATAATTCCATAACTCAAAATCCATGAGGAGTTGGAATTAGGTCTAGTTGAAGTTTTTGTAGAGGGCAATGAGATCTACAAATCAAGCTTTGGATGGGAGAAAATGGCTTTGTGGTTTAGGAGTTATGACCCTCCAAAGTTAGTACCCTAGCCACTTTATTTTTAACTTAGAAAATTTTCTAAGTTTTTTATGGTTACCCCTTTTACAAGTTACCCAACTTTTCTTGATTTTTCTTGATGAATGATGATTCAAATCATACATTAACATCATTTTAGGGTTAAAAATCCATTTTGGTGAAAAATATCAAAAAGTCAAAGTTGACTTTTGTGCACAGTTGACTTTTTATCAGATGAATTCCAAATCGTGCAATTCTTCAGGAAATCATGTCCTTGACCTAAATCAAACTTGATGGACATGTTCCATGGGTGTCATAGGGTATATTGAGGCATGTACTAGGGTTTGGGAGCATGCCCTGGTCAAAAGTCAAAGTTACAGTTGACTTTTCCCTTAAAACCCTAATTGTGGTGCAGATGAAGTTGAGACTTATTGCTCAAGCTTCTTGGATTAATCCATTGTTCCAAATGGATCAATATAGTTCATTAGAGACCCTCAAACTCTCTCTTGAAGTCTTGGTTCATGATTTGTCCCAAAAGTCAACTTAGGGGTGAATTAGGTCAAGAAACCCTAATTCTTGATTTTTGGTGTATGCATCCCCTGAGGTCAAATTGACTTGATGTTTGGGTCCATGAGGTTCCATGGAGAATATTAGGTTATGTTTTGGAACACTGGCTGATGCCCAGATGAAAATTTCCATCTGGGGCCCTGGTCGACCAAAACCCTAATTTGGTGACACTGTCGATCTTGAAGCTTGATCCACCTAAAAGGGAGCAACCTTGTGCTTAATCCTTGAAGTGGGAGTCCTTTTGATCCATTGTGAATTTTTTAGAGGTTAGACAAGTTGGTGATCATGTCATTCCTTGATTGATCCTTTGTCTAAGGCTCTGAGAGGGCTTGAAACCCTAATTTTGATTGTAGTGGATGCTCACCCATCTTTGGGGAGACTAATGAAGTATGATGGTTCCTCCATATTGTGATGATGATTTGCACAATGATGGGAAATCTTAGTGGTCAAAATTTGGGGTATGACACTATGGCGACCGTTCAGTTAAGTGACAGGTCCAGTATACTGATTTTTAAAGAGAAAATCAGTTTTTATATGAGCAACACTGTACTCGAGGATTTGATTCGAGGATCCGGGTTATTCCTATTTTTTAAGGAAGTGGGAAATCCGAAGGGTATTGAGACTGTCCGAGTCTGCGGGTTTCCTTCCTATTTAACGAAGGGGTCACTTGAGAATGTCTTTGAGACTCAAGGAGATTAGACTGTCCAAGTCTAGAGTGTCATCTTTTATACTGTGCTTTGAGAAACAGTAGTAGACTCTTTGAAAGGACTGTTCTATACAGATGACTAAGTTCTGTTCCTATACCTCTAGGAGGTCGTCGGGACAGTTTGTATGAAGCCCAAGAGGAGGCTGGAAACTTTTAAGAAGCCGACGGGTCCTTGTACGAAGCCCAAGAGGAGGCTATCATTCCCGGAGGAAGAGATCATTATACGAAGCCTAAGAGGAGGTTGTGAATACTTCTAAGAAGCCGTAGGGTCCTTGTACTAAGCCCAAGAGGAGGCACGGTTGCTTTTAGGAAGCCTGTGGGTCCTTGTACGATGCCCAAGAGGAGGCCGATACTTTTAAGAAGCCGATGGGTCCCCAAACCCCGAGAAATTCAAGGCAAGCTATTCACAAGAAATAGATCAAGTCAGGAAAGTTCGAGAATTTGGAAGAAACTCAAGAGATGCCATTCACGGAGAAAAGATCATCTCTGGGGAGTAGAGTTTCTTGACAAGTGCTTTTAAGAAGCTTGTGGGTCCCCAAACCCTGAGAAATTCAAGACAGGCTATTCACAAGGTATAGATCAAGCCAGGAAAGTCCGAGAATTTGGAAGAAACTCAAGAGATGCAATTCACGGAGAAGAGATCATCTCTGGGGAGTAGAGTTTCTTTAACAACTTCTACGAGTAACAGTCTATGAAAGGGTTCACCGAGAATGCTGCCTTTCATATCTCCATATTGTTTAACCCCAAGAGGAGGGAAGACTGTGTCTGGTAATCCTATGAGGATCTAGTTTTGACTATTTCTACGAATAAACGAAACGGCGTCACCTAGTTCTAGACGTAGTGGTCGGGAAAACTCTAAATATCTATACTATTATTACACAGTTGATATGAGTTTATGAAAGAAGACTTACAGTAAACAGCCCCACAATACAGTTATATGTATTTGAAAGTGGTAAATGAAAGCAATAACCACTTACTCGGTTGTGGAGCTTCCATGCTGTTTGGTTAGTTGTTCAACAAAGAGAGATTAAAACCAACAGTATATTCAAAATCAAAGGAGAAAATTCTTTGAAAAAGAAAGATTTGGGGCTTACAGCTCAAGGTGAGGCTCAGGGTTTTATCAGTGAGCGCACTGTTTGAATTTGTACAGATGGACTTATACAAGTGACTGTGGCCCAAAAATTGTTTTCTGTACAAAGGGATGGGTCTTACACTCTCTCAAGAGGCCCAAAAAGTTTAAAGAACAAGAGTGGGGATTATAACATGAGGGTAGGCCCAATTGATTTTTCGTTTAAAAGATGGCGATCGCGCCGAGGTTTTCTTTTAACGCAGAGGGACTTATACAATAAGTGAGGCCCAAAATGTTTTTGGTTAAAAGGGGGTTGGGTCTTACACTCTATTAGAGGCCCAAAAGTTTTAAATGGGTCTTGTAGCTCGAGGAGAGGCCCAAAAGGTTATTTTTCAAAAGGCGACGATCGCGCCGTTTGTTTTTTACGGTATCGGGACTTATACAATACACTGAGGCCCAAAAATGGTTTGGTCAAAAAAGGATTGGGTCTTACACTCTATTAGAGGCCCAAAATGTTTTGAAAATGATTTATGAGGATTGAATTAATCCAAAAACCCTAATTTATTTTCAAAAATGTATTTAATTGAATAAAAATTTAATTAAAATGATTAAAATTGTTTAACATATGGAAAACAAATTGTGATCTTGGATTAATGCTTCAAAAATTAAGTATTGACCTACAAAATAATTAGAAAGCATTAAAAGTTGTAAAATCAAGGTGGAAAAACTATTTCAAATGTCAAAAACAATTAAAATATTAATTCTTTGCAAAAATATCAATTATATACAATAAATAATATTTTTGGGATTTTTTGGGAAAATAAAATATTTTAACATTTTTGTGAATTATTAAAAAAAGAATCAACTCAAAATCATTAAAACTCAGAGAGAAATTAATTTTTGAATCAATTAAATAAAATCACAAAATTCAAATATTTGAATTTATGAAAAATGGCGCTAAGAACAGCTGAAGAACACGCGCGTGTTTCAGCTTGGCCCAGATTTGCATTTTCTCTCTAATCTCACTGAATACTTAATCATATCATGTAATCCACATACCAATCAACTCGTTTCAACCTCACGATCATGTCTATGGTATTTAATTTCATTTAAATTAAACATATAACAAGAAATCATGAAAAATCCTCAAGAACCCTAATTTCTGCATGAAGGCTAGGATTTTTGATACACGATTCAAACAAAGCAATTACTTTAGGGGAAACATTCCATGCATGATTATGAACATTTGGCAAAAGTATTGTGCGAGGAAATATGCATAGATTGAGAGATGACCAAGTTTAGGCTTACCTCTAGGTCGTGACAGCAAGAGCAAATTGATTTCTGAGTAGGAGGTGTTACAAATGAATTATGATGATCTGAACAACTTCCCTACACCCTATGGAGTGTGTTTGAATGCTTGGACTTGACTGAGAGTGGCTGGATCACTTCATGGCATCTCAACTGCACTTTGGTTAAAACCTTGAGTAATTGACTGGTGATTTTGTGAAATCTGTGTTTCAGATGTTATGTGAGTGTTTGGATCACTTCTATATGATGTATGTGAGGTGTGTGAGTGATTGGTTTGATTGGAAACGCTCTCAAACTCAAAACCCGATAGTGACTTGCCTTAGAAGGCAAAATTGGAGTGAAAGAAGAGATTTTGAGGAAAACGTCTGTTTGATGGCTTGGGTGTACTCAAACTAATCACAATTGAGCTCTATTTATAGTAGAGCAAGTTTGTTTTGGGATCCACAGCGAATGACAACTGCAGCATGTGTTTGTTCAATGTTGGCCAATGGAAATCCAAGTCTCCTCTAGCCATTGACTAGAGGTTAGGGCACAGGGCTGTGGTTCCCTTGGTCTTGGATAAATCTTGACTAAATTCAGCTGCAAATGGCTCAGTCCATGCCACCTTGATGCTTCCATTGAATGCTCCAATCCAAAATTGGAGTCTTGTCCCTATTTTGGCCATTCTAGGTTCAACATGCTATTTCTTGTTCCAAAGACTTTGGAGGCTTGGCTCAGTGATTGTCCCCTTTAGATTTAATCCTCAGAGGTGTCCAAGTGGATAGGAGCATTTGGATTTGGCTGATTTTGGCAAATCGAGCAAAAATGCAAATTCTGCCTTGCCTTGGCAGATTTCAGCAAGGCTACTTTCCAATGTCATATCTCATGACTCAAATTGAATTTGGTAATGTTCTTGGTCATTCTGGAAAGCCCTTACATGATACAACAACTGTTTGAACATATTTGGTTTTGATCTCTTTTGAATCCAAGTGAAAAATCCCCCTACATTTGGCAAAAAGTAGGGTAAAATCTGACTTAGTGAAATTTTCACTAAGTGTTGGAACAAAGTGACTTTTCTTGATTTTGATCACTCCATAACTCAAAATCCACGAGGAGTTGGAATTAGGTCTAGTTCAAGTTTTTGTAGAGGGCAATGAGATCTACAAATCAAGCATTGGATGAGAGAAAATGGCTTTGTGGTTTAGGAGTTATGACCCTCCAAAGTTAGTACCCTAGCCATTTTATTTTTAACTTAGAAAATTTTCTGAGTTTTTTATGGTTACCCCTTTTACAAGTTACCCAACTTTTCTTGATTTTTCTTGATGAATGATGATTCAAATCATACATTAACATAATTTTAGGGTTAAAAATCCATTTTGGAGAAAAATCTCAAAAAGTCAAAGTTGACTTTTGTGCACAGTTGAATTTTTATCAGATGAATATTAAACTGTGCAATTCTTCATGAAATCATGTCCTTGACCTAAATAAAACTTGATGGACATGTTCCATGGGTGTCATAGGGTATATTGATGCATGTCATAGGGCTTGGGAGCATGTCCTGGTCAAAAGTCAAAGTTACAGTTGACTTTTTCCTTAAAACCCTAACTGTGGTGCAGATGAAATTGAGACTTGTTGCTCAAGCTTCTTGGATTAATCCATTGTTCCAAATGGATCAATGTAGTGTATTAGAGACCCTCAAACCCTCCTTTGAGGTCTTGGCTCATGATTTTCCCTAAAAGTTAACTTAGGGGTGAATTAGGTCAAGAAACCCTAATTCCTGATTCTTGATGAATGCATCCCCTGAGGCAAAATTGACTTGATGATTGGGTCCATGGGGGTTCCATGGAGTATATTAGGTTATGTTTTGGATCATTGGCTTGTGCCCAGATGAAAAATTTCCATCTGGAGGCCCTGGTCGACCAAAACCCTAATTTGGTGACACTGTCGATCTTGAGACTTAATCCACCTAGAAGGGAGCAACCTTGTGCTTAATCCTTGAAGTGGGAGTCCTTTTGATCCATTGTGGATTTTTTAGAGGTTAGACAAGTTGAAGATCATGTCATTCCTTGATTGATCCTTTGTCTAAGGCTCTGAGAGGGCTTGAAACCCTAATTCTTGATTGTAGTGGATGCTCACCCATCTTTGGGGAGACTGATGAAGTATGATGGCCCATCCATATTGTGATGATGATTTGCACAATGATGGGAAATCCTAGTGGTCAAAATTTAGAGTATGACAACTCCTTTGGATGAGCTTCAGCATCTCATCATCGTTTTTCAAAAGGTCGGGATTACTGGATTGACCGACTGATGGATCGGGAGCTTCTGTATGAAGTTCCTTTTCCTTGTTAGGTTCTCCAACCCCTCGGTTGAAGATTCTACCGCTCCGTGTTACACGACTGATGTCTGCAATATTCACGACGGAGGGTAATGGAATTTCCTTTCCATTCTCAATTGTTATTGCACCGTATTTGTAAGGGATAACCTTAGTTGATTCATACGGTAATGGTCCCAGCAGATAGATGACTATGGGAGCCCTTTGATTTTTTTGACCATCATAAGTAATCTCGATCCGTTCCCGATTGGGAACTCTCGATTCGTCAAGTAGAGGGATAATGGCAAAAACATCCCTGGTCCTATGATGACCAGTGATCGTGACAACATCCTCAACTTGATCGGCAAGGTAGTTCGGCGTCCAGTTGATGGGTCCAGAACCCGGATATGGACGAATCTCTCCACGTTCCACCTGACCCTGAAGAGCTGCTCTCACAAGGTAACACCCTTGGTTACTTTCTGAACAGACACCACAACGTTCATAGTTGTGTGGTGGCACCTGACCACGCCCACTTTGAATACAATGTAACCTCACTAGGATAGCTTCCACAGATCGGACATCCTGACTTTGACGCCGAGTGGGATTCCTGTTATTGATACTAATTTGATGAGTATCTTCAGCCATATAGATTGGCATCCACCAGTGATTTAACAAGTGCTGAAGTGCCTCCTGGACGAGGGTACAACCTCGATCGTTTTCGCAACCCGCTTTACAGCTTTGATAGTCATGTGATATTAAGAATTCGAGTCGGACCTGCTCAACATGTAACTCTACCAGGTTGGTATTCATCACGCGAATATCAAAGATCTGAATCATGTTGATCTGATAAGGGTTCCTATCATGGTAGTCTTAGATCCATCCAAGATCCATCTGACGCTGGAGGGCTTCTTGTATAAAAGAGAAACCCTGTTTGTTTACCGAGCAAGTCAGACAAGAACTGTAATCGTGCCGCGAAAGATTATGATACTGGCTTTGCCTTGAGTGCATCGCCACCAAGTTGACATTTAATGCACGGATGTCGTGGTTCTGAATAACGTTGGAGTTCGTGTAAACTATGTTAACTCCACGAACTCGGTACTCTTGGATCCATCCGAGATCCATTTGTTCCTGTAGAGCTGATTGCACTACCGAACATCCTTGATTGTTTTTAGAGCAGACATCACATTGATGATAATTATGAGGTGGCACATGGCCATATCAACTCTATCTACAATGTATCTTGACCAAATTGGTCCTCAACAAGAGTACATCATGAATTTGATAGAAATTGTTAGTCTCTCTCTCAATCAGATTGACTGCAGCTTTCTCATGTTGAGGCAGCGGGTTTGTGAGAACATTGGGATTCGTATCTTTGAAAGATAAGAGCCCGCTCCTAACAAGTTTTTGCACGTCGGACTTGAAATTGAGACAAGTCTCAATGTTATGCCCTGATCCTCCTTGGAGGTAAGTGCAAGTTTGATCCACCTTAAACCAGAAAGGCGGATTTTCTGGTACTGTAAGAGGAGACTTAGTCTGGATGTTCCCCTTAGCTAGTAATAACGGAAATAGTTCTGCGTACAACATGGGTATAGGATCAAACCCTGATGGTCGTGTTGTACGGTTGTTGTTATATGGAGGACGAGCCTACTGAAGAGGCTGTTGTGTCCTTTGCCGATCAGGTTGGCTCTGCGTAACCTGAGGTTGATACGTAGGAATAGGGGCAGGGTTGATAGCAGGAGTCACAGCTGCTACCGGTTGATAACGTCGCCTTTGCTTTCTGAGAGAGATATTCCCAATATCTTGCTCTTTTTTCTTAGGGAGAGCACTACCGTATTTTTTAGTACCGCTCGTCGATCCAGTGTCTTTTACCAAACGTCCCTCTCGGACGGCTTCCTCAAGACGTACGCCTATGCCGACCATTTCGGTGAAGTCACTGGGCGCACTGGCAACCATTCGGTCATAGTAAAATGAGCTTAAGGTTTTTAAGAAGATCTTTGTCATCTCTTTTTCCTCAAGAGGTGGAAAAATTTGAACAGCAATTTCACGCCACCTTTGAGCATACACTTTAAAGGTTTCCTTGTCCTTTTGCAACATCGATCTAAGTTGATCTCTGTCGGGTGCCATGTCCAAATTGTATTTGTATTATTGGACGAAGGCAGTACCAAGATCTCTGAATGTACTGATCGTAGTACGGTTTAAACCCATGTACCATTTTAATGCAGCACCGGTTAAACTATCCTGAAAGTAGTGAATCAGTAGGTCCTGATTCTTTGTATGAGTTGACATCCGCCGAGCGTACATCACCAGATGGCTTTGAGGGCAAGAGTTACCCTGTACTTTTCAAAGTCGGGCACTTGGAACTTGTGCGGGACTTTCACATTGGGGACCAAGCTGAGGTCTGCGACGTCTTTTCCAAATAGATCCTGACCGTGAATGGCTTGCAGTTCTTTCTGTATTTCCAAGAATTGTTCCTGAAATTCATCCATTCGGTCAAACATAGTTTCCTTCTATGGAATCTGTCTTTCCGGGACAGTGTGCACCACAGGGGGTGGTACCGTGACTACGGCAGCGAGTCATGGCGTCTCCCGAAGTTTGTAACCTTCAGGAGTCTTCAATGCCCCTGGCATCTTCGCTTTCCCGAAGTTTGTAACCTTCAGGTCCAGCGGCTTCTGTTGTGATTCCCTGATCTTCAGTGATCGGAGGAACATATCCTTCCGGGATATAGTTAACAGGCATGCCCCAAGGCTATCTTTCGGCATTTGATACCTAGGATCATACTTCTCCACTATGGGCGTTGAGGTGATCTCTGAGATCACAGTTCTTTGTAGCTGAGCTTCTGCCATGGCTTGCATGTCGTTACGAATCTTTCTCATATCCTCTCTTAGAGCGTCGATCTCTTCCTTCAACTCTCTATTTTCTTCCTCAAGATCATCCATCTTTTTATGACGATTGGCCCGGGTATTGTACGAATGAGACAGTTTGACTCTAGAACTGAGACACAAACGTGAGATTCGTAGGTAAGAAGAATACGCGAAGTGAGAATGATGAATGCAATGATTATATTAATTGTTTTTTGGTTTAATTAAAATAAACTTCGACAATTAGATTACAAATATCAAACAGTGGGGAAACCCCTTTTTATTGAATTCAAAGGATTACAGAAATGGAAATACAGTAGATTACAAGGTGCAGAAACAGAAACCTAAGCTAATGGGTCCCGAGTCCTCTCTGAAGAGAAATCGGGTGCAAACTCTTTCCTTTTCTTTGACCAGGGCTCTTGGGCCGTTGTCGGGTTGTCATTCCTTTGCCAGGTGAAAGGAGTGAGCAAATTCCTTTGGTCATCCTGATTCTCTACAGCATGTTGCTCCAAAATTTCAATCAGAGCATCCTTTTCTTTTAGTAATTGCTGTATTTTGATGCACTCTACATCGAGGGTGCGGTACTTGTTCTTCCAAGACCTTCTCTCCTGTTGAACTTTGTTGAGAGTAACCTGAAGCTTTTCAGTTTTCGTCATGAAGTACATGACAGATTCCCTCGGTGGAAGAATTCCGTAACGAGGATAAGGCATTTTTAGCTTGAGAGCTCTAGTTTGTACCCAATGGAGATAAGGCTCCACCGAGACACAGTCTGGTTTTCCTAGAGACTCTTGCCCTTTCTTATGAATGTGTTTCCAAGCGTGCACTATTTCCATCTTTAGTGCTCTGTCGTTTTCTCCTTCCTTGAAGAAAAGACCTTCCAGATGAACACCCCGTGGGACGTGGCTCATCGGGTATCCAAATTGACGGCGAACCAACACCGGATGATAGTTGATTCCTCCTTTAGTTCCTATGAGGGGTACGTTGGGGAAGTTTCCACAACGATCAATGATTCTGATTCCATCATAGATCCTATTACACCAATCTATATCAGAGTTGGTAAGAGACATGATCTTCTGCGACCAACATAAGGCACTCTTGCAATCCCAAAAAGCAGTAGACTTGGGGAAGTGCGAGATAAACCATTTATAAAGCAGAGGTACACAACATGTGATCTCCCCTCCGCTGTACAAATTTCCCAAGTGTACAGAATGATACGCATCTGCGGGCAAATTTGGCACCGGGTTTCCAATGAGAAAAACCTTAATGGAGTTAATGCCGACGAAGTTATTGATGTTGGGAAACAAAAATAACCCGTAGGTGAGGAAGACAAAGATGCTTTCAAAAGCAATCACGTTTCCTATACTGGCAAAATACAGGGCCTTCTTTGTCAAGAACTGGGCTGGCAAACCTTGGATGCCACCCTTAGTGGTTAGGTGAGTCCTGACCTCAGACTCGTCCAAATGAATTGCTCTTGCAATGGTCTGATTCGTTGGAATTTCTTCCAGTCCAGAAAATGGAGCTCGATCAGTAATGTGTAGATCAATCAGATGAGAATACTCCTCCAGCGTTGGTGCAAGCTGGTAATCTGAGAATGTGAAACAATGATAAACCGGATCGTAAAACTGAATGAGCGCATCCATGATTCCCTCAATCACATGGACCCTTAACAGAGGTAGCAGACCTCCGTACTTGGCTTTGAAAGCCTCTTGGTTTGTGATCATTCTCGCCAAACCTCTCAAATCCTCTAGTTTTGGAACCTTGAAGGTATACCTATGGGTTCTCCTTCTACCGAAATCCATTAGCGCAATCTTTTTCTCTGATATTTGCAATCAGTCTTAGTTTAATTTGAAAAACAGAGAGACTAGAAGAGAAATTTTTTTGAATGTTTTAATTTTTTTTTAATGAATGCATGAATGCAACACACAAAAACATAGAAAAAACATGGGGTCAAAGGGTCGTTGTCATGAAGTCAAGGCGCTACCCATCCCCAAAGGTTTATACTAGGGTGATTTTTGTACCTGTACTCATTATAATCAGCTCCTCCCAGGAAAGCAAAACAACAAGCGGATTGCCAGCGAGTTGTAGAGCGATCTTAGAGTAAGTGCCATTCACCGAGAATAGATCACCAACCTCAAATGAGGGTAGTATCGCGTAACAACTATTCCCGATAGTTTCCGCACTACAAAAGGGTTTGGCTCCCCAGCTTCTTAGACATCACAATCGGCTCATTGTCTAGGTGAGAGAATGGGTTGCATTGGTCAGCCTCCACTGAGGTTGATGGTCGACCTCGTCGCCATCACTTATCTTAAGTGTATACTCTATCTCTCCACATGCGGCATCACACACATTCCCATTAGCAGAAAAATAAACAGGTATAGCAATTAGGAAAAATAGTATATATATTTGTCCTAATGTCCTAGACTTTTAAAGCTATGAATCCTAAGTTCCTGACAGAAAATGGGTTCCCCGACGGAAGCCCCAATCTGTGGTTTTCACACAAGTGAAGAGAGAAAAAAAAGTTTAGAAGACGGCCCCACGGTGGGCGCCATTTTTCTGTAGCAAGCGATTTTGGACGCGGTTCTTAAGCGCGGTCGCTCTCTGGAGTCAGTTTACTACAAGTCGATTCATTTTTTATCCTATTGTGAGCTGAATAAAGAAGGGAAATAGATGTCTCCAATTAACCCTGCTTGCATACCGAGTTTAAACAGCGGTCTGTTAGGTTACGGATGCGATCAATGTGGTGGGGCCTTTCTTGTGTTATTTTGACAGACAAGTTTCTAGCGGGGAACAAGGATTATGATGTTAGGACTGATGCTTTTTGATAGATACATGAGAGTATGGGATTTTGGGTTTTTGTTTAGTGTGCTCGCTAAGATTTTTCTTTCAATCTTATGCCTACGTATTCCCGTTTACCGAAACAGGGAAATCATAGCGTTCGTAGTTCCTCCTATTCTATGGGAGGAAATGGTTGTTTTGGTGTCTTGTTCAAAGCCCAAGACATGAAGCGAAAGGTGGTTTGTATCTTGTTCAAAGCCCAAGATGTGAAGCTAAAAGGTGTTGTCTTTAGAGAGAATTTGTCATCTCTAAAGAGGGGGTTGTATGTCACAACTGTTTATAAAGGAGAATTACTTTAACCGGGATTTGTGAATCCGACAATGCCATAATTTCCTTTATAGGGGATTTTAACCTGAAGGAGAAGACTTTAACTCAGTTTAGAGCAATGCCATCTTTCCTTAGGAATTTCTCATGCTAAAAGAGGGACAGTGGCATGGATGTAGATGATCCAGAGGCTTGCCGCTTACAACGATTAGATGAAGGGGAAATAGTTGTTGATGTTTGTGTACTGTGAACGAGGCACAACTTTGAGGCTAAAAGGTTGATTGGATAAACCAGTGGTTTTCTTATACAAAGCCTAAGAGGAGGCTAATATGTGTCTCGTACAAAGCCCGAGAGAGAGGCTAAAAGGTTTTGACTCGACGATGGAGTCTTTTGGTATCTCGTATAAAGCCCGAGATGAAGGCTACTTGACTTAACAAGAGAGTTTTTTTGTATCTCGTACGAAGCCCGGAATGGAGGCTAAAATTTGTTTGGCTCAATAATAACCTTTTTGTATCTCGTATAAAGCCCGAGATAGAGGCGAAAGGGTGATTGACTCAACGAGGAAGTCTCTTATGTGTCTCGTACAAAGCCCGAGAGAGAGGCTAAATGTTGTTTGACTCCGCTGGGGAGAATCATTGTATAAAGCCCAAGAGAGAGGCTATTGTAACTGGAGAAGGATCATTATACAAAGCCTAAGAGGAGGCTATGGTTACTGTTCAGTTAAGTGACAGGTCCAGTATACTGATTTTTAAAGAGAAAATCAGTTCTTATATGAGCAATGTTGTACTCAAGGATTTGATTCGAGGATCTGGGTTGTTCCCGTTCTTTAAGGAAGTGGGAAATCCGAAGGGTATTGAGACTGTTCGAGTCTACGGGTTTTCTTCCTATTTTTGAAGGGGTCACTTGAGAATGTCTTTGAGACTCAAGGAGATTAGACTGTCCAAGTCTATAGTTTCATCTTTTGTACTATGCTTTGAGAAACAGTAGTAGACTCTTTGAAAGGATTGTTCTATAAAGATGATTAAGTTCTGTTCCTATACCTTTAGGAGGTCGTCGGGACAATTTGTACGAAGCCCAAGAGGAGGCTGGAAGCTTTTAAGAAGCCGACGGGTCCTTGTACTAAGCCCAAGAGGAGGCTATCATTCCCGGAGGAAGAGATCATTATACGAAGCCTAAGAGGAGGCTATGAATACTTCTAAGAAGCCGATGGGTCCTTGTACTAAGCCCAAGAGGAGGCGGGGTTGCTTTTAGGAAGCCTGTGGGTCCTTGTACGATGCCCAAGAGGAGGCCGATGCTTTTTAGAAGCCGATGGGTCCCCAAACCCCAAGAAGTTCAAGACAGGCTATTCACGAGGAATATATCAAGCCAAGAAAGTTCGAGAATTTGGAAGAAACTCAAGAGATGCCATTCACGGAGAAAAGATCATCTCTGGGAAATAGAGTTTCTTGACAAGTGCTTTTAAGAAGCCTGTGGGTCCCCAAACCCCGAGAAATTCAAGACATGCCATTCACCGAGAATAGATCAAGCCAGGAAAGTCTGAGAATTTGGAAGAAACTCAAGAGATGCCATTCACGGAGAAAAGATCATCTCTGGGGAGTAGAGTTTCTTTGACAACTTCTACGAGTGACAGTCTATGAAAGGGTTCACTGAGAATGCTGCCTTTCATATCTCCATATTGTTTAACCCCAAGAGGAGGGAAGACTGTGTCTGGTAACCCTATGGGGATCTAGTTTTGACTATTTAAGAGTGATCAACGGGCTTAATGCTAGACGTAGTTGCCGGGGAAACTCTAAATATCTATACTATTATTACACAATTGATATGAGTTTATGAAAGAAGACTTACAGCGAAACAGCCCCACAATACAGTTATATCTATATGAAAGCGGTAAATGAAAGCAATAACCACTTACTCGGTTGTAGAGCTTCCTTGCTGTTTGGTTAGTTGTTCAACAAAGAAAGATTGAAAAACAACAGTATATTCAAAATCAAAGGATAAAGTGCTTTGAAAAGAAAGATCTGGGGCTTACAGCTCATGGAGAGGCCCAGGGTTTTATCAGTGAGCGCACTGTTTGAATTTGTACAGAGGGACTTATACAAGTGACTGAGGCCCAAAAATTGTTTTCTGTACAAAGGGATGAGTCTTACACTCTCTTAAGAGGCCCAAAAAGTTTAAAGAAAAAGAGTGGGGCTTATAACACTAGGGTAGGCCCAATTGATTTTTCGATAAAAATGGCGATCGCGCCGATATTTTCTTTTAACACGAAGGGGCTTATACAATATCTGAGGCCCAAATGATTTTGGTTAAAAGGGGGTTGGGTCTTACACTCTATTAGAGGCCCAAAAATTTTGAATGGGTCTTACTACTCGAGGGTAGGCCCAGTTGGTTAATTTTAAACTGGCGACGATCACGTCGTTTATTCGAAAATGTACAGTGGGACTTATATAACGAATGAGGCCCAAAATGTTTTCTATACAAGAGGGTTGGGTCTTACACTCTAATAGAGGCCCAAAGAGTTTTAAGAAAAGAAATGGGTCTTACTACTCGAGGGTAGGCCCATAAAGTTTTGAAAAGGCGACGATCGCGCCGTTTATTTTTTGACGGTATCGGGACTTATACAATATCTGAGGCCCAAAAATGATTTGGTCAAAAAAGGATTGGGTCTTACACTCTATTAGAGGCCCAAAGTGTTTTGAAAATGATTTATGAGGGTTGAATTAATCCAAAACCCTAATTTGTTTTCAAAAATGTATTTAATTGAATAAAAATTCAATTAAAATGATCAAAATTGTTTAACATATGGAAACCAAATTGTGATCTTGGATTAATGCTTCAAAAATTAAGTGTTGACCTACAAAATAATTAGAAAGCATTAAAAGTTGCAAAATCAAGGTGGAAAAAATATTTTAAATGTTAAAAACAATTAAAACATTAATTCTTTGCAAAAATATCAATTATACAAAATAAATAATATTTTTAGGATTTTTTAGGAGAATAAAATATTTTAACATTTTTGTGAATTATTAAAAAAAGAATCAACTCAAAATCATTAAAACTCAGAGAGAAATTAATTTTTGAATCAATTAAATGAAATCACAAAATTCAAATATTCAAATATTCAAAAAATGGCGCCAAGAACACCCAAGAACACGCGCGTGTTCTGGGTTTGCCCAGATTTGCATTTTCTCTTCAATCTCACTGAATACATGATCATATCATGTAATCCACATACCAATCAACTCGTTTCAACCTCACGATCATGTCTATGGTATTTAATTTCATTTAAATTAAACATATAACAAGAAATCATGAAAAATCCTCAAGAACCCTAATTTCTGCATGAAGGCTAGGATTTTTGATACACGATTCAAATAATGCAATTAATTGAGGGGAAACATTCCATGCATGATTATGAACATATGGCCAAATTATTGTGCAGCAAAAATTGCATGGATCATAGAGTTAGAAGAGCTCATGCTTACCACTTGCAGCTGGTGATCGTGATTTGTGTTGGAGGTGTTACAGCTAGGTTCCAATGATCTGGATAGCTTCCCTAGGTGCCATGGAGTGTGTATGAATGCTTGGAATGGATTGAAATGGTTTGGAGTTGAAGATGGTACCTCAACTGCAAAACTGTCAAGAACTTGAGCAATTGGCTAGTGATTTTGTGAAATCAGTGTTCCAGATGTTATGTGAGTGTTTGGATCACTTCTATATGATGTATGTGAGGTGTGTGAGTGATTGGTTTGATTGGAAAAGCTCTCAAACTCAAAACCCGATAGTGACTTGCCTTAGAAGGCAAAATTGGAGTGAAAGAAGAGATTTTGAGGAAAGCATCTGTTAGATGGCTTTGGTGTACTTAAACTGAGCACAAATGAGCTCTATTTATAGTAGAGCAAGTTTGTTTTGGAATCCACAGTGAATGGCAACTGCAGCAGAGGTTTGGCCAATGTTGTCCAATGGAAATCCAAGTCTCCTCTAGCCATTGACTAGAGGTTAGGGCACAGGGCTGTGGTTCCCTTGGTCTTGGGTAAGTCTTGACTGAATTCAGTTGCAAATGGCTGAGTCCATGCCACCTTGATGCTTCCATTGAATGCTTCAATCCAAAATTGGAGTCTTGTCCCTATTTTGGCCATTCTAGGTTCAACATGCTATTTCTTGTTCCAAAGACTTTGGAGGCTTGACTCAGTGATTGTCCCCTTTAGATTCAATCCTCAGAGGTGTCCAAGTGGATAGGAGCATTTGGATTTGGCTGATTTTGGTAAATCGAGCAAAAGTGCAAAAATCTGCCTTGCCTTGGCAGATTTCAGCAAGGCAACTTGCCAATGTCATATCTCATGGCTCAAGTTGAATTTGGTAATGTTCTTGGTCATTTTGGAAATCCCTTACATGATACAACAACTGTTTGAACATGTTTGGTTTTGATCTCTTTTGAATCCAAGTGAAAATCCCCCTACATTTGGCAAAAAGTAGGGTAAAATCTGACTTAGTGAAATTTTCACTAAGTGTTGGAACAAAGTGACATTTCTTGATTTTGATCACTACATAACTCAAAATCTATGAGGAATTTGGACATAGGTCAGTATGAAGATTTTGTAGAGGGCAATGAGATCTACAAATTAAGCTTTGAATGGGGAACAATGGCCTTGTGTTTTAGGAGTTATGGTCCTCCAAAGTTGGCACATTAGTGTCACTTTTTCCATAACTTAGACATTTTTCTAAGTTTTTATGGTTACCCCTTTTACAAGTTATCCCACTTTCTTTGGTTTTTCTTGATGAATGATGATTCAAATCATACATTAACATCATTTTAGGGTTAAAAATCCATTTTGGTGAAAAATCTCAAAAAGTCAAAGTTGACTTTTGTGCACAGTTGACTTTTTATCAGATGAATTCCAAACTGTGCAATTCCTCAAGAAATCGTGTCCTTGACCTAAATCAAACTTGATGGACATGTTCCATGGGCGTCATAGGGTATATTGAATCATGTCTTAGGGCTTGGGAGCATGTCCTGGTCAAAAGTCAAAGCTACAGTTGACTTTTCCCTGCGAAACCCTAATTGTGGTGCAGATGAAATTGAGACTTGTTGCTCAAGCTTCTTGGATTAATCCATTGTTACAAATGGATCAATATAGTTCATTAGAGACCCTCAAATCCTCTCTTGAGGTATTGGCTCATGATTTGTCCCAAAAGTCAACTTAGGGGTGAATTAGGTCAATAAACCCTAATTCCTGATTTTTTATGAATGCATCCCCTGAGGCAAAATTGACTTGATGATTGGGTCCATGAGGTTCCATGGAGTATATTAGGTTATGTTTTGGATCATTGGCTTGTGCCCAGATGAAAAATTTCCGTCTGGAGGCCCTGGTCGACCAAAACCCTAATTTGGTGACACTGTCGATCTTGAGACTTGATCCACCTAAAAGGGAGTAGCCTTGTGCTTGATCATTGAAGTGGGAGTCCTTTTGATCCATTGTGGATGTTTGAGAGGTTAGACAAGTTGAAGATCATGTCATTCCTTGATTAATCCTTTGTCTAAAGCTCTAAGAGGGCTTGAAACCCTAATTTTGATTGTAGTGAATGCTCAACAATCCTTGAGGAAATTGATGAGGCATGAAGGTACATCCATATTATGATGATGATTTGCACAATGATGGGAAATCTAAGTGGTCAAAATTTGGGGTATGACAGGTACGAACATCTTCCAGCCTCTGACGAGTGTTATCCCACAAATCCTCAACCTCTTCTGACAGCATATGAGTTCCAAACTGAACTTGCTGAGCGTCCCTACACCCCATTACTTGGAAGATCTTCTCAATCACCTTTAGCCACTTATGTGAATTCTCTAGATCACGAGTACCCACAAAAGTCGGAGGGTTGTTCTTCTAGAACTTCCCCAAGGCACGAAACTCGTCAGGAGGTCCATCATTCTGATTATTCTGAGCCATCACTTGAGCAAGTGATTCCAGCGCGTCGACAATAGCACGGTCGTTTTTCCCAGCCATTCTACACTTCATCAAAAAGGTTTAAAGAAACAAAATTCATCAACAGTGTACACACACTCATCGACTCACAGGGAACTGACATCATACAAAACCTGGTCGGACGGACCGACCTGCCCTGATACCACTAATGTAACACCCTTCTACCCAAATAATATCCACGATGAATATAAACGATCATATCAGAGTAAAATCCCACAAGGGCATCACATTTCTTCATAAAACATCAAATATTAATACCCTGCTCCGTAACACGGGTTATAACGTCAAGATTAAATAATTTACTACGCAGCGGAAAACTTCATAAACATCATAAGTTATAACATCAAAAGGTTTTAAAACAACTTCAACACATAATAATATCATTAAATAAAAGAACACTATGGTTCGACTCAAACGTCCCGACCCGATGTTACATATCAGAGCAAGACCCTCTACTCGACCAAAATAATCAAAATTCTTCAAGTCAGACCTTTAAGCACCAAGAAACTAATTTTGATCACCTGCACGTTACCCACGTGGAGGCAACATTCAAACAGGCAAGGTGAGTAATCATAAACCATTATACAAGATATAAGATAAGAAATAATAAGGTAGCACGCATCATAATAAAACTACATCGTCACTATATATCATCGTCATCATACATCATGAAAATCATGTCATCAACATCATTCATTCACAATCATGAAATGCCACACAATATGAATTGCACAACATATACTCAAGCATGCAGTACCAATTCGTCATGTTTGATGGACACTGGACCATCATCCTCCAAAGATCCCCACCAATATGATTGATTCTACATAAGAACCGGAGCAACGTCATACACTCCAATCCACACAATGGGATTGAAGCCACCACTAGACCGAAGTCCTAAAACCGTCACTAGACTGAAGTCCTAGAATGCTATGAATACATGATGCAAACATCATAATCGTCATCGTCACAAAATCGTCACATTGCATCATCATTCATAAAATTAAAACATCACGTTATCTCATCATCATCATGCATTAAAAGTCATCATAAAACATCAAAGCACAAAGCATCACAAGATAGGAAGGAAAATAATTTAAAACGAAACCAGTGCTCCTGCTCGCCTGGAGCTCGCCCGACGAAGCAGCGCGCTCGCCTGGGTTTCGCCCGGCGAAGCAGGATGAATCCCACACTCCCATACAAAATCCAGTAGTACTCTTTTTCCACCTTCCCTTCGCTTCCACTTTCTCCCGGCGAGGTTGGGGCGAATTTGCTTTGCCCGTCGAGCTGGGAATTTCGTCCGACGAATCTGCCGAACCTGCAATTTCGCAGTTGCGATTCTGCACCAGTTCAGTCCCCCAAGGCTTACGATTTCAGTACCAAACAATCCAATTTTCATCACTTTTCAACATAGAAACAACACATCAACAACAATACATCAACATAGGTTTTTATTCCTAATGTCTAACACGCTCTGAACCCCAGTCCCGTCACGAACTCGTCTAATCTACCCGGAAACCGACTACCTACATACTTCTACACCTATATCAATTATAATGATGAATAATACTCCTCATACCTTAGAAAATTGCTTTCCGATTCTTCCTCTTTGAGTTCTTCCGAAACCTCTCTATGCCCTAGCTTTCTTCTCCTTTTCCTCAGAGCTTTTTCTCCAAACTGATCGTACCAAGAATGATTTCTCACTCTCTCTTTTTCCTTTAAGTCATTCTTACCCCTTGGACCCTTAATAGGCTTTTCCCACAATGTCCTCACTTAACTCATCCAAATTTACCAACTTGCCCTTAATGTTTCTTCTAATTATTTATAATAATAATAATAATATATTTCACATAATCCATATTATTATTATAAAAAATAATATTAACACATCACATACTTCTAAAGTACTCTCAACACCCCCTTTACCATCGTAATACCCCACAACATCAATTATAGACATCAAAATAATTCACTAAAATTCATCGGAAATACGAATATTTATAATAAATCAATTAAATAAATATTCTACTTATTTTGGGGTGTTACAGGGACCACTATTAAAGAAAAGAACATGAGACCACTATTGAATACATCTCCTTAAAGAATAGAACATGGGAACAATGGCAGACAAAGTAACTTACCTGAGACCACTGATACGATACGAACGATGTCTCTTTGGGACCACTTCACACAGTTGTTTTTTTTCCTTGAACACAACGACACCAAGTTGACAAAGAACACAATCCTTCTGCTAGGGAACAACAAGTTGACAATAAAACGAATGACTCTTGAGCTACCTTTCACCCATCACATTTTCTAATTTACACAATTTACACCGTGGCATAAATGAAATAGGTAAACTAATGAAATGTTACACTTGGCGTGCCACATCATCATCCGTTAGAGGAAACTAACGGGAGGGACTAAAGTTAGAGACGAAAAACTTTTAGAGGACCAATGTTTGAAGAAATTTTTTTGAGGGACTAAACTTGAAAGTTGAGATATCTGTAGGGACTAAGAATTTATTTAACCCTAAATAAAATGATCCATTAAATTTATAAAATAAGAAAGATGAATTGAATTCATTCATATTATTAGATAGATATATAGATTGAATTTAATTCACTTAGTAATTTTTGGTTTAGTGGACAGATTAGATGAATAAATTATTGGATGGATATTGTGTTAATGAAATTTATTGTCACCCTAATACAAATTACTAAATGATTGAGCCTGTTCTAATACTTTATTTTCGCGGGGTTATTTATATAAGAAAGTTGATTTTGAAGCATCCTCCACACAAGAGGGATACATTCATTTAAATTACTTTATTACATACAAGTTTGCACAAATGAAAACTCTCAATGCTCGAGTGCAACATCAACATGTGATAAGATCATTTGAGTGAAAACTCGTTTCAAATATGTTTCTTAAAGTCCACCTTATTAGATGTATTTTCTTGCAAAATGAAGTTACTAACCAAGAAACAACACTTTACAACCAACTTCTCCTTCTATAGAAACAACCTATGTCTCTAATTCCGCCTCAACCATTTCTCTTCTTTCACATTCACTATTATACCGATAACAATATCATTTTTATCAATAGTCATATTATATAATTCAATAAAATTGATTCCTTAACACTACACCTCCACCCAAAGGTCATGACTAAACAACAAATCCATCCCATCACCAACATCTTCTCCAAAATTTTTGAAAACCAATTTATTTGGTTATTCAGAAACTCATCTCACACTTTTTGAATATCTATATACTTGAACTCGTAACCACATCACCAAATACCCATCTATATTTTGCTAAAACTTTAAACTACAAACCATTCTTTCATGAATTCATCGAACACCACACACTTTGCATTTTTGTTAGACACACCTAATTTCATAACCAAAAAAT
Source organism: Lathyrus tuberosus (assembly GCA_022829125.1). NCBI lineage: Eukaryota > Viridiplantae > Streptophyta > Magnoliopsida > Fabales > Fabaceae > Lathyrus > Lathyrus tuberosus. The sequence goes on from JALAZF010000397.1 coordinate 5,216,010, forward strand.
TTCTCATTATTTCCCACAAAAATAATTTAAAAGAGACTCAATTTTGAAAGGTATACATGTTGAAGTCTAAAAAAAGGAAAGAAAGTAAACTGCAAATGTTTTTTTTTAAAGGCAATTGACAATTCAACAGACAAACGAGTATAAGGGGTACTCGAACCCTTACAACAGGAACAATCAAGAGATACAAACTATAGGATTGGATAACCAAACAAACCAATTACAAGAAGATGAAAACTTGAGGACCTTTCCCAACCATAACCAAGCTGAGACTTTGATAGAGTTCATTAAAACATCAATCGAGACTCTCCCATTATTAAAAATAACTTCATTGCGACACAACCAAAGATGCCAAACTGTTGCAATCCACACGAACATACCATAATGGTTGCCGCACCTGCTCTTAAAATATGAAAGAGCTGCAGAGAAAGATAGGGAACAACTAGATCCTAATGGAAAATTGATTCCAAGCCAAGAACAAATAGAATCCCACACAGAAACAACAAAAGTGCAACCACAAAATAAGTGGTCAACCTCTTCTAAGCTAGCTCTGCAGAAAATACACTGAGATTGAGCTTCATCAAAAAATATACCTCTTTTGCCCATCTGAACCTTGGTAGGGAGCCTTTTCAGAAATAAACGCCAAAGGAAGACTTTGATTCTCAAAGGGATACAAATTTTCCAAATTGAACGCATCACCTCCAAATCCACCTGCCCGACCTCAACTCCTGCTGCTGTATTCAAGAGGCCAGCGTAACCGCTCGAAACTGAATACAATCCATCATCCAAACAAGTCCACGATATAACATCTTCATTCACTCCCTGCAACAAACAAGATTCTAGCATAACATTACATGCCTGGACTTTTCTACATCTAACAGAGTCCTCTTTAAACGCATGTAAACAATTCACCCAAGCCATATTATCATTTACTCTCAATAAACCATCTGCAACAATAAGAGTTGGGTTAGTACTCAGAGGAAACAAAACAGGGAAAATATCCTTAATTGAAAAACCATTCAGCCACATGCTAGACCAGAATGAAAGGCTATTTCCATCTCCTAAAACACAAGACAGATTATCGACGAACCAATCCGATTGAGTTTCATAATCAAACAAAATTAGAGAAATGTCTCTCCACCATCTCCTAAAAATGTAGAAGTATTTCTTAATAACCCTTATATTGGTCCAACATTTTCACCTATAATCAAAGTATTTAAGAGAATTTATAGGTGAGACATTAAAACTGATCTCATTGCCAATAAAAAAACAGACTTGGATCCTCTGCAGTGGCTGAATGGTCCTGCTCCATCTCAGCCACTTATTTTAGTCTAATACAAAAAATCATCAATATTACTCAATGTATAGATGAAACTATTTAAGGGTTGTTTGTGAGTTGGTTTTTGCACAATTTTAGAGACAATTTTTAGAGGGTTACATCTATATTTGGAAATGTGGTTTATATATTAAAAAAAGTTTAAAAAACAATATAATTGTATATGTTTATGTATTATATTATTTTATAAACTTTTTAAAATTATAAATCACATTTTAAAATATAGACATAATCCTACAAAGTCTTCACCTCCAAAACTCTAAAAAAAATTAAACTCCTAAATATATCCTTAACGTAATCCTCTCTGCTAGGAGAATTCTTTAAGAGTACTCTAATTAACAAGAACTGAATCGTTGACGAACTAACAAATTCCAAAATTCATCTTCTTATTTACGTGGAACATTCATTTTCTTCATCATCCATTCTAAATTCATCACCCATTCTAAATGGTCTCCAATCAACTAAGTCATATACTTTTTCAAAGACAATTTTGACTAAAATAAATGTTAAATATGTAATTTTTTGTGTTAAGCATGTTTGTAAGATGTAAGATTCGACAGAGTCAAAGTCGAATGTGTTTATAGGTTGCATAAAGTGTTATATGGACTCAAACAAGCTCTAAGAGCTTGGTACAAGAAGATATATGGTTTTATAAGGTAGACTGAGTTTGTAAAGTGCACAATTGAGTATGGTTTATATGTTAGAATAAGCATGAGTGAACTGTTCATACTCTGTCTCTATGTAGATGACCTATTGATAACATGCAGTTGCAAGAAGGAGATCAAATAATTCAAATATGATCTGAGCAAAGAATTCGAAATGCCTGACCTGGGCAACATTTCATATTTTCTTGGTAATTATTTAAGAGTAGTAAAGGCTTGATGCTATATAAAAGAATATATGCAAGTGAGATACTCAAAAGATTTGAGATGAAGGATTGCATTGCAATTCGACACCAGTTGAACCGAGATTGCAACTGAAAAATGATCCTGATGAAGATGAAATCGATCTAACTCAGTATAGAAGACTCGTTGGATCATTAAGATAACTTTTTCACATAAGACATGATCTAGCATAAAATGTAGGTATGGTGAGTGTTCTGGACCGGGCAGGGCTTCCTGCCCTTAAGGATCAGGCCCAATCCATTATAGTTGGCGAACAGGCCCAATAGGCACAATATAGTCGTTGGGCACAATATAGCCGTTGGGCACAATATAGCCGTTGGGCACGTCCCCCCACTCGCTTGTCAGTTCACGCGACCTACTACCTCCCCGGATCTTGCGGGGATAGTTGGACCAAGTTAGAGGACCACGCGCTGTGTCCTCCACTTGGCAGTCTCTCATTCGCCGATCAGGCATCCTACTCGTGAGGAGAGATCTTGGCCCCGCGCTGGGGGTATATTATAAATACCCTCTCACTTGAGAGGGTCAGGTATCTAATCTCTTACATTCTTACTTTGTACTTGCTTTTCTCCTCTTGTCCAAACTCTCACTTTGGCATCAGAGTACCTTGCAGGTTCGCCCCCTCCATTCTCCTCTCCTACGAGCATCAACTCCTGCCCTACACGAAGGACGCGACGATCTCCTTCTGGTCCTCTCCGATCAGTGGCGCCGTCTGTGGGAACTCCCAGCTTCCTCGTCTTTAACCAAGATTCTCTCTTGCACAACAAAGACCAAAGCTTCATCCTTTCAAATCTCAGATCGGCATGGCTTTCATCAAGAACGATGTTCACCAAGACTTTGTGGCCTCTGCGGCCAACAACAATGACCATGCTTTCATCGGGCATATCCCGCAGGAAAGTGACCGAAGAGACGGAAGGCCTGCTTCCCCGAAACCCGACGAACCAAAGCCACGGGCACCAGGTGTGGAGCTCACCTTCGAGCCCATCCCGGTTCCCCAGGATGCTGATCCGAGCACCGCAGCGCTCATCGCATCTCTTAACAACTCGAACCTCTTAATCCTCCAGCAGGGGGAGAAGATCAATGCTCTTGAGCATATCCTTCAGGAATGCCTTGCTTCAGAAAAACTGATGAGTCTTTCCCCGCGTCCACGAACTCCCTCGAAGCGAAGACGCGACAGCCTCTCCCCAGAGAGGAAACGTTCAAGATCGAGGAACCCTACACCCGATCTAGCACGACGACGCCATCAGTCTCCCCCACGGAGATCCAGGCACTCCCCGATATCCAAGAGGTCTCGACACTCAGATAAGTACGAGCACCGACACACCCGCGTACGTTCTCCTCGCCGAAGTTGAAGCCGCGGTCACAGCCGTTCCCTTTCGCTCTCTCCTAGTTCCAGCAGTGACGATGACGTTCACGGCCCATTCACAAGAGACATCCTGGACACTCGAATCCCCCGCGGATTGGAGAAACCACCCACGTTGACAAGCTACGACAGGACGTCTGATCCCCGCGAGCATATCGAAAATATAGAAGCTATACTCCAATATCACGGTGTCTCCGGGACTATCAGATGCAAAATGTTCCCCATCACCTTGAGAAAGGGAACGATGTCATGGTTTAAACGACTTCCTCGCGGATCCATCTCTTCATGGAGAGAGTTAAAGAGCCAGTTTGCCCGCCATTTCACAGCTTCCCAACGACATCCTAAGTCAGAGGCTACACTGGAGGCCATTATACAAGGCAGGGATAAATCCCTGCGGGCATACATTGAAAGATTTAACAAAGAAGCGGTGGAAGTCTGAACAATGGATCGCATGAAAAAGTACCTCCTCGAAAAGGGACTCCGACCCAAAAGCGATTTCCGTAAGGAAGTGGGGATCGAAGCTCCCCGGACACTGATGGAACTCCTTCGCAAAGCTGAGGACTACATCCGTTACGAGGAAAAAGAAGCTGCATTCCATGCCCGGGACTTAAGAGATCGCGAAGCACCCCGGGCATCAAAAAAAGACGAGCCGGAATCATCCCGGTAAGGGAAAGAGAAAAGGCGCGACGAGCGTCCTCGCGAAAGCAAAGGGCCAGCTGGCCGGTTTACGGAGTACACCATGCTCACGACCTCGCGTGAGTGCATTCTCTCCGAATGCATCAACACAGAATTTAAACAAGGGGGTGTCAGGTTCCCTAAACCGACCACATCCAAAGGGAACATCGACAAAAGAAAATACTGTCATTTCCACCGTAGTCACGGCCACGTGACAGAAGATTGCGTGCATCTTAAGGACACAATAGAGATCCTCATCAAAGAGGTTCACCTAAAGCAGTACGTGAAGAAGGGAGAGTCCTCCCGACGAGACACATCCGATTCAAAGAAAGAGGCAGAATCAGCCCAATCCAGTCCTCCCCTGCAGGTCGCAATGGCCATCAGTCGACCAGAGGACTTCTTCGTTCCTGACCACCTCGACACGACTTCCCAGGTATTCATACACAGCACCTGGGAAGCCTTTCCTACGGCCATGGTCATCTCATGTGGGGGGTACCATGAGCTTACAATAGGGTCCATCAAACGAAAGTTTGAGCTGCTGATAGACAGTAGCCCCAATCAGTTGTCCGCAATCGAAAAAAGTAAAGGGTGTTCGCAGCCGATCACGTTTTACCGAGAAGAACTGCCCGGGGGATCCCCAAATTCCCATATCCCTCTGCTGATCAGGGCCAAATTATCCTCTACCAATGTTCAGAGAATCTTGGTCGATCAGGGCAGTTCCGTGGACATCATGTATACCAACCTGTTCTGCGCATTGAAACTGAATAAGTCCAACCTCTCACCATACGTGGGATCGAACCTCCAAGGATTCAACGGGGAAACAGCCCGACCTTGGGGTTACGTGGAGATACCAGTCACTTTTGGCGAGGAAGAGGCATCTTGGACAATCAAAATGCAGTTCTTAGTCATTGATTGCCCGTCACTTTATCAGTGCATCCTCGGTAGGCCAGCTCTTGCAGAACTCATTGTTGTCCCCTCTACGGTCCACCTCAAACTCAAGTACTATACTGAGAAAGGGCACGTCGCAACTCTGCATGGTGACATCGAGGCTGCTCGCAGATGCTTTGAGGCCGCAACAAAAGGGCAGAACCAGATCGCGACGACAGCAAAATCAGCAAAACGCCCAAGAGAGGATGAGGTTCCAGCTGAAGGTGGCCAGCCAGACAAAAAGCCCACGCTTCCCGTGCATATCATCGACCTCGACAGCAGGCTTCCTGAAGAGGGTAAAGAGGATCATGACGAAGACAAACAGTCAGGAGCAACAAGCTCCCCGGCTTTCCCACTTTTGCGACCAGTCCCAGATGGGGAATTCGAGATCATCACCTTCAGCAATAACCCCAACAAGGGAGTGAAGATAGGTGCTGGTCTCCCCGAAGAGATCAAGAAGGAGCTGAAGAAATGTCTTGACGACAACGTCGATCTGTTCGCTTGGAGTGCGGAGGATATGCCCGGCCTTGATCCAGAAACTGCATGTCACCACTTGACAATCGATCCAGTTGCTCGCGCCATTGCCCAACGAAGAAGAAAGCAATCCGAGGAAAAGGCACAAGCTGCCGAGAAACTAGTACAAGACCTCTTAGAGGCAAAATTTATTTCCGAGGCCAGGTATACGACCTGGCTCTCAAAAATTGTACTTGTAAAGAAAAGTAATGGAAAATGGCGCATGTGCATTGATTACACTGATCTCAATCGGGCTTGTCCGAAAGACGCTTATCCGCTACCGAGCATAGATAAACTCGTAGATAATTCCGCAGGTTTCAAGCTCTTGTCCTTCATGGACGCTTATTCGGGATACAACCAAATCCCAATGGCAGACGAGGACAAGAGGTATACAGCGTTTATGACCTCCTCGGGGAACTATTACTACAACGTAATGCCCTTTGGACTAAAGAATGTTGGGGCCACGTACCAGCGCATGATGAATAAAGTCTTCCGATCTGAAATCAGGGACATGCTCGAAGTATATATGGATGATATGATCGTGAAATCCCAAGAGGAATCCGACCATACCACCCACTTACAAAAGGTGTTCGACCAAGCTCGAAAGTGTAAAATGCGTTTCAATCCAGAAAAATGCACCTTTGGTGTACGAGCAGGGAGATTCCTCGGGTTTTACCTCACTAAAAGAGGAATAGAAGCAAACCCAGATAAATGCCAAGCACTCGTGAAGTTCCCCACTCCACGGTCGAAGAAGGCGATACAATCCCTTAATGGGATGCTCGCGTCCCTTGCACGCTTCGTGAGCAAATCCGCCTAGCACGCTCTGCCCTTCTTCAAATTACTCAGGAAGGAAGCCAATTTCGAGTGGACGGACGAATGCGAGCGGGCCCTTGCCCATTTCAAACAAGCTTTGTCCGAGCCACCAGTATTGTCCCGACCAGACCGCGGGGAAACCATATACCTGTACCTCTCCGTTGCCAATGAAGTAGTAAGTGCAGCACTTATTCGCGAGACGACTGACGGGAAGAAACCCATCTATTTCACCAGTAAAGCCCTGCAGGGACCCGAAGTCAGGTACACGCAAATAGAACAAGTGGCCCTTGCTCTCATAGTTGCCGCGAGGAGACTCAGATATTACTTCCTGGCGCACACTATCGTCGTCAGAACCGACCATCCTATTAGGCAGCTGTTAAGCCAACCAGATATGGTGGGCAGGATGCTAAAATGGTCCCTTGAATTGTTCGAGTTGGACATTCAATACGAGGGGAGGAAAGCCCTCAAGGCACAGGTCCTGGCCGACTTCGTAGCAGAAATGACTCCGAAACTATCCCCTCCAGGAGGGACGCGGAAGTGGATCATTTACATGAATGGCGCATCAAGCCCCTCAGGAAACGAAGCAGGAATTATCCTCGAGAACAAGGAAGGGACCCTGATCAAAGTATCCCTGGTCCTTTCCTTCAAAACATCCAACGATCAAGCCGAGTATGAAGCCTTCCTCGCAGGATTACGATTGGCCAAAGACGTTGGCGCGAAAGAAATAAAAATTTACACTATTCCCAGCTTGTATTGTCCCAAGTACGGGGAGAATTCCAAGCAAAGAACGACCAACTAGCCGAATATTTGGCAATGGTGAAAGAAAAAATAGCGGAGTTTGAAGCATGGGAAGTTCAGCACGTCCCGCGCGAGCAAAACACCCGAGCAGACATCCTCTCTAAACTATCCAGCACCAGGAAAAAAGGTGGGAACAAATCCATCATACAAGAAATGCTGGCCAACCCGAGCATTGTAAAACCCGACCTGCTAGATGTTAACGTCATCGGAGATCCCCTTTGTTGGATGACCCCTGTGTACAATTATCTCACCAAGAGGGAACTCCCCGAGGACAGTAAGGAGGCTAGCGTAACTAAACGACGAGCCTGTTCATACGTACTGGTCGAGGACAAATTATATCGACGAGGATTTTCCATCCCCCTGTTGAAATGTGTCTACGAGGCCCTGGTCCCTGAAATCTTATAAGAGATTCACGAGGGCATCAACGCACAACACTTAGGGGGAAGATCCTTGGCTCGGAAAGCTTTGCGAGCAGGATATTACTGGCCAACCATGTAACACGATGCCAAAGAGCACGTACAAAAGTGCGACCGTTGCCAACGCCACAGGGACATGCACTTAGCACCCCCCAACGAGTTGAAGACTCTCTCCTCGCCGTGGCCCTTCGCCTGGTGGGGGATGGACATTCTAGGCCCCTTTACAATGGGATCTTATCAAAACAAATTCCTAATCATGGCCGTCGATTATTTTACAAAATGGATTGAAGCCGAAGCGCTCGCTAAGATCACAACCTTCAATATACTGCGTTTCTACAAAAGGAACGTCCTCGCAAGATTTGGGGTACCTCAGGCCCTTGTGACTAACAACGGAACCCAATTCACGGACAAAAACTTCCAAGATTTTGTCGCCAAACTAGGGACAAAACAACATTTCACCTCCGTCGAGCACCCCCAGACTAACGGGCAAGCGGAGGCCGCGAACAGGGTGATCCTCCGCGGGCTAAAACGAAGGCTAGGCGAGGCCAAGAAAAGATGGGTCGAGGAGCTCCACAGTGTCCTTTGGGCGTATAGAACAACACCACACTCCACCACCAGGGAAACTCCCTTCCAACTAGCGTATGGAATAGAGGCGGTAATACCGATGGAGATAAGGGAACCCTCCAGAAGGACAGAAGTTTCCCTCGCCGAAGAAATGAACGACGAGGCTCTACGCGAGGAGCTCGACCTGGTCGAAGAAATAAGATCAGGAGCTACACTCCGCGAGGCCACATTAAAACAACAGATAACGTTGCGACATGACGCCAGGGTCATAAAACGTGACTTCCCCGTGGGCAGTCTGGTCCTGCGTAGAAACCAGAAGGATTCACGCGAAGGGAAACTGGTAGCAAACTGGGAAGGACCTTATAGGGTCAAGTCCAAAACGGGCACAGGAGCATATTACTTGGAAACATTGGACGAAAAACCACTTGCTCGACCATGGAATGCTGAAAAACTCAAGCAGTACTACAACTAAGTCCTTAACCACATGGCTAGACAAATTGCCGACGTAATCACCCAAAATGGGGAGATTTACGCGGCCATCGTATCGTGCCCTGGTGAAGCATGACACGCATTACAACGCCGGCCAGCTTCTGCTCATTGTACGAGCAGATCCTGTGCATAACGGGGATACCTCGACCGAGCTCCGCCGTTGCCGCACCATTCAGGCAGGACACCCAGCTCGCGATGGGAATAGTCCAAGCCTATGAGATTAGTACCTCAAACGAAGTCCTAGCCTCATCATGGGCAAAACCACTTTGCCCTCCTCGGTAGGTTTCACAACTCGCCGAGCACACACATATGAATAAACAGAGAAAACGTCCAAGATAAAACATTTTTACACAAAATCCAAGTATATTAAACACCGGTCATAACCGGGTAATGTTATAAGTACAAAAGGGAAAACACCCATATAAAATGGTAAGGGCACGCAGGCCCACAAAACATGTTAAAAAACAACCAAGTCCTAAACTTCGCTTCCATCCTCGGGAGGAACAACCTGACCATTAATAACCCTGTTGAACATACCCATTCCGTCGGTCAGAAGCTGCACGTCCAAGTTAAGGGCTTTCATCTGCTCTGAAGCAGCATTGAAACTGAACTCAGCCGCCTTTAAGTTATCCTCGCCAAGGATCCGAATCCTTCCGATCAGCTCAGCTCTGGTCCTCAGGGATTTCTCATCATCATTCTCACCCTCGACGGCCGCTGACAAACCTTCCAGTTCAGCTATTCTGGCCTGCAAGCGTGCCTTCTCCTCGTCGGCCGCGGTCATCTGCAACTTCAGCTAGGTAACTTCCTGCTGAAGCAATACTTTGGCTCCTCGTGACCTTCGAATTGCTTCAGATCATTATACAGCTTATTGTTATCAACTTCCAACTCGACAATTCTCGCCTTGGCCGTGCGAAGGTTAACACGGGAAGCCGCCTCATCGTCCCCTAGGGCAAGAGCCGCTTCGAGCACCCTGAACATGCCCGCAACGTCCTGGCAGAGTTTTTTCCTCCTCGCCTGAGGATTGGCGCTCACAATGGCCTCGACTTCAAAATCTTGAACGGCAATTGAGTTCCCTTCATTAAACATATTTCCACGCGAATAACATAGGGGTAAAACATACTGGTCGGCGCCAGAACCTCCCAGGCCAGCGGCCGCAGAAGTCCCTGCGACATCTCTCTTCCTCTTATGGGTGGTATCCGGGGTCAGCGGCGTCGAGGCTCTCTTCGGGACAGGGGTAGGACCAGCTGCAAAATTTTCTAGAACAATCTGCTTAGGCACCCCGACCTTGGCACCTGCGGTCGACTTCTTGTGAAATTTCGCCGCTAGAGATCTCATCAGGCGTTCCCTCATGTCTGCCATCATACCTGCGAACACACAAAACAAGTCAGAACTCAGAAATTCGAAAAAATAAAAACAAACAGAAGACCATACCAAGTAATTGGACCGCATCATCATCATTATCGCATTCGAGGAGAGCTTTGATGTTAATATATCTAGCTGCTTGGACGGGCTCCCCATCATCCCCGATCAGCTTATTCCCGTCCCGATCAACTACAAAGGCCGGGGAAAAACTCTCCACATAAGCATGGAGGATCCTGTACGATTCCTTGTCGGCCTCACAGAGTTGTTCGTGTTTCACCAAGAATTGGTCGGTCCTACACTTAAAATGGGAGTAAACCCATTCCAGAGGAAACATGGATACAACTCCATCTACCTCCCGACCATCAACCGTCACCTTTTCGATAGTCGAGATAGATCTTTTCGCCTCCTCAGAATTAGGCTTCACGATCAGAAACCTATCTTTGAAGTGGCGAATCGAGTCAGAGTATGACCAGAATAGCCTGCTCTGCTGTTTGAACGAAACCCAACTTTGTTTCGTCCCCGTGGTACTCCTTTGAAGTTGGAAGAGACAAAAGAAGAGATCCACGGTCGCCCCGACATTGAGATGACAGCAGACTAATTCAAATGCCCGGATGAAGGCCAGAGCATTAGGGTGAAGCTGCGACGGGCACAACGCCAAATGGGTGAAGAGAGCCACTTGAAAATCAGTGAACGGGAGACGCATCTTGGCCTCCATAAAAGCAAACTCGTACATTGGGAAACGCAATCCCGGATACCCAGAGCAAATTCTATCATTCTCCCCAGGACAAAATGCTTTCCATTGCCGAGGAGCTTTCCCTACCCGGTTCTCCAACAAAGAGAACTCTCGAATCTCCTCTTCGGTGAAAGTCGATCGGAACGACAGAGGTTCGTGCGCTATCCAGTCCAGGTCCCCCTCTGCGACCTTGATGTTGGAATAATCGGCGGGCGCATCCGGCTCCTCTTATGTCTCTTGAAGGTCGGGCACAACTTCATCCCGAGGATCAGCCATTTCACCTGAAAAGCAGAGGAAGATAAGTGAATTCGACATCTAAGATCAAATCCACCCTTCCACCACTAATCAAGTGAAAGGACGAGGATGAAGCTGAGGATAACCTCGAGCCCGTTCTAACTCATCTGTCTGACGACCAGCAGGGCAAGTCCCCGCGACTTAATATAGCTAGGATCAAAACGAGGACACAGGCTCGTCGCGTCCCAAAATCACGACAAGGAACCGAACAGGCCTAGTGCCTGACTACAAACCTAAACTATACGCCTAACCAGAATCTACAAAGATCTACATCAAAACATTCTCTACAATTATCCTAGAAATCTTCATGTTCTTCATGGATTTTCCAGAAACTCATATGTTCATCAAAGAACACATGAAGTTCAACCGGAAAATTCATAAACCCACCGGAGAATCCATGAACAACACCTAAAAAACTCGAAGGTTCATAAAAAATACGGAAAAGGGAGAACAAACTTACAGGAAGAAGAAGAAGTTGACGGAGAAGAGGAGGATCAACGGTGGCGAAGAGGAACTCTGGCGGGAGGACTAGTTGCAGAGCAAATAAGAGCAAGGAGTGAGAACTTGTGAGAATGTGAAAATAAAACCTTCCTCCACCTTTTATAACCATTTGATCGTGGGGGATCGTGAAGGTCATCATAGCCTACGCGGCCCTAGGACTGACAAAAGCGATGCATGCCCACCACGTGTCACAAAAACTCTTCGCCTGGCTTATTACAGAAAATACACCAAGTCCTTGGCTCCCACACAAGCAAATCTCCTCGTCAAAAGTGAACGCATTAGTTGCAGGGCTGCTCGGCGAAAAACGCCAATTTCTGCGAGCACGTAACGGATCTTGGCCGACACTCAGCGTAATCATCTAACGACCATATCTGGTCGGGACACGAATGGGATACTCCACGCGAGCAAACACGTCCCCGACAGTACGGTCGTAGTCACAGCTGTCTTAAGTCATTACTCTCCAGCAGAGCAACGACTTGGGGGGCTCCTGTTCTGGACCGGGCAGGGCTTCCTGCCCTTAAGGATCAGGCCCAATCCATTATAGTTGGCGAACAGGCCCAATAGGCACAATATAGCCGTTGGGCACAATATAGCCGTTGGGCATGTCCCCCCCTGTCATACCCCAAATTTTGACCACTAAGATTTCCCATCATTGTGCAAATCATCATCACAATATGGATGAACCATCATGCCTCACCAAATGCCTCAAGGGTTGTTGAGCATTCACTACAATCAAAATTAGGATTTTAAGCCCTCTCTAAGTGCTTAGACAAAGGATCAATCAAGGAATGACATGATCTTCAACTTGTCTAGCCTCTCAAACATCCACAATGGACCAAAAGGACTCCCACTTCAAGGATTAAGCACAAGGTTGCTCCCTTTTAGGTGGATCAAGTCTCATGATCGACAGTGTCACCAAATTAGGGTTTTGGTCGACCAGGGCCTCCAGATGGAAAATTTTCATCTGGGAACAAGCCAATGATCCAAAACATAACCTAATATACTCCATGGAACCTCATGGACCCAAGCATCAAGTCAATTTGACCTCAGGGGATGCATACATCAAAAATCAGGAATTAGGGTTTCTTGACCTAATTCACCCCTAAGTTGACTTTTGGGACAAATCAAGAGCCAAGACCACAAGAAATGATTTGAGGGTCTCTAATGAACTATATTGATCCATTTACAACAATGGATTAATCCAAGAAGCTTGAGCAATAAGTCTCATTTTCATCTGCACCACAATTAGGGTTTCGCGAGGAAAGTCAACTGTAACTTTGACTTTTGACCAGGACATGCTCCCAAACCTTAGGACATGCCTCAATATACCCTATGACACCCATGGAATATGTCCATCAATTTTGATTTAGGTCAAGGACATGATTTCCTGAAGAATTGCACAGTTTGGAATTCATCTGATAAAAAGTCAACTGTGCACAAAAGTCAACTTTGACTTTTTGAGATTTTTCACCAAAATGGATTTTTAACCCTAAAATGATGTTAATGTATGATTTGAATCATCATTCATCAAGAAAAACCAAAGAAAGTGGGATAACTTGTAAAAGGGGTAACCATAAAACTTAGAAAATTTTCTAAGTTATGGAAAAAGTACCACTAATACACTAACTTTGGAGGGTCATAACTCCTAAACCACATGGCCATTTTTTCTCATCCAAAGATGGATTTGTAGCCCTCATTACCCTCTACAAAAACTTCAACTAGATCTAAGTCCAATTCATTAAGGATTTTGAGTTATGGAGTGATCAAAATCAAGAAATCACACTTTGTTCCAACACTTAATGAAAATTTCACTAAGTCAGATTTTGCTTCACTTTTTGCCAAATGTAGAAGGATTTTTCACTTGGAATCAAAAGAGATCAAAACCAAACTTGTTCAAACAGTTGTTATATCATGTAAGGGCTTTCCAAAGTGGCCAAGAACATTGCCAAATTCAACTTACCCCATGAGATATGACATTGTCAAGTTGCCTTGCTGAAATCTGTCAAAGGCAAGGCAGATTTTGCATTTTGGCTCGATTTGACAAAATCAGCCAAATTCAAATACTCCTAACCACTTGGACACATCTGAGGATTGAATCTAAAGGGGACAATCACTGAGCCAAGCCTCCAAAGTCCATGGAACAAGAAATAGCATGTTGAACCTAGAATGGCCAAAATAGGGACAAGACTCCAAATTTGGATTGAAGCATTCAATGGAAGCATCAAGGTGGCATGGACTGAGCCATTCTCATCTGAAATCAGTCAAGACTTATCCAAGACCAAGGGAACCAAAGCTCTGTGCCCTAACCTCTAGTCAATGGCTAAAGGAGACTTGGATTTTCATTTGCCAACATTGGCCAAACCTACTTACCAGCTGCCATTCACTATTCCTTGCAAAACAAACTTGCTCTACTATAAATAGAGCTCAATTGTGATCAGTTTGAGTACACCAAAGCCATCTAACAGATGCTTTCCTCAAAATCTCTTTCTCTTGGCAAAAATGCCTTTCTTAGCAAGGTAGCTATCGGGTTTTGAGTTTGAGAGCAATTCCAATCAAACCAATCACTCACACACCTCATATACATCACATATGAGCTGATCAAACACTTAGATCACTTCTGAAACACCAATTTCACAAAATCACCAGCTGGTTGCTCAAAATTTCAATCAAGTTGCAACTGAGGTACCACAAATTGATCCAGCCAATTTCAATCAAGTCCAACCATTCAAACACACTCCATAGGGTGTAGGGAAGCTGTTCAGATCATCACCACTCATCTGTAACACCTCCAAATCAAAAACCACATTGCACTTGCTGTCACGGCTTGGAGGTAAGCATATACTTGGTCATCTCTCAATCCATGCATATTTCCTCGCACAATAATTTGGCCATATGTTCATAAGCATGCATGGAATGTTTTCCCTCAATTAATTGCATTGCTTGAATCGTGTATCAAAAATCCTAGCCTTCATGCAGAAATTAGGGTTCTTGAGGTTTCTTCGTGATTTCATGTTTTATGTTTAATTTAAATGAAATTAAGTGTTATAAACATGATCGTGAGGTTGAGACGAGCATAATGATATGTGGATTGCATGATATGATTACGTATTCAGTGAGATTGGATGGAAAACGCAAATCAGCCAAACCCAGAAAAATGCGCGTGTTCTTGCTTGTGTTCTTGGCGCCTTTTTCACAAATTCAAATATTTGAATTTTGTGATTTTGTTTAATTGATTCAAAAATTAATTTCTCTATGAGTTTTAATGATTTTGAGTTGATTCCTTTTTTAATAATTCACAAAAATGTTAAAATATTTTATTTTATCAAAAAATCCCAAAAATATTATTTATTTCATATAATTGATATTTTTGCAAAGAATTAATATTTAAATTGTTTTTGACATATTAAATATTTTTTCTACATTGATTTTGCAACTTTTAATGTTTTCTAATTATTTTGTAGGTCAATACTTAATTTTTGAAGCATTAATCCAAGATCACAACTTGTTTTTCACATGTTAAACAATTTTGATCATTTTAATTGAATTTTTATTCAATTAAATACATTTTTGAAAACAAATTAGGGTTTTTGGATTAATTCAACCCTCATAAATCATTTTCAAAACACTTTGGGCCTCTAATAGAGTGTAAGACCCAATCCTTTCTTGACCAAAACATTTTGGGCCTCAGTGTATTGTATAAGTCCCGATACTGTCAAAAACAAACGGCGCGATTGTCGCCTTTTGAAAAATAACCTTTTGGGCCTCTCCTCGAGCTATAAGACCCATTTAAAACTTTTTGGGCCTCTAATAGAGTGTAAGACCCAATCCCCTTTTAACCAAAATCATTTGGGCCTCATATATTGTATAAGCCCCTCTGCGTTAAAAGAAAACCTCGGCGCGATCGCCATTTCAAACGGAAAAAAAATCATCTGGGCCTACCCTCGTGTTATAAGCCCCACTCTTTTTTCTTTAAACATTTTGGGCCTCTTGAGAGAGTGTAAGACCCATCCCTTTGTACATAAAACATTTTGGGCCTCAGTCACTTGTATAAGCCCCTCTGTACAAATCCAAACAGTGCGCTCACGGATAAAACCCTGGGCCTCTCCTTGAGCTGTAAGCCCGAAATCTTTCTTTTTCAAAGCACTTTCTCCTTTGATTTTGAATATACTGTTGTTTTCAATCTATCTTTGTTGAACAACTAACCAAACAGCATGGAAGCTCTACAACCGAGTAAGTGGTTATTGCTTTCATTTACCGCTTTCATATACATCTAAACTGTATTGTGGGGCTGTTTCACTGTAAGTCTTCTTTCATAAACTCATATCAACTGTGTAATAATAGTATAGATATTTCGAGTTTCCCCGGCAACTACGTCTAGAACTAGGTGACGCCGTTTCGTTCATAGAAATAGACACCTAGATCCCCAAATAGGATCACCAGATACAGTCTTCTCTTCGGCTGTCCTCATTAGGAATTGTCAAGAAACTCTACTCCCAGAGATGAATGTCTTCTCCGTGAATGGCATCTTTGAGTTTCTTCCAAATTCTCGAATTTTCCTGACTTTGATCTATTCTCGGTGAATAGCATTGCCTTGAATTTCTCGGGGTTTAGGGACCCACGGGCTTCTTAAAAGCATCGGCCTCCTCTTGGGCATCGTACAAGGACCCACAGGCTTCCTAAAAGCAACCCCGCCTCCTCTTGGGCTTAGTACAAGGACCCTACGACTTCTTAGAAGTATCCACAACCTCCTCTTAGGCTTCGTATAATGATCTCTTCCTCCGGGAATGATAGCCTTCTCTTGGGCTTCGTACAAGGACCCATCGGCTTCTTAAAAGTTTCCAGCCTCCTCTTGGACTTCATACAAATTGTCCCGACGACCTCCTAGAGGTATAGGAATAGAACTTAGTCATCTTTATAGAACAGTCCTTTCATAGAGTCTACTATTGTTTCTCAAAACATAGTGCAAAAGATGAAACTCTAGACTTGGACAGTCTAATTTCCTTGAGTCTCAAAGACATTCTCAAGCACTCTTCGTTAAATAGGAAGGAAACCCATAGACTCGGATAGTCTCAATACCCTTCGGATTTCCCGCTTCCTTAAAGAACAGGAAATATCCCTGACCCTCGAATCAAATCCTCGAGTATAGGGTTGCTCATATAAGAACTGCTTTTCTCTTTAAATCAGTATACTGGACCTGTCACTCAACTGAAACAGTAACCATAGCCTCCTCTTGGGCTTTGTACAAATGATTCTCCCCAGCGGAGTCAGACAACATTTAGCCTCTTTCTCGGGCTTTGTACGAGACACATAAGAGACTCCCTCGTTGAGTCGATCACTCTTTCGCCTCCATCTCGGGCTTTATACGAGATACAAAAAGGTTCTTATTGAGCCAAACAAACAATCGCCTCCATCTCGGGCTTCATACGAGATACCAAAAGATTCCATTGTTGAGTCACAACCTTTTAGCCTCTCTCTCGGGCTTTGTACGAGACACATATTAGCCTCCTCTTAGGCTTTGTATAAGAAAACCACTGGTTGATCCAATCAACCTTTTAGCATCAAAGCTGTGCCTCGTTCACAGTACACAAAACATCAACAACTCTTTTCCTTTCATCTAATCGTTATAAGCGGCAAGCCTCTGGATCATCTATATCCATGCCACTGTCCCTCCTTTAGCATGAGAAATTCCTAAGGAAAGATGGCATTGCTCTACACTGAGTTAAAGTCTTCTCCTTCAGGTTGAAAAAACCCCTTCTAAGGAAATTATGGCATTGCTAGGATTCACACATCCCGGTTAAAGTAATTCTCCTTTACAAACAGACAAACCCCCTTTAGAGATGACAAATTCTCTCTAAAGTCGAGACTTTTCAGCTTCACATCTTGGGCTTCGAACAAGATACAAATCACCTTTCGCTTCACGTCTTGGGCTTTGAACAAGACACCAAAACAACCATTTCCTCCCATAGAATAGGAGGAACTACGAATGCTCTGATTTCCCTGTTTCGGTAAACGAGAATACGTAGGCATAAGATTGAAAGAAAAATCTTAGCGAGCACACTAAACAAAAACCCAAAATCCCATACTCTCATGTATCCATCAAAAAGCATCAGTCCTAATATCCTAATCCTTGTTCCCCACCAGAAACCTTCTGCCCAGATAAAAAGAAAGAAAACCGTATTGGCGAAAATACAAATAACCAGTACAAAGGCCCCCCCACATTGATAGCATTCGTAACCTAACAGACCGCTGTTTAAACTCAGTATGCAAAGCAGGGTTAATTAGAGACATCTATTTCCCTTCCTTATTCAGCTCACAATAGGATAAAAATGAATCGACCTGTAGTTTAAGCTCAAACCGCAGAGAGCGACCAGCGCTTAAGAACTGCGTCCAAAATCGCTCGCTACACCCCCACTCGCTTGTCAGTTCACGCGACCAACTACCTCCCCGGATCTTGCGGGGATAGTTGGACCAAGTCAGAGGACCACACACTGTGTCCTCCACTTGGCAGTCTCTCATTCGCTGAGCAAGCATCCTACTCGTGAGGAGAGATCTTGGCCCCGCGCTGGGGGTATATTATAAATACCCTCTCACTTGAGAGGGTCAGGTATCTAATATCTTGCATTCTTACTTTGTACTTGCTTTTCTCTTCTTGTCCTAACTCTCACTTTGGCATCGGAGTACCTTGCAGGTACGCCCCCCATTCTCCTCTCCTACGAGCATCAACTCCTACCCTACACGAAGGCCGCGACGATCTCCTTCTGGTCCTCTCCGATCAGTGAGTAAAATCATGCAAAAGTCAAACGTATCTCATCTCGTAGATACAAAGAGGATACTAAGGTATCTCAAAGGAACACTAGATCATGGCATTTTGTTTCCTACAACAGATGAAGGAAAGAAATGCAAACTAGTAGAATACACTGACTCAAGTTAGTGCAATGATGTTGAGGATAGAAGATCCATAACTGGTTATGTGTTTATGCAAGGTGGTGCACCAATTCCTTAGATCTCAAGAGAAGAACCAGTTGTAGCTCTGTCATCATGTGAGGCTGAGTACATAACTGCCTCTCTTTGTGCATGTCAATCAACATGGTTAGTGAATCTGATTGAATAGATTGCAGACGAAAATCATGGAGCAATGATCATGAAGATTAATAACATGTTTACATCAATTTGGCCAAGAATCTGATAGCACATGGAAAAAGTAAACACATTAAGATGAAATTCCATTATCTTAAAGAGCAAGTATCAAATTGGAAATTGAACTTGGAATGCTGTATAACTGAGAATCAAATTGCAGACGTCATAATGACAAAAGTTGTGCAAGTGAAATTGTTTAAAATATTGACAACTATGATGAATGTGGATAACTTAGACACAATGAATTAGATGGTGTGTTAAATATGTAATTGTTTGCGTTAAACATATTTGTAAGATGCAGGATTCGACAAAGTCAAAGTTGAAGTTGTTCGATAGAGTAGTAGTCGAATATAGTTTGTAACAGTTGAATCTGCATGTATTTGACAAAGAGTCGAATGCATCTAGTCAAAGTCGAAGCAACATGTATTTGACAAATTTGAATAACAACTTGTTGAGATTAGTTAACCAGTTTGAGATTGCGAGATGTGTAAGCAATCTCATTATAAATATAGGAAATAGCCTACATTTGTAAGTAGTACAATTTCATTCAATTCAATACATTCTTCTTCTCCTCTCCAAAACCTAATTTTCTCTCTAAAATTATCTCTTCTCTCATCAAATTTGTGTACGAGGGAATCGTCTTACAACTAAGGTATGATTGAATCACTCGAATGAAGAGTGAAGAACGAGAATCTTGGATCACTAAAAAAAAGTGATTGAATCTTATTTTATTAATATTGATTCGAACTTTTCTTTATATTTTTAACTTCTTCAACAATCTCATTAGCAATAAAAATACCATCAAAAGAATTTTGACTTTTAAAAATCTCATTTATTTAAATTTTCTGTTGGAGTTTGTTGTTGTTTGAAATATGTAGCAGCACTTGAACAAAGAAAGTGTTGATGAAGATTGCACTTGAAAATTCAAAGCGTAACCTTTAGGTTCAATTCGCCCCTACCAATTATTATATATTGGATGCAATAAGGATTAACGACGAATTCCCTTCAGGATACTATGAATATCTTAATGTGAGTTGCACAAACACACTAATCTTATCTTTTGATAATAGTTTACAGAAAATTGTTTCTTATACTTCACTCATGCATTAATGAAGTAAGTGATGATTTTAGAATAATTGAAATGGTGAAAAATGGATTTGAATATTGCTATTTTCTTGTCCTTTTTCTGTTTTTCAAGTGTCCCTATTTATAAAGAAATTGACATCACTTGGTGAAAAGATGCACTTTTTAATTTAAATTATGAACCTGAAATAATGAAGCAATATAACATTTTGACATTCACTTTGTTTCACAAACGTTGCATTGGTCTGATGGCAAGACACTGGTTCATTATTTCTGAAATTCAAACTTTCCAAATAATATTTTGAAAATCACTCACATTATCTTATTCAATTTTATCCTTTTTATATAAATAACTGACTTTTTATTCCAATTTCATCATTCATTTAAAGTTATTGTATATCATCTCATCATTTTTATTCATTAAATATTCAGTTTTTTTTTAAATAATCACTTAAAGCTTTATAGTTTTTATCATCTGTATTTAAAAATGCAGATAAAGTAGATGTGATGATAATAACAATGATCGGTTTTCTTTTTGTCGATAGCATTTGTATGGTTTCCATATATAGGAATTGCATGCAACTATCTTACTATATCAGAAAAGTTGAGGCTCTGGAAATACCTCAACTGCCCTTCCTTCTAATGCTGCCACCTCACTAAAATGAGGGTAATTTTAGTCAACAATTTACTTTTTCTAACTTGTGATGTCATATCTTTATTTCCCAACTACATGGTTATTACATTGTACCTTGGTTTGTTAACTTTGAATCAAATGACGATGTCACTTGCTATTTTGGTTACAAACAACCTAATTCAATACTACCATTTTTCTGCTGCGGACCCTACTACCAATATCTGATACACGTCCATCATTCTTCAAGTTTACTGTTTTCGTCTTTCTCTCTCTCGATGCTCATCTCACTGCTTTTCTTCTTCGAACTTCTCTGTTTCTCTTCTTTCTTCATGTTCGTCTTCTATGGTGTCTGGTTTAACAGCAATGGTATAGTTGTGTTGGAGGCAACGCGTATTCGGCGACGAGGGTTGTGGTGGTTGGAATCTGAATAGATGATGAGTTTTACCGGCATCGTAGCTCCAAACTTGTCATTTCCCTTCTGAAAGTTGTTGCTTCTATCCGTTCCGTTGTTGGATGCTAAGGCCATTGTTGAAACGTATACCCATTTTTTAATCGTTTGTGGACGGTGTAGCTTCATTGTAGTTCCAGATCTGTTGCAGGTATATAGAAGAGGGTTTATCAAAGTTTGTCGTTGTATTTTATACTGTTAGATCCCTCCATAATATTTGTTAATGTTTTCCTTTTTTATGTTTTGTAGGTTAGACTGATTTGTTATGATTTGGGGTTCCTTTTTTATGTTATGTTTTGTTAGGGTTGGAAACTCATTTGATGTTTTTTAATGTTTTCATCTTCATATGAAGTTTACAATTTTCTGCTAATATTATTTGTTCATATTATCATGATACAGCTGAATATATCTGTGGAAATGAAGTTTAGGTCATGTCTGAAAATGAGCCTTTATGAATGTTTGATCTGTAGTGTTTGCAAACTCTGTTGATTTCCCTCATTGTCGGTGTTTGAGTGCAGGTTGGGGCTGGAAGCAGACATCAAAATATACACGGTTCATCAAACATGGTTGGTGTTGTTACAACTGTTATTGAGTCTTCTGCTTTATCCATTCAACCAAAGGTATTGTTTCTTATCATGTTGTGTATAACAGAGTTGTTCCTTATGGTGTTGGACATGGTTTACGTGTTGGTCCTATTAATGTATGAATCAAAATTAATTGCTATGAATCAAAGATGATCTGTTTAGGTTTTTTAACTGATACTGAACTAATTGTTGTTGTTTCAGTACCTGTGAAAGACCTTGCTAGGCTTATCATGTTGCGTATAACAGATTTGTTCTTTATGGTGTTGGACATGAACACATCGTTGGATAAAGTAAATCATAATTTGGCCCGGCAACCTGCTGAACTAATTGTTATGGTTCTTATTAGTTTATGTTTGGTTTGTAAAATACTTGCAGGTTCTACTTAATACTATATTTCCCTTTTTTAAGTATTTCCCTTTTTTTCTGGCAACTTGCAGGTTCTACGGCCTACAGGCAATAGTTTAGTCAGGTAAAATAACATCGTGCAAGAATAGACTTTCATTCTGGTTTTAAGTGTTTATGTTGCTGTAGTTTCATTTTTTTATAATCAAACAATTAACAATCATTAAATGGTCCTTTTTGACACAGACACGAACACCTCACACATGTTGGTATCAGCATCTGACGTGTGTTGGTGCTAAAGGGCATGTTTGTACTTTTATGGACCATTCGATTTTAATGGTTACAGGTGTTAGCACTTCTAGCCGTGAGTAATCCGTCCGTGCTACTCTTTCTTATATTTTATTTGCATTGAATTTCACTTGTATTGATATTTTGTTTCTTAAATATTTTTCCTTACTCATGTTCTTCTGATGTTTATAGTCAAGGATGATTTTGTACAACTGCATAACTAACAATGCTGATATGGATATATCTTCAATTTGAACTTGGTTATTGTTGCTAATTTTAGCCGCATCAATGGATAAATGCTAGAGGTTATGACTTGGCTTGTTCTACATCTGACTTCCGTGGCTTGCTTTTTATCACTTGAATTTGTTTTGTTGTATGATATTGCCCACTGATCTTCAGATACTATAACTGCTAACTCAAACTGGCACAGATACTCCACAATCACTTCAGAAAAGCCTATCCAAATGACAATCTCTTTGCACACCTAAGGTAAAACATCAGATATTATGCCTGTTTTTCCATATTTTGCACCATTCTCCTCCAAGTTGATTACTTTTGTTATTGGACAACTTCAGTTATTATAGATATTGTCATCGTTGTATCTAAAATTCTACATACCTTTTCTGTTAGATGGTATATGACTGTACGACATATATCTATGAATTGTGGCACTGTGCATAAACAGATTTGTATTCTGTGAAACTGTTAGATGAACATTAGAGGAGCCATGTTCTGGTTTTTGTAAATTAGATCTAAAATGCTTAGTAAGAACATAAGTTGTTTGATCTTGACAAAATATACTGAATTATCATTGTGTGAATGCAGAGAAAGAGAATATCAGAGGTGATGAAAGCTGAGAGACGTGACATGGTGATGGAACTGATAGTGAGAACTGGTGGTGATGGAACTGATATACTAAAGGCAGGTTTTTTATTTATTCAAAGTTAAGTCATTTTTATAATATGATATTAGTGACCAGGACTATAGCTTACCTCAAAATAGAATATTGATTTTCACATTGTTCAAAATCTCCTAATATGTATAGTCTAACATTTTCATTATGCTTCTGTGTTTTTTCTTTCTCACTAAGAACATTGTTCTATTGTTAAGCAGGTTTTCTCTTTACTTTGTTATGGTTTTGGCCATTGTTTGTGCAAGTTATAAAACAGAACCAGATAAGCCAATCAAGACGCTGGAAATTGTGGTGATGTTGCTCTGGTTGTTTGCGGAGTGACCTATTTCCAACTAGAAGTGTAATATTGGATCTTCTGCCACCTCTCCCTCACCCAACAGAAGAAAATACAGTTAAGTGTTGATTCTGACATGGAGATAGAAAGTTAGTTTGCATTGTTACCCATCACTTTTTTTAATGTTGTATTAAATTATGATATCATTGGTTGTGGTATAGTATTACTGAATGCGAGATATGCAACCAAATGCAAGAATCTGGTGTTTCATATTTTTGTTGAGCTCACTTTGGACCATGACAGCAGAGGTTTGAACTAATGAGTTTCAAACTGGTGTTTCATATTTATTGGTGAACTTATACTTTAATGTCTTTTCTTGCAGGAGGAAGGCACATGATCGCCTAATTGAGCTAACTAGATCTTCTTGCTGCAACTGGACTTCAAATGGATCACAAAAACCAATGTTTGTGTAAATGTTCATCTTGCGTCACCGGAAGTGGAGTTTCTTCCTTCAAAGGTACGACTCCCATTTGTATTCATTGTTTTTCATCCAAATGATATTCTGTGTACATGTATGCTTTCTTTCAGTGTATATTGTTGAGCCAGATACACTGAAAAGCCTATCCAAATGACAATCTCTTTGCACACCTAAGGTAAAACATCAGATATTATGCCTTCACTTCCATATTTTGCACCATTCTCCTCCAAGTTGATTACTTTTGTTATGGAACTGATAGTGAGAACTGATGGTGATGGAACTGATATACTAAATTATCATTGTATCTATGTGTTTTTTTTCGATCACGGTTATTTTGTTTTTGCTGATACATTACATTAACCTTTCATATCTTTTAATTTGAGTATTTTTATGTTTGTCAAATTTGTTGTTCAGACCACATTTGTTAATCATATCTCATGTAACGTTACAACTAATTTCAGAAGTCCATGCTTTCCATTGCATTTATTGACCAATTATTCTATACATTGTATTAGCCAATAACATGGTTCACTTTCCAATCATGCCTCATTATTAATTTGCCTCTCATCTTCCTACTGTACAGTTTCTAAAGTATTAACTCATTTTCATTTCCTATGTAGGGGGAAGGTTGAGAGTCAGAAACCTCACTATATATTCATGCCTCCTATATTCTATATACCACACCAAAGTTCAACAAGACTGCAGATTTTCAATGGCATCCAACCAGATTATCAATGTGTCGGACCAAACTGATGTTCAGACACCGCCACCAGACCCTTCTCACGTCCAGACCCCGCCTCAGCAGCAACCTTCACCCCATTTGCAAGAGGAAGACGGTGGCAATCAGTCTGTCAACGACCAACCGGCGCTACAGGTTTGGCCTTTTCGTATTCTGCAGGTTTTGTTCATCAACATCTCTTTCTCTGCATTTCTTTATCAATAACTCTTTTTATACATAACATCAACAGACCCAACAAGATATTCAACCTTCGGTCGACAATCAACCCCTTCCTGACAACCAGCCACCTACGGAATTCCCCCCCGCTGAACCCGACCAACAGCCTCCCCAGTTTCAACCACTTCTGCAGGTGCGACCGAAACAGATTTCTACTCACTAAGCGTTTATTTTGATGTTAGCCGAAGGTCCATTCTTTTTTAACTGTTTACAAATTTGATAAACTGCTTTCCTTCTTAAGGTACATGCCCCTCGTGTGGTACGTAACAGGCGAAAGAGGAAAAGAAAAACAAAAGCATCCAGATATCTGAGGAAATGTACATTTCATGATTCTGATGAAGCCGAAGAGCGCAACTACGAACCGGTTGATTCTGACGATGACGATGAGCGGGACTATACATGGGAGAACTCTATGTCTGCCTGGAGATTTAGAGATTTTGATTAAGTTTGCAAATTTATTTTCAATTTCTTTGATATCATTTTCTATCAATTTTGTGTTTGCAATGTGATAGATAGATACAATTGATAATTCCGTTACATCTCTAAGCTGTTGAAAAACCAGAGTTGTTTTTTATGATCTTTAGCAGCCGTGGATTATTGATTTTTATAAATTGTTGATGTCGATATATTTATATACAGATGAACATTTAGCAGCTTTTTAATTTTCTCTTTTATTTTTCATCTTTCTTATTATTTTTTTATTTTCCTTTTCAATTCAGTGTGTTAAGTTTGTGGTATATGATGAGTACATGTATTTAGAACTCAACTCTTAATGATACATTCATTTGAATCTTAGAAAACACCATGAACTCAACTCTTAACTATATTTCATTAAGAATTTGACTTTCTTTTATATATGTTTTTTATAAATTGTTGATTAAGATATATTTATATACAGATGAAGACTAAGCAGCATTTTAATTTTCTCTTTTATAAATAATACTATATTTTATTAAGAACTCAACTCTTAACTATATATAATTAAGACTTTGACTTTCTTTTATAAATATATATTTTATTCAAAACACTACGCCAAAAATGACTTTTACTAGTGCACCTTAGACAACGTTTTTATGTAAAAGCGCTGCTATAAGTTAAATAAAAAATAAAACACGGAAACTGTATACGAAAAAGAGTAAAAAGCGCTGCTAAAAGTCCTACCTTAGACAGCGCTTTTTTAAAAGCGCTGGTAAAGGACCACATTAGCCAGCGCTTCTGAGAAGCGCTGCTAAAGGCCTATATTAGCCAGCGCTTTTCTCAAAAGCGCTTTCTAGAGTCATATAAATTAAAAAAAAAATAATCTCAAAAGCGCTGCTAAAGGCCAATATTAGCCAGCGCTTGTAAAAAGCGCTGCTAAAGGCCTATATTAGCCAGCGCTTTTCTAAAAAGCGCTGTCTAAGGTCTTATTAATTAAAATAAAAAACTGAATAGTATCAGTATTCTATTTTTCATATCTCTATTCTTTCCCTCTGCTGCGAACTGCGAACGACGAGAACGAACGAAGAACAGCTCACGCCACCGTCGCCCACCTTCCTCCACCGTCTCGGTTACAGCTCACGCCGTCGTCGTCCTTCCTCCATTGTCCTCCACCGTCCTCCACCGTACTCCACCGTTCTCTACCGTTTTGGTAAGATTTCTTCTTTTCTGTTATGGTTAACGTTAGAGATGGTTA